>OX637589.1:2492889-3092889 GCA_951800085.1 Comarum palustre
CCAATACAAATAGCATCTCAGAGGGGTGAATAGTGGCTTGTAGAAAAGGCTTTCATTTTTTTAATTACAATGTTTGTGGTTAGAGTTTTTCTTAAATGTTCTAGTATATTGGGTGTGTGGATCCTGGGAAGAAATTGCATATCAACAAAGTGATGATTTTTTCTTGATTAAGGTGTTGTGAAAACAAATTGTAAACTTTAAATGTTATTGGTGAACAATGCAATTTAACCTTAGTTTTATCAGTGCAGATAACTGGATGAATTAATCCTTATTATGTTCCTTATGCTTATTTTACATTTCATTGAATGCAAAAATTTAGCTGACTTGTTTTTCAATTTATACTTCCCTGATGTGTTACAGCCAACCAGCGTTCCTGATAATCAGCTTCTGGATATGTTTCCAGCACAAGAAATATTCAAGCAAGCTGTGACAGAGATTAATTTGTGTGTCGTCTCCACCTTTTAAATTTTTGATCATCAAACTGCTACTACTGGCAAACATGGAGAGAAACTAGACCCAGAAATTTACACTCTCCCTAGTGTTTCTGATTTGTCGATGGCCCTAGTGTTTTATTTAGTTTGCTTTACTATTTCTATGTATTACCTTTAAATTTGCCTTTTCGATCCCTTTCACTGGTGTATCTGCAGTAAGCTACCTGCACTCATGGACAGAAACTGAACCAAGAAATCCAAACCCTCCGAATTGTTTCTCATTTATAGATAGTCGAAGAGTTGTTTTCTTTTGTATGCAGTACTATTTTATATGTATTACCTTTAGATTTTCCTTTTCGATCCCCTTCAATGGTGTATAGGCAGTTAGCTAGCTACCTTATTCATTGCCCAGTTTTAAACTTTCAATACTTCGAAATTGGTTTTAGATGAAACAAGCTAGGAAGGGGCTTGGCTTTTATTAAAGAGACTTGAGAACAACAATGAATCTTCCGGGACTTACAAAGTCTTTTGAGTTGTCAAGCTGTAATTATTTAGCGGGAGGAGATTCTTGGTGAGGACTAGTAGAAAACTTTTTTCTTAATAGTTTATTACACTCATTTTTCAATCATATTTTTTCATCTCAACCGTTCAGTTTATAGGTCTATATTAGTAGATTACTTCTAAAAAATATTCAGTCAAATTGGTGATCGTTAAGGCAACGAGATAAATCAAATCAATGGATGGTCCAAAAATGTCAAACAGTAACCGTTCAAGTTTATAATCGGTAAATCACATTTATTATTGTCTTAACGATTTTCAATTTGTATGAAAAATTTTATATATATATATATATATATATATATATATATATAAACAAGACGGTTGAGATGTGAATATGCGATCAAAAATAGGGTAAAACGAAAAAATCTTCTATTTGCCCTTAATAAGAAGGTGCTTAATAGAACCCCTCCCATTATTTAGGTATCTCGTGTTGTTTTTTTCGCGGCTTTTCTCTATAGTAGATCAATATATTCTCTAAGCTTTTGTTCTATATGTTTATTGGACTTCAGGAGAATGAAGCAATATGTATTTATCTTATATTTTGTCATATTTATAAAAAAAAAATAAAACAATAAGAGGACTCTAATAAAAAAAGTGATTTGACAAAAATCAGGGGTGAAATAGATATTGTGAGGATCATAAAGGACATGGGTGTAGTTAAACCTGAAATATGAGCAAAAAAAGAGAATTCATTGATTATATAGAATTTGCAATTTAACTCAACCTGGGGCAAAAACACAATTATGATGAAATCGAGGTAAAAATACAATTCACAAAAGATATGAACAGTGCATGAGAAGCAAAAGCAAAGCCTCTATGGAAGCTAACCTTCACCACCCAAGACTAACACACGTCACCCAACTTGAACAAAAAATGGAATCCACGGAATATAGAGAAAAATGGGTATTACACACCTATTAGTGGCACAGATGTAATAAAACACAAATCAGGGGCAAAAATGATAATTAAATCGAATTGGGGAGAGGAACACAATTCACAAAACAATGGGGCAAAAACACAATTCATAAAAGATATGAACAGTGCATGGGAAGTAAAAGTAAATCCTCTAACGAAGCTAATAGAGTTGCCTCGCTACACAATAAAAAACACGTAACCCTTGCACCGCCCAAGACACACACACGTCATAACATGGACAAAAATTGGATTTCACAAAATATAGGGACAAAATGGGTATTGCACGCTCATTAGTGGCACAAATGTAATAAAACATAAATTAAGGAAAAAAATGACGATTAAACAGAATTGGAGAGAGAAACACAATTCACCAAAACATGAGGCAAAAACATAATTCATCAAAGATATGAACATTGTTTTTCTCCTTATTGTTTTATTTTATATAATATGTCTAGCACTTGCTTGAACATACTAATCTTTTTCATTGAGCCCTAAACATAAATAGATAGTTACATGTTTGTTTTAAAGAAGAAAAAAACTTTATAAATCAAAGCTTATAGGGCATCCAGAGTTTACAATATCAAGTAACAAGGCTCTAGAAACCTCACTAGGAATTCTTTCATTCCAACAGAAATGAGAACCGGTACAATGAGCAAAATTAGCAACAACATCAGCCACAAAATTGCCCTCACGAAAATCATGTCTAAAGCGAATGGAATCAAAACTAGTCGCTAATCTTCTAATATCTTGGACTAGCTTGATTAATCTCTTAGGCGGATCAAAATAATTTCGTCGTCTGGGTTATATCTTAGCAGATGAAATTTTTTATCTAGCAGAGAAATTTTTATATTTAAATGTAAATGATTATTTATAATAACTTAGGTGACGAAAATATTTCTGTTACCTATGTTATATCTTAGCTAATGGAAAAATTCACTTAGCCGACAGAATTTTTTGAAAAATTTTGAATTTTTTTCCCATAAAAACTTTCGTTGAAAATTTTCGTCAGTCTCTTCTCTCTCTCATCTATATCTAAACCACATTCATCTCTCCTTCTTCCACATCTTTCTTCTCATCTCCCTCTGTTTCGCCCTTGACCACCAGACCCTCCTCCTCTCCCCCTCCCCTCCGCCCCCACTCTCTCCTATCTCCACCGCCTCGACGCCCTCTGCTCCAACCAAACCACCTCCGAACTCTTCCACCTCCGTTTCCCCCGTACTCGCATATAACCGCACCCGACCCAGCACACCCTCTGTCGGGTTCTCCTCCATCATCTCCGGCCTCTCCCAAGGCAACGACTCTGACGTCGTCTGGCTCCTCCATCCTCATCCTTCTCCTCCCTCCCTTGCACCTCCTCTTTTTGCCGCCTCGACTCTCTTAGCTCACGCTTCAAAGTCGTTTTGACCACTCCGCCTCCTCCATGCCATACCCATCTCGTGAAAGACTCCTAGTGGTTGTGGTGGATTTGGGGGCGATGGGGGTGGTTTCGGTCGGTCGGTGGTGAACAAAATAAAATTCAGACCGGACAAAAAATGGAAAATAAAATTAAAAAAATAATTGAAACAAATATATAATTATTATTTAAAAAAAATTACCTTCCGTCGAATAATATTTTAGTCGACAGGATAATTTTCGTTGGCTAAGTTAATAGTCTCTAAGCCGACGGACCAAGATTCGTCGTCTAAAATATGTCTTAGTCGACTAAAGTTTTTGTTTCTGTCGGCTTGTCATAGAAGACGCCTTTTAGCCGAAGGAAAATCGTTCTTAGCCGGTTATTTATTTTTGTCAGCTAAGAGCAAAATTTCAGTAGTGCAACAGGTACAAAAGCTCTTCCAACATGTCTGGCAGCCGCAGAAATAGGTGTCTGCGATGAGCATCCTGGATGACAAAACTACTTGATGTTGAATCTCTCATATCTAAACTATCAAAGTTAATCTTAACGAACACTACCAGAAAAATGACTTTAGCCGACGAAATGACCAAAAACAGGCCGACGAAAAAATTTCGTCGGCTAAAGTCCAGTTTAGCTAACGAAAAATTATTTCGTCGGCTAAGTTAAATTTTCGTCAGATAAAGGGGAATTTTAGCAAACGAAAAAAATTTCGTCGGCTATAGTCTGTGAACTTTAGCTGACGAAATTTGAAAAGTTTTAGCCGACGAAATTAGGGTATTTAGTCGGTTAAAGTACCTTTTAGTTACAAAATTGTACTACGGATATTTCGGTGTCTGATTGACTATTGTGATACCAATCTGGAAGCGGAACGGGCGTACGAGTAAAACTCATGGCACATGCCATGATATATGAGCTTTTTTGGCCATCTAAGTTCGTTTAAGGCTTCAAAATACAGTTTTATAAACACTTCACACACAAGAACGCCTATATCTGCATCTATATAAGAAATTTTGGTGGAACCTTCAACATAAAAAACTCTCACCATGATGAGACGCACTTGCCGATCTAAAATTTTGTGACATTTACCCTTCGATGATAGGGTTCCCCATATGGATAAATAATGGTAAATAGTAGGCATATTGTGATTCCAGTCACTTTTTCTAATTAAGGTGTTAACTGGTTAAATAGGTTAACCGATTTGACACCTAGAAGAAAATTATTTTGGTTACAATTTAACGTACCTCCGTTTTGTAGATTGTTACTTGCTGGTATATGAGGGAGAAAGAATTTTGGATAGTTGTTTGCTGGTAAGAGAGTAAAAGAGGTTAATTAGAGAATTGGTAAGAGAGAGATCTCAAACGTATCCATTACAATTAAGGAAATCTTTTGAAAAAATCTTTAAAAAAAAGATTTTAGAAAAAAAAACACATTAACTTTTAATGGTATTATAGTAATATATACGATAATTATGATTAAGTTGTTAATTTATGTATGAATGTGTTAGCAAAATTGATGCATCCGTAATTTTTCCACCTTTAAAACCTATCTCAGTTTATCTGGGTTTATTCCTATTCCCTAGAAGACCCTGCACAGTGACACCCACTATTACTATAAATTTCAGTAAAATGAAAGAAATTGATTCCAGAACTTGGGCGGGCCCCAATCCGGTACACTCCAGTTTTTTTTGAACAAGACCTCTTTCTCTCTCTCACATGCTTCACTCGCACAGTTCTCACAGCCTTCATTTTTATGGTTCCAAAATGTGCTAACACACTCAGTCGTCGTTTCTTCCCAAAACCCACTTCAACCCCACCTCTCTTTCTCTCTCTCTCAGCCCAGCTTTCCATCTTCTTCTCCACCATGATGGTTTACAGGCTCGGATGTCTTCTGGGTTTTCTTGCTTTTATTGGATTGCAGCTAATCCCTCTAGCAAAGGCTGGTTAGTATATTTTCTGGGCCAAACTTACATTTTTGTTTCGTATAGTTGGTGTGATTGAAGAGAGGCTGCATTGATGTTTAGTTGGTGTTGCTGCTTTGGTTTTTTTTTCGTTCTCATTGAAATTTCATGTTTTGGGTGCTTTTTGGGTATTTACTGTTGTATGTACTAATTCTGGAGATGGCCTATTCCAAGTCCTCGACTTTACTGATTTTAAGGCAACCCGTGAGTTCCATTTTCTTTTTCATTTCCTATTATATTTTGCTGGGATTTTCATTGCTTTGGTGGTGGTCATAGATGTTATTAGCTTGCTGTGTATTTAAGTGTCCAACTCCTTGTTGTGTGCTTCTTTGTTTCAAACTTTCAGCTCAATATACGTTTCAGAATAATTTTTTCCTTCACACAAAGGTACAGTTTTTTTCCATAGGAGTTCAAAACCAAAGAAAATAAAAAGCGTCGTCTGTGAATAGAGTCATTGCTGATAAATTATCGTTTTGATAGTGAGAAATCTGCTAAAAATGAGACAGGACAGTACATGTGTGGAGACCAAACACTCTTGAGCCAGACTGAATAGAAGATTAGAAACTTGCATGTTATTACATTGGACATTGCTAATGCAAGATTTGGGGCATTAATGTCTTTATTGCAGAGTCTTATGTCTCCTTCACAAAGTTGCTATTAGTTTATTATGTGACATAATTTTTTCACATGATGAGTTTTGAATTTGGTTCTTGTGATTGATACCATAAAGTTATTATTATGAGTTAATCACAATAAATTTTACTCTTGCAGACTGTCCATTAAATTTAAGTAGGTCAAATGCTACTCTAGTTGCCTCTTTGTGCTCAAATAGTGATGACAGAGGGAAATGCTGCCGCTACATAAATGCTTTCATTGCAATATCTATTGCTCAGTATGCAAATGCAACAAGCAACTTAGGGGTACCTTCAAATTTATCCAACACATGCCTTGATTTCATATCACAAACTTTAGAACTGCATGGAGTTCCCCAGAATGCAACAGCTTTCTGTGGTTTGGGGACAAAAATCCCAGTAAATTATGAGTGTAAGGGTCGAACAACTGTTACACAGATGGTGCAGTCTCCAGAATTCCCTGATGTCATGGAAAATTGCAAAGTACCACTTTCAGGGGAAAGTAATTGCAAGAAGTGTATAAATGCTGGCATTGTATATCTTCATCATCTATTAGGAACTGAAACAAATATAACATTCGGTACCTGCCGTGATGCAACTTTTGCTGCAGTAGCAAGCCAAGCTGATATTGCTTCAGCTGTTGGCATCGCAAGCTGTTTCTTTCAAGTTCAGGGGCTTAACATCCAACCAGGTACTTTCAATTTTGGGAGAAACTGAGATTTATATTGTATGTAACAGAGGACATGATCTGGTTCTAGTTTCCTATTTTCCAAACTTCGTGGTGATATTTTTATTTAATATAACTATTTACTTTCTAGTGGAAATTATGTTCTAATCTATTTATTTCAGTTTTTAAATCATGTGCATTATGCTGTAGTAACTCAGCAGGTCTGATACACACACACACACACACACACACACACACACACACATATATATATATATATATATATATCCATATATCCATGGTAGTTATGTGCGTGATGCAACATTTAATACAAGTGGGTCACTTTTTCATATATTAGTTTCCAAAGTTGATACTATAGTAATTACGTACTCTTTCTTGCAATAGTTTCAGAGTCAGCACCATCATCCACCCCAAAGGCATCTCCAAGTCCTTTGGTGGCTGCTAGTCCAAACCAACACTTGTTGGGCCTACCTTTAAGTGAAAAACATCATGCCTACCATCTGACCCTGGTTCCAGTTATCGGCATTGCAGTAACAGCTGTTGCTGTAATGATGCTTTTGGTCTTGATAGTTCTTATTCGTAAGAAAAGCAGAGAGCTAGTGGATTTTGAAGATATAGATAAGACATCTAAATCATTTCCCCCAGCTCATCCTCTAAGAAAATTCCAGGAAGGTACAATTATGTTTTTTTCCTGGTAGCTTGCCTTCTTGATGTCTGATAAATGTAACTTAATCATTTCATTGGGGGTGTCTTGGATGCGACTCATGTACAGGTCCTCCATCTATGTTTCAAAAATTCAGCTACAAGGAGATAAAGAAGGCGACAGACAATTTTAGTACTAACATTGGACAAGGGGGATTTGGAACTGTGTACAAAGCTCACTTTAGTGATGGTTTAGTGGCAGCAGTGAAGCGGATTAACAAAATTTCTGAGCAGGGGGAGCATGAGTTCTGCAGAGAGATAGTGCTTCTTGCCAGATTGCATCATCGGCATCTTGTTTCTCTTAGGGGTTTCTGCATTGAGAAACATGAGAGGTACACATTATGTATCTGATCAGAAATTGAATTTGTGTAAGTTGTGGATATCATGTATGTGGCCTAATGCTTTTTCTGGATGATGGTCTAACTTCCATGGCAGGTTTCTGATGTATGAGTACATGGCAAATGGTAGCTTGAATGATCATCTTCATTGTATGTTTCTTTATCTCTTCAATTGCTTGTGCTGAATATGGTGCAACTGTAAAACAGTTATATAGAAGACGATGGTTTTATGATGTTTTTACTGTATTTGAAATCAACCTTTGTAACTGCATTTGTCTCCAACATCGCAAAAAAATTATGACTGTTTAATAGTGTTTAGTTCCTAAAATCTTGGTGACATCAAACTAGATATGGCTATTCATTTCTTTTCTTGAATGATAAATACATGCATTCAAATGCTAGGAAAGACGGTAATATTATCACCTGTGATTCAATTTTGAAGGTAACATTTCTTAAGGTTCCATGTTTTCTGATTAAGTTTACTCTCATACAGCTCCAGATAAAACTCCTCTAAGTTGGCGGACTAGAATTCAAATTGCCATTGATGTGGCTAATGCTCTGGTAATTTGCAGAATTTTCTAATTTTTGGACCTACTGCTCCAGTTAGATTTGTCATTAACTTCTTTGGCAGAGCCTTATACATAGTGGATGATATTGATTTTAATTTCTAATTGCTGTTTTGACATATAGGAGTATCTTCATTTCTATTGTGATCCTCCTCTCTGCCATAGAGATATCAAGTCCAGCAATATCTTACTGGATGAAAATTTTGTGGCCAAGGTAAATAGTTGCTGTATGCACAATTATCACTAATAAATTTAACTTATGTCATTGGTCTTGAATATGTCTAAACTGTCAAACCATATCAGGATTCCCTTTTTTATGATGTGGCATTCAAGATGGACGGACACATTGATATATCTTTTAAAATTTGAGCATATTCTTTTCTGGGAAAGAATGATTGCCAAGAACTCCATCAAATGATTTGAACTAAATTTATTTATTCTTTCAGGTTGCAGATTTTGGCCTAGTACATGCATCAAAAGATGGTTCAGTTTGCTTTGAACCTGTAAATACTGATATCCGGGGAACCCCAGGTTAGAGAAAATTCTATTTATTAGCCTGAAACATGAAATTAATATTTGGTGCCTAAGATCTTTAGATGTGGGATATCTTCAGGTTATATGGATCCCGAGTATGTCGTTACTCAGGAGTTAACAGAGAAAAGTGATGTATACTGCTATGGTGTCCTATTGTTGGAGATAGTGACTGGGAGACGAGCAATACAAGACAACAGGAATTTGGTTGAATGGTCTCAAAAATACATGGAATCGGAATCAAGACTACCAGATTTACTCGATCCCTGTATAAAGGACTCATATAACTTGGATCAGCTTCAAACACTCATGTCTGTTGTCAGTTGGTGCACCCAGAGGGAAGGCCAGGACAGGCCTTCAATCAAACAGGTACTTAGGCTTTTGTATGAGAGTTCGGACCCAATGCATAGTGGATTTATTGCATCTGTAAATGATGAAGACTATGAAGAGACGGAAGGAAGAGGAAGGAACAGTAAAGGGAAGATGCATAGGAATGACATGATCTGTCACAGTGGAGATGGGAGATATCTGGCTTCTTCTTCAAGTACATCCAGGTCATATTGTAGCAGAAGCTTTTTGCTTGAAACTGGGTCTCCACAATCCCCTCCTAATATTTTATCTGTCTGATGCATGCCTTCATTTGCTGTAGTCACCGAAAAGGGGTAGCACTTGTGCATGCATATTTGAAATCACTATATTAGATTGCCTTTTTCTACATTTGCTTCACCATAACCTTTTCAGAAGCACATCAAACAACTTCCAGAGAGTAGTATAAGAACCCGTTCTGTTTTTGGTGTTTTGGGGAAGCTAATTCATGTTTTCTTTTATTGGTTCTGGAGTTGCACAATTTTGTAACCAGCATCATTTAGAAGGAAACCAATTTACAGAAGTTCTGTTAGATGTATATGCTTCCATAATCCATATATATAATTGTTTTTTTTTTGGTCAATTTCCAAACAAGCTACAGGCTCCACATTGATCTCACAATCCAAACATTAATACTACATCAATGTCAATGTCAATGTCCTAGCTAAGCTGGACTGAACAAACAGCAATGCAGAACCCTTAATTAGAGTTTCGACTGGTGCATGCAGACCCAAAACTTGTAACTTGAAAACGAACGTTTCATAAACAGCAAAATCATTTCATCTCATCATAGGGAAAGAGAAGTAAAAAGATACGTTAGCTATAAGTGGAGTACATGTGACCCAACTGAGGAAAATAACCCATGTAATTAGCATGGTTTTATTACCTTCAAACTACCACAAGACGAAACACACCTTTCACACCATCTAGCTGGATTGCCTGCATATATATGATGCACAGACCCATCTCCCTCTTTTCCTCTCAGACCTTTTAGCTCCGCAGAAAACTATTCTCATTGCACCAGCCAGCTGAAACTCTCAGGCTCTTTTCATCACATCTTGAATCAGTAAGTACTTTAGCACTGCGATTTTCTTTTGTATTTTCATGCTAAATAAATTATAATTATATGATACAGTTACATATCCATACTATTATTTAATTTCCAATCTGTGAGCACAATAATATTCGTACTTCTTTTGTGGAGAAATCTTTTTTTTAAGTAGCCGAGAGTAATTTTAAGCTAGCTAGTCATATCAGAATTATCAAGTTTAGAAGAGAGCTTCTTTGGCGTGCGAGGACTAGAGCCATTTAGAAGAAAGAGATGCTGAGAGTCGCCGGAAAAAGTAGGGGTGGGCATCCGAAACCGATCCCGAAGGCTCGTCCCGATTCCGTCCCGAAAATTCACGGGACGAGACGGGACTTCATTTCAAAAATTAAAGGCCCGACCCGGCCCGTCCCTTTTTAAAAAAAACGGGATCGGGATCGGGACTTGTTGAATAGGGCCCGTTAAGACCCGGCCCGTCCCGAAATAAAAAAAAATCATAATATATGAATTAATATAGGCTGTTGGATTGATCGCTGATCAAAAAATAGTCTAAACTCTAAAGTAAACCTAACCCCTCAGTGCCCTCACCATAATCCCGGCGCAGTTCCGGAAAACGTCGTCGCAGCTCGAGAATTCCATCGGCGACGTGTCGTGGCTGCTCAGAGTCTCGGCCCCGGCGGATATACGGGAAGGTGGGGACTTGGGTTTGCCGCCAATCGCAGCCAACGAGCCCATTCTCGGCCTCATTTGGGAGCAGATCGCTATTCTCCACACCGGCTCGCTCGATGACCGATCCGACGCGGCGGCGTCGCTGGTTTCTTTAGCCAAGGATAATGATAGGTATGGGAAGTTGATCATTGAAGAAGGAGGAGTTCGGCCGTTGTTGAAATTGATCAAGGAGGGGAAGGTTGAAGGTCAAGAGAATGCTGCTGAGGCTCTGGGGCTACTCGGCAGGGACTCGGAAAGCGTGGAACACATGATCATTACCAGAGTTTGCTCGGTGTTTGCAAATATTCTGAAAGAAGGGCCGATGAAAGTTCAGGCGATGGTGGCGAGAGCGGTGGCGGAGCTGGCAGGGCATTACCCGACATGCCAGGATCTCTTTGCGCAGCACAACATTATTCGATTGCTTGTGAGTCATCTTGCTTTCGAGACAGTTCAGGAGCATAGCAAGTATAGTGTGACCTATGTCTCGTTAAAACCTTACTATGTAACAAAAACCATTATGGGAAAAATAACATTGGTCGAAGGAAAAGAGTTCAACACACCATACTTCTCGATCGAGAGTGTGGCTCCCCCTGATGAGTAACTCAGTCGGAGAGGCTTGATAGTCTTCGCATTCCAACGCACTTCACATGCTTCTCGAGAGTAAACTTGGGCAGAGCTTTAGTAAACAAGTCCGCTACATTTGCCTCTGAACTCACTTGATTGACTTGGATGTTGAGGATGGCTTGTTGTTGCTGGTTATAGAAAAATTTTGGTGAGATGTTCTTTGTATGGTCACTCTTGATGTAGTCTTGCCTAATATGTTTAATACATGCGACATTATCTTTATAGATACAAGTCAGCTTGCCTGTAGTGGAGCTCAATCTACTAGCTCCTCTAATGTGTTCAATAACTGATCTGAGTCATACATATTCGCGAACAGTTTCATGTAGCACTATAATCTTTGCATGGTTAGAAGATGTTGCCACTAAGGTATGTTTAGTGGACCTTCATGATATCGTTCTATTCCTTACGGTAAAGATATAACTAGTTTGAGAGTGCCCTTTATGTGGATCAGATAAGTATCCAGCATCCCTAAACTAACCAATGCATTGTTAGGTGTTTCGGTATAGGGGCTGCAAGTGGTGCCAAGAGAATTAGAAGAGTAGTGCTTCTCGGCATCTAAGTGTGCATGCATGCAGAGTGCTCGGCAGTTATGTGCACAGCCTTTGGTGGCCGCTGCATCATACTCGGCAGCTTGTGCACATCACATAGCAGCGTGCAGTCTTGCATGCAGCGCCCGGCAGCTGCAACGTAACACTCAGCAGCTACCGCACAGCGCTCGGCAGGCAGCATGTAGTGCCCAGCAGTTTGTGTGAATTCATTTTCTCTGTAGCAAGCCATACTGGGGGCAATATGACCCTTATTGGGGGTAGTATGACCTCATATTAAGGTCAGTTTGTGTGAATTCATTTTCTCTGATTCTCTGTAACAGACTCATATTATGAGCATATGACCCCTTATTGGGGGTAATAAGACTGGAATTGGTTTCTCTATTTAAATTTTTATTACTTGGATTTGTTTGGATGATTTAAAACTATTAGATTGAATAGAGATGACATTTGGATAGCATCACGGAACTACATTATACTCAATCTAATGGTTTTAAACTATCCAAGCAAATCTAAGCAACAAAAATCTAAGTAGAGAAACCAAATCTAATAGGACTTCATATTAGTGTATGTGAATTCATTTTTAATTGTTCAATGTAAAATGCCCTACTACCCCTAAAATACCCTCCGCTGGACCCCCTAGCTACCTTTCGATTGACCCTTCGAGAGACCTCCTATTGCCCCAGTAGACCCTCTTATAACCCCTAGTAGACCCCCTACTGCCTCCAATATATACTCTTCGATGGACCCTCTAGTTGACTCTCTTGCTACCCTCAATAGACCTTATTACCCTCGAGTATACCCCTTTTTGCCTCCAATATATACCCTCAGGCTGACCCTCTAGTTTTCCCTAATTGATCCTCTTATTGCCCCCAGTAGACCCTCCTACTACCCTCATGTAGACCCCTTACTACCCCCAGTAGACTCCCCCTCACTGTCGGAATCCTGCCAACGGTCGTCGGAGTCCAGTCAATGACCGTCAGAGTTTGGTCAACGGTCGTCAGAGACCGGCCAACGGTCGTCAAACCCGGTCAACGGTCATAAACTCTTTATTAGACTTTTTAATATTATTATAATAGTCTATTGTAGTTTGATTAGTTCATTAAAGGTACTACGGTTATTTTAATGTTTAAGTTGGTCATTGGGAATTTTAAAATCCAATTTTGTTTGTGGGAATAAAATTTATAAAATTAGGACAAATGGGCATTAACCCAAGACAATTTGACTACTTAATTTGTTACGCATTTCATAAACGTTACACCAGCAATGATGGACATAAAAAAATCTTTTTATACTTATCCTGAGATTTTTTTTTGTTCTTTTACAATTGAGAAAACTATTTGTATGGAGAAAAATTTTGGGCCTCGTGTGGTTGAGGAAAGGAATAAAATAAAATTTTGGGCCTCGTGTGGTTGCGGAAAGGAATAAAATAATTTGTTACAAGTAATAAATGTAAACCTTCCAGGAAATCAAATGAAAAACCTATCAATCTAGGGTATCCACAGAGGAGTCCATGATTGCAATCTCTTGAAAGTTAGACTTTTGGCACCTGTCCGACAGGCCTGCGACTTCAGGATTTAGGGTTTACATTTATTACTTGTAACAAATTATTTTACTTCATTAGATAACAACTTTTCGAATAATTTCCTTCATAGGAGAGACTGTTTTCTTGTGATCCAAGTGACAGCATCGACAGATCTTGATGGACAACCTCGAAGACAGCAACGGCAGGGTGATACCGTTTTGTTTCTGGCGATTTAGGTCTCTCCAAGGCTGGGTTCAAACCGAGATTTGGGTGTGATGGTGATGGTCTCCGACTTGGTGCGATGGACGTGGTATACTGTGGATACGAAGCAGCTTTGGTACGTCAACGGCGGCGACGGCACAAGCGGATGCGTCCACCCACAGTGATGAGAATGTGAGATCTTTGGTCTTGGGTTGATTTGCAGGTGGACCTTGGTTTTATCACTTGGGTTTTTGTGGCTGCTAGTTCGGTATTCTAGTCTTCTAGCACTTTTCTGGTAGTCAAGTAGGTTTCGGCCCAAACAACAAGGGTAATGGGACATGACGGATTGTTACTCTTGTTTAGCTCTTGAGTCATATTTACATGTACACAAATTGAGGTCTGTATGTAATTGATATGTTATATATAAATGGTTTGATGTCATGTGGTAGGTTTTATTTGAGCTCAATTGCAGCAACGAGAGCTCCCTTATCTTCTGTTCATCGAATGTGAAAAATATTGCATGTACAAAGAATACAAGCTAGTTGGTAAAAATTTAGGTCATCAAAGACGGGCCCAAATTGTCAAAAGCGTTACCACAACGATAGATTAATTTGATTTAGTTGGATGAACCCGAATATATGCAAAAACAGAGATTAAACAAAGTAATATTTGAAAAAGGGAAAGCAGAACTCATGTCAAAGCACTACGAAGTGTGCCAAAGAATCAAAGAATCAAGGCACAAAGATGCAGCCACACCATAGCCAAAGAAATTGTTCTGTTTCTTACACTTTTGGGGAAATTGTTCTGTTACTAGACTTTAAGAAAGAACATCGATGATCGATCAAAATTGACGTATTCAGAACATTTGCTAAAGCATGCATATTTCAAATTTTCAAGTAATATGTAACCCTGATTGACCAAATAATGCTCTTGAATTGACAATAGGAACTTTTTTCTAATGCTGGCATGGTGCACAAATGAGATAGAGCTGACAAGATGGGATAAAATCTGCAATGGGATATTTGGATTTGTTCCAAATCCTAGGGATCCCCAATGCAGAACAAATGAATTACACAATTCAACCAAATTAGATGAGGAAAAAGAATTGTTTTCAACAATTAACCCTAGTTTCATTCCAATTCCAATGAATCATTAACTCCGCATTACAATCACAAATCAGTGTTCAAACCAACAAAATAAACTGCGGATGAACAATCAGCACAAGTGCAAGACATTTCAGCCAATGCCTCAACAGAGAATATGACAAAGCCAAAGAAGAGCAAGAAACTGGTATTGCGATAACTAAGACCTATGCAGGTAATGAAGTAGGCATATGTCTATGATTTATATGTACAACCTGTATAAACCCTTTTTAAGATTCAGGGATAGGGTACATACCGGGCTAAAATCAACCAACACTGTTCTCAACTCTTTTTGGCACAAATCCGAAGACGGTTACGACTTCAGGACCCTCTCAATCGCAGCAACATAAAACTCCTTTGGCATGGTACCAACGACAGTGTCACATTTCTTCCCATTCCTAAACAACAAAACCACCGGCACAGCCTTAATGTCATAGTCCTCGGCAATCTGCAAATCAACATCCGCGTTGAGCACAAAGCACTTGAGCTTGCCGGCATACTCAACCGCAATGTCATCAATCACGCGGTGGACCATCCTACACGGCCCACACCAGCTTGCATAGAACTCCACTAGGACAGGAGTCTCACTGTTAATAACTGATTTCTCCCACGAGTCTCCGGTCACCGTCGGAGCTGTACAGACGTAACAGAATACGGTTAAGCAAAACAACACTGCCTCCATGGATCATTCCGAAGAGACTAAAAAACAACTCATCTCTAAAGTAAGGTATGCAAATCCATCTAAAGCTATTATTATATCGTAGTCACTGAAATTCATGAGATCATTAACTACGAAATTATGTAATAAGCAAACCTGAACAAACGCCTCACGGATCTAGATTTAGTATAGTGTATCTCTATATCGATATATCTATGCAAATCTTGAATTAGAGACTGAATCGATCTAAAAATCATAGCTTGTAGATATGTAATGTGTCAATTGAGAGATTAATCACAGAGAAAATCAAAAGAGAAGCAAAGCGAATTGAAGGAGATTAGATCTGTGGAAGTACCTTTGGATTCGCTGACGGAGAAGACCTTGAAGGAGCGAGGAGGGGGGTTTGGGAGCTTGACGGAGAGTTTGGGGTGCAATCGGAGCGGGAAAGAGAGAGAGGGAGTGCGCGTGGGGGTTAGGCGAGAGTGGGTGGAGGAGAGGAAGACGGCGCGTGAGGAGCGCAGAGGAAATGTGGAGGAGGCAGCCATGGAAGCTGAGCTCAGAGAAAATGGCAAGAGTTTGGGTATGATGGGAGATGAGGACGGGTGTGGGACCCACGGGTTCGTTTGGAAAAGAGAAACGTGAAAAAAACGAGCAGCACGCCCGGTGGGATTCGAACCCACAATCCTTTGATTAGAAGTCAAATGCCTTATCCATTAGGCCACGGGCGCTCATGTTGCTATATTCCTTCGCTAATTTATAATCCAATCGCAGGTGCATTTATCCTTAAGTAGCAATGACGATAGATTGTTTCTCTCAAATACAAGGTGTAAATGATAGAATTTGCAATTTATGCGATAGAAGATAATTTATATGCTTTTTGATAGACTTGTAAATGGATCAGATCTGGATCGGATAGACCTAAATCCTGATCTGGATCTGTAATAGATATTTTAGATCCGGATCCGACCCGTTACCCGCCGGATCTTTAATTGCTCGATCCAAATCTGGATCCGGCGGGTTAACGGATACCCGACCCGTTAATCCGATCTGTATATTAATAAATATTTCAAATTTTTATAATAATTTCATAGTTTTTTCATAAAACATTGATGACATTATATAAGAAAATAAAGGTTTACATCAAAAGTTGAATTACATGCCTAAAATATTCTTTAACGGTACACTAATATAATTAAAATATTTGACCTCCAATGTTTTTAACATATATACATAGGCATTAACAACCTTCAACTTCATCAAAACATACTTTATAGGCAATTTAAATATGAATGTTTAGATTATCTACATAATTATCATATTATTTAATATTAATTAATAATATTATATTTATACAAATATTATTTAATTATTTTTAAACGGATCCTGGTCCTTAACGGATTGAATCAACCAAGATCTGGATCTGATCCGTTTAGTAGATCCGTTTAGTAAATGGGTTAACTGATCTGGGTCATTAACGGGTAAAATTTTCGATTCAAACCCGTTTAAAAGTCACAGATCCGAAAGCGGGTCTGGATAAGATTCGGTCCATTTAAAGGTCTACTTTTTGAGGATGTTGGTAAGTATTAAGGCTAGAGATGTCATTTGGTTTTGTAATTACCAAACTAACTGAATACCAGATTATATATTTATTGATTATATGAGGGTTGTCGAATTTATTTTAGCTAACTAGCAGGCAGCGCTCCTCATTCGGTGTAGTGAAAGCGCGTCGGGCAGCGCTCCTCATTTGGTGGAGTGGAAGAGCGCCACTTGTTGCGCTCCTCTCCCAATTGGGAGAGATGATAGTTTAGCGTGGGATTGCGTCCTCACTGAGGGTGGTAGTACGCTAGAGCTCTTAGCTCCGACCCTGACATAAGAGATGAATAATTTGTGATATTCTTCCCCTATTATTTGATGATTGGGTTGCAGGTCGGGATTTGTTTTCGTTTATTATTTAGCTGCAGACCTGGATTATTTTATAATTGACGTAAGGCCAGCATTTGATTCTATTAGGGATGAGGCCTGGAATATTTACGTTGGGGCTTAAGGCCATAATTTTATATTTAAAATATTTTAAGCGTGCATAAAAAGATTTATTTTTGATTTATTTGTGGGAGAGTATGAGAATAAATTTTGGCTTCGAGCCATCATTTTATCAAGTTTAATTTTGTCCACTCACTCTAACGTTTATTTTTTAAATGTTTTCCCCTAGGCCATTTGTTTTCAAATGCCCAGTTTACAGGATAGCTGTGAGGAGGTTGTGCGTATAGGAGACGAGGTATAGTCAATGTTTTCCGCTGACGCTAGATTTGATTAGGTTTTGATATGTTAGATTGCTCTGATTACCCCGTTTTAGTTAAACTCAAATTTGTTGGGTGAAGAATAGATGAGGTTTAGGGAGCATGTTGGTTCCAGATATCTTGGTTGAACTATATTGTTTTTTTTTGAAGTGTTTAGTTGGTTTGCAGAAAGGGTTGTCAATTTCAAAGGGATTTCGGTAAGAAGTTCTCTTGAGGTGGTCCCTGTAGGATTTACCTCGAGTTAAAAAAAAGGTTAATCAGGGGTGGGTCCTGACAATTGATATCAGAACATTAGGTTATCGTTTCATGTTACTACCTCGTATACTTAGTAGCACTTAGTGTCTATAGAGTGATAGTCCGACCGCGGCGGATCCATCGACATTTTATGCTTGAGACGCTTAGTGTTTATTAAGCATATGAGTTAGTACTGCTCGGTTGGTTTATGGATCAGGTGGTTCCATAAACATTTAAATCTTCAAAACTAGGCCTCAATACGTCAATCTCTCAGAGAGTTCCTGTTAGGAACAAGGTAAGCTTTTTACGTATTTTCTTATGAGTTCCCAGTGATTAATGGAGATTTAGAATAGAGTTATGAGTTGGGAACACTAGTTGAGAACTCATGTTATTTCATGTTGGACATCTTGTGCAAATGCCTAGAGGATGAAATATTTGATTTATGTATGGGAGACTGTTGTGTTTGTTGGCAGTGATGATGTTGTAGAAATCTAAGGAGAGGCCTTGGTGTTAGAGTTAAGGGACTCTTAGAAGTGAAGAATCGTAAGAAATATTAAAAGTGTTTGCGTTACGTTATGGAAAAATGTAGTTAAAGTTGCATAGCACAATTATTTAGAGAGAATGAATATTAAGGATTAACGCTTGTCAAGATTTTGTTGACGTTCACCTTTAGTGTGTTTTTCAGAGAAACTGGCAAATGTGTCAAAGTTTAATGACTCAAGAAAATTGGGTGTTGACATTTTGTGACCAATGAACTTGGTCTGGTGACGAGTCCATGATGTGACACAATTAGAGAAATTAAGGAATTGATAGTTTTGATGGGTCACTCAAATGTTGTATAAGACATCCATTAGGACTAACGGCTTGGGTCACCCTTTGGTGCTGACATTGTTGTCATCAGCTATGATCGGATCCTCTTCGCTCCAGCTACGTATGATTAGAGTGCAAGCATGATTTTAAATTATTTATGACAACTGGTTGCTTGGCCGTAATCTTAAAGGTAAAAATTAAATAATGTCACCCAATGTCTTGGGGGCTCATGTCAACATTAAGGTGTGTTGTGCACCTGTGGTCGAAGTATTTTAATTGGTACGACTGTTGAGGAGCCTCATGGATGACGGTGTTGGAGTTCGGTTTACAGATCGAGTGAGCGTTTTGATTTGTAGTTAAAGGTAAATGGTTTGGAAAATTAAGGGAGATGATGAAAGTGGCAGCAAGCCACCGAGTCATGGAGCAAGAGTGCTTGGGGTACTAGAGATAGTAATTCTAGTCTTGATTAACTTAGTATTACTGTGATGTAAGAACCAGTCATTGTGCTAACGTCTCTGTTTCGACAGCTAAAGATTTACATGGGAATACCCCATATGAGCATGTGTTACCCTCTTTTGTACGGAAGTGGTAAATTGAAATCTAGGTAGCACATGCTGGCAATGCATAATTATTTTGATGCAGTTGTGTGTGGTCAAATGATACATTCTCATATGTCAAGGATGTAATGTGAGAATTCCCTAAATTGAAGACGGAGGTTAAGAACGTCATGTCAAAAGTTTTGTGTAAAACGTCAAGTAGATGGTATAACCATTTAAGAACAGGTCGGAAGTGCGTTAGTTGTGGTCGCTCCCACTTTTGAGATGGTTAGTGAAATTATCAAATGTTGTTAGTAGGTGTTCAAATGCATGCTCAGATAGATGCACGAAAATGGTGAAGTGACAGCGGTGCAACAAAGCCTACTGATTCGTTGAATAATAGTGTGAGGATGTCCTTGGTTTCTAAAGCCTTGATATGCAACCAAAGTTGTCTGTTGATGAAACCTGGCCAATAGTGAAGGATTAACTGAGCTTGTCAACGTGGGAATCTGTTCACTCACTGACTGTTGTTTAATCAATTATTATAATCAGAGATATCTTCAGACGTGTCTTAAAGTTCATAAAGTACTTCCACTGCAGAGATGGGCAGTATCCTCAATTTTGAACGATGGAGTGAGGATTTTGATCAGAAGAAACAATTATTGATGTTAATTTATTGAGATCTTGGTAGGTATTGAAGAATTGTTGGTATTACCAAGGTCATGAGTCATTTGAGTAGTGACTCTAGTTGTTATGAATTATGATCTAGCGGCAAATATTGGTGCCACAAGTGTAGACTGGTAGCAAAAAATCACAATATGTGGTTTTTGAAATTCTCAGCATTACAGTGAGTAGGTAATGCGGTGAATTTGAAAAAAAGAGTTTTCTGATGACTCAAGAAGTATTATGAGTCAAAGTTTGATATATAACTATTGCTAAGAACGGTAAGGTATGTTGCTAAGAGGAGCGACATTCTATTTGCAATCGTAGTGCGTTGAAACCACGTTCAGTTTAAGATATGATCAGAGGGGTTGTTAATGTATGACAGTGTTGTTTAGAAACTAACTAGTTGTGCGACGTGACTAAGTGATTATCACGTGCACAGTACTCTAATGATATTTGATAAATTTTGTTTCTTGTTGACCTCGTTCATGATGATCAGTGTGGATAATTTTGGTGTGAGATTAAATTCAGATGCATTGATCAATGACCCTACTTTTGTGTAAATCTTCGATCATATTATTTATTCAGCATGAAAAACTTCCTAAAAGAGGCAACGCCGCCGACAGAGGCGGCTAACCTGCCACGGACTCCAGCCAACCCAAATTTCTACCAAATTTTCACATAATGATCTTCTCATCATTCCAAACATTTTTCTTGAAGAGGTCGAAGACCAATTTGAAGTTTAAACAACCCAATTGAATCAAAATTCCTAAATTCCTAAATTCAAAACCCTAGAATTTCAAATCACATTTTTTTCTTACCTAGTTCGAATCGAGTCGAGCCCTTTTGTGGGATTGTTGTACATGAAAAACCCTTTCACTCAAGACCAAAAGCTCCGGCAGAGGTGACCTGAGGTGAGAGAACTCTGGCTTCTGTGAACAGTGCGCATGCGCACTTTCCCGATGAGACTGCTCTCGAACGACGGCGAATTAGCTCTCACCACCACCCTAGACTTGTAAGTGATTGTATGAGCTTCAAATTCATACCATGATTGTGACCTAGACGGCGCGCAATCGGATGGGTCGAGAGAGCTCCACGGGCTGTTACAATAAATATTTCTGTTTTTTCACTTCTTATTGTTTTATCTTGGTAAATTTTCATATTTATTAACTTTTTATCGTGAGCAATCAATTCATATATTTTGATTTTTCTACCGTTTTTCCACAAGGTAACTTTAACATTTTACTAATAATTTTCACATGCGAATTCCGAGTAACACGCACGGCATGTCCACGAGTTCATATTAATGTCCTCTACGACTCTCCCGATAGGAACTTTCCCAAATTATCAATTTAACGGATAGTCATCTTTGAGAGCCTTTTAAGGTAAAACAAACCGTAATTGAAAACTACTATACTCTTCATAATTTCATAGAAAAAGCCCATTGCTCCAGAAAATAATCCGGACATATCAGTGGGCTCGTATGAACGCGTATTACGATTTTGGGCAGTAAATCCACTATGTACCGATTTCAGAAAAACTCAAAAAAAAACTCGACTGATAACTTATTAATATCCCCCAACACTACCAAAAGTCATCGATAACGCTTACAACCCATAAATACGTAACTATTAGGTTCGGGTCGTGACACTGGTTGTCCCTATTTGGGTTCGGAGGGAATGTATTTCTAAGAACTCCTTTTTGCAAGTATTCCAGTAGGAGCTTGCATTTTAGGAAGTTTTACACTGTTTTCCCAAATGATCTTGGTTGGGTAGTTTGTAATATTTGGTATTACGGTACTACCTTGTGGAGGGTTTGGAGAGTTTTCAGTCTCCATGGATGAGTATTCTTCTGGTTCATCCATATATCGTTCGTGTGTGTGTGTATATATATATATATGTTATGTGCAGTGTCAAAATATTCTTGATCTCACGAGTAAAGTGTAATCTACTTATCTCGACCTAAAAGTCCAAAAGATATACTAACACTCACTCTAGTAATTGCTCAGTAAAAATATAAAATAAATCTTGACATCATATATATATATATATGACCCCACCAAAAATCATCTTTTCTGTAACTTCCCAAATAACGAGGTATCAATTAAAATATGGGCATTTCTTCTAAAAAATTACTTCGTTGAAATAACTCACATACGGAACATGGTTTTTTCAATTTAAAATTTCATACAATAAAATCATTAATATCAAACCATCGCATGCACTTAATTTAAAACAAATGGTTCACTCACCATATTTCCCGATAAATATAAATACCCCCCACGTCTCACACAATCCATAACAATTATAATTAAATTCTGAAAAATCAAATAAATTCACGAAAAAGGTATAAACCCTATTTCCCAACCCACTTAAATATAACTACTCTAACTCATTCATAAAATGGGAGAACCAAAACTGCATAACAATCTATATATACATGCATTCTCCGGCGTACACATTCGTGTAATTTATCAAACCACGGAAATTTAACCCGTACATAAACTAGCTAGAAACATAAATTTACCGAAATTACCACTCCCGATAATCTCTCT
The DNA here is from genome assembly GCA_951800085.1 of Comarum palustre. Taxonomy (NCBI): domain Eukaryota; kingdom Viridiplantae; phylum Streptophyta; class Magnoliopsida; order Rosales; family Rosaceae; genus Comarum; species Comarum palustre. The sequence continues at coordinate 2,515,512 of OX637589.1, forward strand.
AAATATGGAACTACCGTGCATTTCTACGAAATCATATCCCCGCTCTGATACCACTGTAAGGACCCACTCCGGATTAATCCCTTAAACCCTAGGTAAATCTTTCGGGATCCACCTCAAAAGAGATTTTACAGCAACCTCCTTTGAAATGGATAACCCTTAACTACTTTTAACCAGCACACCTTGAAACCTTTATGTTATTTCTAAAATTTGTGACTGCACCCGCACATTTGATCAAACTACCTACGTACCCTCAGAGAGGGATCAAGCCACTCCTAGTTTAACAGTATTAAACCATCTCAGATTTACTATGGACACCCATTAGATATACTATGGGCACCCATTTCAACTAAAACCAATCTCAATCCATACACATACACTCTAATATCCACTTCAATTCATAAACAAAATCCAACAACTGTCTAACAGTAATATTCCTATAATATTTATCATCGAAAAATCTGAAACCTAACCAACATTCCTCCATAAATTACCAAACTCGTACCATTAAACTCCTCTAATTTTGTATTATTTATGCAGCATGAAAAACTGCCCAAAATGGGGCCAGCGCCTCTGCTGGAGTCCGGCCAACCCTAATTTCTACCATATTTTTTACATAATGATCCTTTCATACTTCTGAACATCTTTCATGAAGAGGTCGAATACCAATTTGAAGTTTACACAACCCAATTGAATCAAAATACCAAAATTCCCAAATTCAAAACCCTAGAATTTCAAATCACAATTTATCCTTACCTAGTTCATATCGATTCAAGCCCTTTTGAGGGATTGCTGTACATGAAAAACCCTTTCACTCAAGACCAAAAGCTTCGGTAGAGGTGGCCTGAGGTGAGAGAACTCCGGCTTCTATGAACAGTGTGCATGCAAACTTTCCCAATGAGACTGCTCCCGAATGGCGATGAATTAGCTCCCACCACCACCTTAGGCTTGTAGGTGATTGTATGAGCTTCAAACCCATACCATGATTGTGGCCTAATTATGGCTGATGAAGGCGCGCAATCAGGTGGGTCGAGAGAGCTCGACGGGCTGCTACAATAAATATTTCTGTTTTTTTTTCACTTCTTGTCATTTCATCTTGGTAAATTTTTATATTTATGGACTTTTTATTGTGAACAATCACTTCATATATTTTGATTTTCTACTATTTTACCAGAAGGTAACTTCAACTTTTTACTAATAATTTTCACATGCGAACTCCGAGTAACACGCACGACATGTCCACTAGTTCATATTAATGTCCTCTACGACTCTCCCTAAGGGAACTTTCCCAAATTATCGATTAAACGAAAAGTCATCTTTCAGAGCCTCTTAAGGTAAAACAAACAGTAATTGAAAATTATTGTACTCTTCATAATTTTACAAAAAATAGCTCGTTGATCTGAAAAATAATCCAAACATATCAGCGGGCTCGTATTAACGTGTATTACGACTTTGGGGCATTAAATCCATTATGTACCGATTTCAGAAAAACTCAAAAATAAACTCGTGTGATAACTTATTAATATCTCCAAACACTACCAAAAGTCATTAGTAACGCTTACAACCTATAAATACGTAACTATTAGGTTCGGGTCATGACACTGGTTGTCCCCATTTGGGTTCAGAAGGAATGTATTTTTAAGAACTCCTTTTTGCAAGTTTCCAGTAGGAGCTTGCCTTTTAGGAAGTTTGACATTGTTTTCCCGAATGATCTTGGTTGGGTAGTTAGTAATATTTGGTATTACGGTACTACCTTATGGAGGGTTTGGAGAGTCTTTAGTCTCTATGAATGAGTATTCTTCTGGTTCATCTTTTGCTTCTTGATAAGGAAGAATCTTCCTCTAATGCTTTCTTGGTTAGATTTGATGATTTTTTCTATAAGCTTCTCTAATCCTCTGTTGATTCACAAGTCTCTGTTTGTGCATACATATTTTTCAGTTCCTGTGACTTAAACATCCTCATTGGTCTTTTAGCACCTTCTTCAAACGACTCTTCAAGGAAGGTCGTTGATTTAGTTTCAGATATACTAGCTTCATCATCATTGGCGAGCGAATGTCTATGAAACTGTAAACTTATTTTTCCTCTTATGTATTTATAAATAGAAGCATCGGTGTTTTCAATTTTATTGATTGGAGATGTTAGATTCCATTCTCTTGAAAATATTACTTGATAAGAAGAAAAAACAGAAAACAAAAATGTTAACTTGGTAATTTTCTGATATTAACAGAACATTTTTAACAGAATATTATTTATAGATATTTTATAATAAAATAAAAATTATGTATTACATCGATAACTTTATGAGTTCATATATCATTTTGACAATGAATTTGGACACGTTTGGTAACTTTTGGCCCCCACCAAACAAACATTGCACTCTTTCCATTACTATATGACCTGAACCTTACCTATGCCCTCGTCATTTCACTACCTCCGCCCGAAAACACTCAATTGGTTTGCACTATAAGGAGAAGGGGAGAACTTTTTGATTTTGTCTAGTAATGAGCGGGAATTAGAGGACGACTTTAAGGAATCTGAGTTTTGTTCTCTTGTGGTGATTAAGGGGTGCTTAGTGCAGAAATGAAATTGGTGGAGATTCCTGAAGAGGTGCAACAGTTGCTTGGGGAATTTGCAGACATAATTTCTGATGAACTAGCCAATGAATTACCGCCCGTGCGGTACATTCAGCACCAGATTGACATCATTCCGGGTGCCACCTTACTAAATCTGCCCCATTAACGTATGAGTCCTAATGAGAATGAGATATTAAGGGAACATATTGAAGCTTACTTAATAAGAGGTTTATTCGTGAGAGCATGAGCTCTTGTGCGGTCCCTGTACTTCTTGTTCGTAAGAAGGGCAACCAATGATAGATGTGTGTTGATAGTAGGGCCATAAATAAAATAACTATAAAGTATTGCTTTCTTATCCCTTATTTGGAAGACATGCTTGACGAGTTGGCAGGTTCTGTGGTGTTCTTAAAAATAGATCTTCGTAGCAGTTACTACCAGATTCGAATTAAACTTGGAGACGAGTGGATCGAAGACGGCTTTCAAGAGCAAGGATGATCTTTTTGAGTTGTTGATGATGCCTTTCGGCCAGTCTAATGCACCTAGCACCTTTATAAGGCTTATGACCCATGTTCTTTATCATTTATTAGAATTTGTGTGGTAGTTTATTTTGATGATATCCTGATATAAAACAAAATAAAAGAGGAGCACTTGCAGCATTTGCAACAGGTTTTGAGAGTCCTGCAGGAAAACAAGTTGTTCGATAACATGAAGATGTGTTATTTCTATACCAATAAACTGCTGTTTTTGGGATTTGTGGTAGGAGATGACGAAATTCAGGTAGATGAGGAGAAGATTCGTGCTATTCGAGATTACCCAACGCTAAAAACAGTTTTTGAGGTACGAAGTTTCCATGGTTTGGCTACATTCTACAGAAGGTTTATGCAGAACTTTAGCACCATTATTGCTCCAATTACTGAGTGTTTGAAGAACGAGAAGTTTCATTGGGGTGAGGGGTGAGGAGCATAAACATAATTTTGTTTTGATCAAAGAGAAACTTTGTGTCATGTCTGTCCTGGCACTGCCCAATTTTAATAAGATATTTAAGGTGGAGTGTGATGCTAGTGGAGTGGGAGTGAGTACTGTGTTGTCCCAAGAGAAGAGGCCAATAGCTTTCTTTAGTGAAAGGCTTAGTAAAGCTCGCCAGAAATAGAGTACCTATGACTAGGAGTTCTACGCGATATTGCGAGCTTTGAAACAATGTGAGCATTACCTCATTTAGAGGGAATTGTTTTGTACGTAGATCATCAGACATTGAGGTTCCTTAACAGTCAGAAAACTGTACACATATGCATGCTCGGTGAGTGAGTTATCTACAAAAGTTTCCTTTTGTGATTCAGCATAAATCTGGTGCCCAAAACAGGGTGGTCGATGTTTTGAGTAGAAGAGCGTCTTTGTTGGTGACATTGTCGCAGGAGATATTGGGTTTTGATGTGCTTAAGAACCTATATGAGGAGGATGCTGATTTTAAGGAGATTTGGGCCAAGTACAGTGGTAACCATACGGTTTCAAATTATTACATTAGTGATGGCTACCTGTTTAAAGGTAATCAACTTTGTGTTCTAGTTTCTTCGTTAAGGGAGATGTTGATCTGATACTTACATGGTGGATGTATGAGTGGTCATCTAGGTCGAGACAAGACTATTGCTAGCCTAGAAGAGAGGTATTTTTGGCCATAGTTGAGGAATGATACAACACCTATTGTTAGAAAAGTGCTATACTTGTTAGGTGTCTAAGGGTTAGTCCCAAAATACTAGACTTTATTTACCTTTACGTGTTCTTGATGATATTTTCAGATTTGGTTTTTAATTCAATCCTTGGACTTTTAGGCTTCGACGTTAGTCGTCTTAGAGTTTTGTCTTATATATAAGCATCCTTATAAGTAGCAGACAATCTGTTTATCAATTTTATTCAAATCTTAAAAGTTATTCTCTTATTTTCTGGTTTTTCGTTAGAACAGTCTCATAAAGTTATTCGTTTGAAAGCTCTCGGTGTAACGCTGAATAATCTTCCATACTTTTACTGCATCATAACAACTCTAGCAGGGAATACACTTTATTATAATGCAGACAGAGAAATCTACAAATGTAACCCAAATATCAAACAATTGGCAAAAAGATTATACTTTCTTGATATTTATCCGTGAGGATGGAATACATGATCTAATAAGATCGTGTGCACCCAATGTCCATCAGCCGTCGGCAACCCCACCATCGGAATTCAGGAATGTGACTCGTCTCTACCAACCACATTTCTCATCATTAATCAACGCACTGCAATTTTGACTTGCAAGCTAGCCACCAGAAGATTAACTATTTGGGCCAGCCATCCGGCCCAAAGAAAACGTCGCCTGACATGGACAACAAGTCCCAATTTCTCACTTACTGGCTCAGTTTAGTCCACGACCCGAAATTATTTATTGTTATTATATTATTTATTGAAAGAATAATATAACCAATGCCATTACCAGGCGAGATCTCGACCTCTCTCTCTCCTCCTTTCTTTCTCCGGTTCTCAGTTTCCGAGCGAATTAGGGCAAAACGCAGATCGGAAATGGAAGAAGATCGCAGGCAATCGTCGCATTGCCGATCCTGATTTCTTTTTCCGATGCACTGAGGTCGGCGCCGGCGCGTGAGTTTTGATCCGATTGGGACGAATTGTGGTTCCCAAGACTCTGAAATGGAATCGTTCTGGAGCCACAATGCCGCCCCAGACTCGTCGCATTTCATCGTCGCCGTCTACTTCGCTTTTGGATTCTTCTGCGCTCGGCTCTTCCTTGATAGGTTCATCTTCACCGTAAGATTTTCTTCTTTCTTAATCATGATACAACTAGCTTAATCATGCTTTCAGGTTCTTTTTGGTCATAAGAACACCTGTAGAATTAACTTGCTATCAATGCCTGAACATGTTAGGTAAGTATGTTTTGAATAGGAATTCTGCATTCTGTACATTTTGGCGTTTAGGTTTAGCAATTATTCAATGGCTCGAATCCAGAGTGTGTACATTACTTAATTATGATGGCTTTCCGATTCGGGAATAGATGTGCATAAGGTTGTTGCCGTAATTTTAGCTGTCAACTGTTTTGATATGTGTATGTATGTATAGATAAACCTAGATACACAAAATTTTACCTAATATTTTGTTCGCCTTTTCTGTCTAAGTTATTGTCAGCATCAAGTTAAGCTTCGTGAGATGTATCTCTCATGACTTGGGATGATTAAGATGCGAAATATTGAATTTTGGATTTCATTTGAGAATAATTTCATTTGGTTCTATAGAATCTACCTGGAACTCATATAAATCTGGTAAAGCAGCATGCTTGCATATTTTTTGTTTACTTAACCAAGTAGGATCATCATCAAATCTATTGCTGGTCCCGTTCTAGGTTGACTGAGAAGGGAGATATTCAATTGCCTGCTTTCTTTTTTTAAACAAAAACTTTCAAACACATTAGGGTATCAGGTTTTCTTTGAGTTCCCTTTAGGGACAAATGATGACTTCATCAAGAATGTAAATTCCTCTGGCTAGTAACGGAGCCAGGAATTTAAAGTAGGCTGGGCTAAACATATGGGAAAATTTCAAACTTTTTCGTTTATTATTTTTGAAATTTTTTACTACATTTAAATTTCTATGCCCTCTATTTTAATATTTAGATGCCTAGATCAGTTAGAGGAGACTTGTTAGATAGGGCTAGGGGAAAATATCACATAGAGAGGAGAGACATATTAGAGAAATACTGATAGAAGCATGATAAATTAGGTTGGGATCGAAATAATGGAGAGAACAAGATTATTATAACACGAATGAGACGAACCAAAAACGGTTATATAAAAAAAACGATCAAGTCGGTTTTTAGTCAATAAATCACCAAGTTCTTTCTTCTTTTTAAGAAAGCAAGATTCTCAACGGCTTGTTGATGTGGCATTGTAAATTAATACACTAGCACTTACCTTCAGGTGGGTTATAGTTCAAATAATGTAGTTTAGCTTAACCTAATTAAGCCTGTTAATTAAGACTTACGAGATCAAAAAGTCACATGGGCTATAGCTGAGGTCCTCTTCCACCATCCTTCATGGTTTCCTCTGACCATAGGGGCTCTAGATTTAGAGGTTTTTTTTCCTATATTGTTTTCTGCTTAAAAGTTGCATATCCTTACCACTTTGTTAAGAGATAGCCTTATGATTAGCAACTAAGAAGGCCTGCATGTCATTATCCATGTGAGCAATCTACCACCTTCAGGTGGGCTATAGTTCAAATAATGTAATTTAACTTAACCTAATTAAGCCTGTTAATTAAGAGAATCAAAAAGTCCCATGGGCTATAGCTGAGGTCCTCTTTCACTATCCTTCAATGTTGCCTCTGACCATAGGGGCTTTAGGTTTAGAGTTTTTTCCCCATATTTTTTCTGCTTAAAAAGTTTCATATCCATATCAATTTGTTAAGAGATAGCCTACATGTCATTATTCATGTGAGCAATCTACCATCTGGTAATTATGATCATGGATTGAAAGTCACACTACAATGTGCTGATTTCTAAATGGGGTTGGCTCTCCAGTTCTTTCTACGACATATGGACTTGTTTTATTCATGTGAAAGAAATTGAGCATTAGAAACAATGTTTGATGATTAATTTGTCTATTGTTCATTTCTGTCTTCCCCTCATTTCAGAGGCTTGCCATCTGGATGTCGAGAAAAGGTTCTACTCCATCGAAGATAGATATGGTCCAACGGGCAAAGATTACAAAATGCTCAGAGTCAATGTGGAAGTTAACATACTATGCAACTGTCGAAGCCTGCATTCTCAGCATAAGCTACCAGGAACCATGGTTCACAGATACAAGTGAGTACTTCAAAGGCTGGCCAAACCAAGAGTTGGGGTGAGTAACTCATAAGAACATGAGAAAATAATTTAGCATTAGTATCTGGTTTTGCTTCAGATATTGGTTGAATTGGGCATAATGCTTACTGATAAATATTAAGGGAATTAATTAATCGGGATGTCAATTTGCACTTTGTCGAATGCTGGAGGCATACACTGGAAATATTATTTTTAAACTTCACAGTTGTAACTCTTATTTTCTAGTTGAATTGCTTGTTGGCGTGAACTCTGTTATCTCCTTCTTCAGAATATTATTTTTTGGTAGTATTGTGCCTTTTTTGTTTTGCAGTTCATTATTTTAAAGTAATGTTTTATTTTTGGTCTCAAGAGATAGGGAAATGCATTTCAAGTTCTACCCCTTATATATGCCATATTGAAGAGGTTCACTTCTCCATTAGTGTGTTATATGTCTGAATGTATAAGGTGTTTCCATCCAACATGGTGGACAAGATGATTCTGGGATATACCATGCATCCTCATCCACACAGATTGGAGGGCTGTGTTGGTTCATGTTTAATTTTAATTTTACTTTATGGTTTAATTTTTTTCTTTTGTTTTCTTTTGTTCTTCCTGTGACATTTTATTAAGTTTCCAGCATCCGGTAGGTTAGAAGTTCTGCATATTGTCTAGTTTGCCAGCTTGTTCTTGTATTTGTATGTTAATGAAATCTGTGTTTCTCGTAGAGAAGAAACTTAAAATGATTGACTTGATTGTTATAGAATGAATAATTTTGAAGACTCCCCTAAAAATAATTTCTGAATTGATTATTCTGATTCTGTTCCTTTATCATTTCAGGCTTCCCCTAAAGCTTGTGTATATGTGTCAATGTGGATTCTATACCTACAGTATTGTTGCTCTCCTTACATGGGAAACTCGTAGGAAGGATTTCTCAGTGATGATGTCTCATCATGTAATTACTGTCTTCCTGATTGGAATGTCATACGTTACAAGGTATGTTTGTGTATGTGCAATTCATTTTCTATGTCAGTACTACAAATATGTGTTCTTATGGGGATGATATCATGCACTTATTGTCTTTCATTGTTTTAAAAAACTTGGAAACCTGGGCCCATAACAGTCCTCTCCTTTATTGTTAGTTTGATACGGTCACTTGCAGTAGCTGCAGTCCTAAGTTACTAACATAGCAATTTGTGGTCGAGATACTGTGTCAATAAAACCAGTGTCACTTAAACCTTTGGGTGATCGTATTAAGTAACAAACTCTTACCATGACAGGTCTCTCTCTCTCTCTCTCTCTCTCTTTGCATACATACATATATACACACACAGACCCGTTCACAGGTGGACGTCTGCAATTGTGAGAAAGTGCGGACTGAACACTCTTGACTGTTAGATTGGTTTAATTAAATTGGGCCCTCAGTCTTCAACTCATCACTTCTGAATACGACAAATTTTGGAAACACAATGAAAGATATGGAAATTGCAGATGGATTTTTTTCCCTTTGATGAAGTGAAACTTTTGAGATGGTATTGAAGAAGGTAGATAAAAGTTTCACCAATTCCTCTCTTAATTGGTTGGCTTCGAATGTGGAAAAGCTATGTCTAAGCTTCCGCTGGGTGGGATTCAGGTTTTGAATGACTTTTTTTTTCTTTCATTTTGTTTTAATTTTAAATGAAACTACTGAACCCAGTTTTTCATCTTCAGTCATATGCTAAATTAAAATATATGAATTTTTATTTTTCCCTCCGGGTATTAGATTGGATTATTGAGTATAAGCCACTCTTTATGGATGGAACGAGAGATAAATCATCGAGATGGGTTTTACCTTTTTCATATGTCTGAACCATTCCTCCATCTGATATACAATCCGATCAATCTCAGACTTGGACAGGCTCTATGGTATATTTTTGTTTGTTTCTTTTTATTCCATTTGAACAGAGAATTATGGAAGACCGCTTAGTGGTGTGACCATCTCACGGTTAGAGTAGAGGTAAGGGAAGAGCTAGATTTGGATGGTAATGACGTTGACTGGGTTTGAGGTTGGTTGCGCTAATCAGCCAGAAAGGCCATGTGAAATGCCTTGAGCCGTTGAAGTTCATTCAAACCAGGCCTATGGTTTATAATTAAATCTGCACTTTTGCATATCTTGTGGACATCCTCCTCTGATCGCACCTACACACACACTGACAAAAGCGCTTTTTGAAGCTTAGCTCACTAAGACCGTTCGTATCAATGGATTTTTTTGTTGGATTTGCATTTGATGACTATGATCCTTTCTGAGGTTATAGGCAGGCTTCACTAAAACATGTATGGGGTAAATGCCAAACAAATGAGTTGATCAAACACCCTAGCTTTGGTACTCGAATGCCAAATATATTTTCTTTGCTTGTCCATGCCACTAATATCTACACACACACACATATATATATATATAGGTATAATATTTCATTAATTAACCTATGTATGGATGTGTGATAAATTTTAAAGGATCGAGGCTTTAGGTTCAAACTCCCTTTTGTATTAATATACTAAAAACTTTCTTGGTTCTACATTTATTAAATCAGTTTCAGTTGAAATGGTTAACTACGACTAGAAGTAATACACTATCCGCTTGCAGCTTTTTCCGAATTGGCTCAATCATTCTTGCCCTGCATGATGGGAGTGATGTATTCATGGAAGCTGCCAAGGTCTTCAAATATTCCGAGAAGGAGCTTGCTGCAAGTGTCTTCTTTGGATTTTTTGCTTTTTCATGGCTCATACTGCGGTTAATATACTTCCCCTTCTGGGTCATAAGCTCATCAAGGTTTGCTCTCATGGTATAAATCATTTTATTATACCATATATAAAAGTATGGTAATTCCTCCTGCTTATCTGTTCTTATGGTTGCTTTTTTACAGTTATGACCTTGTTCAGCACTTGGATTTGACAATGTCCTCTCATACAACACTGTACTATCTATTCAATACGATGCTAATGACGCTGCTTGTGTTCCACATATACTGGTGGGTTATGATATGCTCAATGATTAGAAGACAACTGAGTAATAGTGGAAAGGTTGGAGAAGATATAAGATCAGGTAAACTATATGTGCTGCTTACAGGTTTGAATTTTATGAAGGCTGGTGCTGCATATAGTATTCAGTCACAGTACTTGTTAACTTTGGAAAGTATATACTCTCCACCTCTCACTTATTGGTTAAGTAATACTAGAAGCATTTAGTATGTCATGCAAGGAATTTTTTCAGCTCATATTTATATCACTTGTCAATCGAAATTAACATAATCAATTTAAGGTTTTGTTTGATTATTTTTTTCAATTTTTCCATTCATGTCATGTTCGTCAGTTATTATACTCAGACCTACCTTGTTGTGTTGTCGAGACCATGTGCGGATGGAAGGTCAAAAACATTTTAACAGTGAATACCTGTTTGAGGTTTGGCTAATGAAAAAAATAATAATAATATGCTAGGCCTGGAAGCTTGTTGTGTAACATAGAAGAAAAAATCACATGCTAACATCATACACGTCCATCTTGTTGTGTTGGTTTCTTTTGATGGTTTAGATTCCACCACTTTATTTCTAATGATTTTCACTGATGTTTACAGATTCAGATGATGATGATTAGGCGGAGGATTTTGTCCAAGGTTTTCTTGCCTTTGTTAATGCTTACCTGTATGTAGGTTATAGCTGCACTCAAAAGTGGCCCTTCTCTGTAGGAAGGGGTTGATACTCTCTTCCGTTATCAAATTTTGTTCGAGTCTTCACAGATCAGGGCTCATGACCGTGTATTCTTTTCCTTTTTCTTCTTGGATGGAGTCTCCTCTTATATGGTGTATAAGAAATAGGTAAATTTGTGTATAATTCTTCTCTCTGGATAATCCCTTGTATTCAGACTAGCCTTTTGTATTGAGAAATGAAAGGTATTCACAAATCAGTAAAGAGAATTTATCGTGGACTTTCCATTGTTGCTTTCACCCTTGAATCAGTAATGTACTGAAATGCTGCACCGTACTCGGATCTCGTTTACTATGTTTTCTTCCTTCTGAAATGGGTCATACCATCGTGTACGTTATCAATCTTTTGATGAATAATAAGTTCAACTTTGGAAGGAGCATAATCAACGGTTAAAGAAGCTCAAAGCCAATATACATTGAGCTCCAAAAGAATAGTTACATGACTAGTATGACTTGTGTGTAGGCGTATATTTTGGTACATGCTTGTGATTTGGATGCATGATTGACGTCCTTGGAAGCTGATTTTGGTTACTGCTCAATCTCAGGCGTTGATTAGTTACCAAAACAGTGAAAAGGTGACTATAACAAGCTCAAGAAGAGAGATTTACTTTATCACAAAGCAGAAGAGACATGAATTCACTTGAAATGTCCACCCTTTGTCTCCTCTGTATCGTTTTCATACCCAGCTTCACTGCTTCCCAAATCCTATTTCAGGTACAGAAAGCACATAATCTATCTCCCTCAAATTTTTTGTTTTTCTTTTGTTCTTATAATTTTTGGTTGGTGATCTCAGGGGTTCAATTGGGAATCATCAAAGAAGGGAGGATGGTACAACATCTTGGAGCAGTCTGCAGCTGAACTAGCTTCTTCAGGAATTACACATGTTTGGCTTCCACCACCTTCTCAAGCTATTTCAGATGAAGGTGCTTGATTTTTTACATTCACAAGACTCTCTTTTATACTTGTGTTGTAACCATTCTCAGCCAGAATTTGAAAAACTTTCTGAGCTACATGATGGTCTGATTAAAACTACCAAACAACGTCCACCATAAAAAGTTACTAGATTGTAACATTTTTAATCTGGTATTGAATTTTAAAAATGATGCAAGTTTGATTCCATAGTACTTTTGTAATTACATGAATGAGAAACTCTTGGAAAATTCATAGCGATTACTAGCATTATCGAAGCACAGAGATAAAAGCTGCAATTGTATTGTTAGGTTCATGATTCGTTATATATATGCAGTGCAATTCATCTGTAAATGTCAAAGATTAAGAGCTCAATATGAAACAGTTAATTTTCAGATTTTGCATTTGCTTATTAACAAACCGGTTCGCTATATTTCCTTTTAAGTGGACTAGTACATAACCCAGCATTTGTGGTAAATATTGATAGCATTGTTTTGGCTATTAGCATCAGTTGAATTGGTTCTAACTCAACATCTTTATCTAAGGCTACATGCCTCGCAAGCTCTATGATCTCACATCAAAATATGGAAACCAAGATGAGTTAATGGCACTGGTAAAAGCCTACAATGACAAGGGGATACAGAGCGTAGCAGACATTGTTATAAACCATAGATGTGCACAGAAGCAAGATGAGAGAGGAATATGGTGCATTTTTGAGGGAGGAACAGCAGATGATCGTCTTGATTGGGGGCCGTCTCTTATTTGCAGCGATGACACAAAATATTCTGATGGCAAGGGAAACCCTGACACTGGAGCTGACTTTGGTGCAGCTCCTGACATTGATCACAAAAACAAAAGGGTCCAGAGTGAGCTCTCGGATTGGATGAACTGGTTAAAGACTGAAATTGGATTCAGCGGCTGGCGATTTGATTTTGTCAGGGGTTATGCTCCAGAGTTCACCAAGTTGTATGTGGCAAACACAAAGCCTAGTTTCTCAGTAGGAGAGTATTGGAACTCCATTGCTTATGGAAATGATGGAAAACCCGAGTACAACCAGGACAACCATCGCAACGAGCTAGCTGGATGGATAGGGAATGCTGGAGGAGAGGTTACTGCTTTTGATTTTACAACCAAGGGGATACTTCAAGCTGCTGTCCAGGGTGAACTGTGGAGGTTGAAGGATTCGAATGGAGGTCCTCCTGGATTGATTGGAATATCTCCACGCAATAGTGTGACATTCATAGACAATCATGATACAGGTTCCACACAAAAATTGTGGCCATTTCCGTCAGATAAAGTCATGCAAGGATATGCTTACACTCTTACTCATCCAGGGATCCCTTCAATAGTAATTTTTTATCTTAACATGCCTTCTTACAAGCTAAAATGACATCCTCTTTCCATTGTTCAAGTGAAAATGTTCATAGTATAATCACCTGTTGTCCATAACTTTTTGTATATTTTGCAACAGTTCTATGACCACTTCTTTATGAGTGATGAGCTATTTTCTGTGGATTTATAGTTTTTGGTTATTAATTGTTTTACCGTAGATGCCCTAAAAGGTGACTTTTTGTTAAGTCGATAATCTGAGAAAACTCCCTTCATGAAAGGCGTAGAGTACATTAATATGAGTTCCTAGACATAAGTGAAAATATAAAGTTATCATGCAATAAATTGGCTATAAATATGAGTTTACCAAGGAGGTAACGGGAAGAAGTGAAAACCACATTTTTTTCACTATTGAGGAGCTTCGACCTGGTTTTCGCACCGTAAGTTCCCTCCTTCCGTGTGCCGCCGTCAAACCTCCACAGACCGCTGCACCGGTCTTGTTCGATGTGCCACAGTCATGACTTTCATTCTGGGCAAGTGGTGAAGCTTGACTCGCCGCTGGTGAAGAGCTATCACGATAAGAAGAGCTGTATGCACAGTGTTGAGTCTCGCCGAAGTTCTCTCTCTTCGGGTCACCATCTCGAGCAATCTAGGTATGATTTTGTTTGCCTTACTGAGTATAATAATCCTCTAGGAGCTTGTGGCTCGATTCATAGTATGTGTGATGAATTTTGGATTTGAAATTTTAGGGTTTTTAGCCCAACTTCGGGTTTGTTATGTTCTTGAGTAATTGACCTATTTAGAGTCGGATTTAGGCTTAGAATTGTACTAGAAAGTTGTTTGGAATGATGTGAAGATCATTCTGTGAAATTTTGGTAGGTTTCTGGGTTGGCCGGACTCTAGTGGCCGGCCGGTTGCCGTTGGTGGCGTAGCCGACGGCGGCATTGTCCATTCCGGACAGTTTAGGTAAAAAGGTGTAAATCCCCAAGTTTTTACCGTGGTAGATCTGAAATATCAGAACTGCCCCTTGCAGTTTGGTTTAATTACAGGGATGCCACTAAAGCTGAAATCTCAGAAATGCCCTTGGTAGCTTAGCATATTTACAAGGCTGCCACTAAGGCCAAAAAGACAATAGTACCCCCGACATTTCTAGTTAATTTCAGGGTTGCCCCTAAGGTTGAAATCCTAGAAATACCCCTGACAGCTTAACATATTTACCAAGCTGCCAATGAGGCTGAATTGATAATACTGTCCCTGATAGTTTCAGTAATTTACAGGAGTGTCATTATGGTTAATTTGATTATTATACCCTTGATGGATTTATTATTTACATGAATGCTATTATATTTATTTTGTGACAATTATTTGTTTGGTTGATGTTTATCGGTTTGGAATTTGTCATGGAATAATCCAGATAAATAGATGTTTAATGCTAACCCAGCGGAGGGGTTGACCTCTGGGTTTACGATAGTATACCTTTAGCGGGTTTAGTAAATAGTCCGTTAAATGGAAAAGTGGAATTTATCCGGTTAGAAAATTAAAGTTAATAGAGCTACATGTGGCTTCATCCCTAAGTACAGGATACGTAGGCAGCCTGACCGGGTTTCGAGTGCAGTCACAAATAATTTTTAGACCATAGGTCCTCTAAAGTACTTAGTACGAAATCTAATTCGATAATCGGGATAACCACAGGGTTCGTAAGGTCTTTTTCGATGTCGTTTGGATTCTTGAAAATGGTTTGGGTATCGAATTATGAGTTTATCAAGAATTGATTCCTAATGTGCAAATGGACCATACACTCATTCAAATACCTTGACATGTTAGTAAACGTTGGAATTCTATCATTCCGGAATCAATTTCACCATTCTCAATTACATTTCATATTAGGAAATATGCGCTAAAAGTTGTCTTGGAGCAATAACTCGTAGTTTTTCTTTGTCAATATCTAACACTGAAACTCTGCCATTAAAGTACAAAAAATAGAACTGACTGTTATAGTAAACTACTGTAGAAAATGATTTTCCTTAACATTCTCAATACAACTTTACAAAATATATAGTAGCATCTTTGCTAATAGAGAAGAAGAATGACACGATCGTATGGACCTAAACTACTGATATCATGTAGAAAATTATTTTCCTTAACATTCTCAATACAACTTTACAAAATATATAGTAGCATATGTGCTACTCTTACAAGTAAGATTTAAATGTAATTATAACAAATTAGCCTAGAATAAGCAATATGTATTTACAACTAAGATACAACATATCAAAATCTGATCCTAAATTATGGCGAGGCATTAATCTCTCTAACAACTACATCCATGATCGCTACTTCCCGTTCTTTAATCATTTTCCAATGATTGTCTCCCAGCCCTGGTCTACAAAACCCTATAAAATCACGAGTATGAAACAAAACCATCACAAATTCAAACCTCACTGACATATGTAGAGCGTGTGAGTTATTAACAAAAAACTTTTAACTTCTGGTCGCTCTGCAAATTGGGGAAACAAGTCCAGCTTCCAAACCCCCTGCAAAATCTGTTGAAATTTTTTTTCAACCGAAAATCCAGAATTATCGGGTTTTGCCTGAAAAATACGCGATTCAGACCGGCCCGAAAAATTCAGTTTTCGGGCTTGATTTCGGTTTTCCTAGCCCGAACCGACCTCAAATCAACCCTACCAATGCTTCTTGGACTATGGAATGCACTGGTATAGTAGTTGATAGCCAGATACCATTCTGGAATTTTGATTGCAGGGAAGGTACTATGTACTCAGACTCCCACTTCTCTGGTTGCAGAAGCTTTGGCTCTTCGTTTGGGAATTCTCTAGGAAGAACAATGACAGCTTCACATTTTATCTTTGAAATATATTCTCTCCAACTAGTTAAGATACTTTCTCATTTAAATCCCCCTACTGACTGGGCCGTGCAGCCCCTTGTAGAACACATCCAGCGGCATTGGCGGACACACGAAGGGGCAGCTGCCCCCACTTGGATTTTGATTTTCTGAAACTGGTCTTCACAAATTATCGATGCAAATTATATTTGCAGAAGTTAAATCATAGGCTGTCTCCATTTGGTTTTCTGGAACCGGGCTTCATAAATTATCGATGCAAATGATATTAGCAGGTGTTCAATCATAGGTTTTACCATCTACAGGTGTTGTGTTAGGTCTGGGTTAATCCTTTCTTCCTTTAATTTGATCAATTTGAGTTTATGTAGAAAGTTTCCTTCCGAAATAGATAGATGGCTCTCTTATGGTTGTTTAATTGTCTAATTAACAGAAATAAAGAGAGAAATGGGGAGGGAGAGATGACAAGAGATGAAGAAATTTCTGCCTTTTTGCGTTAATAGTAAATTGAGAGAGACAGTTTGCACATTTGCCCATTGGCGGTGCACATTTGTTGTGTTATCCAGAAGACACAAGGGTAAAAGAAGTCAGTATTAAGTAAAAATCTCAAAGTTTCAATTATACTCAAGGGTAAAAACCTCTCTGTTTTTTGTTGTTGTTCTGTTCTTTTTAATAAATTCATCAAGTTCAAAAAAACAACTAGCGAGTATGCATATATCCTTATAGCTTAAGGAACTTAGCCAATAGGAATCTGCTACATATACACAACATTACGGTCCTCACAGCTTGTCTTGGGTTTTGTCATATCATAGGTTTTCACTTTTTTAATAATGAGAATGTTCTTTTTTTAATAAATAATGAGAATGTGTTAAAATCATATTGGTAATACTATCATGATTCCAAATGAGCTGGGTATCAGAATTTTGACGTCTCCCAGTGCCATTCGTACCAGGATGTCTACTTCTTAGTCGACAAGGCAACCTCATCAAGTATATATATGTACATGATTATTGATCTCCTTATTCAGTGCGGTCCAGAGTCATTTTGGTTGTTTGGCTTTATATTAACATGTGACATGCTCACAAACAATCAAAAACGTGTGTTATTCTGAATAACAATACACTTAATTTCTGTTTTCGTGATACCAAGGTGGACGAGAAAGGGCTACTAGTATCTGGTCTACTGATATCAGTCTTTCTGTTATAAATAGAAAATCATGAGTTCGACTCATGATAAACTTGTTGTAGCTATTTCAGTTGTTTGTTGATCAAAAATAATGGACGAGAAATTATATCTATGTTATAGGACTATCACGTGACATAATAAAGTATGTTATCACCAGTCTTATTAAAAGTAGCCAGTCATATGTAAATTTTTGACCCGTCATACCAGAACAAATAAATTTCTCGTAAAACCAAACTAGGGCTCATCATTTGGCCCTTCGACCCTAGCTCGCCCTAAAACCCGCCCTACCCTCTAGGGCCGAAGCCCTACCCGACCCTCCGTTTAGGCGGGCCGGCCCTAGCCCTTCTCGAGTAGGGTAGGGTAAGGGTTGAGCAAACGAAACCCGACCCTACCCTACGACCTTATCCTAATGAGCCCTTTAGGGTCGAACCCGGCCCGACCCTAAAAGTCCGCCCTTTAGGCCTAATAATTTCTTATTTTTGTATTGTTTTAATATGTTTCTTATTTTTTAGATACAATACAAATAATCTTCTCTTTTGTCGTTGATTTGCTAGCTTTGTTCATTTGATTTCCTTTTGTTTTGTTGATTAACGATTGTATTTTGATGATTTAGAGCATTAGTTCGTGAGATATCTGAGTATAACCACTTAGTTATAGATAGATGTCTTAAATTAAGTATAGTGTATATGCATACATGTTAAATATAACACAAAAAATGTTTATTACATATAATTCTAAAGCTAAATTATGAGGAAAAAAAATAACAAGCCTATCTCGGTCCTGTTTAGAGGGCCGGCCCTACCCAACCCTATTAGCCCTAGTGAAATGGGCCGTTAGGGCGGGCTAGGGCTTACATATTCAAGTCTCAGCCCTACCTTAAATTTTGTTGACTTAAACTGAGCCTTACCCTACCTTAAATCCTAAAATTTAGGGTCGGGCTGGCCCTAGCCCGGCCTATGATGAGGCCTAAACCAAACGACGTAAGAAAAAAATCTATGTAAACTCAATAAAGCCACTGCTTGTATGTCTTCTTCTTTTTTGGGTAACTTTCCCATCAGCTTTCAAGTCTCAATCCGTAAGAAATTTTTGTTCAAGTCCCAAGATCATTTACGCATTCAACAAGTAGATATGGAAGGTATACATGTTCTAAAGTTACATTGTCATTACTACTTCATTAATTGTTAGTTAGATGAAAAATGTCAAAGGGGTCTAAGCTCATATATGAGATTATGATCTTGGTAAATTGTTCACCATACAGTATAGCAATGTGTTGAGCCGCTGCTGTTGAAGCTTCCCGTTGAGTTGGGTGTTTTCCGAACTTAAACTAAGACAAACATGGTCTGTAGATCATAATTGTACTGATACTGTCTTAATTTAACCACTTAATTTTTAATCACAAAATGAGGTCAACGATTTCCAAAACGTTTGTCTTACCGTTCACACCTGTGTTGGAGTCCAGATGGCCTTTTTAGGGAAGCTATAGTTTGGTGTTTATCCTGTTGTAAGACCGTGTGTCCTACAATATTTAAATATAACTACTAATGAGATGACATTGACACCCCGTGTTTATATATATATTCCAAAAGGTAATGCTAAAGTGCTAAGTAAAAGGCATCCATCTATCATTTGTCATTTCTGAATGAAATACACTGAAATACACATATTATACACTCGTGTCCGATTTTCATTGCAGAGATAGTACTGTAAGGGACAACAATGAAATTTCTTGGATAACGGCATATGATGAAAAACTGAGGGTTTTTCTGTACACGCCCACGAGGATCGAATCCATAGATCTAAAACAAAACTAATGATTTCATGCGTAGAAACAGAGATTGATTCATGAGCGAACCAAGCTCCTCGACATCGACCGGACAACCTCGATGTCCTTGATATGTTCATAGCCTCAGTTTCTCTGATCGGCGATTGTAGAAAGAGGAACAACGACAAGAAGCTCTTGCTCCCGTCGATTTCTGTGTTTTGTGGCAACGAATTCAACTTCTTGAGTTCTGCAACTCCGATGTCTTCCGGGCATGACAACATCTCTTAGGTCACTTGCGTTTTGAAGGATTGTCAATTCATCAAACTCTCAAAATTTGGTGTTTTTGAAGTTGTAGCAAAGAGAGGACTCCTACTTGTAGCTGTGTTCTACGTTGGAGCAGACTTCAATAAGGAATCATCAATCATACTTGACGAAGAGTTCTACTTAATTTGGTCTAAATTGATGACCGGGTTGGTGGTTTATGTTTGATCTGAGCTTACTTATGTGACTGTGTCTCATGTATTGAAAATGGCGAATTGAAAGAAAAAAAATTTTTTATTACAATAGTTTAAAAAAATTATTGTAATATTTTATTGGTAATTAGATATTTAGACTAAAAATTATCCATTCAAATTAAAATCTTACATTAATTACTTTTTAAAAAATTGAGTATTGTAATAGCTATGTTAGTTAATTGTCTTACTATACGAATAATACACTATAAAATATTAAAGAAGCATTTAAAGGAGAATTATTGGTTGTGAAAATGAAGAAATACAATTAAGTCTTCTTTTTGTAAAACATCTTCAATAGATGTGTTTATTTATTTTTATTATACAAAAATTAAAAAATTATATTTTCTTTTGGGTCTCTTGAATGACAAACTTCTAGTTCTGCCACTGTATATAATAGTAGCTCCCTCGTGTTCTCCAACTATATGCATGCATGAATATTATGCTCTCCATCTCTTTATGTATATGGCGGTTGTTACCGTTGAGATGAGTTTCTTGCGATGTCTCCCATAAACTAGATTCAACCCTGCTATATTAATTAACACTGACCTTCCAGATCTATAATATATCGTTCGGATCCGTTTGAATTAATTCGACTTTGCTCTCTCCGTTAGAACTGATAAGACAGTTGAAATGTGGACATAAGATCGAAAAGTATGATAAGATGAAAAGTCTTAAATTAGTCCTTAACTTAAGGGTCCTCATTATAACCACTCTCCAGATTCATAACTGTAAATTTGAATCATCGAATCTAGTGGCCACATACGTGTTCTGATTTGTCCTTCATAGATAAATTGTATGTTTTGTCCTCTAGTTATGTAGTGAAAGCAAGTGTTTACTACGACGATATGAGATTATGCATCTACCCTTCTATTTACGGAACCATCTGTTGTACCGCACAGCAAGTTGTAGTCCAGCTTTTACCTTTCTCAATTGCCATATGTCTTATTTCCAAATAACTGACATAATTTTTTTAATTTAATAGCATTTTTACAGGTTCATTAAAATGAAAGGGAAATTTAATATGACATACATCACTAATCCGTTCTTTTTAACCATTTTCTAAAGCTGCGTTTAGATGAGATTTTTTTTATGTATTGAGGGATTTTGAAATAGTGGAATTTAGATATCTATCAATTGAAATTCAGTTAGAGTGTGAATTCTTGAAATTTAATTAAAAATAAGAAATGCCCAATTTCTTAGTATTGTTTCCCTCGTTTGTGTTGTAGGAAATATGACATGTGCGTGTGTGCACTTGGTCTTATGCCGTGTAGATGGGCTTAGCCCATGGGCCTTAGATGTAATAGGAAACATGTAGTACTTACCATATATGTATTGTTGTACTACACATAGTACATGTACTACACATATAGTACGTTTCCATACTAGGCTTGATGTAAACCCCTATATAAGGGGCCTCTCATTTGATGAATAACACACAACGAGATTCAGCTCTCATATATTCTATAACACGTTATCAGCACGACGCTATAACCTTAGAGCGAAGCGGCCACACCCGAGTGCCAACTGCTGCGCACCTCCTGTGCACTGCGCGCGCACTGCCGTGCACCACCGTGCACCGCGCGCACCACTCCTGCGCACCCCCTGTGCACCCCCTGGGCACCCCCTGCGCACCCCCCTGCGCACCCCCTGCGCATCATCTGCGCACCCCCTGGGCACCCCCTTGCTGCACACCCCCTAGGCACCACGCGCACCCCCTGTGCACACGGGTTGTATTCCTAATTTCTTTATGAATCCTCCATATGGTTGATGTTTTCAATACTTTTGCTACTGTTTTATAGCATGTTTAACTAACCATATATTTTTCATGTTCACACGGTCTCCCCGCATGACAATTCATAATGGAATTGCGTGAACTATCGCCGAACGCGCATGGATTTGAGCATGGAAGCATGAAACAGCTTATATAAATGCAGTTTATTTGGCAGACTAGCAAGTAAGCTTTAATTTTGAGTAATTTCAAAGTTCAATCTATGCTTGGGACGTTTGTCTTTGCAGGTTATTATGGAAAATCCTAAAACATATGTGCATTTGGCTGCCGAGCACCGCTGCCGGGGCCTGCCCCTGTGCGCTGGTGCACGCTGCTGCCGGCGCGCATGCGCACCTTCTGTGCACTGACGTGCACTGCTGCCGGGGATCAACCCTGTGCACATGCACTGATGTCAGGCACCATATGTGCACCGGTTTGGCTGATGCCAAGCGCTGCTGCCAGGGATTGGCCCTGTGCACGCGCACGCTGCCACCGGGCACCACATGCGCACCTTCTGTGCACTGACGTGCACTGCTTCCGGGGATCGACCCTGTGCACGTGCACTGATGTCAGGCACCATATGCGCACCTTCTGTGCACTGACGTGCACTGCTGCCAGGGATCGACCCTGTGCACGTGCACTGATGTCAGGCACCATATGTGCAACGGTTTGGCTGATGCCGAGCGCTGCTGCCGGGGATTGGCCCTGTGCACGCGCACGCTGCCACCGGGCACCACACGTGCACCTGCCAAGCACTGCTGCCGAGGCTGGGCCTTGGCACATGCACGCGGCTGCCAACACGTATGTGCTGCTGCCAGGCACTATATGTGCACATGGCTACCAGCTACCAAAGCCTTGCACACTAATTGTTATGCACTGCCGAGCACTGTCGAGCACTAGTTGCCGAGTGACAAGCACTAGTTGCCGTGCACCATGCACCGAAGATGTTTTTAGGTCCACGTTGTGAGGTATCCAACGTTGGTTTGTGTTATGCTATTAAAGAGAGTTCGGAATTAGAGAATCATCTCATTCATTGAACCCGCGTTGTGTTTGATCAACGTTAGCACATTTCTCCGGGTAGAAGTCCTGTTGAGAATATGGTAGGAGAATCAGCTACCGGTGTAGGATGCCCAGCGTTTAGCTGCAGAGCACCACCGCCACGCTGCAGAGCACAGGCTGCCTAGCTGCCAGCTGTAGTGCGCCTAGTGCCTAGCTATAGAGGACCAGTGCTGCATAGCTGCCGAGTGCTAGTTTCCAACCACTGAGCACCCAGCTGCCGAGCATCACATAGATTTTGCTTGAAATTTAGCCACTGCTTCCTACGCTGCACCTCCAACCTATAAAGCGAGATGATCACTCTCGAGTCTCCATAGTTTGGTTTTGTATGCATGAGCGAGGAAATTTGCCGCTCACTTACATATTGACCCTAGAATGCCGCTCTAAGTCTCGAATGGAGATTAGAAGCTGAGCAACACTGTTTTATGCTAAAGGCATGCAGCTATTGAGCGCTGCCTAGGAGCTACTGAGCGCTACACAAGCTGCTGGCATGGTTGCCAAGCTGTCGTGCACGCTGCCGAGCCCATGTGCACCTGGCTGCAAGTTGTCGATAGTCACGCGCCTGTTGCCGCCCAACGTGTCTGTTGCTAACCCTGTATGCTACCTACTGCTCCTTGATTGTTTTTGCCAATATTGTGTGTCAGTTGCCGCCCCTGTGTGTCAATTGCTTCATGTTGTGTGAGGAATGCCACCACTTATATGTCACATGTCGATTAGTTATGTGTTTGTCGCTTTATGCTCTACACATGAACTATCGTGCACTGTGCATTAGGTGTTGAGCACTAAGCACCATATGTTAGCATTGAACACAAGGAACCGTGCACTGATCACCAATGGTTGTGCACTTACATCACGGACAAGCACTAAGTGAGCTACATAGCACAGAACACTCGAGGACGTGCACAGGACACCGACTGCCGAGCATTGAGCACCAGGGCCAAGCTCTGTGCAGCAGCTACCGAAGCTCTGTGCATCTCATGCTCTACACTTGAGATAAGCTGCCGAGCTCCCCCCCCACTGCCCCATACCGTGCGCCATGGGCGCCAGCGGTTGTGCAGCCACCAAATGTTGTCGAGTGCACGGTGCACCGGCATATGTGTGGCTCCTCATGCACTACCAAATGTTGTCAAGTGCTTAATGCAATGACATATGTGTAGGTGCAATGCGCTGCCAAATGTTGCCAAATGCCTAGTGCATTGGCATACGTGCAAGCTGCAAATGCGGGCAACCAAAAACAAAAACAGTGAATCTGCCACTTTCTGAACAGCAACTTCTGAAGAGCTTTCTGAACAGCTCCGGATGAACTAGAATGCAGACCATATATCACTGGAAAGCTACATTTGTCTAGTTTCCAATGGTTTTCACGGTTCGTTCATATCCATTCTAACGAAGGAGTTATGCCTGTTTGAGTGAGCAAAGGTCATGCTGCCAGGAATTCTGCAATGCACAAGGTTGTCTTCGATTGTTGCCTTCGGTGTTTATGTCTTTTTCTCACGTATCTACCTTGTTCGATAGGTATATTATGTGATGAAATTGAGTGCCTTGCAGATGGTGGGACTACCCACACAATCCTGAGCAAAAGAACGAATGCATACAAATAAACCTACAAAAGGGCGTACGAAACATCAAATGGATGCCTCTGACATTTGACGTCATGAAAGGCTCTTTGATTTTCTCCAAACGAAATGAGACCTCGATGAAATCGTTGATTCGATAAGTGTATTCACACTATGACATGATCATGCACAGCCTTATGACGGTGTGCCGATGTTCGTGGTTTAGTCTTCACCTAACAGCAGATTTTCCATCATCGGATGACATGGTTAACCTTGGCAAAGGTTACCTACTCCCTTGATTTTGGATCCCCCCCATGTTGCTGTTACCAAATGCCGTCCTTCATGGACGTTGAAGACTTGTAATGCCATATGTACGCTTTACTTTTGGGTCGAGGATAACTCCTGCGATGCCATTTTAAAGTTGAAAGCTTAATCATGTCTAAATCTGCGACCACAGTAAGTTGAAACTACTGTATCGTAACTTCGTCAGAGTTTTCTGAACGGCTCCGGATGAACTAGATGCCGAATTTTATATCATTGGAAAGCTACGTGAGTCTAGTTTCCAGTGGTTTAAGCGGCTCGTTCATATCTGTCCCGACGAAAGAGTTATGTCAGTTTAAGTGTGTACAGGTCATAGCAGACTGTATACTACTGTCCTTTAACTTCGTCAGAGCCCCCAGATCAACTCCGGATGAACTAGAACGCTCACTTTATATCATTGGAAAGCTATGTGAATCTAGTTTCCAATGGTTTAAGCGGTTCATTCATATCCGTCCAGCCGAAAGAGTTATGGCTGTTTTAGTGAGTATAGGTCATACTGCACGAAAACTGCATACTCTTCGCAGATTGTGAATCCTTTTTGTGACTAAGTTTGATTGGATCTTCACTATCATTTTATGATATGGTTGAATCAATTCTTGATGCCTTTGGCTCGATGATCCAAGTCACAAATGCCCTCCTTATTGTGAGAGAGGCAATCGAACATTGAAGTGTGTTATGAACATACACACCAACGATTACCATGATGAGAATGATTAAGACTTTTGTGTATACTTCTCATGACTGCCGATTAAAGAGCATCATGGAGATGAGCATGAGTCCTAAGGTGTCGCCAATAAGTATATTTGGGACAATTGACTCAGACAAGCTATGACATTTAGTCATACCGGGTGAGATATGCGAGCCAGAATTGTTTGATATTCTTGGGCATCCATTCCCCCGATAACAACGAACTACACCATGATTGTATGTTGTGTTTGTGCGCCGACATGATGTCCTCGGCAGCCGCACAGTACTCATGTTTTCGTTGTGTAAAGCTTGATCTTTAGCTAAGTAAGGTGAAAGATCCTCTTATGCTATGCCACAAAAGATGTCATCCTTATTGAAAATCCAAAGAGGGATTTTGTAGACCGATGCAACCAACGTATGGATACCGTATACGCTTTTATGGTGTTGGTTGAAGGGCTAACACACTGGTCATGTGTTGCACCATCGTCTACCACATGCTGCTTATGTATCTATGGGCTCACTACCCATCCCTGAAGAGGGACATGCAGGCATGTATTGATTCGTCCACGACTTACCATCATTGCATTAATGCACGACAGCTCGTAACTGTGTGCTAGGATTGACATGAAATTGTAATCCTTGAACTCGGTAGGATAGTAACGGATCTCCAAGCCTTGAGTTCCACAATGTGCCAAATTGGACTGACACAGTGCCCAATGATGATGTGTCGCATGAGATGAATATGTTCTAAGGTTGGATAGGAGTCAATTTATTGCTCTCCACCTTAAGCTCCTTGACAGACGATCTCCTTAACCGCTACACTGCGGATTGTCACTTTGAGACTGTATTCCCGCCGTTAGGGGGAGATACGAACACCAGGGTTCAAGTGGGAACGACGTGAATGTCGTGGTTGGTCACCACTAAGTCTCAACATGATCCCCAAAAGAACTATAGTGACGAGATCAGCTGCATATGTCTGTAAGGAATGATGTCCTACCAAGAGGACATGGCTCGACCAAATTAAGGTGGTCTTGATGCCGTGGCTCGACCATATTGAGGTGGTCTTGACACCGTCACCTTGTGTGGTGATGTGAGGGCGCCATAATGTGGCAACATGGTGTCCTAGGTCTTGTGGCTCCCTAAAGGTTAGGTTGAGGCCCTTGGGTTCGATATACACTCGCACTGAGAGAGAAAGCGAGTTTGGCACTACTGGTCCATTGATCAGTGATACTCACTCCGTCTCATGTTAGTCTGAATTGTGACTATCGTTGGGGGACGCCTCAACGTCAAAATCCAATTCATAGAAAGAGATCTCTATAATGACTACACTAGTGTACATGAGGACGTGAGATGATGAGTTTATCGAACCACACGTTTGTTGATATGTCAACAAAGTGTATTGACCTAAAATGGGAAGATGCGACCCGGACAAAGGGATAGGTCCTTGGGCAGGTGTTGCCGACACCGCAAGTGTAAACCCTATCAAGTAAACCTTTGTGAGTTAGCGTAGTGAGAACAAGAGTCTCAGACTCCCTTATGGCGCAAGGTTTCTCATAAACACGCACTGGGATCGACTACGATGAGATATACTCTCGTAATGGATGTTATTGCACTCCACTACCTTGTCAGTTTGGTAGTTCCCCAATAACTGTACATGCAGCCCTATGATTATGATCATAGTGACGTCTCTATGGGATCAGAGATATGCATGAAGATCTTAAATAGACTTCATAAGCCAAATCAAGTGGAGCTTGCGTTGGCCAAGTGTTTTGAACGCATAGTACATGACTCCTTGATTTCGGATGGGATATGATGAATAAATGTCATTGCGTATTGATTCCGGATGATCGCAGTATATGCTGGATATCCGATGTTGGAATGAAAAGTATCTTGGGAAAGACACAATCTCGTATTGAAGTCGATCGATTGTGTATTGATGATGTATTTCCATCAATCGGCTTAGGTCCTCTGAAGAAGAGTGGAACCTTCATATGCTCCCATGATTAGTCAAGGTCTTTACTCCAAGAGAGAGTGATCCGTTTAATCAAAAGAAAGACTTGACATCACCTTCATTCGTTATAAAGCTAAGTAGCTTTGCGCCCACGCAAATGCCAATGATATGGCATATGACATCACTTGAATACTCTAAGAGTATCTGACATATTCAATCCCTATGGCATGAGAGAAAGGTTGATTGCCTATGTCATCGCTAGCCATGCATGAATCGAGATGCATCGGAAGCGGAATCATGATCTAGGCACCGGTTGGTTTAGTGGCCGAGTTGCCGGACATATGGCGCGCTACCTGTGCGCGCTGCCTGTGCACGCTGCCTGTGCGCGCTGCCTGTGCGCTATCGGGGCACTGCCTGAGCGCTGCCTGTGCACTGCCTGAGCGCTGCCTGTGCACTGTCTGTGCACACGTGCACTGCTGCCAGACACTATACGTGCACCTGTGCCGAGCACTGTGCACCAGCTGCTGAGCGCTGTGCACGCCAGCTGCCGAGCGCTGTGCATACAGCTGCTAGGCACCGTGCACATAGCTGCTGGCACTGAGTAATGCCATATTTGAGACATGTTGAAAGAGCATACATATGCCAAGTTGTCAAAACAGCTCCGTGGTCACTAAGGATCCGGAAGCGCCCTATGAATGATCTTGAGATCAGGGGGAGATGCAGATTTGAAAGAAAGTCTAGCATATACATGTCATGATCAAATGTGAAGGGTGTGGTTGTTTGTGTCAACCATGTTATACTCTTTTTCCCTTAGTCACAGCTTTTTGTCCCACTGGGTTTTTGCTTGACAAGGTTTTTAACGAGGTAACATTGCATGCACCGCTAAGACCATTGATCAATTTGTGGTTGATCATGGCAGACTTGTTTAAGTCTTGGCTCACATCTACTCTTGAGAAGCATGTTGGAATGCACCATTCATCAGGAAAATCCGATTGAAGTACACATCATGGGGAGCATCACATGGCGAGTTCTCGATGGAGTAGTTGGTGCGTTGTACTCTTTTTCCTTCGACCAAGGTTTAGTTTTTCCCACAGGGTTTTTGTTACTTGGCAAGGTTTTAATGAGGCAACATTGTAAGCACCATCCGGCATATCGACGCGCGGCACAAGGGGGAGTGTTGTAGGAAATATGACATGTGCGTGTGTGCACTTGGTCTTATGCCGTGTAGATGGGCTTAGCCCATGGGCCTTAGATGTAATAGGAAACATGTAGTACTTACCATATATGTATTGTTGTACTACACATAGTACATGTACTACACATATAGTACGTTTCCATACTAGGCTTGATGTAAACCCCTATATAAGGGGCCTCTCATTTGATGAATAACACACAACGAGATTCAGCTCTCATATATTCTATAACAGTTTGGATACTTATTCTGTGGATTTAGCAATTTTCACAGGAAAATAATTATGAAATTTGAGAGCTTAAATTTCCGAGTTGAATTCCTCCCAAAATAGGTCTAATTTCTCAATTCCCTCGATTGAGATTAATAAAAATATTAATTCTTGTCATTTTAAAACTCTACATCATGAAATCCAAAAAATGAAATTCTCAATTAATGGAATTTTAATTCATGAAATTTTAATTCTCATGACTTTTAAAATTCTATAGATATTACAATTGATTCATCCAAACACAACAATAATTGCAATTTTCATTGTTTGGTTATGAATATTTGAGATTTGAAATGTGTGATAGATTAAAAAAATTTAAAAGAAATTTAAAAATAAAAATTTAAAAAGCCTTGTTTTGGAAATGAAAATTGAATTTGCAAAAGAATATGTAAATGACACTTACTTTTGATGATATTCAAGTGAAAAATTTAATTATTGAATTTCTTCGTTTTTAATTCCATCGAAATTTAAAATTCCTTAACTGATCATGTCAAACAAGGGAATTTTGCTTTGAGAATTATGAAATCCTTACTTTAAATTAAATTTCATGGTTTTTGCTTCGATCCAAACATAATATAAAGAACGATATAAGCAAAACATGGGCCTTCTATAGTGTGGGATCTCACACTTAGACGAGGGAAGGGGTTTACACCAAGTTTTAGACACATTTTTTCATGAATTAAATTCAGTTTACCCTATTGAAGTTTAGGGGTAACTTCATGTTAGTCCTTAAATTTTCAATTTCATCAGAATGTCCCTTAAGCTTTCTAAATTTAATCAGTCGTACCTAATTTAACAAACTCTGTCCAAATTAGACGTTAAGTCTATTAATATGGTCCAATGAAAGGGCTAGAATGATCATTTTATTTCTAAGGAAAAAACACACACACGACAATGTTCTTTCTTCTTCAATTCTCCCCCATAAATTCTCCATAAATTGCTCTCAATGACATCTGGGCAGTCTTCATCATCATTTCCTTAATTCCAAATGTTATAATATATATGCATTCCCCTCTTAAACATTATCTCCCTCGCCCCACACTACCAAAGCTATTTGATAAGAAAATTACACAGACAAGTTGGATGATATGTGTTAAATTGGGCATGACTGATTGAATTTGGAAAGATTAAGGGGTATTCTGATGAAATTGAAAGTTTAAGGACTAACATGAAGTTGCCCCTAAACTTCATGGGGTTAAACTGAATTTAATTCTTTTTTCATCTTCACTGTTCACTTTATAGGTATATATGATTTTATCAATTATAAAAATTTTCATCCAAAATGGTAACCGTCATGGTCTCGAACTATCTCAAAGCAATGCAAGATCAAATCTGCTATATTTAGACCATACATGCTTATAATTTTAAATTACAGTTTTGAATACCTTAACGATAATCATTTTGGCTAAAATTTTACATGAGTGATCTACATATTAAGATCTAAAAATTGAACGGTTAAAATCGAAATGTTTATCAAATGATCAATCTCTCATATAACTCATCATGAGGGATCTCTTAAAGGAAAAGCCCTAAGAAGCTGAATATATTATGTATTGTGACGACGAGGACCCTTCTACTAAGAAATCTCTATTAAGACTTTTATGAGGGTTTGATTATTTGCCAACTTTTTGATCACATATCAACATTTTCACCGTTTAACATCTAGGCATATATGTGTAGATCGTTTCTGAAAATTTTCAACCAAATTGGTGATCATTAAGGCTTCGAACTAGCTTAAATCAATGAACAGCTCAAATTTGTTAAAGCTGAACCGTTAGTACAAATCGTAGTTTTGAGCACCTTAACGATCATCAATTTTGTTGAAAATTTGCATAAGTGATCTACATGTTAAGACCTAAAAACTTAACGGTTAAGATTGGAAAAATTGGTTGAAAAGTTTGTTTAATACTAAACCCCTCATATAAGTTATAATAAGAAATCACTTAATGGAATTGATGACAATCAATTTCTAGAAATATGGAATCCATTGTTGGCGGCAATGAAAACATGAGATGTTGGTGTTGGTGGGTCATCGATGAGCCGATGTCAAGATGGTTGTTGAGTGGTAAAGGTTGGAGCAACGCCGGCGGGATTCCAGCAGTGCCATTATGTGTGCTTCGTCATGATATCCAGGTGAGTGTCAAACTATCCATACAAGACTCTTCTCAGATATATGCTTCTATTATATGCTTATGCTTGAATTTGGTTCTTAGAGCTGCTGAGATTTATCTTCTGGTGTAAATTCTTAATTCTTGCTGCTGGGATTTGTAATCGGTTAATTGCACATTTTGTAGTTATTGATGTGATTTGAATTTGCTCAATGACTTGTGCGCTGCTGGGATTTGAATTTGCTTAACTCTGCGTTCTATGCTTGCTGCTGGGACTTGAATATTTTTTTTTCAATTGCAACCTCTTATGCTTGTTGTTAGGATTTGAATTTCCTCAATAAGCACAGTGCTTGATTGATGGCATATGAATATGAATTCAGCAGTGATAGAGCATGAATTTACGTGGTTTGTTTTGGTGTGACTTTGTTTAATTGGTGTTGTGGTTGCCTAATGCTTCCACACAATATTGATGTGATGTCGTGTGATCTGAAAGATATATGTTTTGTTCCAATTGTTGCTGTGATTGCTTGCTACTCCCACAATATTCATTTGCTGCCGTTATCTAGAAAGATACACGCTTCTGCTTGTTTTAATTGTTGTATAACATAGCTTGTTTATTGCTAAGATTGATTGACTTGCATTGTTGTTGAAGCCTGCGAAATTGAATGAAAGCATTGCTTGGCTTGGCATATGTAAATTTTAGTTTCTTAGCTTGGATTGGACATGACTATGATACTTATATCAGTCATCTTGCTTGGTTATGATTTATTTGCTTCATTTAGATTCATATTGCTTTCTTGCTTGATAGCTTTTGATAATATAAGACAAAAGTGTATTTGCTTGGTTGGGCTTTGTTTGGATTGAGCGTGTGAAGGTCATGTTCGGGCATGTTCTGTGCATGAACTCATGATAGCTTGAGCTAGAAACTACTGACTATTTTCAGTTATATGGGAGAGCACATTGGTATTGAAAAGAATGTGCCCAGGTCTAAAATTATTGCTTGGCATGAATACATGAGCTTGAAAGAGAGAAGTTGTATTCTTTTCATGGTTCTCTTTGTTGTCATATACTTGGTATATGCATGAGGTATTTTGTGTAGTAGCTTGGTATGATGGTTGAGATAAGCATAACATAAGTGTAATGTATGGGTAATGACTTAAGCAAGTACTTTTCAAGGGTCATGCTTGATAAGAACTAGGAAAGTGATTTCAGCCATATTGTTTGATTTGGTCAATTAAAGAAGAATAAATCTGGTAAATTTGAAAAAGAATAATAATTTGATTTGGCTGGCATGAAAGATGTTTGATATATTTGGTAGGGTTAAGCTTGAAGATAGGCTAGCATATTGATTAAAAAGACGATCATCATACTATAGCAAGGAAGAAGACATTGATTAAGGTTTAAGGCCCGACTTATGTAGCTCTTACAGCAATGTTTGGCTTATCTGGAATTTTGCAATTGTATTGCTTGATTGTCCGTTTATTATTTCTGTCAGGACCCACCCCGGGTTAAACCTCTTTTACCCGAAGTAAATCCTGCGGGGACCACCTCAAGGGAACTTCTTCCCGAAACCCCCTTGAAATGGCCAACCCTTCCTACAAAACTAACTAAACTGGGTTAGTCAGAGCAATCTACAAAGATGATTACCCCAAAGAATTTCAAGCAGCCACGGAATGATCGACTATGCCTCGACTCTCGTATGCGCTCGACCTCCTCTCAAGAACCCTGCATCACTGGGCATTTAAAAACGAAAGGCCCAGGAGAGAAACATTGAAAAACTATTAGAGTGAGTGGACAAAAATCAAATATAAAACTCTATTTCTTTTAATGCTCTCCCAAAAATGTTTTGATTTAAACATCATTTATGCATGCCCACAAATACCAAATATTCCACAATTGCATGATAAGATAAACAAGTAAGGATTATGGGAAGAGAAATGTTCTCAAACATAATAAGTCTGACCTCTCAGACTAGGGTCGGAGCTAAGAGCTCTAGTAGCGCCCTCACGCTACTCTATGCTAGCTATATAAAATAATACGGTCAACCCTTGAAATATCAACCTGACCTCTCAGGCTTGTCTGTCCTCTCAGACCAGGGTCGGAGCTAAGAGCTCTAAATAAAGTGATAACGGTCAACCCTTATAATATCAACCTGACCTCTCAGGCTTGTCTATC
The DNA here is from genome assembly GCA_951800085.1 of Comarum palustre. NCBI lineage: Eukaryota > Viridiplantae > Streptophyta > Magnoliopsida > Rosales > Rosaceae > Comarum > Comarum palustre. The sequence continues at coordinate 2,548,288 of OX637589.1, forward strand.
CTCTCAGACCAGGGTCGGAGCTAAGAGCTCTAGATAAAGTGGAAATGGTCAACCCTCATAGTGCACTACGTAATTTGCCTGACCTCTCAGGCTAGGGTCGGAGCTAAGAGCTCTAGTAGCGCCCTCACGCTACTCTAGCTAGCATATTCATTGGTCAACCCTTAAAATAAAAATTCATAACAAAACATTAATCAAATTCTCTTCCCAAAACAAATAAGTAAAACAATTCCTTGTCATATATGCATAAATCCAATTTCCAACGAAGTCTCGGGTTCAATTCCATTCGAAGGACGGCCATCACCGTCTATAACCATTTTCGGGAGAAATAGAAAATCGAGTAATAATGTAAATCCGTTCACGCATAAGTGTCAATATCTCAAACAATGGTAAAAATCTTTAACCGAGGCTCCCGCTAAACTTTAACCAAATAAAAACGTTCAAGAACCCGAGAAGGATATAATTCTCGAAAACAATCATAAAAACCATGCAATTAACTCAATAATTAAGGCATGCATTTATTTAAAATAATATGTCCACTCACAGTACTATTGCGACCTTCTTCCCGCTCGGCAAGCTCCTCGAGCGAAACTCTCGAACTACCCGCGTAGTCGAGCCCGTCTCACGTTCAATCAGAGACTGTACAAACAAACCATTATATTAGTCATTTCATCGTTGACTTGGTCTTTTCCTAGTTTGACCAGAAATCCTATTTGACCACGTGTTGACCAAGTTCCTTTCTTTAGCACTTTAACTTTTTTGACTTTCTTTCCCGGTCATCGACTCTTAACTCAAATTACCGAAAGTCCGACTCAGCTTCCGAACTTTCCTTTATTACTTTAACTTGACGTTAGGGTGCCACGTATTAATTCGTTGAATTACTATGGACACCCAACGTGTCACATTAATCAGTACATTTAACCTTGAGTCGATTTACCGATTTAACCTTTCCTCATAACTGGTAACCTTCCATAAAGGGAAAGTTTCCCAAAATGGAAAGTTTCCTAAATTGGTAAGTCTTCCTTAAAACGGGAAGTTTCCCAAAATGGAAACTTCCTACTTACGTCTAATTTTCCGTAAATGTCTCAATTACGAATTTACCGTACTTTTTGACTCGAGTAATGAGGATTCGATTTCTACCTCTTCGGCATTCTGCCGGTTTACGGTATCACCGGAATCTTCGCCGGATTCCGGTAACTTGCCGGAATTTCGCCATAACCTCCTCGTTTTCCAAGTTACGACAACATGCAAGGAAAACATCCAACAACAATTCAGTAGCAGATCAACATTCAAAACAGCAACTAATCCAACAGATTAACAACACAGCAGCTAGACAATTTCACAGTTCAGAAGGGAAAATCCTACCCTCTGTCTCTGCTCTAAACTAGTACCAGCAACCTCCTCTGCTCCTCTGCTCCTTCTGTCATTCCCATTGCGCACTCCACTCCTCAGCTCCTTCATAGCTGCAGCACACCGAGCAGCTCTCTGCCTCGGTCCAAAACCCCACCAACTACCTCCAAGCTCCTCCTCAACCCAAAACCATTGCTTCCAACTTCACCTGAGCTCAAGAAGTTCATTAGAAGTCCAAAAGAACACGGTCGCCGGAGCCACGCCTTGAACCCAGAAACAGTGAAACACAGTGGAAAGAGAGTTTTCAGGTGAGGTTCGAATCGAATGATCTGAAGCAAGGAGAAGGAAGAGGAAGAGAAAAGAAGAAGAACAATACCTCCCACGCGCCGAACCGCCGCCTGGATCGCCGGATATCCGGCGTTGACCGCCGAGTGCAGAGGCGCTAGATCTCCTAGCACGGTGGTTGTCTAGGTGAGCTAAGGGTAGGGATGAGTAGAGGAGGAAGAGGGGAGAAATATGGAGGTGGTCCGCCAGCCATTGGTGTCCGGACGGCGGAGCGCCGTCGAGCTCACAGTCTCGGCCGAGCGACGTCGAGAAGGAGAGAGAAAGGGAAAGGGGAAGACTTTGACCAAGTCTGACCCGTGCCCCTATTTATAAGAGGACGGACGGCCCAGATCTTCCCTCTTAAGATCTGACGGCTCAAATCAAACTTCATTCTTTTACCATTTACTGTTTACTGAATTACCAAAGGTAATTTCCTTATTACCGAAACTTCCAAAATTCGTAGAAAATAAACCGAAGCTCCGAAAAATAATCCGAAAATACCGGGAGACTCGTGTCGACACGTACTACCACATCGAGTTATCAATTCAGGTATTTGGAGTACTTTTAAAAACTCGAAAATTAACTCGAGCGACAACTTATCGAATTACCGATCGCCATTAAAAGTCCTCGGTAACTCGTGAATCTCTGTGAAAGGTAACTTTTATTAACTTCAAAAGATTCGGGGTGTGACAATTCTCCCCACCTTATAAAAATTTCGTCCTCGAAATTTCTATACTCGAAGTCCAACACTGTGGGGAATAGTACCACTTAAAAACAATAATATTATCCTCCAATATCAACTCCCTTCATTTTCTGACACCCGACCACACTTCTCGGGTCAAAACTAAAACATCTAAAGTCTTACCGCGAGTCACTAAAATTTTTCTCTTGAATCATTGATTAACTGAATCACCTAATTCTTACTGTACTCCATCTCATTTATGAGGTGGAATACGACACTGACTATCACTGATCCACCATCTGTAACCCTCCGATATCAATTTACCACGTGGGATCAACACCCATGACAACAAGCCCATGAGAAAACCATGACGACTTGTGTTACACAAACCATCACCTCATTGAGTCAGACTCCCTGATCTGGTTTACGTTTTCTATAAATTATCCTGTCAAGTTGGCCTGTTGTAGAGTGATTGACTTCCCATGATCTATCCTTACTCAAACCACTTGCACACACAGGACATGAGTTGCCATGAATTTTAGAGTAAATCCACAACCATAGCCTTTAAATCAGGGAGATCCAAAAGCTCCTGACATCGAGATCCAACATTGCTTACTCCTCGCATGAAGACAAATTGTCAGGCTTCACACTGCCTACAAAACTATTCTGATCGGATAAATCTTGATTTTACCAACAAACCGATCATTAGAGTCACCAACTCAATTATTCACGCTGTGAGGTCACAACGTACTTACAACTGGTAATACATCTCTGTACTACTCATAGGTGAGGTGCCACTGACCTCCTTATCTCTTACCTTAACTTGGGATGACGCATAGTGCAGCACTTGCACTTCAACCAACCGTACGTCTAATAAACGTTATCCGCATCACAATCCGGGATAGATTTACCATTAAAAGGATTCCAGAGCCTTACCCGCTCAACAAGTATATTCCATTCCCAGATGCCTCCATTACCACATCGTCCGGTAATAACCAGCAACTTGGACATTTAACCAGATCAAACATCTACATGAAATTTAGTGCCACTGGTGCACACCCAAAGGAACATCTGATCAAAGCATCGGGAATTAATTTCACCAGACTCAACCATGTTGATCACCGAGCATCCAGTTAACGAGGCACAAGATAACAAATACCATTACCGCACTGGGCACGTATACATCACAGAGTCAACTCGTACAACTAGATAGTTCCTAACAAATTGTTTCCCTTGCTCTGCAAGTCAAGCATCTATCGCATCATCTATTCGGTAAGATTCAAAATGAACGACGACTTACATGCACAAGGAAAACAAACTACCACTTCAGATCCTAGATTATAAGATCCACTGTCACACGTTAACCTCCCCTCAGATCTAACTTAATCTGAACGTGACTCAATCACTCCACGATTTCCAATGGAGTGTTGCTCAACTTAACGACATACTTTACCAATCTCAGTAACAATTTCTACCAAACTTAGGCTCGTAACACTCTTTGAGTCATCAAGGGAAACTTTTCCTAGTTCCACTGCATTTCACACTCACCGAAATGTTGACAATTTTGAGAGTCACCTCTAATGACCTTTCTTGCTACTACTCTACACTTGTGGCGCCAAGAATTGCCGCTAGGTCAATAATCCCTAACAAATAGGGTCACTACTCAAATGATCAATGACCATAACAATGCCAACAATTCCTTAATCCACTCAGGATTTCATTAAATTACACCGATAATTGATCTCTCAGATCTTAATCCTCACTCCATAGATCACAATTGAGAATATTGCCTATCATTGCCGTGGGTGTAACTTATGAACCCCAAACACGACTAAGTACACCTTCGGTTACAATATTCGATTAAACCACAGCCGGTGAGTGCACAAATTCTCATGCCATCAACTCAGTTAATCACCCTCGAGGAAACCAAGTGTCATAACAGACACTTTGGTTGCAGGTTGAAGCTTGACCATCTACAAACATTCTCACTCAAATTCAAAGATTCAGTAGACCTTGCCCCACTGCTGTCACTTCACCTTTTCCGTGCATTTAACTCAGCAGGCCATCAATCACTTACTAACAACATATAATAATCTCGCTAACCATCATAAAGGTCAGAGCGACTATCAATGACCCACTTCCAACATATACTTAAACGGTTAGACCATTTAATTGACGTTTTGCACAAAACTTCAAATCAAACGTCCTTAATCTCCGTTCACAATAAAAGGAACTCTCATGACACATTCTTAAAATGATGTCATCATCAGCCTTAGTCACTTACCTGGTGTCCTTTTGACCACACACAGCTGCACACAATAATTTTGCCTTACCAGCATGTACTACCCAAAATTCAACTTTACCACTTCCCTACACAGGAGGGTACATGTGCTCATGTGGGGTATACACATGTACATCTTCAGCCGTCAAACAGTGCCGTTTGCACAACTATCAGTTCCTACACCACAATAATACCAAGTCCATCAAGGCTCGTATCACTATCTCCGGTACCCAAGCACCCTTGGTCCAAGACCCGGTGGCTTGTTGCCACTTCTAACATGTTCTTTAAATTCCGAAACCGATTACCTTTAGCTACAACTGGTAACACTCGCTCGATTTGAAAATCGAACTCTAGCACAGCCAACCTGGAGACTCCTCCACATGTGTACCAATTAAAATACTTTGACCACAGGTGGATAACTCACCTTATGGTTGACATGAGCCCCAAGATCTGAGGACACGATTTAATTTCTGCCTCCATGATAAATGGCCCAATGACCATTGTCACCAACAATTCAAATCACGATTGGACTCACTAACAAATCAAATCTTTCTAGTACCCCAATCATGGGTGGCTGGAACGAAGAGGATCTAGTCGTAACTGACGACAACAGTGTCAGCACCAAAGCTGACCCAAGCCATTAGTTTCAGTGGTTGTCTCATAAACATCAAGTGACCAATCAAACTATCACTTAATATCTTAATTATGTCACCCTCGGGACTCGTCACTAGATCCAGACCACAAAATAATAACACTCAATTCCCTTGAGTCTTTCCTCTTCATACGTCAGTTGGTTTTTCTGAAACCACACTAATGATGAACCATAACAGAGTCGTGACAATCGTCAAAACTAAATATTCATCCTCACTGGCTAATCGCGCTAGGCGACTTCAGCTCATTTTTCCATGGCAGGATGCAACATCTTTCATTAACTCTTACGACTCTTCACTGCTGAGAGTCTCATAATCCGAACACTAAGGCCTCGCCTCAGGTTTCTACAGCATCCCTGTCAACAACCATGATAGCCTTTCAGGTGTGAATTAACTATTTCACCACCGAGTACTTACACATAATGCTCAAACGTTAAACAACGTGAGTTTCCAGCTCGATCCCCAACTCAAATCTCAATAAATCCTTGGGGACTCATCAATCAATACGCAACGAGCTAACCTTGTTCCTTACAGGAGTTCATTGTGAGGTCGGCGTACTGAGGCATAGTCTTGAAGATTCGAACGTTAATAGGACCATTCGGTCCATGAATCAACCAGGAAGTACTAACTCATATCCTTAATAAACACTAAGCGTCCAAAGCATAAAATGCCGATGGATCCGCCGCGGTCGGACCATCACTCTATAGACACTAAGTGATACTAAGTATATGAGGTAGTAACAGGAAACGATAACCTAATGCTCTGATACCATTGTCAGGACCCACCCCGGGTTAAACCCCTTTTACCCGAAGTAAATCCTGCGGGGACCACCTCAAGGGAACTTCTTCCCGAAACCCCCTTGAAATGGCCAACCCTTCCTACAAAACTAACTAAACTGGGTTAGTCAGAGCAATCTACAAAGATGATTACCCCAAAGAATTTCAAGCAGCCACGGAATGATCGACTATGCCTCGACTCTCGTACGCGCTCGACCTCCTCTCAAGAACCCTGCATCACTGGGCATTTAAAAACGAAAGGCCCAGGAGAGAAACATTGAAAAACTATTAGAGTGAGTGGACAAAAATCAAATATAAAACTCTATTACTTTTAATGCTCTCCCAAAAATGTTTTGATTTAAACATCATTTATGCATGCCCACAAATACCAAATATTCCACAATTGCATGATAAGATAAACAAGTAAGGATTATGGGAAGAGAAATGTTCTCAAACATAATAAGTCTGACCTCTCAGACTAGGGTCGGAGCTAAGAGCTCTAGTAGCGCCCTCACGCTACTCTATGCTAGCTATATAAAATAATACGGTCAACCCTTGAAATATCAACCTGACCTCTCAGGCTTGTCTGTCCTCTCAGACCAGGGTCGGAGCTAAGAGCTCTAAATAAAGTGATAACGGTCAACCCTTATAATATCAACCTGACCTCTCAGGCTTGTCTGTCCTCTCAGACCAGGGTCGGAGCTAAGAGCTCTAGATAAAGTGGAAATGGTCAACCCTCATAGTGCACTACGTAATTTGCCTGACCTCTCAGGCTAGGGTCGGAGCTAAGAGCTCTAGTAGCGCCCTCACGCTACTCTAGCTAGCATATTCATTGGTCAACCCTTAAAATAAAAATTCATAACAAAACATTAATCAAATTCTCTTCCCAAAACAAATAAGTAAAACAATTCCTTGTCATATATGCATAAATCCAATTTCCAACGAAGTCTCGGGTTCAATTCCATTCGAAGGACGGCCATCACCGTCTATAACCATTTTCGAGAGAAATAGAAAATCGAGTAATAATGTAAATCCGTTCACGCATAAGTGTCAATATCTCAAACAATGGTAAAAATCTTTAACCGAGGCTCCCGCTAAACTTTAACCAAATAAAAACGTTCAAGAACCCGAGAAGGATATAATTCTCGAAAACAATCATAAAAACCATGCAATTAACTCAATAATTAAGGCATGCATTTATTTAAAATAATATGTCCACTCACAGTACTATTGCGACCTTCTTCCCGCTCGGCAAGCTCCTCGAGCGAAACTCTCGAACTACCCGCGTAGTCGAGCCCGTCTCACGTTCAATCAGAGACTGTACAAACAAACCATTATATTAGTCATTTCATCGTTGACTTGGTCTTTTCCTAGTTTGACCAGGAATCCTATTTGACCACGTGTTGACCAAGTTCCTTTCTTTAGCACTTTAACCTTTTTGACTTTCTTTCCCGGTCATCGACTCTTAACTCAAATTACCGAAAGTCCGACTCAGCTTCCGAACTTTCCTTTATTACTTTAACTTGACGTTAGGGTGTCACGTATTAATTCGTTGAATTACTATGGACACCCAACGTGTCACATTAATCAGTACATTTAACCTTGAGTCGATTTACCGATTTAACCTTTCCTCATAACTGGTAACCTTCCATAAAGGGAAAGTTTCCCAAAATGGAAAGTTTCCTAAATTGGTAAGTCTTCCTTAAAACGGGAAGTTTCCCAAAATGGAAACTTCCTACTTACGTCTAATTTTCCGTAAATGTCTCAATTACGAATTTACCGTACTTTTCGACTCGAGTAATGAGGATTCGATTTCTACCTCTTCGGCATTCTGCCGGTTTACGGTATCACCGGAATCTTCGCCGGATTCCGGTAACTTGCCGGAATTTCGCCATAACCTCCTCGTTTTCCAAGTTACGACAACATGCAAGGAAAACATCCAACAACAATTCAGTAGCAGATCAACATTCAAAACAGTAACTAATCCAACAGATTAACAACACAGCAGCTAGACAATTTCACAGTTCAGAAGGGAAAATCCTACCCTCTGTCTCTGCTCTAAACTAGTACCAGCAACCTCCTCTGCTCCTCTGCTCCTTCTGTCATTCCCATTGCGCACTCCACTCCTCAGCTCCTTCATAGCTGCAGCACACCGAGCAGCTCTCTGCCTCGGTCCAAAACCCCACCAACTACCTCCAAGCTCCTCCTCAACCCAAAACCATTGCTTCCAACTTCACCTGAGCTCAAGAAGTTCATTAGAAGTCCAAAAGAACACGGTCGCCGGAGCCACGCCTTGAACCCAGAAACAGTGAAACACAGTGGAAAGAGAGTTTTCAGGTGAGGTTCGAATCGAATGATCTGAAGCAAGGAGAAGGAAGAGGAAGAGAAAAGAAGAAGAACAATACCTCCCACGCGCCGAACCGCCGCCTGGATCGCCGGATATCCGGCGTTGACCGCCGAGTGCAGAGGCGCTAGATCTCCTAGCACGGTGGTTGTCTAGGTGAGCTAAGGGTAGGGATGAGTAGAGGAGGAAGAGGGGAGAAATATGGAGGTGGTCCGCCAGCCATTGGTGGCCGGACGGCGGAGCGCCGTCGAGCTCACAGTCTCGGCCGAGCGACGTCGAGAAGGAGAGAGAAAGGGAAAGGGGAAGACTTTGACCAAGTCTGACCCGTGCCCCTATTTATAAGAGGACGGATGGCCCAGATCTTCCCTCTTAAGATCTGACGGCTCAAATCAAACTTCATTCTTTTACCATTTACTGTTTACTGAATTACCAAAGGTAATTTCTTTATTACCGAAACTTCCAAAATTCGTAGAAAATAAACCGAAGCTCCGAAAAATAATCCGAAAATACCGGGAGACTCGTGTCGACACGTACTACCACATCGAGTTATCAATTCAGGTATTTGGAGTACTTTTAAAAACTCGAAAATTAACTCGAGCGATAACTTATCGAATTACCGATCGCCATTAAAAGTCCTCGGTAACTCGTGAATCTCTGTGAAAGGTAACTTTTATTAACTTCAAAAGATTCGGGGTGTGACAATTTCTACTTGGTAAGGGAATGAATTTGCATGATGTATGTCTGCTTGCTCTAGTAGGGACTTATGAGTTTGCGACTTCCCCTAGTATCTTTAATTGCCTAATGAGAGTACATCAATACTTGAAAGGATGTGCCTAACTGGATCGGTTTGGCATGAGTCTAACTTGTGTGTTTGATGCATATAAGGTCTTGTTAGATATATAAGAGCTTTGAATCGCCTAATATTTTTATGCTTCTTGTGAATTCTTTGTTGGATGCATGACTTTAGAGCAAAGCTTGACATGAATTGGTGTTTGCACGTATGCTCAAATGCTAAAATTTTTGCTTGGCATAGACTTGTTTAGGTATTGGCTTGTTACTTTTTTCGTGGAAGTTTGGCCCGCACATGTGCTTGGCTTGAGCATGAGCTTGTGCTTAGCCTGAGCATGTGCTTGGCATGAGCATGAGCTTGGCTTGAGCATGTGCTTAGCATGAGCCTGGCATTGTAGGAACTAATCTATTTCTTCTTTTCGTTCCAATAGTCGTGCATGTTCCATTGAATGAGTAGAACGACGACCTTTCATAGCTTGGTAGTGCTTTGTAAGGAATACTTAGAATTCAAGAGAGGTAGATCAGATACTGAAGATGTGACGCTGCAAATTTTGAGAGTAATTGTGCCTGATATGAATGAGCAGCATATGAACTTGAATCTTGAATAAATGCTTGTTGATTTAATCATCCCTTTGCATGCTCAATTATTCGAATATGATTTTCTTCAATAACCATGATTGGCTTCTTTAAGTTTTAGTGCCTTTGTGGATGTATGCATGTACATCGACATTATTCTCGACAGCATTGGCTTTAATTGTTGTCACGGGAACTTAAAGAACTTTTGGATCACTTGAAGGATAATAACTTGCATGGTGATGACTAGTAACTTGCATGAATTATCAGCGTCTTGGCCGTGACTCGAGCTTGGTTCCGACAATGATTTTTTTTTCTTTCCCTGTTAGGATATCTAGGCAATTGAGTAGCTTGAATTGTTTGAATGACTTAAGACATTGCTTGAGTTGCATGCTTAAACTTTTTTTCTTTCTGAAAATGAGAAGTTACTAGTCATCAAAATGTGGAGAGAGTTTTTTGTGCTTGTTGGATTTAGAATAGCAAGCCCTCATGCTTAAGCGAAACTAGGCCCGAAGTCGATCAAAGATAAGATCTAAGGACTTTGTTGTGATACGCTTAGTAATAACAACAACACTTTTGCTTGGTTATTACAGCAGCGATTATAACGACAGCAAAAGCTAACAACAGCGGTTTGCTTGGCTGTAACGGTAGGGATTCTATTTTAACGATCAACAACAAAGCTTACAGATAGATAGACTAGAGAGCTGAGAGCATGTGAGTTTAGTAAGAGAGCATGGTTTTAGGTTATGGAGGATTTTAGGAGGTTGGTTGGTGACAAGGGACTAAGGTTTTAGAGATGAAGCATGATCTCTTGCATAAGGGTTTTCTGGGTTGTTGATGGTCTTCATGCAATGACTAGGTCCAAGTCCTTTGTTTTACTGATGCAAAGAAACGGACTTACGATCACTTTATTGTGTTTTTCACAAAGTGAAAGTTGTGCTTGAGGTTTCACTTTCACTTATTCGGTATGCTTGACAGGCTTGTGTTTAGGTTAAAAGTATGGTGTATTGAGATATATGGGTAGAGTTGTTTGAAGTAATGTTGAGACTTGCATTTTGGATTGATATAGGTGTTATTTATGGCATGTAAAAGTGATGATCTGATTTTTCTCTCTTTTATAGACGAGAAAAGCCTGATGCATAAGTATGAGGCTTTAAATTTTGGGATAGATACGCTGGTGGAATCATAGCCTGGTCTTCAGGTATGAAGATTCAAACTTGCAAGGGGCATGATTTGAGATAAAATATCAAATAATTCAAGAAAGAGGTACTATCAGACTATAAGAGCAAGAGGGCAAAATGTGATTTCTTTGGTTTTCAATAGCTAGGATTTGGCTTCTGAGGAGAAATACAAAACATGCTTTGACTAATATCTTTTTCTGGTGTATATTGTTCACAATGAGGGGTGGTGGGGAGAGAGACTGGCATGAAATCGGGTATGTTTTTTTTTTCAAAATGAAGAACAACAAGGTATGTTCTTACTGAACTTGTTTGCACCAGAACTTTGCTGTTGTTTTGCTTGACTATGTTTTCTGCTGCTGTGACAGCAAAATCATATTTTAAGAAAAGTTATCATGCATCTATGGAATGAGAGCACGCAAAATTTTATTTGTGCTGTTCTGGAAATGAGGAGGTCATCGCAGCATGCTTTTGAATATCACTAAGCATAGCCCCCAAGTTTGCACGATGCTTGAATATAGGCTATTTCATTCTAGGCTTCAAATTACTTTCACCAGAATGGATGGCTTGGGGATGAGTATATTAAGCATTTGTTTGCAATGAGGTTGTGGTTAGTGATGACCAGGAAATTGGTACAGATAAATGGTCTTTAAAATATGAGAATGGTTGCCTCGTATGAACAGGGACAAGGACTGAGATTTTGTGTTCCATGTAAGGTTTATGAAAAATATGGTAGATAGGCTTGAAAGGCTGGAAAGTGACTAAACAAAAAGCAAGATACTTTTCATGGTTCTAATAGTTGTGATGCTTGCAGAGTGTATAAACTTGGTCTCAACATGCAGTGAGTGAATATCAGAGATATATCAGCTTGACATATAGCTAACAAGGAAGAAACGAGTTGCTGGAATCATAATCCATAGGTAAAAAAATTCAATTGTATTATATCTGGAAGAAAATCATAAACTAGCAATCAAGTTATTTGCGGTGGCTTATTTGGTTTTGTTGAAGTCTCAAGATGTTATAGATCTGTATGATTTGAGTAACATGCATGTTTTGTTCATTCAATGTTGAAGCTTGAATGTTGAGTGAATAAATCTGATCTTAACAGCCTCTATGATTTGTGTTGCAGAAACTCAGGACGTAATCAACACAATAAGCAACAAGCTTGTGTTGTAAAATTGGCATGTTTCTGAATAGAGCTTCTCTTGATTACATCTAAAAAAAAGATAACACCAGTGGTAATGCATGAGGGTTTCAAGCTAGCATGGAAGATTTCTGAAGGAAAAAATGTTGTTGAGGAAGCTCAGGTAGAAACACAGCCTAGTCCCCAACGAAGTCGCCAAAATGTTGAGAGGGTTTTTGATTAAGGGCTGCACGGTAGTGAGACAAGCATGACTCAGCCTAAAATCTATCCCCTTTGTCTGAGTTAGCGAAGACTAGGCCCAGTAAATTGAAGGACTGAGGACCCAAGGAAGCTTGCCGTTGTGTCCTTCCCGCAGCTCCTTAACGACAGTGAAGTGTTGATCCTGCGGCTCCTTAACGACATTGAATTAAAAGAGGCTTAGCAAGAAGAGTATGGCGTGAGAGCTAAAAAACACAAGTTTTAGAAGAAAAGAACCCAGTTGTGTTATGAGTAGGGGTGGGCATCCGAAACCGATCCCGAAGGCTCGTCCCGATTCCGTCCCGAAAATTCACGGGACGAGAAGGGACTTCATTTCAAAAATAAAAGGCCCGACCCGGCCCGTCCCGTTTTAAAAAAACGGGATCGAGATCGGGACTTGTTGAATAGGGCCCGTTAAGACCCGGCCCGTCCCGAAATAAAAAAAATCATAATATATGAATTAATATAGGTCGTTGGATTCATCGCTGATCAAAAAATAAAGTAAACCTAACCCCTCAGTGCCTCACTCGGTCACTCCTCGTCCGTCCCTTCCTGGCTTCCTCACAATCTCACATATCATATCAGCGACTTCGGCGAGCGCAACGGCTACCTCATCCACGACCCAGGCCGCGGCACTCCTCTCCCTCGGCTTCCGGCGCTCCTCTCGCTCGCGCGGCTTCAGTCGTCAGCTTCAGAGGAGTGAGTTTTGCTGCTACCCTTTTCCAGTTTTCCGATTTCTTATCTGTTTTTGGGGTTTTGAATTTGTAGCCACTGTTCCCTTTTATTGATACAGCAGGTCCGATTACTGGGTCTTGCTTGCGTTTAATTACAAGTGGGTTCTGGTTTTTGGTCGGTGATTTCTGGTTTTTGGTTTTTGGATGCATATGTTTTTGGAGTTACTGTTAACTGATGCATATATATATATATATATATATATATATATATATATATATATATATATATATATATATATATCTGGGGATTGTGATTTCTTTCATTGCATGTTATGGACTTTAAATTGAAATTGGGTTGTCTTTTTAAGTTTTTGTTGGCATCTGTAACAAATTATAGTTTCATATAATTTGGATATTCTCCACATCCAGTTTCTTGAAATCACTGCGGTTTCTCATAGCGAAAAACTTTCCCCAGTTGTATTGCATGTATTTGGCAGGGTTGTCATCATTTAACAGCTCCTCCAAGGGCTTCACCATTACATGGTGAGCTGGGAAGAAGAAGAAGAAGAAGAAGAAGAAGAAAGGAATTGAAAACCTTTCTTTCTGTGTATTCACTACTACTCGATGCTCCACACTCTCATATTTGTCATTGCTCCAAACCTGCGCAGACACCATTCACAAAGTAAACTCATATATAGTCATAATTATTTGCTATGGTTTTGATTGTGATTGTGCTATGGTTTTGTATTATAATTATTTGTTCAAGGCCCGTTTTGGACCCGTTTAAGTCCCGGTCCCGTTCGGGACCGGGCCTTGTCGGGATCACATATAAAAAAAGCTAATCCCGTATCGTCCCGTCCCTTTTCAAAATTTCGGGTCCGGGTTCGGGATCAACCTAAACCCGGCCCGTCCCGACCCATGCCCACCCCTAGTTATGAGGCGTATGGATTGAGGTGTATGGATAGAAATTTAGGATTAGTATTTGTGGATTGCTTGGGCTTGCTGCTTGGTTTACCTATGTTTCTGGGTTTGTATTTGGATCTTAAAATGGTTAATGAGATTGGATGAGAGATTTTGGAAGAGAAGCATGATGGAAGAAGAGAAGCACGTTGGCAGAAAATGAGTACTGGAGAGCATGTTAGCTTCCTGCCTTTTCATAGAGAGCTTGCTAGATAAAAGGCTTTGGACATAGGATGAATTGGGATACGAAGAACTAAGGATGCTTGTGAGGAGATGAAGCGTGGCAGGAGAGGAGTGCTAGAGAGCTTGCTAGTTTCCTTCTCCTGCTTTCTTTCCTCGTTGCCTCCTGTTCGCCCTTTCTGGTTGATAACATCAGCTATTTATAGTAGCTAAAGAGATTTTGGTTCAAACTTCAGACTACTGGGTAAAAGGGGATGAGTATGGTTGGTTCATACATTGCTTCTAGGCTTGTCCAATTATCTTGGTTGAGAAGTTGTACTGCTGGGTAAAAAGGGGATGAGTATGGTTAAAACATGTATGGTTTTTGTAAACTATTTCTAGGCTTGTCAGGTTGTGTCTAAAGTTAAAATTGTAGAATAGGTTTTGAAAGGTGAGATAGTAGGCTTTGGCAGATTTCAACGTTATTTTGGTAGGATTTGCTGCTGTAAAATCTAGTGTTGGGATTTTGCTGCAGGGACATGTTCCCTTTTTATTGTGTAGTTAGAATAAGAATCTTATGTTAAAATTTACTTGTTTGGATTTAAAAGGATTTGGGCTTGGGCTTTTAGGTCTCCCTTCTTCATTTATCCTTATTAGAAGTTAGATCGTCGAGCATGAATTTTGGTCCCAAACCTGAAATTATCAACGATCCTACAACTAATGACGGACCTTATACTTTTTTGTTACCTTTCACATCACACCCATTCTTGTAAGCCCCAAGTGCATGTGGTTTGGATCCACATGTATGACATGTTGCTTGCGGAGTAGAATTCGTCTTGAATTATGAATTGGACTTGATAAATAAATTGGGTCTGTTATGTGAAAATTTAGGTCTCAACAAAATGTGAGTTGTACTTATTAGATCTGTGTTACTTATAATGCTACACCTTTTTGGTTTTAGGTAACGAATAGATGATTGGGAATAAGATGAACCTACTAAATAAAATAATGTTTTCTATTGTTATTTTAAGAATAAATGTAATGTCTTATATACTACTGCTAAAACTTTTAAAAAAATTTTTTTTTTGATACGTTTCAAAAAAATATTTGGTATTGTAAAATTTTAATGTTTCTGTTTTCTAATAAAAGTATTATTTATACATATATAAAGATGCATATAAAGATTTACATAATTACAGAAGTTCAAATGATTTTTAAATTGGATGAAACTTAATAAGAATGATTTACACACTATGTTCTAGACACTGAGTGTTAGAGATGTGAAAATGTGACCTATAAATGAGCCAAATAAAAAGTCTCACACTTTAATTTTAGAGCGAGATCCCTTTTTGGATATCATTTAGCCCTACCTTGTAAAGTTCCTAGATTAACCTCTATTTTTCTTCTTTCTTTTACCACATTAACTATATATATATATATATATTTCTTTTACCACATTAACTATATATATATATATATATAGTTAATGTGGTAAAAGAAAGAAGAAAAATAGAGGTTAATCTAGGAACTTTACAAGGTAGGGCTAAATGATTGCATCATGATAAAGATTACCTGTGGCCGGAGCATAACGTAAGCACTCCCGTAATAAACTAACAGGTTCAGGCATGACGTCACTCAGTCCACTGTTCAGAAAAATCGGGAATGTACTGTTGAGCCGTCATAGAGCAACATGTCTTATTCATAACGCCCCAAGTACACTTAGCGGTTTCCAAGAGCCAGTTTTGAGACGCCCACTGAAACCCAAAACAGGACAATTAAGGCACGTGTGGACCCAAACTTGCGTGTCTGAACTGTGTCAGCTGTACTCCCAAAGCGTATATAAACGCCTCCAATTCTCAAACACTTCTCCAATTCAAAGCCTTTCCCACCACAACAAAATCCGTCAACTCAACGCGATCAGCAGCACAATCCCACAGCATGCAAAACTCCTTCAAGCGATCCAAACTCGACGCCACCAGAGCTCCACCGCAGCTGACCCAAAACCCACTTCCTCCGCCGCCTCCCCGCCTCACCCACGAGCAAGAACTCGCCGTAACCGTGTCTGCTCTTCGAAACGTTATCTCCGGCACCACCACCACTATGGACTTCAATTCTCTCTTCCCTTCCTACCACTACCCCACCCTCACTTCCTCCTCATCCTCTGCTCCCGCCCTCCTTGCAGCATCTGAAGCCGACACGTGTCCGATCTGTAACATTAAAGGTTGTCTTGGATGCAACTTTTTCCCGCCACCAGCACAAGAGGAGAACAGCACAAGCAGCAACAAGAAAGGACCCAAGAAGAGGGTGAAGAAGAACTACAGGGGAGTGAGGCAGCGGCCATGGGGCAAATGGGCCGCCGAAATTCGAGACCCGAGGAGAGCGACTCGGGTCTGGCTCGGCACGTTCCAGACTGCCGAGGAGGCGGCCCGCGCCTACGACAAGGCCGCTATTGAGTTTCGCGGACCTAGAGCGAAACTCAATTTCCCTTTCCCGGATAACTCATTGTTGATGAACCATGAAACTTCAACCACGCCAGCACAGGCGCCCATTCAAGTACTACCTCAGAAGCAGCAGCATGTAGTTAATGCTGTTGAGACAAAGCAAGAGGCGAAAAGAGAGGATTCGAAGGAAATGGAATCGGAGGGAATGAAATGTGAGTTCTGGGAAAGGATCGGAGAAGACGAACTGTTTCAAAAACAGTGGATGATGACGATGGACTACGCAGCTGATGATCACTTGTCGAATTCTCGAAATGGGTCTGCCGGAAATGCTCACAGTTATTGATGCATGTTATAGCTATAGAATGATATAAATCAGCGAGCACTAGTTTTTGGGTTTCTTGATTAACATTCATGTGTAATTTCTTGTTTTTGAGGGGAAATCACAGTGTTATTGTTTGATTGCGATGTAAAATTTGGTAAACATTACGAGGTTATCTTTATCAATTAGATTTACTTGCTGTCAATTTTGAATCACGCACGATACAATTACAGGTTAACCCAACTTTTAACAGAGCTTATTACGTGTGTGGGGCCCACGCGGACCACTTGCTGACTGGTTGACTGAAGTTTAAAAACGGAAACATAATCTCGTAATAGAGCACGTTGGTTGGCTTATTGAGAGGGTCCACCGATCATTGGGGTATAACTTTTGCATAGTACCGTGTAAGCATTATGTCACACAAAAACGACACGCGCGGATTTGATATCGTGTTCCGGTGGCTATCTTTTAATAAAAACTTTAAAGTTGAGAGGATTAATTGAGATTTTTTTGTCTGTTTATCCTATTTTTTGATCTTATATTTATATTTTAACAGTTTATTTTATAAATATTTATGAGTAGATCATTTCAGTAAATTTTTAACTAAATTGAAAATCGTTAAGGCAATCATAAGTGTGATTTACCAATTATGAACTTAAGCGGTTCATATTTAACAGATTTGATTCGTCCATTGATATGATCTAAAACTAGTACTTAACTATCACCAATTTGGCTGAAATTTTATATGATTGATCTACTTATATAAATCTACAACTTCAACGGTTAAAATATCAAATTTTGATCAAAAAGTTGGTCTAATAAGTAATTAATTCAAATGTCCTCAACTTAGAAGTCCTCATGAGAATGGTTCCCTTAAAAATTAATGTATAGGAGGAACATACTTCATAATATCAAATTATGGTGATGATCAAATGGACCATAATTGACCAAATTTTATTTGGTCAGTTACTGTCTAATCTATATCGTGGGGTTAAAATCTATTTCATCTCGATTGTGCACCAAACTTAAGTCTTACGATACAGATCAGACGGTAACTGGTCAAATCAGTCATGGTCTATTTGATCATAACTAAAGAGAAGTCAAAATTCTTGTATGTACGACAGTGTATATACAAAAAATAATCTTAACCATAACATTTATTATAAATGAAAGGCTGAAACCTTTATTATAAATGAAATGGCTGAAAAAGGAGGGCTATCTTCACACTAATAGAGTGGATGAGCCGCACTCCTCTAAATGAAAATGAATAACCAAATCAGTATCTTTATTTTTTTTCATTTTCTCGAGTAATCATTAATAAAACTAGAAATGAACACATTTATTCAACTCAGTGAGGCATGTCTAGTAGAAAAATGTTATGTTGCAAAAGTTCTCCAGGTAGCAGAGTAGAAAGTTCACATAAAATGCGCTCTACGCGTTAAACCATAGGAGAACGCGATTGCTTGCTTTGTTCCTGTCTGGTCTCTAGCCTCGATGGGAATCGGGTGTTGTGGACATGTCTCAGGAACGGATGATCTGGCATGGAGTGTTATCTATTCTCTGTTGGTTCAAAGCAAGGGCTATGTTATGGATGTGGGTCTGGATCGATGGTGGATTGGGTCTTCTCATATCGTAGGGCCGCTAACGGTGTTATGATGCCTGATTCAGTCTCAGATGGCTGCGGGGTTATGTTCGACTGCTGGATCGAATCCAGTCCTTTTCCCTATTGGTGTGAGGGTTCGCACGTCACCATTATTGTTGCCTGTCAATGGTTTGTGGAAGGCGATAAATGAATGGCGGTGAGGGCCTGATGCTGGTGGAGAGGGGACGGCGTTGACGAAGACATGATGAGGATACAACTTTTGACTTGGGCTAGAGGAACTGGGTCGTGTCTCCTTCATGGTTTGGTCTTTTGGGCCTGGACATCGTGAATGGGCCTTTCCTTGCCCCGTCAATGGGTTTGAGTTCAATTGTTGGGCTCTTTCCCATTAGTTGTTCCTGTTTATTTATTTTGTTTTATTCTGTTTTGCTTTGTGCAAGCAATAGGCCCTAACGTTAGTTGTGTAGGGTGAGTCGGTCTATATGCCTATGTGTGCACTCAATGTGTCTTGGCTGCTCTAGGTAGACGGCGAGTTCCTTGCTTAGTTAAATAGTCGTTGCCGTCTAGTGACAGGGTGAAGCTGAGTGTCACCAGATTTATCTCCCGCTGCAACATAACTGGAAAGCTGATTTAGAATTAGATATTTTGATGTGTAAGCGTGTTACATAACTACTGTTCTTACTAGGATGTCACCGCTATATCAATGAAAATATAGTCGCCCCTGCGAAAACTGATTATCCATTCTCTGATCCACTATATCCTCCGCATGATTCATCTCCTCATGGATTTTGTCAAACTCTTTTTCTGCAGTGCCTTGGAAGGAATCAAACATGTCCCTTAACTCTGCAAACTTCTCCATTAGTGCTTTGGTATTCTCCTGCATGCTATGCCTTATCTCCAGCATACCTCTTTGTATACCTTCGATCACAGCCTACATCTTTCTTTCAAAATCCTCATGTTAAAGCTGTAGCTTCTCATTCATAGGCTGGACCAATTTTGTGGCCATGGGTGCTTCGTTTTCACCAGATGATGCACTAACTGCCATTATTCCAAAAGGCAAGATCATTTTTTCAAAAGTTAAACCTCTGCACCTTGCTAAATTATGGGGAACAAGTCGTGAACGCTCTAGTTTAAGGCACGCCAGATATGATCTTGAGTAGTCTTTTCGACCAGTAATCCTAACTTGTGATGTCCCGCTAAGGGCGTGCGAAATCCTTGACGTGAAAATGGATATTCTTCGAATAATCAGCTCTTGGCGTGGCAGCACCTTTGAGTTAAGTGAAACTTGTTCTCTATGGTTGTTCGTCTCCTATCTTGACTTCATTAAAAGTGACTGTATGCAGGTGATGATCAAACCTACTACTGGATTCTTTCTTAGACCTAACAGACGGCTGCTAGAATTTTCCTCTACTCCACGTGCAGTTGACGCTTCTTACCCAGACAGGTGTGGTTGAGTAGAGTCAAACAATATCAGGATTGAGTATATACCAAAGATTAATCTATGACGGGGAATATTTGCTAAAATTTTTACCCTCTAACAATAGTTTTTGGGCGGACTTATGCTCGTGATGAGGCTTGGGTGAGGTAGTTGCTAGAATTGCTCGTGATGAGGTTTTGATGGAGTAAAGACCTTGAGAGTCTTTTTGGTAGAGGTGCTCCGAGAGAGGCTTGTTTTGTGAGGTTGCAAGGTTGCAAGGTTTTTTGTAAGTTGGTCCCCTCTTTGTTTACCAACGACCCCTTTATATAAGAGACTAGGGTTTGTCATTCTTTACTGATCAAGGTAAACCAGATTTTCTCAATCAATTTGGAAAGAAATATCCCAAAAAGATTCTGAAACAAATCCCTACAATCTGGAAATCGCGCCACGCATGACCCCAAAAGGAAAAAGAAATATGTACAGATACTTTGACCGCAGAAATCCAATGGGCTCAAAGTACAGGTATTTGCCGAGAAATATTATTTTTGACCCAACAGATGCTTGCTGATAATCGCTGTGAATGGAATAATGAGTTGGATCATACTCTTTGGGCTTACAAAACTTCTAAACATACTCCTACATGTACTACACCTTATGCCTTGATGTTTGTTCATGATGTTGTTTTGCCTTTGGAGATTTATGTGCATTCACTGCGTGTCAGGGAACAACATCAGTTTATTAGCCAAGACTATGTACAAGCCATGTTCTAGGAACATGAAGGCTTGGATTGGTGACAAATGGAGGCTTTAGATCATATAATGGTTGAGAAAAAGAGAGTAGCTTGTGCTTATGAATGGCGCACTCGTGGACGGACATTCAGAGTTGGTGACTTAGTTCGGAAGGCAATTTTACCTTTCGGCGAACATGTTAGAGGATGTGGCAAACGATTACCAACCTAGGAATGGCCTGTTGTTATTGATCAGATCGTTGGCAAAGGAGATTACTACATCAGAGATATTGACGGAGAAATTAATAATAACCCTATTAATGGTCGTCATCTTAAGAAGTATTATCCAAGTGTTTGGGGGTACGAAGATTCAACACCAGCTTAAAAGGCTGGGGGCAAGTTTGAACCGGCGAATGGAGCTCATTCTATAAGGGCATGCAGTGCACATCAAAGTTTAATTTGTTTTGCTCTTTGAACCAGTTAAGTGGTTTACATTCATGCACCCAATTAAACTGGGGCAACACACATTCTAGACCAACACTTGTGGTCAAAATTTTTGAATATTTTGAATTTTTGCATGTGTTTTAGATAGAACTAGTTACAGAGTTTCATATATCGTTCAAATTCTGATATTCATAAAGAGAAGCAAGCAGTGTTTCTAATCAAAACTTAAAAATTAAAAATCCAGAAAGTGACTCTGATACTGTTACATGAAATCTATTCTAGGGTTTCGTCTACGATACATGATTTTAGGGGGAAGTTTTCCTGAAGAATGTATATGCTATTCGCATACCATCTCAAGGAACTAGCCGCCTAATCACCAAGTTGCAGCCTAGAAGATTGCCAATTGTAGGAAATTGGCAAGCCAGTCACCATTCAGAAGGAAGTTTTCTAGGAATAGTTCCAGAAGCAAGCAAGCCACTTTCCTAGGTAGCTCCAGTGAGACCTTTGCGGTACTATTGCCCGACACTACCTATCAGTGATTACAAGGGTGCTTAATAGGAGGATGAATTGGTAATCCTATCCTAAGTTTAAGGATGGAATAGTAACCCTAAGGGTTTTTAACGGAGATTTTCTATGTTTAGAGGAAGAGTCTCTAGCAATAGAACAGAGAAAAAGAGATAGTGGCTAGGAATTTCATCTTGGCAAGGATGAAGAAACTATGCAGAATTTCTCTCTAATTATAGGAGATCAGCAGTGATCTCGAAAAGGCATCTGTTTGAGAAACGTGCCAGATTTAATGTTGGTCAGACGTTACATCTTTTTAGAAATGCTGTATTAATTGAGATGTATGGGTGATTTTCTCAGTGCGGTTTTTAAAAAGATATGTTAATTCATTTTAATAACTGTTAGAGTTATTATATTTACTTTAATGCAATTGGACCATTAAGTGGTCTGGGTTGGGCTTTAAAATTATAATCGATATTTTTGATAAATATAAGGCTCAATTACCTAAGTTCATACAAGCTTTCATATGCTCCAAATTTTCAAAGTCAGCCTTTGGATTTCAATCTGGGTCATGTACGTGTTGCCTTTTCTTCAGACTCCTCTACTGCATCTCGGGCATATTGAACTTGTTTACTAAGCTTTTCGTAGGAAGGATATTGTACTTCCAAAGCTTGGAGTTTTTCTTCCTTCTTGGCTTCTGCTGCAGCTCATTGTCTTTTCAACTCTGCAATTTCAGCATCTACACCAATAGTGGCTTCATCAAGAAGAACAGACAAGGCAGTGGACTTTTGGAAAGATTAAGCTTCAAAGCTTTAGAATGCCTGCATTTTTGTGCTGGTTTCAATTTCCTACTACTCAAGTACTTTCTTTGAGGAAGAGATCTCTTTCAACCAGGCTTCAAGATTATTTAGTTTCTTAAGAGATCTTCCAGAAAGATTTGCCCTGAGAGTGTTGATGGCTTGGAGAAGTTTGACTTACTGGTTTTCTAATGTCAGATCAACATTATCCAAGGTGGCAAGCTGTTTGGCTTCAACAATCTCTGTGGATGGACTATGAGGAGAAAGCATGGCTCTCAAATTGCTCACAACATATGGTCTTTGTGAGACCCTGAAATTTTAATTTAATTTTCCGACACACTTAGGGTTGAATTCTGATTACTTTTCAGTACGTCGTCAATTACGTCTTACGTTTTTACGTTAAGACACACGTCGCCACATGCGTGAAAGTATTTACGGAATATTTTCCGGCACTTCACGTATTTTCCGTACGATTTTTACGTTTGAATTTGACGTTTGGTTATTTTGAAATGAATTTTCGAAAATGGTTTTGGTTTTGAAATTATTTTGGGAATTGGGATTGAATCGTGGCCGTTGATTCGATCGACGAATCGTGGCCACTCATTTTTCTTTAAAAACCCTTACTTTCCTTTTCTTCTCCCACTTTCCCTTTTCTCCTTCCTTTTCTTTCTCTTTCTTCTTTCTTCCCTTTCCATTTCGGTCTTCGCCCGAAAACAGAAAGGTTCTCTCTCTCCTTTCTCTTCGATCCAGCGCCACCCAGCACCTCCGCCCGGCAGCGCGTCTCCACTCACCGTCACTCCCATCAGCCTCGCCTCGCCCCGGCGACCTCAACTAGACCACCAGTGACGCCAGCGCCGCCGCCAGCGCCGCCCAGCCGAGGAGTAAAGCTTGGAGAACACTGTGCAACACAGATCGAAGAGAACCAGAGCTTTTGGAGAGCTAGGACACTCCCAGGCGCCACCAGGAGCCGCCCAGGAGCAAGGAGGAGGAAGGAGAAGGCCAGCGGAGCTCCGCCGGAGGAGATTCGCCGGAAAACACAGTGGAGGCAGTGAGAGGTATAAAACTCGATCTTTCTCCATGTTTGAAGTGTTGTTGGTTAGCCTAGGTTGTGTAGAAGGAGGAAAAACAGGCCTAGGGGCTTGATCTGGCCGGAAAAGCTTGAAATCCGGCGGAAAACAGTCGATTAGAACCGGCACGGTAAAAACCAGGTTTTTACCGTGTCAGTTTTACTTTTACCATTTACCCAGGGGTAGAGTTACCAATCTGCCCCTGACTGTTTGAAACAATTACAGTTACTGTTTTACTGTTATAGTTTTACTTTTACAGTTTACTTTGACCGGTTGACTTTGACCGGTTGACTATTTGACTTTGACTTTTTGACTTTGACCGGTTGACTTTTTGACTTTGACTGGTTGACTTTTGACCGTTGACTTTTGGACGGTTGACTTTTTGACCGTTGACCGTTGACTTTACTGTTGACCGTTGACTTTTACTATTCCAAAGTTGACTTTTAACTTATGCCGTAGAACACCTATTTTACGTTTTCGAACACTACGGTTAAACGTTTTAAAGACTTTTAGTTTGTAAACGTGGCAAAAACGACGTAAGTACTGAATAAGAAATAATCCCGACTTCTCGCTGGTTCGAGAATCGGAGTGTCAAACAAGTCAAACCCTAATGTCAGAAAGATAAACAAAGAGTGTTTATCAAGTCTTAGTCGTAGATAGTAGATCCTCGAATTACTTATACCAGACTATCACTGTTGTCTCACCCACAGACTCAGGAGCTCGTCTACGCAGACTTCAGGAGGACCAGGAGTTGGAGCGCAGCCAGCTGTACCATCATACCAGGTAGTAGGGGGTGCACGCCCAATGGGTGAGCCGAAACCTTCTTGGGTCGGCGGCTCTTTCACTTTTTATCTATAAATACTGTTGCATTGTTTTAAGCTTGACCACATGTTTCTTATAGCACTTGGTGTGTGTGCGTAAGTTTTGGATCGAAAAGTAGTACCGTCGTCCTGATTTCCGGTGCTTGGCCTGAGAGCGACGGGACCTAGTATTCTAGCACTCCTGCGGTGTCGATGACCGTAAACCTCCGGAGGGGCTATGCCCTGTTTATTTCATTCATTTATCCCGCTTACGCTCGTCTCGTACAGAGTAAAACGTGACGTAAGTGTGGCCTGCTATTTGTTGGGCGTTAGCTGGAAATGGACGCTCTCGCTATTCTGCGCACTCGGGCGCTTAGATAGTTGGCCCCGGTTTGCAGTGAAGACAAACCCGGGATTTCGGCCGCTCAGATCCAGAGAGTTCTTTCATATGTGGTCACATGTTTTACCGAGCTTTGTGTGCGTGACGTGCATTTACATTTCCACATGCTCTTTCGTACTTACGAGTACCTACATATACATATATACGAAATGTTTTCTCATGGGTTTTAAACCCCGACTTGGATGACTTTGGCCCCATTTGGGTTAGCGAGGACGAGTTGCTCACCTCTACATCTTTTCAGGTCTACAGCACCCATCACTAGAGGAGCTGGACTAGATCGCGGAGCGTCGACGGTTATCGTGCACTTCCGATTCCGAGGACTCCCATTCTGGTGTGGTTTCCATGTTTCTTGATTTCTGTATCTTTGATGTTGTTATCTGTTGGATACTCTGAGACATTATTCGGGCCCCTTTGTTTCGAGACTTTTTCTTGTACTATTTCTGTCTCGGGTATTTTTTTTCATTATCTTCCGCTTGTAAAACATTTATATGCTACTCTGTGTATTTGTCATTCCGTATTTGACATTCATATTATTATTCATGTGTTGTATGTTTCATTCATAGCCTTGTGGTTTCGATCCGGAAGGTCATCAATACGTCGACAGACGTATTGATTACTCGCTAGATCGGGATTACGGCGGTTACCGTCGTGTTCCGGGACCGAGAATAGTCCCCGGGATGCGACAGTCTTGCTGAAGGACTAGGTTCAAATGCATTCGCGGAAGAAGTTGTAGACAAGGGGGTCAAATTGATAGTGGGATTTTTCATGTTTGCAGCAGAGGTACTAACCATTCACGACTTGGAGGTACAACAGGAAGAGTATCTAGAGTTCTTGGTGTTGTGGTAACTTGAGTTAAGTCCTCATTCTACTCTAGAAGCTAGATTAAAACAGTCAAGTGTTTTAGGGTGTTAGACATGCATACGAGACGATGCTGAGGAAAATTAATAAGAATAAGGAATATACCATTACGGATTCAGTCAAGGTTCTAAAAGTCGCTAGTCGCTAATCGGTCGGTCGGGGAATAGCGAGTATAGGAGTAGTCGGGGAGTACTCGGTTTTTAATTTTTATTTTAATTTTTATTTTTAAAACATATAATTAAATATTTTTTTAAAGGTATTATAATGTCCAAAATAATAAAAATATTCTCAATAAAATGCCGAGTTAGGCCGATTTTTTCCGAGTTTGGCCTATTTTTTTCCGATTTGGGTCGATTTTTTTCGAGTTGGGCCGACTACTCGGCTAATTTTCTTTCGGCCGACTTTGTACTCCGATTTTCCTAAAATAACCTCGAGTGGACGCCGACTAGTGAGTATTCACCGAGTACTCGGCCGAGTTTTAGAACATTGGATTCAGTGATAGACTCGGAAGGTGTCGAGATAATGTGGCTTGGTGATATCTCCTGTATGATTGGACAAGGAGCCGTGACTAGCGAAGCATGGTTTGCCTGAGAGGATATTTTACTAGAAGGGAAAGAGAACCTGAATTTGTGTCAGTATCTACTAGAGCTTCAGGTTCAGGAGGAGGTTTTATGGGACTTCTATTTGCAGAACTATATTCCTTATCACTTAAAATTGCCCCTATACTAGTCAGGGGATGGTCATGTTTAGTGCTAGATGGATGTAAGCCAAAGGACGTGGTTCTTTTCCACCACGATGAATTTGGTCCATCACTGTGTCTACAAAGTTTTCATCTGGTTGGGTGGGATCTTTGGATAGTATTTCAAAAGATGACTCAGGGCTTGAAGGCTTGGTTTTCTATGGCTGAGATATACAAAGTGCGTCAATACTAGTGCTGCGCAAAATTAAATAAAAACAAATTGTGTTACGAACTTATACCTGAGGTTGATCTTCATCTTCTAAGGTGTTGAGGGTTACTTTCCTTTTCCTTGTAAAAGTCTTGGGGCAGATAATTCACCAGAGTTAGGAGTTTCACCCTGCATCATAATTTGGTTAGCTATTACTTAAAAAGAAAAAAAACAGGATAGTGTTTCAAGAGCAACGAATACCTGAGTTCTTGTCTTTGGAAAAGCAGTTGAGACTTGGGGGACTAGAGTAGCGGGCTTCGCAAATATGGCTAAATTTTGCGAATGATGAAACGGCCTGTTATATTTCCTGAAGATCCTTCTGAATATGTCATCAGGGTCTTGAGTCTATTTTCCTTCATTTATGGTGTCCCACCAGGCGAGAAACTCATCTGAGAAGTCACAACAATGAGGACAATCAACTCTCCTGGCTAGGGAGTTCACCTGAGTTTGTGATGTAGAACGAAGGGGGTCGCTTTCTGACGAAAAATAAAGATTGGAGAACCGTTTGATCGTGGCAAATTATTTACAGATATCTAAATTCGTTAGGCTTCTAAAAGACTGTTTTAATTATTTTTAGAGTTTTATCTTTATTATTTTTTTGTTTTATTTTAATTAATTTGTTTTGAACTTTATTTTATTTTAATCCATTGGCTTTTAGGTTTCATTGTTAGTTGCCCTAGGGTTTGTTTGCTCCTATATAAAGAGTCTCTATTAGTTGTATTTGATAACCTTGATTTTACAAAAAAAAACCTTTGAGTTTATTTCAATTCCTGGTGGATTTCAGAACCTCTCGTGGATTCGAGATCAAAAATAGATTGGTGGATTCCATTCTCCTATCCTTTTATTTTCCGCTGCATCAATTGGTAATCAGAGCTTGGTGGATTCCTGGTGAGTGATCTATCGATCGATTCAGAAGCATAAAAAATAGTATCGAAAAAAAAACACATAGCGCTGCTGACCGGACCCGACAGACGAAGGCGTCCTTCATCCTTTCTGCTCCTCTTCTCCAATCCGATGATAGCGCCACCCCAACCTGGCGCCTCCCCCAGCCCATGAATAACCACCTCGGCTCCACCTCCGGCAAAATCCCGCTCGACCGCTCCAGTCCGACGTCGCCACCGAGCCCCTGCATCTACGTCGCCACCCAACCCGGCGCCTCCACAGCCCAAGGTTGCCCCGCCTGGGCTCCGCCTCCGGCCACTACTCTGCGTCATTCGACGCCCCCTCGAGAAAACCCAGTTTTCTGGGTATCGCAACCCGGCCCGAAAAACCGACCCGATCAAAGTCAGCCATACCCGTTAGCCAACCCGACCCGGCAGCCCGACCCGACCCATCTCGGTAACCATCGACCCGACCTGATCCTGCTCTTAGTTGATATGGCCCGGCCCGACGAAAAAAAATAAGAGAAAGGAAGAAGAAGAAGAAGAAGAAGAAGAAACTAGCATGGAACGTTGAAAAAAAAAGCTAGAAAAAAAAACTTAGATGATTCCATCCAAGCTAAAGAGATATTTAAAACAGATAGCGTAGCTTGGAGCTTCTACTGGTTGGAGATTCACGAATGTCATGCCCATAACTGTATCTGTTGGAAAGCTTTGCAATTTTGGATGCCTGAACTTAGGGAAGTGAACTTGCAGCCAAAAATCTAGGATCCATAAGGGACGATGTACAGTCTTGTACTTGAAAGGTTACAGACACAAGAAGTATGTACCATGATAAAGCATTGCCATGGTTAATTGAAGAAGATTGAATTTTATGCCATGATTCAACAGTTCCGCTACTCTGGTCCAAGCATTTGTAGGTTTGTTGGTGCTGCTACAATCCAAGTACTTCAATAACTAGTACTCCAGACAGGCTAGCCCTCCTTCATTGTTCGTGGTCTTGTAGTGATTCACCCAACTACTGTATGAAACTGGGACGAGTCTTCTTAGGATCAATATGGTTGTCCACATGAACGCCTTCAAACTACCATTCGTTGTATTGAACTTTCTAGAATGGCAAATCTATGATGGCATAAACATCGAGCATGGTAATACCCATTTGCCCATATTGAAAATTGGAGGTATTACTTGAGGTGTCCCACAAGCATATGGTGGCCATCATTTAAGGTCGGTTTCCTCCTTTCAGCTTCAACGAGAAGCATAGATCGATGGTGTCAGCGATTCCATTTTTTACCATCGGAGAAAATCAAGGCATGTGTTTTTGATACAATTTGTACACCTTGTTGTTTGGCAGCGGCCAAAAGCTTATTAACAAGCCGATGACGTTGATTTGCCAATCCAAGGACGCCTCGATAATGCAATTGGAGGGTTGCATGGTTGGTGGTGTTGGTAATGGAATAATTCTTTCTCTGAGAAAGGGTCTACCCAAGGGCCAAGCACGTTGGTGTGATCTACGTTGTTGTGGAAATGTGAATGGAACTTCCGTTGCCCAAGCGTTAGAATCGCCATCTCTAGCTTAAATTTCTCGACTTGGTGTTCTTGGGGAGCTTTCGAACTAATTTTGGGTGCCATTTCGTGAATCTGTTTTTTCTGATTCTAGATTGAATTAAGTTCGGTTGATATAGAAACTGAAAGGGTTTCTGCAAATGATGTGACTATAGCTTCTAAATAGATAGTGGAAGCGAGGAAAACGAGGCAGTGTTTCAATCAAGCATTATACCCATTACAGGGGTTTAGCCCTCTTCAATTTCGTCTGGACCAAAACTCAATTGTGAGGCTTGGGGGCAATGTTTGGGCCTTTATTAATATTTTTTTTATAAGTCCAATTATGCAAGCCCAGTGGACCAATATCTGCAGTGTAAATCTTCTATATATGTTCCTTTTTTATGGATAAAATATGCCAAGATATTTGTGAATCAAGCAAAGATCTGGTTAGGGAGGATTCTTTCTTAACTAAATTAAGAGGTCTAATATGTCTTGATCTGTAAGAATATGATCTCTAGTTCTCTATATAAAGAGGTTGAGGCGAATGAGAAAATGACAGTCAATTCAACATACAGACTATTCGCTAAACGCGAATATCAAGCCTCCCACGGAGCTCCAATCCAAAAAGAATATGTGCGTCTTTTGCAGTCTTTCAATCCCTGCTCGAAAGTTATGTACCTTTTGATCCCTGCTCATAAGCTATCAACCATTTGATCCATGTTCAGAAATATATTCCGCTTCACTTATAAAGTCTGATCCCTACTCGGTGAATACTCGTAAATCATTGTTAGGGCCTCAAACCTTAGCAAATATCCTGCATTTGACAATGAAAAGCTCTGCTTGACCTTCGCGGCTCAAGTAGGATCTGTCCACTTACGAAGGTGGAGAAAAAACATGGACATATCCATTAAAGGTTATTCACATCTAAGTAAAGAACCTCGCTACAAGTTTGATCGCATCTGTACTCAATTGCTTGGAGAAGAAGTCAGAAACGTACGAGAAAAGAAGATCAAGTTTGCATCTAACTGAAGGGGTGTTGGCACGCCACAAAAGCCTGTTGTTCGTAGAAAACTAATTTCACCATGAAGTCAGAAAAGTGCGAGAAAAGAAGATCAAGTTTGCATCTAACTGAAGAGGTGTTGGCACGCCACAAAAGCCTGTTGTTCGTAGAAAACTAATTTCACCACGAAGAAGTCAGAAACGTGCAAGAAAAGAAGATCAAGTTTGCATCTAACTGAAGGGGTGTTGGCACGCCAAAAAAGCCTGTTGTTCGTAGAAACCTAATTTCACCACGAATACTTACCGATCTAATTGAGGTGTGTCATTCTATTGAGAATTGGCTTTGTGTTCGACTTCATCTAGGGGATGGCTTGTAGTTTCAAGTTTATCTGTCATCTTTGAAAATTAGGTACTACAATTCTGTCTATACTCAAGTACGTCAATCCAAGAATCTTGAATTTTTTTCCCTTGGTTTCAAATTCCCCAGAGCTTCAACATGCCACTTTGTTCAAATGCCATGGCTTGAAATATATTAACATCAATCCAGAATCCTTGAAAGGCCTTTTGTTACGGGATTGCAAAGATCGTGTGGGGGCGACAACGGATATTCCAAATCTAAAATATTTGTTTCAATGGTTTCGCAACCAAACAATGTAAGAGCGTTTTTCATGTACTACGCAAAAGAGAATCGAGTGAAGCAATGTTTTGTCGTGAAAGGCTGAAGTGATATTTCATTCTTCCGAAATTCTGGTGTGTTACAAAGTGCCGAGGTTGATTTTTCGAACGGATAATATAGAACACTTACTTTTATATCTCTTGGGTTTCTTTTTCTGGTATATTTCTAGTCATTAGGGACATAGGCTGGACATGCCGGCACAAAATTCAAGTTCAAAATCATCATTCTTAAAACTCAATCATCATATTCAATTTTGCAAACTTAAACCATTGGTAAAACACCCTATTTCGCAAGCGCAATAGAAAAAGAATTCTCAAATAGGTACAAAGAGAATCTTGGAACCACGAAGCAGGAACAAACCTAATGATCCATGAAAGCAGCAGAAGATTAGGACTACGGCAATTCAGTATGCACAACACTAACGATGAAAGTGTTAAACTCATATACAACGACATCATCTTTTGCCAGAGAGGCTGATCGAGCTGACTTTCATTGGGGTTGCCACCACCAGGGGAGCTTCTGGGGAGTCACTGACAGCATACTTATCATGCATGAAACGGCTCTCCACAATGGACTCGTCCTTCAAAAGAATCTTGTAGCAGTAACAACTCTTGAGGCCTTGCTGATTCCTGTAACATTCATGGGCACTGTTTTTCACCTGCTGGAAATCCCATATGACACTGAACTTTCCCACCGTTGCAACGAGGTGACGCTCTTGTTTACCACTTTCAGTGACCTGTAAACACACGAAACAAAGATATTTTCAAAAATCAACCTCACACTCAGCACATGTGAACACAAGAATTTCTAAAATTATACTATGATGATGCACAAGCTAATGCAAATTCTGCATCCCAAATCTAATGCAGGTACAAAATGAACAACTAAAAACTAAACATGTCAGATTTGCTGATGTGGAAACACTTTGGGTTATGTCTGTAACCTGTTTATTTCTAGGGGAAAAAAGAGCAATTTGTAAAGAACCACATAATCAAGTGCAAATCCATGCGAGTACACAAACTTTCGTAAGCCAACAAAGCACGCAACAAACCTTAACATTCCAATTCACCTGCTAATCAGAAAAGTTGTACTCAAAGTCTTAACAAAAACTACTACTGAGGAATGAGAAATTGCAGGGGAACTCCATACAAGGGCTAAACCTATAAAGCCAAAACAATTGTTCTCATGGTATGATGCACCGCAAGATAAGCCAATGCCATATCATAGCATTCAAGCCAGTAGATATTGAAATATGGAAACACACAATATACAACTACGAAACACACAACTGAACAAGGCAATAAAGGAATAAAAATGCATCTATAACATTGAAGTTCAAAAAACTTCCAAAATGACTACTTAATGTGAAATTTCCAGCAAGATCAGTCAGGGTCATTTCCAGCACAGTATAGTCATTCCCTATGAAACTTTTGTTCAAAGACATATCTTATGTTGCCTAATTTATCAACTCCTCACACATGATACTCTTTGCATAAGGACCTAACAACCATAGCCACAACTAAACCACAAAAGCACTTATCGGTTAATGATATTATCGGCAAATACTAACCAAATAAAGAACATAAAACCTAAAGGTTGCAGATGAAAGATAAAGCTGTATGGAAATTCAGCTAATATAAAGGAGCAAGACTTTTGAAACTCAATGCTATAGATGGACAGCTGGACACTAATCTAACCAAGACATATGAAACTGAAGTGTAACACTTCTTCAAGACTCATTAATATAGACAGTCAGATGAAACCACAGTATGAACTGATAAATTACCAACTACAGCAAACAACATCACTCCTAATATCTCATTAAAGCATTCATCTTAAACAATTCAATAACTGTAGCAATTTAATGTCTTACCCATGAGAAATGGCCTCCATGGAACTTGTTGTCTGCGCCAGCCAAATGCGAGTCAAGAGGAATCAGCTTCAACAACCTGGGAGCTGGTATCTTGTTTCCCATTCTACCACTAAACCCAGTCTTTGTCTTTCCATCTTTGTCAGTGAACAAAGTACATATAAGGACCAAATAAGTGTCGGTCGTACCCAACACCCACTTCCCATCATAAGTCACATCAACATGAGTAATGGGGGAACCCAGCCCTGGAAAAGCAGTCTTTGCCTGCCTCATAGAGGTCTTTGAATACAACCGTATCTTCCCATCCAGAGACCCAACAACAATAGACCCATCTCCAGTAGTAGCAAAGCACTGAAAATTAGTCCCTCTCGAAAACTGATGCCCCTGAGACCACTCCAAGACAGGCGAATTAGCAATGTTCTGAACCATTCCTCTACGCTCACGCATATCCCACTGGCAAAGTCTGTTATCATCCAAACCCAGAAACGTGGACTCAGAAGGATCCAACTGCGCCCCTTTCGTGTCATTAGTAATATCCCTCATTGTAATCTCAGTCCCATCCTTCTCAAACTTCCACTCAGTCACAATCTTCCCAGTCTCAATGTCAAGCTGCTGCAGCCCATTCGCCTGAGGCTTCCCCTCATTCAACGGACTCATAAGCATCATGTTAGTCTCACCCCTCATAAGCAGAGCCTTCTTCGGCGTCATTCTCAAACCACCTCCACTGTCGAATTTCGCAACCACACCCTTCCCATGAATCCCATGACTAAAATTCTTATACACCTGCACACCAGAATCACTCACCAAGAAACTATTATCCAATGCGCCAAGTGTCATGCTCTGTACACCTCCATTCGCAGCCTCTTCAAACTCCTCCATCAACTGCTGATTCGACCGGACCGGCGTCACCGAATTGGGGCTCCTCGCCATGTCGTAATCATCAGCATGCTCCCACGCCGAGTCGTCCGCCGCCTCTGGCTTCACCCACCCCAAAAACTCCTTCCCATAAACCTTGACCTTGTTCTCCTCCGTCGCCTTAAGCCCGTACACATTCTCAAACAAGCAGTCCTGAAACTCCGTCACGAATCTCCGGTACTGCTCATCAGTATAAAATTTCAAAGCCCAGACTCCCTTGCAAACAAAATCGACACGCCTCTGATCGCCAAACATCTTCAATTGCAAGTCGGTGGAAACCCTAGCCCTTACTTTTCCGGCGACCTTGAGAATCCACTGTCCCTTACCGTCGGTGGAGCCCTCGTAATCGTCGTCGTCGCTGTCGCCGTCGACGTTGGTGGACTTGACGAAGGAGAAGGAGGTGAGCTTGCTGGAGACGATCCACTTGGCGTTGGGAGTGTTGCCGCCGATGTGGAGGTAGAGCTTGACGGCGTTTTGTGAGACAGCGAAGGAGGAAGAAGAGGGGGTGGGAGTGCCGTACTTGAGTTTTAGGGCTTTGAGCTTGGCATCGATGTCGGCGATTGGGGTGGGCTGGGTCTCCGGAGCGTCCTGGTAGTCTTCGTCGTCGGATTGGCGTTGGCGTTCGTCTTCTTCTTCTTCGGAGTAGTCATCGGAGTCGGAGATGTGGTCCTCGCGGCTCTGAGAGGTTCCCATGGTTTCAAATCGGAGCTTGGGAAATACGGGTTTCGGAATTGGGTATTTTGAAGGATTTGAGATTTGAAAAAAGGGAGATTTTAGAGGAGCAGAGAGAGTGATTTGCTTAAAGTTGGTTTGAGGACCCGGTGCTCGTGTGACGCGTGGTGAGTTCGAAAGCGAGTAGCGTCCATTTGACGTCGGTGGACAAAGCGTGGTTCTAATAACTTTTTGGCGAAGAAAATGGAAAATTGTTGTTTTGAATCATGTAAGGATCAGAATATTGTCCGAAGCTGAATCTAATCACGGATAAATTGGGTTATAAATGAATCATGTAGTGAGGAAAATATTTTTGATATGCGGTTTTGATATAAGTGTTACTTTATAAAGGACAAATCGTACATGAAGTAGGATCATTTAATGGTCATCTAGTTTGCGGTCAAACCTGATCAGACCCTAAAGTAGTATAAGTCCTCGCAAGGACGTGAATGTATTGGGGGTGTGCGAGCGGATTGGGCCGTGAGTAGATAGCTAGGTGTCGATTCTAGGCCGTGAACAGAATGGATTTGGTAGCGGACAAATCATGTCACGAGTGATTCATGACAGAGAATGAGACATAAGTGGAAGGGGTCAAATGAGAAGGGTACGTAGTCAAAGCCAACATGGGAGAACATATAAAGAGATCGTGGCATCATAGAAGTTGAGGCGTGATCTCATAGTGGTAAATCCTTTCGTGGGTAATCATGTCACTGAGGGATCACGTAGCGGCCAATTGGGTTGAGGTAGAAATAAAATATTATCAGGTCGGGGCATGTAAATGTTAAGTAGAGAGAATGAGAAAAAAAAGTCATGGACGAGGCAAAGTGGAAGTAGTTGACACATAGATAGGAGTGGGAGCTCTCCATGAACTCATAGTGTGTGGAGTCGTGGATCCATGAAGCACTTAATTAGCGAGTAAAACACGTGACATCTAATAATTGCCGAGTCCATACCATTATAAAAAGAGGCGACACCGGTTTGTCTCGAGGAAAGAGGGAACAAGAAAAATACTAACACCAGAAAAGGGCCCCTTTTGCATCCGTCTATTGTTCTTTAATGGACAAATATCGATAGAAATAGTTGGTTTCCCTCTCTTTTTCTAGGAGCCACCACAGCTGGGCGGTGGTGCACATTGTGGTGGGTGGTCGTGCACCCTAAGTACCTCACCATGCTCAATTAGAAGACACTCCTCACCCTCAACTGATTTCTTGCTCCGGCATTGTGGGCGCAAATATTTTCAGCACCCGGTTTTCTATGTGTAAGTGAATGTTGCTTCATGATGACCTAGCTATATTGAAGGTGGAATTGCTTCGCGGTGAATCATGTCAGGATCAGAATATAGTCCGGACCCGAATCTGATCATGGATGAATTGGGTTATGGATGAATCATGTAGTGGGGAAAATATTTTTGATATGCGGTTTTGATATAAGTGAGTGTCACTTTATGAAGGACAAATCGTACATGAAGTAGGATCCTTTAATGGTCATCTTGTTACGGTCAAACCTGATCAGACCCTAAAGTAGTATAAGTCCTCGCAAGGACGTGAATGTATTGGGCTAGTGGTGAAAGGTGTGCGAGCGGATTGGGCCGTGAGTAGATAGCTAGGTGTCGATTCTAGGCCGTGAACAGAATGGATTTGGTAGCGGGCAAATCATGTAACGAGTGATTCATGACAGGGAATGAGACATAAGTGGAAAGGGTCAAATGAGAAGGGTACGTCGCATAAGTGGAATATGCTATCGTGAAGGGCTCCTGCCAAATTCACATATGTATAAAGACTTGGTGAGAAAACTAGCTAAGGATATGGAAGAAATCCAAATACGGATAGAAGGGGAAATCAGAATGGAAGAAATCGAAGCAGCGCATGTAACTAGAAACATAATGCAAATTGAATCGTGGGGACA
Source organism: Comarum palustre (assembly GCA_951800085.1). Taxonomy (NCBI): domain Eukaryota; kingdom Viridiplantae; phylum Streptophyta; class Magnoliopsida; order Rosales; family Rosaceae; genus Comarum; species Comarum palustre. Next base: position 2,584,226 of record OX637589.1, read on the forward strand.
TGAAGATTCAAACATGGGTCAAAAAAGAACAAGACAAGTCGTGGAACCAGAATTGGCAAGGGGAACAAAAAATTGATAGGCGAGGACATCAAGAGAACCGAAATAGGTTCACAATCTCTCTGCAAGCAATCCTACGCGCTCACTAGCATGAGGGGATGTTCATAAAACCGCCCCCATTGATGTCGGATACTGATAGAAGAGACCAATCACGTTTTTGTGACTTCCACAGTGAATATTCGCATACCACCAATCAATGCCGAAACCTCTGGTCGAAAATCGAAAACCTGAGGGCGAAAGGAAAACTCATCCAATATAGAGCCCAAGGCGAGAAAGGAATTAATCTAGCTCCATGAGTCATTCCACTACAATAGAAGCATAACTAAAAGATGGCCATCAAAAGACATCAAAAAGGTTTGTGTTTTTCAACTTTTCATTTGATTTTAGTTATTAGTAAGGAGCAATGTTGATGTTCATCAAGAAGCAATGATGTACCTCATTTGCTTTCCGCAAATTCTTAAATGGCAATGCCAATGTTCGTGATGAGCAAACGGCTAGGCCTTTTAGTAGTTTCGTTATTTGTTGTTGTTTTACAATTAAGTATGAAATAAAAGTTGTTCTTTAAACATATTTCGTCAACGGACGTTAAACATATTCCGTCAACGGACGTTAAACATATTCCATCACCGGACGTTAAACATATTCTGTCACCGGACGTTAAAATTATTCTGTCAACGGACGTTAAACATATTTTGTCATCGGACGTTAAACTTATTCTGTCACCGGACGTTAAACTTATTCCGCCAACGGACGTTAAACATATTCTATCACCGAACGTTAAACATATTCCGTCACCGGACGTTAAACTTATTCTGTCAACGGACGTTAAACAAATTCCATCACCGAACGTTAAACTTATTTCGTCACCAGACATTAAACTTATTCCGTCACCGGGTGTTACATATTATGTTACCGAACTTTCATCATTCATGGGATAACACTAAACGGATCATTTGTATATGCTGTCATGGAATACATTTTTGAAAAGCAATATGAGACGAATGTTACAATTTTAATTGTTGATCTGCGACCAGGAGAGGGAGTTATTTTTTTCTTACTCCATTCGAAACTCATGTACAAAGAAAAAGGGGGGATTGTGAGCGCAAATATTTTCAGCACCCGGTTTTCCATGTGTAAGTGAATGTTACTTCATGATGACCTAGCTATATTGAAGGTGAAATTGCTTCGCGGTGAATCATTTCGGGATCAGAATATAGTCCGGACCCTCTTTGGGAATTATGTCTGCCACAAGGTGCCCTCTTTCATAGCTTGTAATCTTGAGCTTCCGGTGGCTATACCCAAGCAAAGGTTTTCCAAAGCTGCAGACACCATTGCCAAACTGTGTTTTGGACGCTTACCCTCTCCGGTTTCTTACTCTTCTCTAGCTCTCATCATTTAGGACATTTTATAACATTTGTATGATTCTCTATTTTATAACATTCTGTAATAAAAATCAATAGAAAACTACATTTTAGTTACTGACCAAATTTCAGTTTACAAATACACAATTTACACATTATCTTACACTTTTAAGGACAAATATTAACAAATTAGGACAAACTAATATCTATATGTCATTTGTTACTATAATTTTACCAGAATACCCTTCACTACTTATAATTGCTACAGTCGACCGTAAATTTGTGCTACTGCCGAGTAACATAGTAGCATCACCCTACTACTGACCTGAATTTTTAGCAAATATAGTTGCTACTGTCATGATTGGAAATCTTCTGCTACTGACCTGAATTTCTAAAAATTGTTTAGAAACAAACATAGTGCTATTGTTGACCAGAAATATGCTACTGCTAATGAAATTGCAATTTTTTTCTGGAAATTCCTAAAACCAAAACAAAATTTATACTGTCTATTATTCTCCACTCCTAATCTGCTGTTGTATGCTATTCTACACACTGAACCTGCTACTATCTGTTACTCTCCACTCCAAAGTTGTTACTGCTTCTTACTATCCCCTCCAAAGCTGCTACTGCATGTGCTACATTTGGCATCCAAACTGTTACTGCTGACTTAATCGACTGAATACTTGTTGCAGATCTGTTAATGTTGAAACCTGTTGCAGATCTGCTACTATTGAAACCGCTATAGATCTGCTACTGTTGAAACCTTTTGCATATCTGCTACTGCTGAATGTATAGTAGTAGCACTCATCATCACTCTCAATTCGATGATTTCAATCTAATCCCAAATCCCACAGATCTGATCCAAGCTAGATAGACCAAAAGTACCTTAAATGACATCAAATCGTGACCGACGAAGTGGTCGTCATTGATCTTGACTCCTTAGCAACAATGATCCGAAGCTTGGCATGGTAGAGAGAGCAGAAGAAGAAGAAGAATAAAAGAAGAAGATAAAAAAGATGATGATGATATACGGTGGTGAGGGAGAGAAAAGAAGAGATAAAGGAATGAGATGATATATTGTAATAAGAACAGGGACATTTTAGTCAATTACATGTTAAATTCGGCTCAACCCAGCTATAATTTGGGTTAGCCTGTTATAACTTGATTTTGGGTTTGGGTTAGTGTCCTAATTTATATAACAAATTATAAAAAAGGGTTTTTTATGTTTATAAATTTGATTGGTTCCTTAATTATATGGGATTCTCCCCAAAATCAAACTATTTTATTTGCAGTCAATGCAGCCCTATTGTGTCCATTACTATGGTATGGATTGTGTGTTTGACTCAAGAAAAACTAGTTTAGTGTTTGAATTAAATTCAGTGCACCTCATTGAAGTTTAGAGGTAACTTCATATTAGTCCTTAAACTTTCAATTTCATCAGAATGCCCCTTAAGCTTTTCAAATTTAATCAGTCATACCCAATTTAACAATCTCTATCCAAATTGGACGTTAATTCTATTAATATGGCCCACGGAAAGGGCTTGAATGATCATTTTATTTCTAAGGATAAAAACACACACGACAATGCTCTTTCTTTTTCGATCATTCCCCATAAAATCTCCATGAATTGCTCTCAATGACATCTGGGTAATCTTCATCATCATTCCCTTAATTCCAAATGTTATAATACGCATTCACCTCTTAAACATTACCTCTCTTGCTGGCCTCTCATGTCACATCCCGGTTCTAGAATCTATTTACGGTCGGTTACTACCCAAGTTACTTTGATCTTTAACCATTTCGTAGTAACCGTTTTACCGTGAAAGGTCAAAAAGTTGACTTTTCGTTAGGTCGGGAATTTGGGGAAACTTCCTTCTTGAAAGTTGTAGAGGGCGTTGTTACGAGTTCGTGGACACTTAGCACGCTCAAATCGGAGTTCGTATGAGGAAGTTATGAACAAAAGTATAAAGTTACTGTGCGGTTAAAAGGCTATATATAGGAGTTACCGGGGTGAAAAATCAGATTTTTCACCCCAGCCTTTCTTTCTCTCTCCCCGAGAGTTTCTCTCTCCCGATCGGCAAAACACTGCCGGATCTTGCGCGCGCCACAGCCCCGCCGTCCGGCCACCAACCGTCGGCGCACCGGTCCCAAAAGCTCGGCCTCCGAGTCTACTTCATTCCTAGGTAAGCTTTCCGACCTAACTCGCCGTAAATCGGGAGAAATTCCGATTTGTTCATCATGTGTACAGTGGAATTTCGGGATCGAATTTCTCCCTCCCTAGATCACCAATTGTTGAGTTCTTTATATGTTTAGGATGGGTTTTAGGTGTACTACAATCTCCTAGAATTTGGTAGCTTGATTCGAAATGTGTAGGAAGAATTGAGGATTTGAAGTTTTGAAGTGTAAATTTTCGGGGTTTACTATTCATCGGGTTTTTGACCTAGTTAGAGGCCGAATTGGCCTTCGAGTTGAACTAGAAAGTTGTCCCAAATGACGAGACGAAGCTACTGGTAAAATTTGGTGGCGATCCGAGGTCGCCGGAATTTTGGCCGGATTTTCTGCCGGCGGCGGCGGAGCTGGCGGCGGAGCCACCACTTTTTGGGCAGTTTTTCTTGCCCATTAAATTGTGAAAATTAAGGGAAGGCCATTAGGGGCAGTTGCTAATTTTTAGGGATTTAATTGATATGTAAGCATGTTTGGAAGGTTTGGGGTTATTGATTGTGTAATTAAAGGATAACCGGTCGTTTAGGGAGAACCGGCTAGGCGTGAAAGCGTGATTAAGAGTTTGTACGCTATTTGGAGTGTTAGAGGCCGACACCCACATTTGTGATAGATGGTTAAGGTTGAACGCTATGGGTAGAGCGTGTTATTATTGCCCTCACTATGATTATGGGTTTAAGACCTGTTTATGTGTTTTGGACAGGACGTGGGGGAGCTCGAGCTGAGCAGCCATCTAGTAGCCGGCAGACCTAGCGGCATCTGTGAGTGGACATTTGTTTTAAATTAAATTGCATGCTATATACTTTAATTGGTTTCTCCTGCATATATGATTTCCTCCATTTATATGTTTTACGGTGATTTGGGAAAATGAGATTTAAAGATTTAAAGGCAAACAAACCGGGAAAGAGGTTCATACCCTTCCCGTGATTATAAAGGATTTTCCCGGGGTATGTTATACTTGATTATCACCGTTTTGGGATTATGGAGGGGGATGATTTTAAAAGGAGAAATTTGGCTCACGGATTTAAAGGGGTTTTCGATTTGTTATTCCCACGAGGTTTTACAGGTTTACAGGTTTTAAAGGGACTTTGGAAAGGGAAAAGGATAAAGGGAAAAGGATTGTATGCTAACATGGACCCTCTCCGGTTGAGCTGGTCAGTAGACCTTCCCGGATAGAGCAGGTCGGGGACCCTCTTCGGTTGAGCTGGTCATTAGACCTTCCCGAATAGAGCAGGTCAGGGGACCCTCTCTGGTGGAGCTGGTCACTAGACCTTCCCAGATAGAGCAGGTCGGGGACCCTCTCCGGTGGAGCTGGTCATTTGACCTTCCCGGATAGAGCAGGTCGGGATTTCTCGTGGATGAGGTTAACACCCCACATAATTGTTTATAAATGAGCCAAGACATTATTTATGTTTTAATTGCATGCGGATTTTCTTAGAAATACTAAGAGGGAGGACATTAAAGGAATTTAGAGTTTTTAAATGTTATTTTTCGTCCACTCACTCTAACGTTTTTCCATGTTTCTCCCCTGGGCCCTTTGTTTTAAAATGCCCAGATTGCAGTGTTCGACCCATCTAGACTACTTGGAGGCCCAGCATAGTTACCGCCTTATTCCGCACTATCAGTAGGTTCCGGGTTGACCTACTTGTAATATATCTATGTTTCTGCTTTAATCTTAGACGCTCTGATACACATCGGGTAGATTTATTTGTCGGATAACTCTTAGGGACTTGGAACTTTATGTATCATTTTACTTTCGGAGATGTTGAACTATTTGTTGGATTTATTAGATGTGTATCTTGTGGAGTTGTTGGTTATTGGGAGCAGGATGGCTCCAGGAGTTTAAGGATGGTTATTGGTATTAGAAGTGTATTGTGGGTTATTGCAGGTTAAGGGTTGTCCACTTTTCAAGGGAGACTATGTCGATTTTTCGGCAGAATCTTCTTTGAGAGGTGGTCCCCGCAGGACTTACTTCGGGTTAAAAGGGGTTTAACTCGGGGTGGGTCTTGACATCTCACACTACCAAAGCTATTAGATAAGAAAATCACACAGACAAGTTGGAAGTTATCTGTTAAATTGGACATGATTGATTGAATTTGGAAAGCTTAAGGGGTATTTTGATGAAATTGAAAGTTTAAGGACTAACATAAAGTTGCCCCTAAACTTCATAAGGTTAAACTGAATTTAATTCTTAGTATTTTCAACTCTTCTTCAAATCAAAGAAAACAATATCCATCACTAAATAATGCAAGTCTCCAACAATATCGCTAACAGATTTTAATCTGTTTTTTCTTTCTTTTGTTTTAACATGATTTGTTATGAAAATTCGGTAATGCCACATCACTTTCACCTCAATTAGTTATTTGTTGACATCATATTTGGAATTGTTCTATATGGTTCATTATTTTAAAATCTAATGACTAAAAACCGGTGTTAAAGTTTGTGTCAAATTTGATATCCCTTAACTGAACATATTTATATGGTCTAAAAGTTGATCAATTCAACTGTTAAGATGAGAAAATGAATGGTTAAGATAAGAAAATATGATCTAAAAGTTGGTCAATTCAAGAAATCGGCACCAAACTCAAGGTAAGGACGTTATTACCTTAAGTTTGGTGCGGATTATCTTCTTTTTTTCTTTTTCTGGATAATCAACCGCAACTCAAAACCTCTTTCGCATTTATATATATATATATATATAAGGAGTCCTTCTAGTGAGGACCTCTAAATTGTGGACTAGTTGAGGACTTTTCGGTTTATCCCACTTTTCGATCTTATATCCACATCTTAACCGTTCATTTTATAAATATTTATGAGTAAATCATTTCTGCAAATTTTCAACTAAATTTAAAAATTGTTAAAACCTTCATAAGTGTGATTTACCAATTATGAACTCGAACGGTTCATGTTTAACAGATTTGGTTCGTCCATTGATTTGATTTAAAACTGGTACTTAACGATCACCAATTTAGCTAAAAATTTATATAATTGATCTACTTATATAAATCTACAACTTCAACTGTTAAAATGTAAAATTTTGATCAAAAAATTGGTTTAATAAGTAATTAATTCAAAAGTCCTCAACTAGTCCTCAACTTAGAGGTCCTTATTAATTATCCTGAACAAGAAAAAAGAAGATAATGACAGCATGACAGAGAGAGTTCAAATTCTCATTCAAATACAAAGAGTACAACATTGACGTTTTCTCTATGCAACAAAGCCTAGGGCTGGCATTTTGGGCCGAGCGGGCCGAACCAACCGACATTCGAACCGGGCCGAACCGGTTTGAACCGAAATCTCGGTATACCGATAATTCGATCGGCTCAACCGTACCGATACGTCGTATTCGGCTCGGCTACGGTATGTGAAACCTCATACCGTCGGCATACCGTACTGACCGATAATAAAGTATATACTCAAAAACATGACAGAGATAGAGTTCGAACACGTAACCTCCAACTTGCATGTTTCACTTCCCACCGCTGGAGCAACCAATGCACTTGTAATGTAGAGCACAGATTTTATAATTATAGTTGTTATAATGACAAATTCAGATCAAAACAAGTACGAAACCAAAGACTAGGGTTTCATACTTTCATTTCATTCTCTCATTTTCATCGCAGCCTCTCTCTCTCTCTCACTCTCTCACACCCTCAGTCTCAACCTCCTCCCATCAAACTGTCATGAAACACCTCGCCATTCCGCCACCGCCACTCTTCAAACTGCCTTGTCTCTGTTGCTCTCGAATTCTCATCGACCCTGATCCTTTCAAGGTTTGTGTTTCTTCTTGCTAAAGATTAAACCTTTATCTTCGGTTTCTGAATTGTTTTGGTCTTAATCTGTGCACCCATTTGGATTTGAAGTTGTGGTGTTTGATTAGTTTGCTCGGGATTTGAGTATATGACTGTTTTGATCTGATGGGAGTGATGGGATCTTTGTTTGGTTTGGAGTGATGGGAAGTTCTAAGATTCACCATGTTATTTGTATGTGTAATTGGTTTATGCTTCAGGCAATCAGGCTATTTTTGGGTGTTAAACACCAATGTTGATAAAAGTTAAGCAATTGTGCTCAGATTATATGCCCTTTTATGTTGATAAAAGTTAAGCAATTGTGCTCAGATTCTTTTTTCATTTTTTTATAGATGGCATCTTTTTCTAGCTCTAGCTCACAGAGCCTCCCATCAATATCCAGTAATCTCACACAGCCTCCGAACCCAAACACACATCCTAATTCAAACCCTACTCTAAATATAATCTCAGAATCAGTCCCAGTTGAAACCCCAAGCGTTTCAACTCAGGAGGGGCTGGGCAATCTTTCAAAAAGAAAGAAAGCTGGAAAAGGGCCTGTTAAGAGGGTGGTAAGAAGTAAAACATGGGACTGTTTCACTAGGCCTAAGTTGAGTGATGGGAGTGAGGATCCAGATGTTGCAGAGTGCAATTTTTGTAAAACAATTGTACCTGCGTCCACCTATGGGAATGGGACTTCTTCGTTGTGGAGTCATGGTAAGAAGTGTAAACTTAGCCCCCTTTACGAAAAACCAGCAGATGGTAAGAGTCAAACCACCCTTAATAGGGACAACGTGAGTGGGGGGGGTTAGTTATCATAAATTCAACCAAAACAGATGTGATGTTGCGTGTGTTAGAATGATCATAATGGATGAACTTCCTTTTAGGCATGTAGAGGGGAAGGGTTTTGAGCAGTTTGTCCATGAGCTGCAACCTCAATAGAAAAAAATGAATAGAAAACAGGTTGCTAAAGGAGTATGGGAGTTGTATCAATCTGAGAAAGCTAAGCTGATGAGCGAGTTTGCTACTCACCAAACTAGAGTGAGTATAACCACTGATACTTGGACAAGTATTCAAAATATAAACTATATGGTGGTTACTGCCCACTTTCTAGATAGTGATTGGAACCTTCACAAGAGGATAATCAACTTCTGTTGATTGCGGAGAGCAATACTTTGCAATGGAGGCATTGTTATATCATACTAGTTGCCCACCGAGAGCATAAAGAGCCTATATTTGTCTGTGTACACTGTACAGAGCTAGGCACTATCATTATTCATATTGGGGGCTGGGAGTCTTATCAAGCATTTAGTGTTCATTACAATTACAAACAACTTGTGGAGTTGTTAGAGCATAATGAGTTTGGGACAAGGTATACAATTTGACAGTTGCCAGAAGAAGTATAAAGGACGCTCTAATATGTCTTTTGGAGGAATGGAGACAGAATTTACCACAATAGTATAAGAAGACCATGTTTATAACTGTACGCCCATAATAACAACACAATTATGTTTGTGTCTAATCACCACAAGGAGCTTGTTCCATGAAGCCAAACTGATGCAAACATGCAATGAAGTACGTTCAACTATACATATGCAGCTTAGTTACATTAGGTGCAACAATGCATACCTGAGGCTTGCAAGTTTAAGTTTAATCGGCCTACGCTCATTTCAGTCTTAACCGGTTAAGTGGTTTACATTTGTTGTATCCAATTAAACTGAGGGGGGCTATACTGTACATATTCTGTCAATTTCTGTGGCAAACGTCATTGAACTAACTCCTGTGGTTTTATTATCCAACCCATTTTTCCTAACTGAGGTATGAAATTTATTAGCCAAGTACTTGCACTAGCTACCAAAACCAATATATGGTTTTGCAGTTTATTCAGTCAATCTATTCTTGAGGATGATTATTATAATTCAATGTCAACATCTGTGGCCTATTATTTGTTAAATTAAAGGTGTTTAACATGTGTAGCAACATTAAAAGTTGTCAAGGCTCAAGAAAGCTTAGTATCTCGAAGATATTTTGTAAGGAAGTTCCAAGCCTTTGGGATGTTCACATCAAGTATCAAAGACTTTAGACATGTATTATTGATGTAAAAGAACATGTTAGGCTGTTCAATTGCCCAGAAATCACAAAAGAAGCTTATGTCATGCAAATCAACTTCTACAAAGAAAAATCTGAAAATTTCAGATTTTGGCTTGTTTTGGACATTTTGGTGGTTCATTCGCCCCCTTCCATGAGTTAGAGTCTTGTTTTCTATACATTTCCTTGAAGCCAGTATATTGTACTACAAGTCTGAAAAAAGAATCATACTATTCGTTGCTTCGAGGAGTAAATTACGAGGTCTATAACTTGGTACCATAAAACATCTTTTTTCATAAACTAAACTGCAATGAGTTTTGATGGCCTTGTTTCTTCATCTTATCATGTACCTATCACTGATGTTGGAGAGCATTTTAGAATAAAAAAATCATCTAAAAAGACCACGGGAGGAACAACTTATAAGCTTAAGAAGTTGGCCAGAAAGTGTAATTTCCAGAAAATGACTTTCTTTGAGCTGTTTTGTGAGACCATTCGCGCTATCTTTCAGGGTTTATTTGGATGTTCGCTTCATCAATCCTTTAAGTATATTTATTGTACTACATTCTCAAGCCAAGAACCGAGGATGGAGTAAATCATGCCCAATATAGGCATCATAAGCAGCAAAATTCATCAGTTTTTTATAAGGCATTTTGTGAAGATGATTTCTTGTTTTTTCCTGGAGTTTCTTGAGGGGAATTAGTTCCATGATGTTGAAGATCAATGTCCAAACAGCCATTAAGTGGTTGATATGGGATCATTCTAATTATTTAGAGTTGGCTTCATGAAGTACAAATGTGCCTACATTGAGGCTAAGTTTTCTTCAGACATTGATATCAATCATCATTAAGACCAATGTATATGGTCTTGTTACCATGTTTAATTAAGCATGGGGAGCTTCTTATCTACATCAAGTTGGTCGACGTGAGCTTAAGGTATATTCTCGTCAGAATGTGTTTCATCACCGTTAAAGGCAATGTATTCATGTTGAGTGCATTATTATCAAGTTAACGATTAATTGTGCAGCAATGTCAATTGCCTAGCTACTGTTCATTGTTATTGAAGTTGTAAGACCTACATCTTAGGTCTGTCTTTACATTCGCTCGAGCTTAGAGTGTTCTTAGTTTAGTGTGTCAATGAAGACAGTAAGTGGCTTTTGACGAACAATGCATGTAGACTATAGATCTTTTCAGTCAAGACGCATGGCTTCTCCTTCAAGACCTAGGGACTATATTTGGGTGTAATAAACTTTCCCAGATGAGTCGTACTGCGAACCAGTCTAGTGGTTCATTGAAGATATGCTCGAGAATCTCATGTTAGGTCTGTCTTGGAGGTCAAGACACCTTGATGTAAATCCGGGTTATATTTGATATATCATGGATCTGATGATTAATGGAGAATCATATGACTTCCAAGATTAAAAGAAGGTTTTTGGACGTAGGAATGCAATGAAGCTACCTTGATGGTGGAGGAATATGAGGTGTCCATGATTTGCTTCTTTCCATCTAAGGAAGATAATTATCTTTGATTCCTTGACCTAAATGAAGTCTAATATGTGCTAAACTTGATGATTACATAAGGTTTCATTCCTTTAGCTATATGGCTAGCACACGTTCAGATTCTTAGAAGGTATAATTGTGACATTAAGGATTCATTCTTTAAATGGTTGACTGCATATGGTGATGCACGGCTAGAACATATCTTGGAGCAATTATATTGCTGAGTTGTATATAAAGGCAAACATATCTAACTACAAGAATTGGATGTGAGGTGAACATTTTCATTTATAATATTGTATCTTTATGGTATATGTACCGGTACCTGCGGTCAAAATATTTGTACATATTTCTTTCCTAATAGATCATTTGTGACGAGATTTGCAGTTGCTTGAGGATCTTTTCAATGATCTTTGGAATAGAGGTCTGATACGCCTTGATCTACAAGTAAGAACAAACCCTAGTGTTCATTATATAAAGAGGCCGACGACGAGTGAACATGTCACGCCCCAACCCAAGATTACCTCCCTAACCCTGGGTTAAGACGTGCGGGACCCAACTCAAGTGAGATTTACTTGAAATCCCCCCTTGAGCCAGGATAACCCTATTCAAACAGTCCAAACGGCACCAGATTAAACCTCAAATCGGAGGTTATTCTGATTCCTACATTTGGATCTCAAATATGCCAATTAAAGAACCTAGGGGTTCTAATAATAGTTGTGACTGCACCTGAAACCCGGTCAGGCTGCCTACGTACCCTGTCTTTTCAGGGATCAAGCCACACGTAGCTCTTGTGTGAGATTCACCCTAGCCGGGCAGAATCCCGCTTTTCTAATTATCGGTCGATTTATTAGTATGGATATCAAACATCTAACGCGTATCCGGAGTTTAACCTCTCCGCTAAGGTATCCACCGACCATCTATCTGTCGGGACTATCCCAAACAATCCACCATACAATTATACAACAGGATTTCACAGCAATCGTAAAGATATAACAACATGCACACATAAATATATAACAAAACATAGTGGCAACCACGTAAATAAACCAAACCACGGGCATCTAGGATATTTCCTCCTACTTGGCATCCCTGAAAATAACTATAATTACCAGGGGTATTTATGGAATTACCATCTCAATGGCATTCCTGTAATTAGCCCAAAACTGTCAGGGCAATAAAGTTAATTCCACCTCAATGGCAGTTTGGTAGCTATGTTAAGCTGTCAGGGGCAGTATTGTCTTTTCACCCCCCCCAATGGCAGTCTTGTGATTATACCAAACTATCAGGGGGCATTTTTGGGATTTTAGTCCCAAGGGCAGCCCTGTAAATATACAATTATGGCAGGGTATTCTTGGAATTTCAGCTCTAGTGGCAGTCCGGTAATAAACTCAAACTACCAGGGGTATTTCTGGGATTTAACCATGATGGCACTCCTGTAGTTACCCTAAACTGCCAGGGGCAGTTCTGTCATTTTACCTCCACGGTAACACAGTAAGAATCCGGATCTACCGCGGTAAAACCAGGGTTTTTTACCCTCAAACTTTCCGATCAACTGGTTCGCCTGAAAAACTCGGTTTTCCGGCCAAACCAGGATTCCATGCCTACAAAAACAACTTCTACCACATCCCAACAACCCTAACAAGCTAAGATCGAGAGGAGAGGTGGAGGTTTTATACCTCAATGAACACGCAGCAGACCTCCTCTATGAATCCTTTCCCACGAAGCTCCCCAGGCGTTCTCCTCTCTCTCCAAGTCACTGGGCAACTCCTGCAGCTTCCAAGAATCTCCCTAGTGCTCCTCTGATCCACCTCGACCCCCATCTCGCTTAGGCAGTTCACCAGCGTTTCTCGTCCTCAGTAGTGCTCCGATTCCGACGTCTCTGTCGCAGCTAAGGGTCTGGGCTTGCTGGCAGAGGAACGACCAGGAAGTTGGAGGTGGCGGTGAGGCACCACTCGCCGCGGTGTGGCCTCGCCGGAGAGGGTAACAGAAAGAGGGAGAGAGAGAGAGAAGAAGGAGAGAAGAGGGATCCCCCCCGATCGGTCAACCCACATATATATATATATATAACCAACACCAACGGCCCAGATCAATCTCTGATTGATCTGACGGCCCAGATTTAGTTACAAAAGTTACCATGAATAGTAAGAAGATATTTTTCCTATTTACTTTTACCGCACGGTAACAACACTTTATCCCTCATAACTTCCGCATACGAACTCCGATTAATTTATATGACATACCCACGAGTTCGTATTAACGTCCTCCACATCTTTCCCGAAGAAAACTCCCTCAAATTCTCGACTTAACGCAAACTTATCTTTTCCTACGGTAAAGTAACTTAATATTTGTTACTTCCGTAAATTGAATAAATTCGTAACCAACAACTCGTAACTCCGGAAAATCTTCCGGACATACTGGGAAACTCGTAATAACATAACCTACTCCTCGGAACATTAATTCTATTTTCCCCCAGAACCGAGAATACCTCGATATTAATTCAGGAAAAATTAACAATGCGGTTACCATTATCTGTAACTCGCCTAATCCCGGTAAAAATGTAAATTTCGGGACGGGGTGTTTCAATCTACCCCCCTTATAGAAATTTCGTCCCCGAAATTTCCTCTGCGTAAGGTAAAACCAACTGTCAAAGAATGTCGTCAAGTTCCATCGAACAGAGCTTTAGGAAAACCAGAGTCACAAGCTCTATGTATCATTTCCTTTAGTATTAGGAGTCTCCCCGCATTTGCAATACGGAAAACATAGCTACACTCGCTTAAAACACTAGAGTATGATACCCTAATCTCATCATTTTCGTCGTAATCAACTCCATAAGACTTGCCTCTTAACTCTTCACAAGCTAATTCCCAAAATGCCAATTTCGACAATCCGGCAGCTTTCCCAAACGTAACCCAAGCTAACTTGAAGTCGACTCGAATGCTCTACTTACACGACTGCCACACTTGGCATTTAACACCAAAGTCTTCCACATGGAAGGGTAAAAATGCTACGGTCCCTCACCGTGGAGGAAACTCATACATCTCTTGCACCTTTCGAGACTAAAGAGATATGAACTTTCTACACTAGGCCCTGAGACCATAGACGGATTATCTCCTGCGTCCAAAATCAAAACTCATCAACCCACGTTCCTAATACCCCAACTTTTAACCACAGGGCTCGAACAAACTCGCATACCTCAATGCGACCTCAAACTGCTCACTTGAGCTGATGAATCCGTTATGCGACTTCGCGCCTACAAGTATGTCATCTTTACATACTTAGAAATAGTGAATTTTCCTCATCCTACCTCTCTCTTATAAAAGAGTCTTCACTAGGGCATTTTCCAATAACCAGAGCTAACAAGCTCGCACACTAACTCATGCGTGCTAAAGTCTTGCCTAAAGAACGGAAATTTTTGGCCCAACATCCTGTATGCTTCTCATAGTGCTTCTATAATCAGTTTCTACTGTTACACCAATTAGCTCAACATCTACCATACCTCATGGAAAAATATTCCGAAACCAAGTCAAATCCCCCATGACTTTACCCCAAACCTTAATCCTTATTAGAAAAGTGCACGCACACAAAAGAAATAATAAGTCTGACTTCTCAGACTAGGGTCGGAGCTAAGAGCTCTAGTAGCGCCATCACGCTATGCTAGCTAGATAAAATGATAACGGACAACCCTCATAGTATCCACCTGACATCTCAGGCGTGTCTGTCCTCTCAGACCAGGGTCGGAGCTAAGAGCTCTGGGTAAAGTGGTAGTGGACAACCCTCATAGTATCCACCTGACATCTCAGGCGTGTCTGTCCTCTCAGACCAGGGTCGGAGCTAAGAGCTCTGGGTAAAGTGGTAGTGGACAACCCTCATAGTATCCACCTGACATCTCAGGCGTGTCTGTCCTCTCAGACCAGGGTCGGAGCTAAGAGCTCTGGGTAAAGTGGTAGTGGACAACCCTCATAGTATCCACCTGACATCTCAGGCGTGTCTGTCCTCTCAGACCAGGGTCGGAGCTAAGAGCTCTGGGTAAAGTGGTAGTGGACAACCCTCATAGTATCCACCTGACATCTCAGGCGTGTCTGTCCTCTCAGACCAGGGTCGGAGCTAAGAGCTCTGGTAGCGCCCTCACGCTACTCTAGCTAGCATATTCATTGACAACCCTTATAACAGAAATTCATAACAAAACTTTACCCAATTACTCTTCCCAAAACAATAGGTAAAACCATTCCTCGTCTTATATGCATAATTCCACATAAAACATTCATGAACCCGAAGAATAAATAATTCTCGAAACCATCATATAAACCCTGCTAATAACTCAATAATTAGGGCATGCATTCATTTAAAAATAGTCTGTCCACTCACAGTACTATTGCGACCTTCTTCCCGCTCGGAAAGCTTCTCGAGCGAAACTCTCGAACTAATCGCGTAGTCGAGCCCGTCTCACGTTCAACCAGAGACTGTACAAACAACTTAATACATTAGTCATTTCATCGTTGACTTGGTCTTTTCCTAGTTTGACCAGGAACTCCTATTTGACCACATGTTGACCAAGTTCCTTTTATGACACTTTAACTTTCTTTCCCGGTTATCGACTCTTAGTCTCAATTTACCGGAAGTCCGACTCAGTTTCCGAACTTTCCTTTATCACTTTTCAAACTTTACACTTATTTACAATTATCGACTCGAAGTTTGGTTTCTGTTTACGCCACCTTAGCGTAAGTATTTTCTCTTACTACATGTGAGTCGATGCGTCGATAACAAAATTATCCGATTGCTTTTCCACGATCCACTTGACAATACCGTTAATAGGAGTCAACATCTCCCTCAACCACTAGAGTGGTCATCAATAATATAGTTCCCATAGTTCACTAATTATCTTCAAAACCTTTAACTTGAATTCTACATTTTCTTTAACCTTTTCAACCCGATTTAACATCTTCTCAAAAAGGGAAAGTTTCCCAAAATGGAAAGTTTCCTAAATTGGTAAGTCTTCCTTAAAATGGGAAGTTTCCTAAAATGGAAACTTCCTACTTACATCCAATTTTCCGTAAATATCCCGATTACGATTCAACTGACACTTTTCGACTCAAATGGGATTCGATTTCTACCTCTTCGGCATTCTGCCAGTTCAACTGCATCACCGGAATCTTCGTCGGATTCCGATGTCTTGCCGAAATTTCGCCATAACCTCCCCATTTCCTCCGATCTACCAAGTTCCGACAACACGCAAACAACAACACCAACAATACTGTAATTACACAGTGATCAAGAACACACACACAGGAGCTCTGGGTAATAGTAGTTACCTTCAACATTGATCCGAGGCAGAAATACCCAAACCTCTGCCTCTGTCCAAACCCCCATCAACATAGCTCAAAGAAAGAATTTACTTAATTCTCGCAATCGTTTGGTCCGAGATTTGAACCTAGGCTCTGATACCATTGTCACGCCCCAACCCAAGATTACCTCCCTAACCCTGGGTTAAGACGTGCGGGACCCAACTCAAGTGAGATTTACTTGAAATCCCCCCTTGAGCCAGGATAACCCTATTCAAACAGTCCAAACGGCACCAGATTAAACCTCAAATCGGAGGTTATTCTGATTCCTACATTTGGATCTCAAATATGCCAATTAAAGAACCTAGGGGTTCTAATAATAGTTGTGACTGCACCTGAAACCCGGTCAGGCTGCCTACGTACCCTGTCTTTTCAGGGATCAAGCCACACGTAGCTCTTGTGTGAGATTCACCCTAGCCGGGCAGAATCCCGCTTTTCTAATTATCGGTCGATTTATTAGTATGGATATCAAACATCTAACGCGTATCCGGAGTTTAACCTCTCCGCTAAGGTATCCACCGACCATCTATCTGTCGGGACTATCCCAAACAATCCACCATACAATTATACAACAGGATTTCACAGCAATCGTAAAGATATAACAACATGCACACATAAATATATAACAAAACATAGTGGCAACCACGTAAATAAACCAAACCACGGGCATCTAGGATATTTCCTCCTACTTGGCATCCCTGAAAATAACTATAATTACCAGGGGTATTTATGGAATTACCATCTCAATGGCATTCCTGTAATTAGCCCAAAACTGTCAGGGCAATAAAGTTAATTCCACCTCAATGGCAGTTTGGTAGCTATGTTAAGCTGTCAGGGGCAGTATTGTCTTTTCACCCCCCCAATGGCAGTCTTGTGATTATACCAAACTATCAGGGGGCATTTTTGGGATTTTAGTCCCAAGGGCAGCCCTGTAAATATACAATTATGGCAGGGTATTCTTGGAATTTCAGCTCTAGTGGCAGTCCGGTAATAAACTCAAACTACCAGGGGTATTTCTGGGATTTAACCATGATGGCACTCCTATAGTTACCCTAAACTGCCAGGGGCAGTTCTGTCATTTTACCTCCACGGTAACACAGTAAGAATCCGGATCTACCGCGGTAAAACCAGGGTTTTTTACCCTCAAACTTTCCGATCAACTGGTTCGCCTGAAAAACTCGGTTTTCCGGCCAAACCAGGATTCCATGCCTACAAAAACAACTTCTACCACATCCCAACAACCCTAACAAGCTAAGATCGAGAGGAGAGGTGGAGGTTTTATACCTCAATGAACACGCAGCAGACCTCCTCTATGAATCCTTTCCCACGAAGCTCCCCAGGCGTTCTCCTCTCTCTCCAAGTCACTGGGCAACTCCTGCAGCTTCCAAGAATCTCCCTAGTGCTCCTCTGATCCACCTCGACCCCCATCTCGCTTAGGCAGTTCACCAGCGTTTCTCGTCCTCAGTAGTGCTCCGATTCCGACGTCTCTGTCGCAGCTAAGGGTCTGGGCTTGCTGGCAGAGGAACGACCAGGAAGTTGGAGGTGGCGGTGAGGCACCACTCGCCGCGGTGTGGCCTCGCCGGAGAGGGTAACAGAAAGAGGGAGAGAGAGAGAGAAGAAGGAGAGAAGAGGGATCCCCCCGATCGGTCAACCCACATATATATATATAACCAACACCAACGGCCCAGATCAATCTCTGATTGATCTGACGGCCCAGATTTAGTTACAAAAGTTACCATGAATAGTAAGAAGATATTTTTCCTATTTACTTTTACCGCACGGTAACAACACTTTATCCCTCATAACTTCCGCATACGAACTCCGATTAATTTATATGACATACCCACGAGTTCGTATTAACGTCCTCCACATCTTTCCCGAAGAAAACTCCCTCAAATTCTCGACTTAACGCAAACTTATCTTTTCCTACGGTAAAGTAACTTAATATTTGTTACTTCCGTAAATTGAATAAATTCGTAACCAACAACTCGTAACTCCGGAAAATCTTCCGGACATACTGGGAAACTCGTAATAACATAACCTACTCCTCGGAACATTAATTCTATTTTCCCCCAGAACCGAGAATACCTCGATATTAATTCAGGAAAAATTAACAATGCGGTTACCATTATCTGTAACTCGCCTAATCCCGGTAAAAATGTAAATTTCGGGACGGGGTGTTTCAGAACAGACATCAACATACACAAACAAGCCTCCCTCAGAGCACCTACACAAAAAGATTTTTCGGGTCTTTTATTCCACCAAAACCCTATCCGTAGGCATTTTTTCGATTCTACCTCATCAAAACCCGATTCATCGGCGACTCCTGCAGCTACCTCATCAAACCTCACCTGTGAGCAAACAGTCCACCCCCACTTCACAAATACATATCTGTAGGCGAATACTGACAAAACTATTGGTAGAGAGAATAACTCTAGCAAATATCCCAGTTTGTCAGAGAACCCTTTGACGAACGCACTGCAGTCCTGATTTATAGCTCTGCTCAACCACACCGGTCTGAGTAAGAAACATCTGTTTCACGTGAAGTGGAGGAAAATCCTAGTTGCTCCTCAGATAGGTCTGTGAAGAACCTAAGTGTCTGCTTGATCAGCGCCTGTACATCAGTCGTTTGAGGAGAAGTCAGAATGTGAACAAGCCCAGAAAAGAAGGTTGCATCGACCCATAGGTGCTGACATGCCAACAGAAGCTGGTTGTTCGGAAAAAGTCATTTTCATACCGAACACTATCAAGAAGAAGTTTCTGCACAGACCAACTCGAATGTTTTTCTCCCCGGACAGACTAAACTTCAAGGAGTTCATGGAAGTGCACAAGAAGGCAGGTGGGGTGAGAACAATAGACATCCAGAATGCTTTCCAGACATTTGACCTGAATGGGGATGGAAAAATAAGTGCGGAGGAGGTTATGGAAGTGCTGAAGAGGCTGGGGGAGAGGTGCAGCCTCGAAGAATGCCAGCGAATGGTTAGAGCGGTAGACACTGATGATGATGGTATGGTTCATGACCATGATGACTCGATCCATGAGAAGAGTTTAGAAATGTCTGATGTGTCTGCAATAGTGTCTAGGCTCCTCTATGTAAAGCAATTTGTTGTACAATGTGCTATCCTATCTGAGTAGTTGTAGCTAATGCCGATGGCATAATTCGACCTGATGGTTTTTATCTGTTTGTCAAAGGAAAAAATGCTTCTCCTATTTATGCACCATTTTGCTCCAATTCTGGCAATTTCAACTTCACGCTTACTTTTGTATCTTAACTATCTTTCAAATGATTTGGAGTAACAGCTCTCCTCAGCTTTAGGCATGGCTGAAGTGTAGGAATACTCTAAATTCATTTGAATGCAATTGCATTTATGCCGCAGTTAAAGAGTAAAAGCGTAAACGGTTCAACTACTGCAATGGTTCAAAGGCCACATTTAAGCAACGTCCTATGATTCCAGCTTTCTCAACATGCTAGATAAACTAACAAATAAGTACATCCAATGTCATTCCCAAAAGAAGAGAGGGCAGAAACAAAAACTACAAAAAAGGGGGAAGAAAAATAAGAAATAAAGTCATACAGATGGATCAATCAGAAGAGCTATAAGAAGCACAAAGGAAAAAATAGCAAAATAATCACCTGGGCTACATGGCTGATTCGTTTTTCCCTTGTGCTTTTGCTGTTAGCTCTCCAGGGATTACTGACTCATTGACTTGACTCATGGGAAACAAACGTGAAGAGGAAACAATAAAACATTACAGCATGAAGATTGAAGAGGCATGCTTCACTATGTTCAGTCTCCACACCCCCATAGCACAACCAACCACTAGTGCCGCCATGTCATTAGAAAACTAACAACAAAAATCCATGCTCTCACATGCAAGTGTAGAGTGTGGAACTAAAACCACAACCAACTCAATAGGTGTTATAATAGACTTTAGGACTACCAAAGGAAGCTTTGGTCACAAACAGAAGTTCCCGTCCCAAGTTTCATGCACAAGAGCCAACATACACAGTTAAGCATGTGGATGGCTGCTGACAGCTACCAACAAATGCCACACTAGCCAACAACTTAGACCAATATCCCACACCACTAAGCTTAGAGCAAATATGGTAATGGAATTCAAGAGCAGTGGCATAGAACACAAACAGGAGCCTGAGTTGCAGAGAAATCCGAATACAATAGGCAAATCAGTTCATATGATGATTGGGCAGATAAATAAAAACAAATTCTATGCCATTAACACTCATGATGATTCTAAAAGTATGCTTCTAATAGCTTTAAGACACCATTAACCAGAGATGTTATGATTGCATCATAAAATGAATCCATAAGCTGAAAAAGGATGTGATAAAATGATTTGGCATTTTAACACAAAAGATCCAATGTCAAAACAAGCTGACATCACATATATAGCTCAATTATATATGCTAAAACAAGAATGGAAAGTTCATCTCCTACCAACTAAGACCAGCAATGCTCATCTATCTTCAGAGTATCCCATATATTGCTCGGCATCGTTCATACTTTTTACACACCACTCTGCAACCGATAAAAATCTCTTTAGACAAGTCTTCAGGTGACATTTGACTCACCAATAATCCCCACAAGAGCATTTGCCATCCTTGAAATGATGGAAACGTTTATTGTCCCTAACAATTAATTCCCTTCCAACAATCTTTGACATGATCTTAATGGCATTGTGACAGTCACCACAAACACGAAGGTTTTTTATGATCCTAAGCGGTGTCCTGGCTGGTGTACTAATCAGACCGTATGCGATGGCCAAACGCTCACTGTGATAGAGCAAGGCTTGCTCCTTTGCCTCCTGGTCAATATCATGAAGAACATATCTTGTGTCTGGAACATAACCTCCTCCTCTCATCGAATTGAGAGCCTTTAACTTCTCGTCATCCTTGTATAATGTGGGGTTTTTGAACTCGGTGATTCTGTTTTTCCCGTCAAGCATGCTAATAGGAGTACGCTTTTTTGGTGGTGGAGTGGGGATCTTATCAGTAATAGCCTTTGATGGATCAAGAGAAACCATTAACTCCTCAGCATGATCTTCAAGATCAATATCTCCATGGATCCGAGCATAATTCCACAATGCCTCCCAAACTTCCACAGTAGGCTCAAATGGCAGTTTCTCAATATAATCCACTGCTTCATGTAGATGACCACATTTTCCAAGCACATCTACAATCCCCAAATAATGCTCCTTCTCTGGATCAAATCCATACTCTTCTTTCATTGAATCAAAATGTATAAATGCTTCTTCCACAGCATCTGCACTAGCACAAGCCGAAAAAACTGCAAGAAGAGTGTCAGAATTGGGCTTCAACCCTTGCTCCCTCATCAGCTCAAACATCTGCAACCCATCATCTCCTAACCCATTCTCTGCATACCAGTTGATCATCAAATGCCAAGAATGAATATTCTTCTCCACCAAGTGATCAAACACTCTCCGTGCATCAGTCATGCTCCCACACTTCCCATACATCTCAATCACTTCATGGCTCAAGTCACGACTACTCCTATATGTAGACTGTAAAAAGTAGTCATGAACCTTCTTCGCATTCTCAAACGACTTCGAATCACCACAGAGCTTAAACAAATAATGAAAGCAATCAGCATCAGCTTTAACCCCGTCTTCGTCCATCAACTTGAGAGCTTCTTTAACCTTCCCCTCTTCACACAACCGCCTCAAATCATCCACAGAAGGTGGAACAACCACTGCAGCATCATTCTCCGCCCGAACCCCATTGTTGCTGTTCCACTGGTTAGGGCTCTGAACCTGAGGGGTCCACTGATTAGGGCTTCCGGATTGGGGGTATCCCAGATTCTGATTCTGATACTGATTTGGGATTCTGGTTTGCTGAAAATTGGGGCTTGGAGGGTTCACCTGATTAGGGTTTCCGGATTGGGGGTATCCCCGATTCTGATTCTGATACTGATTTGGGTTTCTGGGTTGCTGAAAATCGGGGCTTGGAGGGTTAACCTGATTAGGGTTTCCATATCGGGGGTACCCTCGATGCTGATTCTGATTTTCATTCCACTGATTTGGGTTTCTGGGTGGTTGCTGAAAATTGGGTCTTGGAGGGTTCACTGGGTTAGGGTTTTGACTACATTGATTAGGGTTCCCACGCGGTGGATAACCCTGATTCTGATTCGGAAATGGATTAGGGTTTTGCTGCTGAGGATAGCTCTGACCGTGATAATTACTATACCCAGGTCTCTGGGTATGTGGATTAGGGTTTTCGTAGCCCTGGTTTTGTGGGCTCCACTGATTAGGGTTCGTCGGATTAGGGTTGAAATTTCTGGGATCGGAGGGTGGGTTTTGCTGTGGAGGAGCTCCTGAGTAGTAATTTGGGGCGGCGGAGGTGCTCAGGGTTTTGGAAATGGATAGGGTTTTGAGGGCGGTGGTGCAGTGGAATGAGTGAGAAGGGTGGAGAGGGCGTACCTTGTTGAAGACGGAGGAGATTAGCGCTGGGCTTCGAGCGCGTCGAGTCGCCATAAGGGAGGCCATTTCTCAAGGGAGCGAGATAAAGCTAAAAGCCTAAAACCTTGAGAAGAGAAGCCACCTCTGTAGTCTTGTAAACCCTGATTCGACCCGGTTCGGGTGGGGCGGGCCAGAAACCCGGACCAAATAGTTTTTTATTTTTTAATTTTTTTAGTGAGAAAATGATGTTCATATTAGTACTGTAGTACATGAACTAACAAGTTACGTCTAATTTTCGTACATGTCGTTATAACACCGTTAAAAGTTACTGTTTTTTTTTTCTGAGATCTTTTTTTTCTTTCTTTTAAAGATGATCAAAAGATTTCACTCATAGTTATAGTTCCGTCGACTAAGGAAATTTTTTTCAATAGTGTTGATAGGTTCAAGCTCACAATGCTTGGTCATATCTGATATTCATACGTAGACAAAAACTCAAGGAAGCGATGATAAATTTCAGACTAATTGTAACAATATGAATCACATACGAGGATAATATATTGCTTGTATTCTTGAAGAAAATGGGATCGTAGCTGGCATTGGAATTGATCGATCTAATCACTTTTGACAGCAGTTGAGCTTGTACTGAGACTCAATGAGCAGCAGTATGTGGACTTTGAGGAAGAAGTCTCTTCAATCTGCAAACGAAGATAAAGCAAAAAGCACAAGTGCACATCGTCAATTGATTGAGATGGTTTATATTTTTTGAACAGTCTCCTCATAAATGTGCTTTTAAGGACTTAATTAGGTGTCACCTTACCCTAACAATTAAAGGACATATTCTCATATCTATTTGAGATTTCGATTAGAATTCACATACATTCATTTTATATTACCTACAAAATTTTCAGTCTTCGTGGTAGAATTTGTGTTTGTTTAGAAAACTGGTTGTTTTCTTATCTCTACAGAACGGTGATGCACAATGTTTCACTTGGTTGTTTTGATGGCATTAGCTTATAATGAGACTGTATATTTTTCAATGTGATCCAGAATAATATAGTTCTTGTGGACTTGGGCTGTAGTGGTGGACTGACGACTAACACGTTGAGTACGCACTCAAGGCTAGTGGTTTGGAGCAAGAGAAGGACTACCCTTGCATTGAGACAAGAGTAAAATTAATTTTCTTTATAAGAAGATCACAGTCCTTAGAAGTAAATATTCCACAACATCTCTTTAAAATAAAGAAAAAAATGATCTCAGAAGAAAATGAACAGTAACTTTTAACAGTGTTATAACTGCATGTAAGAAAATTAGTCTTAACCTGTTAATTCATGTACTAATGTTTTATTTAACAAAGTTCAAACACTTTCATTATCAGTGAAGCAAAGTTGGTGTACTGTTGTTATAATTTTAGGAGAATTCGACAGTGAACGGTATCCTTTTCTACTTTCTGACTTTCTACCGTTTCACCCCCAGTAAACCTCTATATAGTCATTTTATCGCACAATAATTTTTTATTTTTACTTATAACTTTCACATACGAACTCCGATTAAGACGCATAGCATGTCTAGGGATTCGTATTGACATCCTCTACAACTTCCATGAAGGAAGTTTCTTGAAATAACCATCCTATAACCCTCTACGGTAAAATAGTTACTAAAATGATAAAAGACCAAAGTAATAAAAAGTAACTGACCGTAAATTTATTTAAGAACCGGGATGTGACATTATCAAAGTTTAATGGAACTAGTATCTAACGTCAAAGGTGGTCTTTGATTAATTCACGTTTGTTGTTACTTGTTCTGATGATGGATTATATGGGCGTACTAATGATTATTCTTATTTCTTAATTTTGAAAGATGTTTTCTTAGTAAGATCTACATAATAATTTATTGTATATTATGTATGGTTTTGCAGAATATGACAGATGGTGATGAAAATGAAGAACAAGGGAGACAAAGGCATAAATGGACTACTTTTGAAGTAGAATCTCTATTGAATGTCATTTATGGTGTCCTTGCTGGTGGGCAATGCCTAAACACTGGAAGTTTCAAATCTAGTAGCAAAAATAGAGCATGGTTTGAATGAGTTATGTCATAATTCTAATTTGAAGGCAAATCTACATATTGAGTCAAAGTTGAAGACTCTTAAGAAGGATTATAACATCATATATGACATAATAAACCAGAGTGGATCGGCATAGAATGACGTAAAGAAGTCTATTGAAGTTGATAGTAATGAACTATGAGACATGTATGTGCAGATAATAATTTTAACACCTCTGCTTAGTCATGAGGTTAAATATTTTATTATGAAGCATCTGTGAGCTCATTTAAATCAGACTGGTTTCATATTTTTCTTTCTTTGTCATAACACAACCCAAAGGCAAAAAGCTAGAGAAACAAATCATATCCTATGTATGAGAGACTAGCTAACATCTTTGGGAATGATCATGCTAATGGAAATGCAGATGAGTTCCTTGATGATATGATGGAGCAGAGCATCAATGGAGATGAGGTAGATTTTGAGACTGACACAACTCCATCAATCAGCAAAGAAGACAGCCAACAATCTCAGGTTAGTAAGGGAAAGAGGAAAAGAAAGGATGAAGATAGAATCATACTTGTATTATATATATTGATTGATGATACTAGGAAAAGAATGCAAATGGTGAATGATGCCATAGTGAAAAATAATGGAGATCTTTCTGATATTGCTAACAACTTAAGAATATGAGATTTCCTATTCTAAACCAAATTGAGTCATTGAAAAAAAGCCCCAAAATATCTGTGTACATGTCCTTAGATGATGATGTGAGGAAAGTGTATATGTACATTACTACAAAAACGTTATCAGAATTTAGGATTCCCTACTTGTCTGATAAATTGAATTGTTATATATAACGCAAAGTTACAAGGTTTTGTTGTCTGATGATACGAAACTCAAAAGGCTATATTTCAGAGTTAAAAACACAACAGTGCTACTCATTTCCTGTTGTATAATTTATGAACATTTCGGCGAAATGATTACCCCATCACCAAACTGAAAGTTCCGCAAAATGCAAGATGTTTGGAAAACATATTTTTTTTCTTTGTTGTATGACGTTGTTTCAATTTATATTAGGTAATACCTAGTGCAATTTTAGAAAATATATACAACACTTTAAAACATTATTTTGTGTGACTGGAAAATCGGGTGCCATGCAAAAATCGTTTTGGCTCCAAAGTTTGCCTCCACTAATTTGGTGTGTTATGCCAAAATCGTTTTGGCTCCAAAGTTTGCCTCCATTACTGATTTTGTCTGCCATGCTAAAATTGTTTTGGCTCCAAAGTTTGTCTTACATTCACACAACAATATTTATATTTCTATTGTATAATTATATTAAACTTTCTACAAGAAACTACATATTGCAAGTCTAAAAGGCTTATACAACTATTGAAAAATGTTTTGTTGTGTGATGAAAAGACCTAATGCTCTCCCCAAACTTTTCATAGCGGCAAAATTTTCCTCCCAAGTTATAGGTTTCAATATCCAATTTAGACGCACCACATGATTTAATATAAATTTTGTTGTGTGAAAAAGCTGGACAAATTAAAAAACCACAAAACCCTAAACTCATTCACTCTCTCATTCATCGTTGTTTCAATAACTCTCACCCTCTCGCCCTAAACTCATTCACTCTCACTCTCAAACAGATCAAGCACTCTCTCAGCTCTCTCGCTATCACAATGGTAAGCCCAAGCTCTCAACTCTCTTGCTTTCTCAGCTCTTCTCTAAACTCTGTTACAAATTGATTGAAAGTTTCAAATGATTCAACGTCTCTTCTCTCTTCTCTCCTCTTTTCAATAATTAATTTTTATTTTTCATGCAGAAGGTTTGTCGCTGAGGATTAGTTTGTTACTGAAGGTTGGTTTATTGCTCGAGTTTTTGTTTTTTCTATTAGAGGTAGAGCAAATCGATCGAATATTGATTCAATCTCTCTTCTCAACTGATTCGTCAAACCTAATCAATTTTGATTTTGCATGCATGATTGTAATATTGATTCAACTGATGGAGGTTTGTTGCTGGTGGATTCAACTGGAGGTATGTCATCTCCTCTCTTCTCTTCTCTTCTCTTTGATTTCCTTAAAATGTCATGCTGCTTGCTTTGAGTAATTGATGTTGTTTTTGTTGTCAATTATATTCTGCTTGCTTTGGTTTCCCTAGAATGTCATGATGTTTGCTTGTTTGAATGTCATGAATAATGAATAGTTGTTTTGATTTCTAAATTATTTGGTTTATTGTTGATTGTTAATGCTGGTGAAATATTCATGTTATTGCTGAATTTCTGAGAAGTTAACTGAAATCGTTGTCTTGCATGTGTGGAAATGAGGGAAAATTACACAAACTTTTCTCCACTCATAATTAAGGTGCCTGAACTGTGTTAAATAACACATTAGTATATGAACTAACAAGTTAAGCCTAATTTTCGTACATGTCGTTATAACACCGTTAAAAGTTAATGTTTTTTTTTCTGAGATCGCTTTTTTCGATATTTTCTTCTTCTTTCTTTTAAAATGATATTTTTCTTTTAAGTGTCAAATCGGTGTCAAATCCACACATTTATTTTCTTTCTTTTAAAGTGGATCTTTTTTTCTAATTAAGGTATTAACGATCAAATAGGTTAACCGATTTGACATCTAGAAGAAAAATTATTTTGGCTAAAATTTAACTTTCATTTTGTGGATTGCTACTTGTTGGTATATGAGGGAGAAAGAATTTTAGATAGTTGTTTGCTGATAAGAGAGAGATCTCAAACGCATCCATTACCTATTGACGAAGTTATGGGTTCGAGTCACCATGGGGCTATGAGTGAAATTCTTTGATCCTCTTTAAAAAGAAAGAAAAAAAATCTAAAAAAAGAGATCTCAGGAAAAAAAAACAGCAACTTTTAACTATTTTATAACGACATGTACGAAAATTAGGCTTAACTTGTTAGTTCACGTACTAATACGTTATTTAACAAAGTTCAAACACTTTAATTATGAGTGAAGAAAAGTTGGTGTACTGTTTGTATAATTTTTGGTGAAAATGATGATAGTTATTCTGTTTAGGTAGTCAAGGATCATTATTAACAAGATTGATTCGTCTATATATGTTATTTGGAGAGATCATAGATGTATCAAACTAGGGAGATCGACATATGACAAGTAGAAGAAACCCAGACTTTAGAATACGACTAGTCCGATTACGTCCTAAAAAGTTCAAGCTTGATTTTTTTTAATATAAGCTGAGTAAAAGTTAAAATTGAAACTAAAAGTTGATCAAAAATGAAACTAAAAGAAAATGAAATTATAGAGTATTATTGTAATTATAAATAGTTAACCATGGTTAAAGATGATTAAGAAAAAGACAATACCATAAATCTAGGTGGGTGGGCACAAAGATAGACAAATAAAGGTGCTCGGCAAATTTGTAATCTTTTGAGTAACATATGATTGGCTGAAGATTTGGGAGATGAGGATGAATAGGCACTGTTGGGAGATGAGGATGTGGGATGTTTGTTCGATTTAGATCTTTATCGTTTGGAGGATGGTGGTTTTCAAGTTGAGATTCAGGTTTTGGGTTTTGTGGATGTGATGAACACAATTTTCATGCTTTCTGTGATTTTCAAATGTATGAAGACATTTCATGCTTGTTTGTTTTTTTTGGATCAATTATTTTGAGGAGTTCGTGGTTTGTGCCTTGATCACTTATGATTTTTATTTTAAGTGGTTTTTGGAATGATGTTTATTTTTGACTTAAACATTACTTTAAAATAAAAGCAAAACAAAATTTATTTAAATTCTATATTCTTAACCATGGTTTGGCCTACTTAACAAAATAGACACATGCTGGGCGTTTTAGTGGGCAAATAAGGGTGATCTTCAAATTTGCTCTCCACTTAAATAGTTTGCTAACTGAAATTTTGGGTCGTTGTTTTTTGAGTTAATTATGGTTATAAGTTGCATAAAGAAGTCTGGATAAGGATAGTGTTGAACAACTTGCATGACCTTCATAATAAAGATATAACCATTTTAATTTCTGATATACTGAAAAAAAATATTTTGCAGAAACTATTTGCTACAAAACAATGATTTAATTAAGGCCCCTTGATTAAGCCTTCAGGTTCTATAATGGCTAAAATACAAGGTCATTTTTAATAAAGATGTGGTGCGGCTGCACTCAAACCTCTATTAATCAAACTGTTGAATACAAGGGAAGGACATTGAGTCTAAATCACTAATTACAAAGACCTAAAATAATATCAGAGAGGGGTGGGAGTTTGATTCTGAAATCCTGATACCGATCCCGACCGTCCCGTATCAAACCCGATTGGGTCGGGACACAAAGTGAAAAAAGTGTTGTCCCGAACCGTACCAAATCATGAATTTAGTAATTGGTTCAGGATCGGTATGAGCCACATAGATACCGAATGTCCCGAACAGTCCCAAATCCTCCTAAATTTATAATTTTACTAGTTTTAAAGAAAAAAATTATGTATTTATAATGAAGAATTAATCATCTTAAGGTGATGAAGTCGCCTAATTATGTTAATTTGTTGATTTATGTTAAGAAAAAGTGTTAAATATTGCATAAATATAGTACAAAAGTTATTGTTTAATTTATAGATATAAAATCTTACTTAAAACCCTGTGTTCCGATTAGTCCCGAACTTGTCCTGAATTTTTCGGTATCAGGACGGTTCGGTAACAAGCCTCAAAATCACACGTACCGTCCCGTACCGAAAAAAAAAATCATGATCAGTATCAGGATAGGTCAAATCCCGTACCGTACCGTCCCATATCGATCCCACCCCTAATATTATCAGAGACTTCTACAATACTCATGTACTCAAACATGCACCAATTAGCAAAGAGTACCACTCTAATGGAGACTCTATTTTCTTTGATATAGCGATAACATCCTGAAAATCATAGTAGATATGCAACACGTTTACACATCCTAATATTCAATTGTACAACAACTTCCTAGCAATGTTGCCGCTGGAAAATTAATCCGACGACACTCAGCTTCACCCTGTCAATAAGCGGCAACAACCATTTGACAATGCAAGGAACTCACTGCCTACCTAGAGCAGACAAGGCACTTAGAGTGCCAACACCAGCACAAAACCCACTTAGCCCTACTAAACCAATGTAGGAGTTTATTACTCTAAGGCGTCAATTAACTAAACAACCGAAATAAAAGCATAACAAAACATAAAACAAATATAACAGGGCCCAAATAATGAGTTCAACCCTTTATTCCAGCCCAACAAGGGCCCAGAAACAATTCTCAAGTCCAAAAGCTTATACCATCAACGTACCCAACTCTTCCGGTCCAACATTGAGTCGCAGCCACCCAGCCGCCACCACCACCACCATCTTGTCGACGTTGAGCCGACTTGAAGCATCCATCGTTGTTCAGCCGACAATGCCCATCAAGGAATCCCTCTCCAAGCGACATAAAGCTTCGTTACATCTAGATCGGGTTACGTCATCCCCACAAACCTTCAAATCTCGTCGCCATTGATTTGCACCAGCCAACCATCAAATTCTTCTAGCCAACACAGCCGACGCCTCACCGATCCATTCTTCTAGCACAGTAGAAATGAACCAGACAATCCACGCAAGGTGATTCTTTCAAGTCGTAATGACCTCTCAATCTCGACCGATAGAAACACGAGTACAAGCAAAGCTAGACCAGTAGTTGCAGGTTCCCTGTTGAGCACGAGCTACAATATATAGCACCACCAATCAAACAAATCAAATTATACCAGACTACGAAGCACGCCTAACCTATAGCTAATCGCTCTTATTTTAGTGTAATATCAGCTAGTAGATCGAGGTTAGGTTAAGTGGCTACTTATGAGGAACCTTGATCCACTATCTCACCTTTTAATCCCAGCAGTATAAGTTCATTATTTCATATATTAAAATAATTACAAGTTCATATAAGAAATAAACACGAAAGAGACAAATTTTCTAAAAAATACATGTAATTAATATATAAGGAAGAGCTTCTAACGAGGATGACTTTTAAATGAACGGTTGAATCAAATACACATAAGAATTAGAATCACGAAAGGTGGACCTCGAAAACCAAACAAAACCGATAAATGACTCGGAGGACACCAGACTAACGCTGACATCAGCAATACCCTGGAAAAAAGGGAGGATATTTTGTGTAGCCGCCCACACGTTTTAGCGCCAAAAATGCATAAAATTGAAAAGTGGGAGTTTAAATCAGAGAGCGCGAGAGTGTGTGGAAGATATGGAAAACGAAGAAGAAATCATCTCCCTCTCCGATTCCACCTCCAGCGACGAATACACCGCCGACCCAGACGACTTGGATCTCGGTGATGAAGAAGACCAACAGGAACACCTCCAAAACGACGACGTCCGCGAGAGTCGTCGCAGACCCAAGGCCCGCCCTCCTCCTCCGCCGCCGCCTTCCGGCAAAGATCGCAAATCCAAGAACGTCGATGCTCTCCTCAGGTGCCTCTTGTTTTCTAGTTTCTCGATTTCATTTCCGTCGATGAATTTGGCCCCGCAATATTTTTATAATTTCTAGCTGGCTAGGGTTTGATTGCTGTGCAAATAGTTGACATTGAAAGGAAATTAAACGTTTTGGTGATGTTTCGAAGAAATTAGCTCAGTGGATTGAATTTAGGGTTTATCGAATTTTGAAATTGAACTGAAATGTGAGGCATTGTTGTTGTTTCAGCGGCAATCTGGTGGTTAAGAGGCAGCCGCTTTTGCCGCGAGTTCTCTCGGTGACTGAAGGAGCAACGGTTTGTAGGAAGCCTTTTAAACCGCCCTGCTCCAAAGGCTACGACGATGGAAATGACCAGCTGGCTCGGCGTCTCTCGGCACGCAGGCGGTTTGTTCCCTGGGGCGGTTCATCGAGCGCGCCATTTGTTCCGGTTATTGAGAGGCTTCCTGGTTTGCATAATGATGATGGGAAGGATGTAGTGGAGGAGAGTGTGACACTGCCGCCTGGGATTGAACCTTTGGTGCTGTGGCAACCTGATGAATTGGAGGATGGGAATGTTAATATGGTGCAGATAGTGGTGGACCCTCTACTTGTTCGTTTCCTTCGACCACATCAAAGGTATTCTCTTGGTTCTAAAGCTGATAATCATTAAGTTTTTCTAGTGGATGTTATACTTATTAACTATTCACAAGACTACATTCATTGCTACCGGTATAACTTAACTTCTGTCAAGCTGTTCATGAGTATAACCTCATCAACTTGATGTTTTCAGTTCCAAAATGTCAACTATGTTGCTTAATTTGAAGAGCGTCTATAAAATTTTGAAAGTTTTAGTTTACCAGATGCTTTCATATGGTTTGGGTTGCTTTTAATTGATGGGATGAAATTTTGATGCAGAGAAGGTGTTCAGTTCATGTTTGATTGTGTTGCGGGATTAAACAGTGCTGCAAATATAAATGGATGTATTCTTGCAGACGATATGGGGTCGTCCTCTCTCTCTCTCTCTTATTGAATTATAGCTGTAACTATTCCTAATATACTTTTTTGTCTGGTCTAAGGATCATGTCCTGAGGCTTGTTCTTAAACTTGTTCTTTTGCAGTTTGGGAAAGACATTGCAGTCCATCACATTACTATATACCCTTCTTTACCAAGGGTTTGATGGGAAATCAATGGTTAAAAAGGCCATTATAGTCACTCCTACCAGTCTTGTGAGCAATTGGGAGGCTGAGATAAAGAAGTGGGTTGGAGACAGAGTTAGCCTCATTGCTCTATGTGAAAGCACCAGAGATGATGTTGTTTCTGGAATCAATCAGTTCACAAGTGCTCGCAGCCGTTTGCAGGTTGGATTTGTGTAACTTAGTGTGACATTTATCTGTTAAGGTTGACCTTAAGATTTTTTCCACTTCAGGTCCTAATTGTTTCTTACGAGACATTCCGGATGCATTGTACAAAGTTTAGCAACAGTGAATCGTGTGACCTTCTCATATGTGATGAGGCTCACAGGCTAAAGAATGATCAAACGATGACGAATAAGGTGTGATGCCTAAAATTTCTGGCTATCTGTTTGTCATTGTTATTACTATTTTTGGACATTTCCCTCTGTAATTATACTCGAGTATTCTGTCAGGCATTGGCTGCTCTTTCATGCAAGCGGAGGATTTTGTTGTCAGGAACTCCAATGCAGGTAGGACTCAACTCTGTATGATTTGTCATGATTCCATGTTGTTACTTATTTCTCTTCATATATAACACACAGAATGACTTAGAAGAGTTCTATGCCATGGTCAACTTCACTAATCCAGGAATCTTAGGTGATGCTGCACATTTTCGTCGCTACTATGAGGTGAGTTGATTGCATTTCCTGTATACCCCTTGTGGCCTTTAAGCATGCTTTCATATGTTTTTTGTTTCCTTTGTTATTAGTTTCTTTTTGTTTCTCGGTTGCTCCTCCCTTTCAAAATAATTAACCAGTATTACTTTTCTAACTTGGTAAAATCGGTAAGATGGACAACATTTTCTACTTTTCCCACCAGTTACATGTATAAGTCCCTGAATATGAGTTCTTAGATCTTACATACCTATTCTATGAAGGCACCTATTATTTGTGGAAGAGAACCTAATGCTTGTGAAGAAGAGAGGAAGCTAGGTCTTGAGCGCTCTTCAGAACTAAGTGCAACAGTTAATCAGGTAAATATATTCCCCTTTTTAGCCCTCAAAAGGGGATTACTTACTGAATAGCATAAGCTGTATTTGTTCCTACTTTCCTACAATGAGTTGTATCAGTATCGTCCATCAACTGTCGGAGTTGGTAATCATTAAATTGTTCATGATTTGATATACTTTTGCAGTTTATACTGCGGAGGACTAATGCACTACTTTCAAATCACCTGCCACCAAAGGTATGTACTTATATTGGACTACTAAAAAGTTATGGAGATGCTGTGTCTGAACATTGGCTGATCAAGGTGTAGTTTCATGTACAAACCGGAGTAATATATATATATATATATATATATATATATATATATATATATACCCTCTATGGTTCCATGTCCTATTTGTTTTTAAGTTTTATTACCTTCACTGTGAATGCTGGTGCATTTGAACATATTTAATGACCATCGCTTGAAGTTAGATGTACAAACTTGGGGCCATCTGAGTTCCAAGTCTTATCAGTTATCACCTCCTGGGTATGCGTGCTGATTATTTTTTTGCCCCTGTACGTAAGGTTGTGCAGATGTATACTCACATTTATGGATAATAAGTATTGCAAAATTCAAAAGATAATCTCCTGTGAATGTAATTACAGGAACTTATGACCGGAGTGGTTGTAGTTGATCTAAAATAGAAGTTGCTTGTTCTATATGTGTTATCGTTTCTAAACCATAAACCTCACTTTCATTAACATGATGGAAGTTTAATGAGCATCCAAGTGTACTTCTTTATTGTTTTATCATTCTCTAAGAGAGTTCAAAATTATGCGCAGACATGACTACTTATATTATTCGTGTACATTTCAAAGTTTGTTACTTCTGAATGTCTGTGTTTTGTTCTCCTCTTGCAGATAATTGAAGTCGTCTGCTGCAAGCTGACTCCTCTCCAGTTAGACCTTTACAACCATTTTATACATTCTAAAAATGTGTGTTCTCATTTATTGGTTTCTCAAGTAGTTTTTATAGTGCTGAACTTTTGAAGTTGAATGAGCAATAAATGGTTGTTTGTTTCTCTCAACAACAGGTTAAACGAGCAATCTCAGAAGACACAAAGCAAACAAAAATATTAGCTCACATAACTGCTCTAAAGAAGCTATGCAATCACCCAAAGGTATGCATGCATATGTAGACATTCAGACGCATGTATTCTGACACATGCGTGCACATTTATGATTTGATTGGGATAGTTTGGATCTAGTCTGGGAAATTTGGTTCTTGGTATGAATTTCTACTACCCCTTGATCTTCCTTTTAAAACATATCTTTATTGTGTTTACTTATAAGAATCCACATAAAGACTAGTTTTGTTTTGTTCTTTGTTATTTTGTTTTTGCTAAATTGAAACATCAAATTGAGATCCAGCGGTCTATGTTTGGGATTGGACTTCGGATATCGGGAGTTCGCATTATACAAACTTCCCAGATAGTCATTAGGATTTGACTTTTACTTACCATTTCTACTTTAACAATTATTTACTTCAAGTTATAGTTTGGGTTGCTTTCATTCATGGAAGGTGTTCATCTTGTAGCTCATCTATGATACTATAAAAAGTGGAAGTCCAGGAACTTCTGGTTTTGAGGACTGTATTAGCTTTTTCCCTCCACAGATGTTCTCTGGAAGGTATGCATGTTTGTCTTTTTCCGCCTAGGGAGTTTTTTAGGTTTGAACTAGAACAATTTTTTTTTCTGATTCAGAGTTAATATGATAATCCAGTATTCAATACATCACTTTTTAATTAATTTAATTTGTTTTTATTTATGATGTTAGATCTGGATCATGGACTGGCGGAGATGGAGCTTGGGTTGAACTGTCAGGAAAGATGCATGTTTTAGCTCGATTACTTGCCCAATTACGAAACAAGACTGATGACCGCATTGTCATCGTCTCAAACTATACGCAGGTAATGCTGTGCATTATTCTAGAACATAATGTACGTCTGTGTATAACTGTGTGTGCATCTTCTAGCCTCTTGTTCTTTCTGGTCGGGAAGCAGATTTGTTTTTCAAAAAATAGATCGTCAATGCTGTCAGTTAGGTCGCTTTCTGTCCTTGTTCAAATTCGGTGGTATATCTAATTAAAAGACAGCCCAAATACTTTTTTCTTTCTATTGAGATAATATACCTTAATATCTTTCACTAATCCGGAAGTTGGTGACTGAATCTGTACTTTCTCTTATTAAAAATGACATGTGCTTGGATAAAAACCTTCTGAAAATTGGACCCTCTGTAATTTCTGGTGCTAGTATCATTTTAGTCGTTTGATTTGTGCCATGATTAGATGGAAAGTATTCACTTGGTCTACTACTCTGAGAATAAATCTGATCTGGGCGACTGTTGGTTATTTGGTCATTTCTCAATCCTTAAGTGAAATGCGGAGTTAATTATTTTTTTTAATTGGCAGATGTTAAAGGTTATAATGGACCCTTTGTTGACTAGCTTGTTAACTGATGCTGTAGTTCTATTTGATTTGTCTTAATTAAGCTATCTCTTTTACATAACGAAACACTTCAATATCCAATTCAACATTTAGTCGTACACATTCATTACCACAACTTCGCTGCGGTATGTTAACATCTTGTATCAGACACTGGACCTATTTGCACAATTGTGTCGAGAAAGAAGATACCCATATCTGAGGCTTGATGGAACAACGTCGATCAGTAAAAGACAGAAGTTAGTAAATCAGTTCAATGACCCCTCAAAGGTATATTCTTTTTGATGCAATACAGATCTTTTATATTTCTACTAAGATCTGGTCTTATTAATAATTGTAACCGAAATGCCTCAAAGGTATATACTTTCTGATGTAATACAGATTCTATAAATTTCTTTTTATTTTTCTCTATGATTTGGGCTTATAATTGTAACTGAAACATTTTGTAGGATGAATTTGCATTTCTCTTAAGCAGCAAGGCTGGTGGCTGTGGTCTCAATTTGATAGGCGGAAATCGACTGGTGTTGTTTGATCCTGATTGGAATCCAGCCAACGATAAACAAGTAATTTCTTGTTAAATTATATATGTACAGCTTAGAAGAGTTTATATTTCATGATGCCATCTACAATTATTCTTAAGTTTTTCTTCACCTTTCCAATGTAAAGGCTGCTGCTAGAGTTTGGAGGGATGGGCAAAAGAAGAGAGTATACATTTACAGATTTTTGAGTACTGGAACAATTGAAGAAAAGGTTTTCACGTTGCAGCTTTGAGTTATTATTATTTGTTTCCTTCTGCTTGTATACGATCATGCAATTATTCTTTATGTTTTTTAATTTCAATAAATTATCATCATCATCTTCAACAGGTCTACCAGCGTCAGATGTCAAAAGAAGGACTTCAAAAAGTTATTCAGAAGGAACAAGCCGATAGCCCGATGGCACAGGTCTGGATTTATAGCTGTTTCCTTTGTGATTTTTTGTTCCCTTTAAATGTATGTTATACAGAAGTACTTTGGTTTCAGGGGAATCTTTCAATTGAGGACCTACGAGATCTGTTCACGTTTCATGAGAACGCGAGGTATTGTCATCTCCTCTATCTTGATATCCCTTTCCAGGTCTTGTGCTTTTACTCCAATATCATCAAGAGAAAAGAGAAAGTGTCATGATATGTGGATCACTTGCAGTAAATTGAGACAATAAAGTATACTTTAGTTATAGTAAATTAATACACAATGTGTAAAAGAAACAGTTGCTTCTTTATAGTAAAATATTTGCAAAAAATTAGCTCTATATAATCTTCAACAAGAAAGAATTTACTAATGAAAAGGCTGTTTGAGTTTTGTAACTGTGGGTTAAATACTTCATTGGTAGAAGCAATATGTATGTCTTTTCATTATCTATATTTTTGTAAATATGGATTACTGTGGCTTTTGCTTTTCGTTTACTGTTGGGAATCTAGTACATAATTTTGATGGAAGTTTCTAAACTTCCATGTAGAACTGTAAGATATAATTAAGAGTAAACTTAGCATATGTATCACAATAGTGCTAGGTCGTGCATGTAAGCAATTAGCCAGCATTGCAACCTCTTCTACAATAGGTGATAAAGTATTAGACAGTTCATTTTATGTCTTGGAATGAAGCTTTGTATTAGTGTTTGCTAATCGTCTTTCCCCTTTCAGTGTTTTTGAAAATGCTGGTTAAACTAACTGTCAAATGTTGTTATAGATCTGACGTGCACGAGAAGATGAATTGCATCCGTTGTCAAACTTATCTTGATACACCTCAGAGTATAGCAGAGCGAGATATAAACCACTCAACTCATAACTGCAGTGAGTTTGCACCAGAAATCTCTGACATAGGTGGATTTGCAGAAATTGCTGGATGCTTGCAGAGGTTAAAGAGCTCAGAAAAGCAGGTTGGGGACATCTATTTCGTAGTTGTCATATATACTATACTAACTGCCCTCTATTAATTCATTTCTCAACTGTACATAAATATTTTCTCTTTTCAGATCGGGACACCTCTAGAGGAAGATTTAAGTAACTGGGGACATCATTTCTACCCCACTTCAGTACCCGATGCTATTCTCCAGGATTCAGCTGGTGATGAGGTATGATATAAATCTTTGTAGTTTTAACGTCAAGTTATTGATTGAATAAAGGCTGATAGAAATAGTTGCACCTGTAGCCCAGTCAGAAGGGTTTACCCCTGCAGACAAGCTTTCAAATATTGACAGTACTTATTTGCTAAAAAAATTGATATTACGTAACATTCACTAAAAAAATACTGATTGTATACTGTTTTATCCGAAACTGTTAACATATAAATTTGTTGCTAGGTTTTAGAGCTTTTTGTTACCAGTTGTTTTATATTTGATCTTTTTAAAACACAAACACCAAATTACTTTAGAAGATTGTGATAAACTCATTGAAGCATATCCAGGCCACTGGTGTTAGCCATGCGAATCATACTTAACCATTGAATTGCTTTTGTTATCAAAATTGTTTTAGGTTTTCACCTAAATTTCTTAAGTGCTGTTCATTGCTTAAGATACAAAATGTATGGTATAAACAGCAGCTTCTATGTTTGGTAAACAAGGTAATAGCATGTTCAACAATACAAATTTCCTTGTTTATTGTGGTAATAACTACCACCTGTTTTTTTCTTTCTCACCTGGGCTCAGGAACTCGATTTTATTATCGTTGATAAAATATTTCATAGAAACAAATGATCACATCAGTATGGATTTTGCTGCATTTGACATTCTTGTACAAATGACAAGACTTTGTGAAACAGAAAACAGATATCGTGTCCATTAGTGTAAATGTTGTAATGGTCACCTTTGGAAAAAGCAAGATTAAAAAGAAATGTTGTTTCAGGTCACTTTTGTTTTTACAAACCAAGTGGATGGGAAGCTTGTGCCTATTGAATCAAAGGCAAACCCAAAGGTGCAAGGAGAAGAAGGAAAAGAGAATCTTTTCAAATCAAAGAGAAACCCGAATCAGAAATCCATGCTAATGTCTTGGCAAAGAAAACCACTTGAATCTCTTTCTTCAAGTGCAAATACTACCGGAAGCACATTATCAGCCCATTTCAAGCCCTCGCAAAGCTCCACAATGAAGTCAAGGATAACTTCTTTAAAGGCTTCAATAGCATTGAAGCCTAAATTCTCTCTTGGAAATCGATTGCCCCAGAAACGATCTTCTCCTGATACTGTCGAACATGATGATGATTTTCAGTAAGTCTTTATTTAACAAATTAAGGTCATTTTTTCATTGTTAATATGTAATTGTTTTTCTATATATAAACAAATTAAGGTGTCTCACATCATTTTACTACGAAAACTACGACAGAATCATATTATCGGGACTCCCTAGAATCAGTTGTAAAGAATCCATTCAAATTATCATATAGTTTTTCTTCACTTGCATATAGAATACCTGAATATCTGATCATGATAGAAAATTAGAAATGATTTGAATCTGAAAGAAAATTAGAAATGACATTCAAGACAGTCTGGCTTTAAGTTTTGTCGCTTGGGGCTGGGTAGACGAATATGTAGTTGCTTATTTCATTGTGCCATAGGGTTTTTACTGTATCTGAATGAACATACCTGAAAATATCATGATATGTTCTTTTTTTGTCAGTTTAAATGTTCTTGGTCATGGTCATGTTTTGCACATAATTCATGACGTTTTGGAAGAAATATTATGTAGCCCAGCACCGGATACCGAAGAGTCATTTTTCAGCCATTGCTGTCAAAATTCTGCCAGTCTAATTGCAGAGCAGTCCATTTGTTTAATCAACTTTGAAGATGTCTATTCTTTTAGCTTTTGAGATTCTTCTCATCTATTCTCCCATCTCTCTCTATCTCTTCGCAAATTCTCGTCTCAACTCTCTCTCTCTTTTCTGCCCCAGAAAGTTCTCATCTACAATCTTGGTCTCTGTCTGGTTCCTCTTCTTAAACCCGTTGGCTCCCGTGTCATCCGGCGGCTTAGACCATCTTTCTCTAGCTAGTGAACTTGCCAGAGTAAGGGCCTAGAGCAGGCCACTCTCCAGTTGTGTCTCTAAGAGACTGAGTGAGTTCTTTTAGGGGTTATTTATTTGGTTTTTTTTGCAGTTTGAAGTTTGGGGTTCATTCGGAGTTTGAGGTTTGAGGCTCTTACGGTTGTCATGAGATGCTCGGGTTTAGTTTGTTGATTTCAGATGCCAAATCTAAAAAGTTAAGTTGCACGCGAGGAAGAATGTTGGAGATGAGAGATCTCACATCAAATAAAATATAACATATATGTGGGTAGATCATTTCTAATTGTATCGAAACCTGTTGAGATTAAAACCCAACACCTTAAAAGTGGTTAAGTTGAAACAATATCATTATAAGAATAATTCATGAGTCACATTTATCACTTTGTTTTGATATTAACTAGTTAGTAGATAAAGGAACTTGTTAGTATATAACATTTTCAGGGTTTGGGTTGACGTTCAAAGCACCTTAAAAGAGGGAAGAGTTTATATCCCGGATATGACATTGTAAATTGAGCCTTGATTTGATTATGTTTAGAGATAAGACGGATGAAAGTTTCTTAAACGAGTGAAACAGCCAAATTTTGCTAACAAAATGGGAGACCAAGGGAGACAAATTCCCTTTGACCAACTTCTTCCCCCAAAGGCCAAAGCCCATGAGGATGAGGATAATACAGTTTCTTCAACTATATATATTGCTAAATTTGACATCACAGTTGTCAATCCATCAACCACATGCCAAAGACCCATTAGCCTTAGGAGTCGAGATTTCAATCTAACTAGATTTGGGTAAAGCCATGTGCAGCTACTTTGAAGGTCAACAGTTTCAAGAGAGATCGAGTAGGAACAAATGAATATTTATTCTCCTTGTGACGTTTAGAGTAAATTTAGTCCTAGATTGGTGCATTTTTGTGGGATGTGTAAGTAGTAGAAAATGACCTTGGGAGACCTCAAACGACACTTGCAAATTATATCCAAAGAACATAAGTTCTTGAGGCTAGATCAAGTATGAGGGAGGGGTGCAAAATTGAATCGGTATTAAGCTAGATGAAACTTCATTCTTAACACAGTCCTCGTGAATCCAGAATTAGATTAGGGAACATGTTTCTCTAAACCTTAGAGGTTAACTATTATGAGTACAATGGTATTACATACAAACGAAAACGAAGATTTTATAATTCTCAAGAGTGAAGAAAACAAACATATGATATTTGACTCTGATAATTGGTGTAAATATAAACTCTAGCAGTGAAGCTATAAACTTCACTCCGCACAGACAGGTAGGATTATGGTATTCAAATGGAAGAAAATTATTTTTAGTGTCATTTTACTTATATTTACTTACGTGTCATTTTAAAATAAACATGATCATTTTAAAGACAAACATGAGCATAACAATATCGTATCTTTTCTCTTATATTTTATATTATTTAGGCGTGTATAGTTACAGACCACAAAAGGTTGATATGGGGAATTCACTTTGTGTATTATTTCACTATCAATGTGAGATATTTAGCATAGGATAAAGAACTAGTGTGCATTGTGGATGCAAATGTGGTCTACGTTGTCTAGCTTCCTATTATCATTATTTTTCTGTAACTGATCAAACAGAGAAGGCCTTGTTGGAAAGGATCATTCAAATGGAGCTGCGATCTAACCCATATCAATGACATGTGACTCCCACAGATGCCACTAATCTGGACAGACACCAAAAATTTAACATTCTTCCAAAACAGAAGAGAGAAAAATAACTTATAAAGTGTCTGTCACATTTGACTAATGTGGTAAGGAGGAAGCTTTTGCAACTCCATTGTCATCCACTCGAAGTGAACGATGAGATTGGGCACCCCAATAAATATATTCCAATTATTATTTATTAGGTGTTACTCTAAGATCAAAGTGGTTTTACATGCATTTGTTTTTATTTTTATTATAAGGTGACAACAAATCTAAGTAACATGAGATGTCTACCAGACATACGCATAAAACAAGCTCTCCTTGTAATATAA
Organism: Comarum palustre; assembly: GCA_951800085.1. NCBI lineage: Eukaryota > Viridiplantae > Streptophyta > Magnoliopsida > Rosales > Rosaceae > Comarum > Comarum palustre. The sequence goes on from OX637589.1 coordinate 2,626,202, forward strand.
ATGAAAACATCTCCATGTGGATTCTAACCTTGCTAGTAAATCATCAGATTTAAAAGGGTTTAGTAATCCATGGCTTCAATGTCCATAGCATGCTTAAACATAACAATTAGAACAATTGACATTGTTTTCCAGCACCAGTGGTAGTAGCAGCAGCAGCAGGTGTGTAGTTGTACAACTTCCTCGCTTCTTCCGCTCTCTCCATGGATCCCAGAATTTCCTTCTCCAATGACTTTGCAGACACTCAACAGGTCATCAAGCATGAAGCCATCTACAGAGAAGCTCCTGTTTCTGCAGATTTCGAGTTCTCTGTGAACAACTTCGGAATGATAGCTGCGGATGAAGTCATATTTCAGGGCACATTGTTGCCCTTGAAGGACAATGGTGCCAACCAGGGAGGGAAGACTACTCTAAGAGATGAGTTACTAACTGAGGATGATTATAGTGACATGTTTTCGAAGCCATCTAGGAGTTTAAGCCGGTGGAAGGAGCGATTGGGACTCAAGAGGTCTCAGATTGTTCCTAAGAAAACAGATAGGAGTGCTCATGGGGGTCTGGAAAGCATAGTTGAAGAGAGGAGGCATGTGTTTGTTCATGAGGCTGTACTTATTAGCAAGGAAACCTAGGTAACATGAATTTTCATACCCTTTTCGTCATGTTTCGCTTTTGTTTTGCAATTTCGTTCATTATGCTAACGCATGAACACAATTAGACCTAAAGGTTGATTAATGTGCAGGAAATTCTCTGTGAAAAAACGATTGAGTTGCAGAAATGATGGGATCTGATGAAAGTCTTACTTAGTTTATGCAAGGAACAAGTAGTTCCTGCTAACTATGAAGGTATGGATAAAGCGGTTAAATGAGTGCAGTTTAGAGCCAGTGGCGTAGCTTTTCAGTTGTTTTGTCCAGTTGATTCTAGGCTACACCCCATTCCCCTCTTTTTCTTTCCTTTTTTTTGTTTTTTTTTTCCACAGCCGATCCTCCAGAGAATTAGGTGAAGAATTTATCAATTTGGCTGTTCCATTTTGTACAAATGTTTTTAGTTGAAGTTGTGAGACGTGATTTGTAAATTTTGGTATTGATCGACCGCACCATGGTTTCTTTCATTCCCATATTGATTTGGATCTCTTCATCTCACTGGAGTTAACATGTTGCTAATAGCCTGATACCGAAATTGAAATTTTTCTTAGAATTGCTCTTCAGGTAATTTTAACCAGGTGAGGCTTATGAGCGGTCTCTGAAATATGGGATCTGAATTCTAATTGTTAAGATCTGTTCTAGTCGAAATATCGAAATCTGGTAGAGGCAAACCATTTAGGCATACCATTAAACCATTGAAGTGAAACCGAATGAGAGAGCATTATGTTCATGCCCAGTTACTGACCAGGCAAAGCAAACAAAGCTCCTCCATTTCATCCATATAGGTCTTGCAACAACCACTAATATCAAAATCCTAACCTCTTCATTCATATCGAGCTAGATTCATCTCCAAGTCCTTTTTCAATGATGAGTCTCTTGATTTGAAACAGCATTACACAATCATAACAAAGGTTACCCTAATTTCGTCGGCTAAAACCCAAAACCCTATACGTAGAAGCTTCAAACGAAAAAAAAAGTTATGAAATAAGATATGACCGGAATGGTGAAATACGTCAACGGTAAAAAAATCACGTAATTCTGGTAAAGTCTCGGTGCCGATAGTTGCGGTTAACACAATTTTCCATTTTTTCTCCCTAGAAGTAGCCCTATCTCCGGTGGTTATTTTTCATAAAATTTTTATACCACTGGTTGCGTCTCATCGATTTTTAACTGTTTTCAGTTGGAGGTCCCGGCAAAATACGTAATTTAGATGGTCAAATAACCGTTTCCGTGCGTTAAGGGGTTTGACTTACAGGATTGACCGGAAGGATCGAGCCCTTAACGTTATCAGATCAAGTTAAATTTTTTTCTATAGACATATTTCGACATAATTATCATATCGGACGGTCGGATTTTTGTTTTTCAACTTTCATCATCGGAATCACAACATGTCTACTAATGTTGTATAACTTGTTTACTAAGCTTTAAGTAAATGTTCCGTTTCTAAAACAAACTTTACGTAGAAACTTCAACCGCAAAAAAGTCGTAAATAAGATATGACCATAATGGTGAAATACGTCTACGGTTGAAAAATCATGTAATTCCGGTAAAAACTCGGTACCGATAGTTGCGGTCAATACAATTTAGGGTTTGACTTACGAGATTGACCGTCCAGATGAAGACCTTAAATTTATCAGATCAAGTTGAACTTTTTACCATAGACATATTTCAACATATTGATGATATCTGACGTCGTATTTTTGTTTGTAAATTTTGATGACCGGAATCACAACATGCCTACTATTTGCCATTATTTATCCATATGGGGAGTCTTATCATCGAGGGGTAAATGTGTCAAAATTTTAGATGGACAGTTGCGTCTCATCATGGTGAGAGTTTGTTTTGTTAAAGGTTCACCAAAATACCTCATATAGATGTAGATATGGGCGTTTTCGTGTGTTAAGTGTTTAGAAAAACTTTATTTTGAAGCCTTAAACGAACTCGGATGGCCAAAAAGCCCATATATCATAGCATTAGCCATGAGTTTTACTCGTACGCCCGTTCTGCTTTCAGATTGGTATCACAATAGTCAATCGAACACAGTAATATCCGTAGTTCAATTTTGTAACTAAAAAAATACTTTAGCCGACGAAATACCCTAATTTCGTCGGCTAAACTTTTCAAATTTCGTCGGCTAAAGTTCACAGAATATAGCCGACGAAAAAATTAGTTTAGTCGACGAAAAAAAATTTCATCGGCTAAAATTCCACTTTAACCGATGAAAATTTAACTTAGCCGACGAAAAAAAATTCGTCTGCCTGTTTTTGGTTATTTTGTCTACTAAAGTCTTTTTTCTGGTAGTGGATGGATCAAAGTTTTCAGTGAGCCGAGCTAGGGTGATTTGGTTTGCAGCCCGACTTTCTGCCTCAGTCTTCATCTGTTCAACAAAGGCGTTGACTTTCTATGGGAGGGAGTCGATCTTAGACTATATCTATGCTAGCCCATCAACTTTCTTGATGAGGGCAGAGATGTCAGGTTGAGATTCGCCACCCTTGCTCTCTATTGCAGCGACCCTAGTGAGCGTTTGTCACATCCCGATCCTAGAATTATTCTACGGTTGGTTACTTTGGTCTTTAAATATTTAAAGTAATTGTTTGACCGTATAATAACCATAGAGTTGACTTTTCATAAAGTCGAGAATTTAGAAAAAACTTTCTTCATAAAAGTTGTAGAGGACGTCGATACGAGTTCGTGGACATGTAGCACGCTCAAATTAGAGTTCGTATGATGAAGTTATAAGGGTCCGAAGTCAGAGGCATATGGGTAATTTTGTAAAAAAAGCTATAAATAGCCCGAAAAAACCAGAAATCGGACAGAAAATCTGCCGGAGCTTCTCGACGTCGCCGCCGATCTAGGCCACCTCAGGCCGCCGCACCGGTCCCAAAAGGAGCGTCTCTGAGTCTACTTCAATTCTCGGTAAGCCTTTCAACCTATCTCCCCTTGGTTTAGGAGAAATTTCAATTTGATTACCAAGTGTACAGTGTACATCTAGATTGGATTTCTCCCTCCTCAACCCACCAATTTATGAGTTCTATATATGGTTAGAATAGGTTTTAGGTGTACTACTCACCCCTAAAGTTTGGTGAATTGATTTAGAGTGTGGAGAGAGAATCGAATTTTTGAAGTTTTTAAAAATATTTCAGGTTTTTACTTTTTAGTTCGATTGACCTAGTTAGAGTCCGAATTGACCTTCAAGTTGAACTAGAAAGTTGTAAAAACTTTCAACTAACTCCAAAGGGATACTCAGCAGACCTACATGGAAGCCACCTGGTCCTGGTTTGCTAAAACTCAATGTGGATGGAGCTTTTTTGCAAAATGGGTTTTGGGGGTATTCTTAGAGACTCACAAAGTTCTGCACTAGCTGCCACTAATGTATCTACACCAAAGCAGGTGGAGCTTGAAGCAATTAAACAAGCCCTGCAGGCTGCAGTGGTTACTGAAGTTGCAGCATCTCAATGTTGAAGATCAAAGTGACTGTAGCTTGCAGATTTTGATATACAGGCCTCAAACTATCTAAACCTGGAGTTTTGGTAATATTCTACATGACATGCATCATGATATTGCAATGTTACACAATGTCTCCATATATTTTGCTCCTAGAACCACAAACATTGTGGCTCATAGATTAGCTAGTATAACTTTTGAGAATTCAGCACAGCTCGAATGGCCAACTGTAATCCCAATCTCGATCAGGTATGTTCCAAGTTTTAATTATAAGCATCAGTAATGATTAATAAATTTTGGGCCGCTGCTCCTTTCTCCCTCAAAAACAACACATGACCAAAAATTATAACTTTTTTTTAATAAAGGACTGGTGCTCCCCTAAATTACAACCAGCTTAAATGTGTGGAGTATTAGAGTTCCTATGTATCTAACTACCTAGGAAATAGGAATTAAATTTCTTAAAAGGACAATGTATGTATGTGAATTATATGGATCATCTCCTGATCTCATCATCAAAATGCTGGTGACATTCTCGATTATTTGGCACATCTTCAAGAGTAAAAAGTCCTGGATGAAATAGTAACTCAGAGCCAAATTGATTATCATTGTAATCCTCGGACTGATCGTCATCTACACGCTCATAAAAAATTGCATCTATTGCCAGACTTGTCATTTGAATATTTTCATGGCACATATCTTTTGGAGGAGGCATTGGATGGTACTCTTCTGCACTATCATTTACTGTAAACATTTAAACTTTGCATGAAGCAAACAGGTAATGAGGAACTTTAAAGAAACCTCCCTCTTAGTTTCTGAAAGATCAAAGGTCAAGGAGAGTACCAAATAGTGTGGAGAGACTCAATTTCAAGAGGATAAAAGCTGCATCCACTTCAGTTAGATCATCCGGTTCCACTTTGTACACCTGCAACATTGTGTGTGTGTGTAAGTACACTGCAAGAGTCAAAAGGCAAATAAAAAAGCTGAAGAATAAGCTTTTCATCCAAGCAAGAAATATCAATGGGCACAGGGTATCAAGAACCAAGCAATTCTTGTTGAAAATACTGAAAGCCATGCCCAACCAACAATAGAAGTATACCTTAAACTTCAAAGGACCGACCAAATGGAAAACTAAAAGGTCGCCAAGAACTAAGTTCTTTGCGACACAAAACGCTCTCCACCCACCACTCAGTCTCCTCTTGTCCCCAAGATATACTGTTCTATATTCTTCTCCTCTTTCGTCTTCCAATGTTATAGTTGTATCATGGAATGGCAAATACAAATAGCAGAATTGCTTCGGCAACGTCTGTCAATAGCACAATCAAGTACTCTATCAGCATGACTACCTACAATCCTACTTGTTCGTGCAGGGCATCAGGACATGTGCTCTACTTCCAAAAGCAGTAGACAGGTTTCAGACTTACCAAACTAAAGCCATGGACAACATTACAATGTATCATAGACTTCAAAAAGAAGGAGCACTCAGGTCCTAGATTCACCAGGATATCTTGCAGTTGGTTCCTGACAGACGCCTTTTCATGATAGTTGGGCTTGGTCACTTTGCGCTTATAGCTAGTCAATCAACCAATCAAAATATCACCATCAGCATTAACGCATTGAGACTAATTTACAGAACATTTTAGAAAATTACCTACCCTCCATGCCTGAGGGGATCCCCAGCATTTTTCTGTTCAGGAAACATCAAATTTACCCAGTCAACTATTTGTTTCGTACAACTGGAAACAATATAAAACATAAACACCGCCCAAACTGTTGGCAAATGGCTCATGAATTGCAGCAGTAGCACACAACAACTTCATTGGTTCATTATATCAAACATGTAAGGAAGCAACTAATGAACAAGAAAAGCAAACTGGAAAACCCAAAAGCAGAGAGCAAAAACAGAGCAGATTGGTTCTCTAAGATCCAAGAATCATAGTGAAGATTAGAACAAGTATGAAGATTGGAAAAGGGTTGTGGGTAGTGACTCACACGCTTAGGAATTGGACTCAAGGGACTTTTCCACTTCCAAGGCATGAACCCATTTTGGCAGTGCTGCAAATTCACCAAGCAAAACTAGCATTCAACGAACACAGTGACCGACCTTAACTGCATCTCCATCGAATACATGTATAGAAATAAGAGAGAGAGATACCGAAGGCGGCGAGGTGTGAGAATGAAGGGTGAAATCGTCAAATGGAGTTGTACAAGGGACAGAGAGGTCGGGGATGGTGTCTGCGTCTACCTGGAAAACCCGGAAGAAACTCTCCTGCTCCAGATTCATGGATTCTCGGTCCACCTCGCTGTTCAGAACATGCACTTCCAATCGTCAAACCAGCTCTATCGTAATTATTTAAGGTGGGGACACGTTGTTTCTCTGTCTGAATTACCAATTGTGCCCTCCGTAATTATTTTGGAAGTAAGCCTAATTCAGGGATTATAAGGTAAAATGTTACCATGGAGGAGGCGTTGGAGGGTCTTCCTCTGCATAATATTTCATAATGAAACAGAGATCATAGACGTCAATTCTGTGTTCGTCTTAGGGTGGAGGTTAGATAAAGTTGATATTCCTCTAAAATGTACATATAACATGGTACTAAGCAAACATCTACCTGAGTCTGACATTACTAAGAGTTAAGGAAAACACCATAATCTACAGCCTATAATCTTAAGGAACAAATTTCTCATCCCAGTCCTAAGTGATATACAAGTAACCTCATCCACCATCGAGATCAACTATACATCTTGATCATTTGGTGGCTCAAGATAGACAAAATCTGTCTAACATACAAGTATTGTATTTCATACACCGGCTGGTTCTGAAGCAAGCGCTACGCCCGCACCTGATCCATTGTCAATATATACATGCTCCTAGTTTGATCTATGCTGGAGGAAGCCCCAGTTCAGCATGCATCTAACCCGAATACTGCATATTACGTCAGAAAAGGCAGACCTCACCTCCAATGCTCAAGTTGCTACCACTAATCCTCTTTGCATCATCCTATCCTATTGATCTTGAGCACCATGCCACCTTTAGCAGTTTCCTTAAGGGCTAAACTCAGAGATATCATAATCTCGAGCGACGAAGGCCTTTGATACCATGAGGTGGTGAATTCCTACGAGCAGACACAAATGGCTGCCCATTCAGAGACCCACAGAATTTGATATCCCAACCATCAACGTTCTTAGGAACACAAACATCAAACAACACACTACCAAGCACACATGTGCACTAAGGCTTGGAGGTTTAGACAGACAGAGTGATCTTTCTTTCTGTACATCTTGCAATGACCCAGATTCCGTACCATTTTTATTCTCTGCTGAACTTGGCAAGAAAAAGTGATCGCTTGGCTCAACTGCAACTCTTCTGAGGCTCTCATTAGAGTTAACGGCTGCTTTCTGGAGATCACAGATAAGTTCAGATACCTCATCACGCATGCCTTCCATGCCAGTCATTTCCCATTCACGCTTTTCAATTCTTTGCGAAAAAATAGAAGCTGCTTTCTGAAGAAAATGAGTAACAGAAGATCTAAATTGTATTGGATAAGTCCTATAATGACCTGAAATAAAAAGATAGAAAAGAATTAAATTATTTTATGTATAAAAGAACATGGGTCAACCAAGACTCCAAGAGTTGAAACATAAAACCCATGAGCAATTTAAAGATAAGTATGATAAAGTTTCCCGGTTTTTCCCATGATGTCGGAAGACAAAACACACCGATAATTTCTGCCATATTACAGTTCTAATGAGTAGCTACCTTTTATAACAGCTATATCGGTGTTTCGGCAGGTATATCTTATAATAGTGTTGATTCCAAGGGGCAATGCCAAGTTTATATTTTCAAGTACCACAGCTTGCTACAAGTACATCACATGTTTAATGCCACAAGACCAAACAACATAACAGCTTTACCACAATTTATCACTTCTACATTGATTCTGTAGGTTCTCAAGTCAGTCAAAAATGATATGGTTCAATTAAGAAGATTGTTTTTTAAAAATAAAAAAACAATAAAAAATACCAAAATACCAATGAATACCGTTTCCCATCAAATAAAGATTGATACCCCATAATTTTGATGAAACCAAAACACATATAACACATACAGCCAACTATTTAGAAAGTATGTTGAAGGAGCACGATTATTACGGTAGCACACACTTGACATGACAAGAAAGAAGAGGTTTTGGGACAAACCTAGGTGAGGGGAACCACTCAATTTCACAAGCTTGACATCACCTCCAAACTCTTGTAAACGTTGACTGAAAGTGCAGACAACATGATATGGAGCGAGATCGTCTTTATCAGAGCACAAAATGAGAAATGGAGCACCCAAATTCTACCACAAAAAAAAACATAAATCAAATTAATTGGTACATAACTGAGAGAAATGTAGAAAAAAAATAAAAAGATAGAACAACCAACTAACAGCTGTAAGAGGGTAAAGGCTAATAAGAACTTACAACTGAAGAGTACAGAGCCTGCCAATACTCAGCACATTGGGACTCAAATCGAGTAAGATAAAGAGCATCCACCAAACCAGAAGCAATGCCTTTAGCAACCCACGAAACCAACTTTGATGAACCAGGCATCTTTAGAATGGTTGGGTGTAGAGCATAGTGTGTACCAAGGTCAGTTGTAAAATCAACCGGGCCAGAATGAAAGATGTGTCCGGTAATACATTTCCTCACCAATCGGTATTCATTCTTCACAAAGTTGAAAAACAAAAAATTAATAAAGACAGGGTTCTAGAATATAACTTCTGATAGAATAAGTAACGTTCATGAACACAAACACAACAAAGAAGTGTTAACTGAGAGAGCAATATAAAGCATACCGGATATAGCCGGCCTTCAAAAATTCCTTCAATAATCTGCGCTCGCAAATACTTAAGTCATTACACATTACCATCATTGCAACAAACTCAGTTTAGACCAGTTAATACTTCTAAGGAAATGCTAAAATGAATTATTGTACCAAACATATTAGTATCTAAACTACTCACGAAACTCACCTGAAAAATTTAGTACATACAAGCTTTAGTGCCAGCAGAAAGACCCACAAAAACTACAGGACACGGCTTAATCCTTAGCTCCTGGAAACCATAAAACAAAATGCACTATGAACAGTATATGTCACACAGGTTGAAGCTAATCAAATTAAACCAACTATCTAATTCATCCCAGGTTGAAAGAAAATTAAAGTTGGACAAAGTCCTAAAGTGTTCACCATTAGGAAATACCGTAATCACATAACTGCACACAGTTCATCAACACTCCCTCAAAACGAAGCAAAAACCAACGGCCGTTGCGGGACTAGATCTCCGGCGCTGCTTCTTAGCTTTTTGGAGAGAGAGATTCGAATGAAGCAGCATCGATCTTACCAGACCTCGCCGGACCAGCCTCTGATTGATGAAAGATCAGATTTTCAGAACAGATCCCCTTGGCAAACGAGAGAGAGAAATAGGGTCGTTGCTTTGTTTGAAATATCAGTGAATTGAAGCTGGGCTCATCTGGTTTTTCTGTGAAATTCAATAGCATAGGCTTGGTCTTGGGTGATGATACAATGAAATACAGTAGCTTTTGGTGTAGAGAATAACTGATCCAAGAGAGGATTAGCCGTTAGTTAAGGGTAGATTTGTCATTTCCTTATTTTAGTAATTATTTATTTAAATATAATAACTAGTCATTATCCCTTTAAATGTAATATATATGTATTAAATGTGAAAAAAAGTTAAATCGTCTAATGTCTGTTTAGTTCTCACCTATGCTGTTAAGGTGTTAAACGGGGTGATCCATAACCTAATTCCTTTTAGACCATTGGTCATTCTCCAACTCTTTTTTTTATAATATAGTAATTCTCTCTTTTTTGTCCTAACTCTTAAGATACAAGAAAGAGGATGAACACAATAATTATAAATATTCATACATTCTTTCATCGTAAGTTCTTGACTACTACCTTGATCGATTTTTAGAATAAGTCTCACTTTATTTATCAACTTCCATATTTCAGACACTATCGAAACTTAATTCACATCTAGTGGTTTGAGTTGTTCGACTCTGTTGGCGGACAACAATTTTGAAAATTCGCATGGGTCATCTCGTGGTTAGGGTATGGTATGTTATTGGAAGTCCATAGATATTGGTAGATCTAATCAATTGTTTTTTAAATAAAGGGCTGGTTCGGCTGCTCTTAGACCTTGATTAATGAAACAGTTGAATACAAAGGGAACATAGAGCCTAAACCTCTGATTACAAAGATCTGAAATAATATCAGAAACCTCCACAATACTCGCATACTCAAACAAACATCAATTAGCAAAGAGATATGTAAAGAACCATTATAATACGGGCACTACTCTAATGGTGACTCTATTTGCTTTGATATAGCGGTGACATCCTGAAAAGAACAGTTGATAACACGTTTACACATCCTAATATCCAATTCTAAATCAGCTTCCCAGCTATGTTGCCGCCGGGAGATAAATCTGACAACACTCATTTTCACTCTGTCACTAGGCGACAACGACCATTTGAAGAAGTAAGAAACTCGTCGTCCACCTAGAGTAGACAAGACACTAAAAGTGTACACACAGACACAAAACCCAACTCTCCCTACATAGCTAATATAGGGACTTATTCACAAAATGCGCAAACAAATAACGAAACATAAGTAAAAATACTGTAAAAAAGTAAACATGCAGGCCCAAACATAAGCCTTTACCCAAGCCCAGAGGGGGCCCTCTAGCCATGTCCAAGCCCAAAAGGCCAGGGCAGTAAAGAGCCTAAGCCCAAAAGGCCAGCTCGATGCTTGCATCCACCTCGCTGCCCGACAACCATCTCCACCATCCGACCAATGGCGTCGGACCTCTACCAGCACAGCATTCCAACCTCTCTTTCTAGGCACACAACCCTTGAAACGTCCAAACTGTCACCATAAAATCGTTCTAGGGATAGATTCCAGTGACACAAATCCATCGATGTCCCTTCCATGAAGCCAGTGCTTCGACCCAGCAAACCAGAGGTCACAGTCTATCTTGAAAGTACTGCCCGGCGCTGCTCCTATCTGGATCTGATCCGTTCTCAACCTAATCCCCAACACAGATGCATCCATCTCCTCAGATCGAGAGGTAAAACTTGAAGTCCTCATCAACCCCAACCTCCAAGCCATGGACAAGCCTACTTCCAAATTTCCCGTCCGGCAACGCACATCGGGCACCGGCGCGGCCAGAGGCCGGTAACGGCGTCGAGGCACAGCCGGACAAGAACGACGAAAGAACCAAAACACAGACTATGGTTTTTAGCGCGTGAGGCACATTCTCCTGATTAGTTGAGAGAAAAAATATATATATTTTAAGCTTTTTTATAGAAAAAAAACTAACCCTAATACAAAGCCTGCAAACTTTTAGGCAAAATAAATACTACAAATAAAAAATATGGGTCTCTAACTCGATCAAGCTAGAAAGAGTGAGATGAGACCGACAATTCGTTTATTTATAGGTCAGAGTTCCTACATTTGAATACGCTAATGCAAAAATATAAGCAAATCTACCACGCACGCCACTCATGTTTACTAACGTCATCGTCACCAGTAGCAATGAGGTAGTGACGAGAGCTACATATATATAGGGCACATTTATTAACTTGGAATGAAAAATATCATGAATCAGTATCGACTTAAATAGGTATCAAGTTGAATCGGTATGAGAATATATCATTTTCATTCAATTGTTTACTTACTATAAATAATCATTATATAAATCAATATTAAAACTAGTTTGATTACTAAAATACCTCTACAAGAAATGAGGTTATAATATTAACAATTTTACTGTTATTTTTTATTGATGAGGTTCCTAACAATATTAACAATTTACAGACAATCATTTACATATAATATTGTAGTTAATATATTTAATGTTGATAACATTATATATTAGTATTACTTAAGCTAAGATCTTTGGTAACCAAGTCCTCTAGAAAAATGGGAACGGAACAACAAAATTGTTTATTACTGAAGCTAAGATCTCTAGTATATACACAAATATGCGTGAAATTATAAAAAAAAAATTAATTTTTGTTACTTTTATGTAAGATTATAGGTCAATTTAACTCATGAGACTGTTAAATAAATCTATTCTACATAAGTAAATAGTTTTAGTATTTCCATGACAATAACAAAATCCATAAGATTTCCACAAACAAAATAAAAATTTCATGCATTTTTGGGATACCTACTCACTACTAAAAATTTGAAACCACCAAAGTGGTGGGTATCATCATATTAATTGGTTTTTGTCACTTTGGATCCTTAAAAGCTAGAAGTAGCAGCACCAGACTCAGACTTGGGATGGATTTAACCCTCGCCATGTGTCCTATCATGTACCGGCTTCTACATAAATTCTGCTTTTTCTTACATTTTTCTGAGTCCCCAGACCATGTCCTCTGCCACTGCCCTTTCCTTCTCTGCGCCACCAGCACCAGACTCAGACTCGGTCACTCTATCACTGACTCTTTCTGACCCTCCCTCGTCAACAAACGAATATTTTGTGTCCGCCTTTTCCATAAAGCGCACCCGTCTCGACTTTGAATGCTTCCCTTTCTCATTTGCAGTATATATTGTACTATTATTTGGAGCACCACCTCTCTCCTTCCACTCCATATCACAAAAAGCTTGTTTGATATCCCATTTACCTATTGCCCAACTACTTGTTTGTGATGAATCCCGATATGATGATCCAATACTTAAGACGTATAATATTGAAAGAAATGACATGCATGTAGTATTACGTAGTTCTTGAAAGAAATGAGATTATCAATTTGTTTGGAGTCGATCTACTCTTCAATGCACACACAGTTTACCCGAAGGAGCTAATTCTAAACTTAGCTTTTTTGTATAGCACTGAAATGGAGAAACCAAGCTCATGATTTGGAATAACTATCTCAAAAGAGATTCTAGCCGTGAAAAACGAATACAAGAAATTAGCAAATTTACCAAGCCGTCCTTCCAAAACGAGAGGCCAAAAGGCTTCAATATAATACGGGCACTTTCTCTATTGGCACGTAGTTTGTCTAGGTTGGTCCCCACTCTAAGTAACACAAGGAATCCTTATCATGATTCGGAAAAAGCATATTCCGAAAGGAAAAAGTCTCTGAGCAAAAGATGTAAACAAAGCCAGGATAAAGAGGGAGAGAAAACAACAAAGGGTTAAAACCAACCCCAGTAAGAATCTGCAGCCTGCGATTAACAAAGAACCCAACACTACCCCAAAGCTGCATCAAAAGGAAGAAGAAGAAGATGCAGAAGGCCAAAAGAGAATTCACAGCACCACAGCCAAAATAGACCCAAACAAAACACACTTTCTCCGACAATTGTTATACATTTGTCCAAAACAAGAACAAACAAACAAACCAATAACCCAGAAACAAAAATTTAATTAATTTTTGTAGGGAGAAATTGACGGGATATACATATATATATAATGAAGATCACCACCAAAATCCAAAGATGGAAATTGTTTCGTAGCAAAATAGATTAAAAATTTGCAGAAGGCCAGGGGAAATAGAAGGTTCCAATAGAAAGAAGAAAGCTGTACAATGAACAGAGAGCCATATATCAGATACAGTAAAATAGTGGGTGAGTGAGCTACTCCGAGCAGTTCAAAGGTTAAGCTTTTGCTCTTTCCAGATTCTTTACACATGCGGATGACTGAACCGTGACTTCCTTACTAAACCAAACTGGGTGAACACAGACCCAGCGGTAGTGGTAGCGGTACTACTAGTTTCTTCCCAAAAAACCCAAAAGCCATCAGAATTTTGAAGCTGCAGCACGAAACTCTCTGTCCTACCGTGTCAGTTATTATCTCTCTCCTCTGAGTCATGGCGTCAAACGAACCCAGTGGTACCGTCCCTCCAACGGCGCCTCCTTCACGATATCAAAGTTGTACCTGCACCACCACCCAAAACAGAATCCGAAGAGAAAGCTGTTAGTTGGTTACGGCTGCTAAAATGCGCCGCTCGTGGAGTACACCACAACGGTAGCTTAAGCCTTACCCTGCGCACTATGAGTGGAAAAATTCAAAAACTAAAAAAGAAAAAAAAATGAAAAAGGAAATTAGAAATGTACTCACTTTTCTGCGAAGCGCTTTTGCTCGTACTTCTCGGCCCCTGCGAAGAATTCTTCGATCTCGTCACTTGGCGGCGCTTTTCTCACCGCCGGAGAGTCCATCTCGTCGGAGTTCTCCAGGCACACCCCGCTCGACGGCGTCGTTTCCCTGCTGGTTTTTGACGAACCGCAAAAAAATATAAAATGTTAAAAATAGAGCAATATATTTCATCAACCTTAACGTTTCGATCGGTTCCAGAAATTGAAGAGACAGTGAGCAATTTGAAGAGAATCGAACCTGAAGTTATGGCTGGCCGGAGCTGTGTAGTCGGTTTCAAAACTCTTGGCCTGCAACAGTGAACAGTTTACCTTTCAGTTTCAAATGAATTTTGAAAAGAGCAATAAAACCAAGGAGAATAAGAAACGTAAAAATCGAAGGAAAATAAAAAAAGAAAACTCAAAACTGCAAGGCAAAGGAAATTGAGAGACTGCCTACGTCCAGATCCAGAAGCGGCGAGGTGACGAAAACGACGTCATGGAGCTCATTGCAGGAGCAGCAAGAGGAAGGCGGCGAGTGCTCGACGTCGGAGCCGGAACTCGTGGAACCGCGAGAATCGCCGAGCTGATTATGATGACGATGAAGCATTGTCTCTGGAGTGATGAGGATTCTCCTCCTCTTGGACGGCGAGTCCTTGTCGTCGACGGCACCGCCGGAGGAGTCAACCATCGCCATTCGCTTACAGTCGGCCATAACAACTTTCTCTCTCTCTAAAAACGCCGAGAGGAGAGAGAAGAGAGATAAAGAGAGGGAGGAGTGTGAGAGTCCGCGCACACAGAGTGTGTGTGCCTCTGCTTTCTCTCTTTTTACTATTTTTGGTTTTGAAAATGTGAGAGAGAAAAGTGGGAGATCCAAGAGGGATGTTCAGGCGAACTGTGATTTTTCTTTTCATTTTTAAATCAGACGGTGGAGTTTTTTTTAAACAGGCCAATTTATTTTTATTTTTCTTTTTTCTTTATATTTTTGGTGGTGGTGGGTCCATGCCGTTTGGGGTTTTGGTTTGACGTGTGAGTGCGTGAGAGCTCCTATAATGTGCACACCTACACATGTTTTTTGATTAGAAAAAATATTTATTAATAATATAATGGTTCTTAGGGTTAAGGTGGTCTCGTCAAAAACCCTATTTAATCAGAACAAGTAAAAAAGAGTACTTCCCCCATATCATCAATTCATACAATATGTAACTATCACTGTGTTAAGCCATGGCGCCTTGCTTCCTTCCAAAAACCATACCCGCTCTCCAGCAAATCATGCTTGGCCAACCTATGAGCTGTCATATTGCTATCTCTATGCACTTTCTTCCACAAAACAGAATCTAAAGTTGCAGCTAACACTTTAATATCATCTATAGAGCTGAAATGATCATACTTGAATCACTCTCCACCTCAACTTGTCTATATCCCTCATTTAGGCACAACTTTAATCCATGAAACACAACTAAAGCTTCAACAGCCTTAGCAGGTGGGTTACCAGGGATTGCCATATGAGCTGCACATTTCAAATTCCCCTCTCCATCACGTATTATCATACCAAGACCAGATTTCTTATTTTTAACATCAATTGCAGCATCAACATTAAGCTTGAGGTTAGGTGCATTAGGGGGCTTCCACTTAACTCTTGATGGTTTCACCATAGTATCATTACCCGTCTTAACGCAAACTTGAGCCCCTTGGAAGTTGTTAAGCCATTCATTTGCATACCATACGGTTTACTTGCCATCTTCCACCACCCCTTCATGTTTAAACTTGTTCCTAGATTTCCTCAGTAGCCAACAAATAACACCAAACAACTCCAATTCCTCTTTAGAAGAAGTCATAGTCACGTGCTCAAAAAGATGATCAAAGGTAGGCTCTTTCCAACTTTTATATACCCCTTGCAAGAAGGAGTGCTTCCATACCTTCTTCGACCATGCACAACTCCATAGACAATGAACTACTGTTTCTTTCTCTTGCTCACATCGACAGCAGATATCAGAACTCCCAATGTGTCTAATGAGCAAATTAGAAGCACAAGGTAAAAATCCTTGACAAGCACGCCATAAGAACAACTTCACCTTGTGAGCAATATTTAAACTCCACAGAACCTCTCATATTGACTTGCCCTCTTTCTTATGATTACCACTGCAACCAATTGAACCTCTTTGCAAATTTTGTAACTCAGTCTCTAACCAACAACCAGACTTGACTGAGTACCTTCCATCCTTATTGTAGTGCCAAATGATTGTATCATCTCTCCTACCAGCAGCAATTGGAATAGAGAGAATAGACTCCACTTCATAAGGTAAAAAGAGAGAATTTAGCAAATTTTGATTCCACATACCTGGATAGAGTATCAACTCACTAACCATCATGTTCCTATCACCAACAGGAAGGGAAACTGGTTTAAAAGTCCAGGGATTCGGTAGCCACTTATCAAACCAAACTCTAATGTTATTATTTGTACCCACCCTCCATCTTGTACCACTGAGAAGTAAGTCTCTTCCCCATAATAAGCTACTCCAAATTAAGGATACTCCTGGTTCCTTCCTGGTACCCGCCCAATTAGTATGAGAGAAATATTTAGCTTGAAGTAATCGAAATACTAGAGAATTAGGTTCACCCATTAACCGCCACACCGTCTTCGCCAAAAGTGCACGGTTGAAAGCCTCAAGGTCACGAAAACCTAACCCACCTTGGTTTTTACTCTTGCAAAGTTCTTTCCACTTCCACCAATGCATTCCTCTCTTGTCATCTGCCTTACCCCACCAGAAACCTGCTACCTTTGATTGGTAAGACTTGCATATGCCTTTCGGTAGCTTGAAAACATTTATTGTATAGGTTGGGATTGCTTGTGCCACTGCCTTTACTAGCACCATCTTCCCCGCTTTCGACAAGAATTTGCTATTCCATCCTGTTAAATGGAAATCAAGCCTCTCATTAATCTTCTTGAACATCTCTTTCTTATTCTTCCCTGTCACCGTTGGCACAACTACACATAATATGATAACACGATATGAAAATAAACGAAATTATAAGTATTTGAATTAAGGTTTATAAGTTTGGTTTTTTATAGGGTCAACATGATAAGAACAATATTTTTTTGTGGTTTTAGTTAGGGTTAAAGCGGTAATACGATAAAATCCATTAACATTAGGATATTTTCATAATTTCCTATTTTTGTCTATTATATATAAGAAAAGTTAGAGAATTATTTTGTTCATCATACTTTACTTTCTTTCACAGTATATATATGACATATTTAACCCTGAAGAAAAAAAGGTAAGCATTTTCAATATATAAATTAATATCTATTTTTATCGTTATAGGAAATGTGAAAGATAAAGAAAAAAGATTTGGTATTATGATTAATTATCGTAATGGGTATTAACGGTTAATACGATATTTTATGGTTTGGTTTTGGTTTTAACATCATCCTTACAATAACTTAACTGTTTATTATCGTGTGACACGATAAACATGCAAAACGAAGTTAATCCTATACGAACATGACATGACACTATATTTCGCTAGGTCTAGTCCTGGAGTGCTGATTAGATAAAAGGAAGCGATATCGGTGCCGTAACGAAAAAATCTGGGTTCTCTATACTAGTTTTGCATTTTTCGGTGTCAAAACGCAGAGTTTTGTCGTTACATCCTGGTAAAGTTTGTTAAAAATTTTACTTACTATTCTGGTAAATATTGATTTCACAACTTATAAGGCATTTCAATATATACAGTAGTAATTGGTTCTCTAAGGTTCAATAGTGTCGGTATTGTGAATACTACCGGGAAAAGTGGTGGTGGTGTGTTGTGGTGTGTGGTGGTTGTGATGGTGTGTGATGGTGGTGGTGGTGGGTTCAAGTAGGGCAACGACGCTGAGAGGATGCCCGACGGTGGGAGTCGACCCGAGAGGATGGCCATAGATCGATTTATTTTTGTTAACAGGGAAAACTACTTTAACCGACGATATGCAAAGACTTTAGCCGACGACATACAAAGACTTTAATCGTCGGCAAAAGTCAAAACTTTAAGCCGACGATTGTTACTACTGTGGTCGGCTAAAATATGGCCGACGAGCTTTAGCCTACAATACTTTAGTCGACGAAAGTTCGTCGACTATTACTTTGGTCGACGATAAAGTCTAACACGCCGAAAAATTTCTTTCATCGGCTAAAGTGTTTTTCCTGGTAGTGGAAAATCAGATTTGAGAAAAAATGTTTAATCTACTAGACTACTATAGTGTATATTTACTAGCATTTTTTCCATTATCAAGATGACAAAGACAGAAAATTCTAATTTGCACATCTTTTATCCATTTTATAACTTAGAATTCTTTTAAGCGAGTCTCTTATAGGCATGACCTAGTCAGGCCCGGATATGAGATTTTCAGACCTGATTCGAACTTTAAAAAATGGACCCTTAAACTATAGTATTCATTTAAATTTATTTTCTCTTTTCAAAAAATTCATGAACTAAAGCTATAAACTCAAAATCTAACGACATAAAACATTAGAAATCTTTTTTATACTTGCTTACACTACTCATTTTTATAAAAATAGTAAGTAATGATTGTAATATAATGTTTGTTTTTTACTAAACTAATGTGTTTACACAATGAGAGAAAAACAATTTTGGGCCCTTAAAGGTTCAGGGCCCTGAGTCCATCGACTCTTAAGACTCTATTCAGGTACGGGTCTAGACCTAGTTGGTAGCTTTCCTTCGATCTAACGTGCACACCAAGTTGAAGAAACAAGATCATAAACTTTGGTTGTTTCACAACACAACATGTTTTTCGATTGCAATATTGAAGTAAAACAAATTATGAAGGTACTGAAACGTGCAATGACGATTGAAAGTGAAGATTGAAAATGGACTTTCAATCCTCTATGAACTGATCAAAGTACAAACAGCAAATAAACACAAGTTTTTTACATTGTGTAAAAGGACCTCAAAAGGAGGTAAACAACCACAGCAGGGTACGAACCCGAAAGATGATCACTATTGGATGAATTTGCTACAGAGTTACTCTATTACAAATTCCTAATCCTCTAGGAGTATCATCTTCTTCTCACAATTCAAGATACACAAGACAGTAACTTTGATACACTGCAGTTCTTCTCTCTATTAATTGTAGACAGAAAAACATGCTAACACTCTTGATTCAACTAAACAAGGAACGATTGAATCTTCATCAAAGGCAGCAAAAAATACTTTCTTTCAAATGCTATAGCACGCAAAGATGTCCTCCGATCACTTTGTGTGTTGTTCTTTATACAACTTTAATCATGTTTGCCAACCCTAATTCCTGTTCAAAAAGAAATTTTCATTAAGCCATACTAAATGCAAGATATGAAAGGATATCCTCACCACAATAGGATTCATTTCCTTACTTAAAACCTAACCAAGTTAGGAAAAATATATTTACATATCAGAACAACATATCGAGTTTAACAATGCTTACTGACATGTATGCATACGACAGTGTGATCAATGACAAAAGTCAAGATCACACTGTTGTTGCACTTTGTTATAGATGGTATATGAATGCCAATACCAACAAATTAAACTTGGGAGGTTAAGTTCAGAGTTGGAATGAGATTCCTGTCTTCTTGAAGAGAAAAGAAGATACGAGCTTTACGAGCTTTTGCACACCATTTTTTTACGATCCACACTCTTTACAATTTTTAATTTTTGTTTATCTATCAACAATATTTATCTCCCAAAACTGCCTTCATCACTCTCTCTCTCTCTCCGTTCCTCTCTGCAACTGCATCAGGCATCTCATTCCAAAATTTTATCTGATTAAGTGAGCAGCTCTCAACCAACTTCAATATAAATCCTAGACCCAATAGATGGGGAGAAGATGAGTACAAGCATGGCTCACGACAATTGTGATGGCGTTGGTAGCAACATGTTTTCATTGCTCGCCTATGATGATCCAGAGTTCCTCTTCCATTTAAACGTCCACCAAGTAACCAACATATCTTTGATAATACTAATAGTCTCTTAGTAATTTCATTTCCGGTGGGTTAGACTTTTAATGAATAATCTCATTCAAAAGCCAACATAAACGGTGACGAATCTGACGAGCAGAGTTTGTTGAAGAATTCTAGATGAAAATCTCAATATGCTTCTCTTTCTCATGCCAATGTCATGAACATAACTAATAAACAAGAATTAAGCGCAACATGAAAGTGAATTATATATGAATGGTAAACAAGAAGGAAGAATCAGATGGAATTGATAACAAAAGGGTTGGGTTGTTACTTGGGTATATTCCTGAAATGTTCATACCTGGGTTCATTTCCCTTCCTTCCCTTTAGTTGGACCAGTCAAACATTGTCTCTACTGGGAGATGATTTCTTTTGATTCTCTCTAACATAAACCACACCAAATTCACCAGCAAAAGTTTGAGTTTGTATAAGAGGGGGTTTAGTTGCAGATCGTGGAACAGATTTGACAGGGAGATAAAAATAGATATAAGGGTTAATTTAGTAAAATCAACACAAGGTGTGTGGATCGTAGAAAATGATGCGTAAATTTCAGCACCCTTTCTTTTACTCTTTCTCTATATTTGTACCCCGTCACAGTAAAAAATCTCCCTTTAGAGTCTATACATACAGGCCTGTCTATATATACATGGTTGAAAGTTGAAAATAGTTTTTTACCGGTAGCACATGAAGGGACGGGTAGTTAATGGAGAAATGTACGTACGTACCATTTTGCCTTCAGTCGTTTAAACGAGCAAGTAGCAATTGTTGAACTCGATCTGTACAAGAACAATATCGCAGATTCTAATATATCAATCGTCAGTAGTTCAAACGAGATAGTATGTACATATACAAGAAGAGTCGTACATCGTCCTGCAAGTAAGGATAGATCTGGTCGGATTCTTACTCATACATATATCAGGATCGGAGTATATTAGATGACTCAGTTTGCTAGCTCACGTCAATCAGAGCTGAGAGCACATGAAGAAGACGAAGAAGAACATGATGATGAAGATTGCTAGAAGACAGGACTATCCCTCTCATAAATTGAGGGTCTCCAAAGCCACCGTACAAGCTAGGTTGCGTTGTAAGAATATTAGTAGTGTAGTTGGGACCAAAGCTGGCCAAGATGTAGAGCTAGAGATCAAATCCGACCAAATGTTGCTGCTTCTCTTTGTTTCTTTCAACTTTCACTAGCTAGCTAGTGGACTAGAAAAGAATAATTTGATTTGTGTTTCAATGTTGTTATTTATTCATCCCTCAAGGGGTATTTATAGTGATACAAGATTTAGAGAGCTATTCTAAACATACAAGGAAAAAATAACCATAATTACAAGATTTCCTACTAATATTAGTAATCCTAATTTGACAGCTATTCTACACTCTCCCTCAAGTTGGGCGCGTGGATGTCAATCATGTCCAACTTGTCAATTGAGCTGTCAAACAATTTTTTGATACTCCTTTAGTAAGAACATCTGCTAACTGTTCCTCTGAAGTTACGAAAGGAAAGCGAATAATTTTCCGATCAAGATTCTCCCTGATGAAGTGACGATCAACTTCCACATATTTAGTTCGGTCATGCTGAACAGGATTATGTGAAACCCTCGACTTTCAGCAGCAACAACACATGTTAGCATACCCGCAGAACCATGCACAACAGAAGTTACACGAACAGAATTATGTAAATCTTTCAGGTCCACACCATGAGCAATTGAACCAAAGAAGCAATTTCTCTACACAGCAACAAACTCTTGAGAGGCAGATGAATAGTTCACAGGTTGAGCAGATGCAAAGGCAGCGAACCCGAGTTGAACAATATGGGCAGCAAACACATCAAGTGAAAGGAATGCCAGCTTCCACATTATCAAGGAAAGAGGGGGAGATCTACCGAAAGGTTCAGATATTAAAAAGCAAGTATGCGAGACCGCTAATAGTTGTCTTTCAAAGGCTCACATATTGTCTCCAGAACATATATTACTGAGGAGCACTTGGGTCTTGTTGAGAACAAAATCAGGAATATTCTACACCGATATAGAGACCAACAGCCTGTCTCAACCTCTCTAGAGCATGAAAAAACTTCTTTTAATGTGCATGCCATGCGTCAGTCGGTGCAACTTGATTCTCAAGCTCAGACCAAGCAAGACAAAAAGAAGCCACCACCGCAGACAGTGAACATAGAATGTTCTGCAACAAAGATGCAGCAGAGAAATGTGACAAACTTGATGAACGGTTCTGAGCCTCCCATCCAAACAACAGGATGTGCAGACTCAAAAATCAAAACAGCAATTACTGCAGCATAATCGCCGACCTGTGGAGTTGCATTCTGAACCTTTTCCTATTCCGTTGCCGGAAAATCATAATTCTTCTTTGGCTCCCAAGGATACATCACCTATGCCTGTGGACTCTGAGAGACATATGTCAGATACTGCATTACATTCAAGTGCGGGAAATATTGGAGATGAACAAGAAAGAGGTGCACCAGAAGCCCCATCATTAAGTACACCTTTATTTGAAAAGCCCAATGATGACATTCATTGTGATAAGTCCACAGTAAATTCTGATGAGGTGCAGCCTATTCAGAAGTTAATCAAGGTAGTAGACTCCATGTCATATAAAGCACTAGCTGGTTCAGCTTCAGATGTTACTTCAGTAATGTATGATAGGATGGAAATGAAGCGCCCGAGAAGGACATTGCCAACTATTGATGCCGATGATTCAGAAAGTTGGATATGTCATAAGATGAAAAAGGCCTTGGTACAATTGGATACAATTCATCCACTTATAAGTTATATTTTATTTGTCCATTTTCTGATGTGGGATCCTTTCTCTCTAACACTCCCTCTCACGTGCAACCTAACTTTTTAGGTTGACACGTGAAATTCATTCAGTCCAATTCCCACATCGGAAATCGGTACATTCATGCGGTCCAATTCCCATTTTGGAAATTGGGGTATGCGATCCAAGACCCACTGTAGACACTTGGTATGGTATGGGCCAATCAGAATTTTTCCGACGGCAATTTGATTCGATGAACCCAAATTTGAGCTCATTATGATGGGAGACTTTCCCCCGTTACGTTGGGAGAAGTAATTGAAGAGAGACCCGTGCGCCGAGCCGGTGCTTGATAAGTCGAGCCGATAATTTTGTGTAAATTGTTGCTGCTAGTGGTGTCAGGGAGTGATTCTGATGTGCTTCTCTTTTGTTTATTGTTTTTTCTTCAAAAGAGGTCTGATGATGGTGGGACAAGAGTTTGGCTGCAACTTGTGGTGTGGTTTGTTTGCCTTTTGTGGTGTTTTGCGTTTGGGTTTTGGGATTCGGTATTTGGGAAATTCAGGTGGTGATTATGGTGGTATGCAGCAGAATACGAAATTTGAGTTTTGGCTTTTGATGTGGGTTCATGATTTGTTTGTGGATTTGAGCGGATTCAGGATTTGTTTGTGGATTTGGGTGGATTCATGATTTGTTTGTGGATTTGGGCGGATTCAGGATTTGGTATGGTATTTGATTCAGTAAAAATGCAGCGGATTTGTGGTTTTCAGATGCAGGATTGAACCTGCTCTGATACCAACTAGAAAAGAATAATTTGATTTGTGTTTCAATGTTGTTATTCATTCATCCCTCAAGGGGTATTTATAGTGATACAAGATTTAGAGAGCTATTCTAAACATACAAGGAAAGAATACCCATAATTACAAGATTTCCTACTAATATTAGTAATCCTAATTTGACAGCTATTCTACATAATCAACCTTGTTGTGTTGAAGATTGTTTAAACCTACCTTGATTGATTTGATCGGATCCCAGTTAACACACCCTCCATCAATCTAGCTCCTTCTCTCCGATTGATTTTTATTCGATTCCGGTACATATAAGATGAGGTTGAGTCATAAAATGAGGTTCATGAATCGCAGTACGTATGCGTATCTAACTCAACTATGAAGTCATAGAAATACAGAAATGCATGTCACTACCAGAACAACTACTATAACCGACGAAATTTTTTCGTCGGTCTTTTTTTTGAAATTTCGTCGGCTAGTTATAGCCGACGAGGATTCGTCTGCTATAGTGTCGTCAGAAAAATGTTGTCGGATATGACTTTAGCTGATGAAATAAAAAATTATCGTCGGCTATATATAGTCCTAGACTATAACTGACTACGGGCATTTCGTCGGCTATATTCCTAAACTATAGCCGATGAAATTTTGCAAAATTTTTGTTAGCTAAGTCTCAAACCGTTGGTCAAAAAAGTTTGACCGTGAAAAGTTTAGCCGACGAAATAAATATAAATCGTCGGCTAAAGAGTGAAAACAAAAAAATAAAAGCCGACAAAACTTTTTCTGATATTCGATAGTAGTTGAGTAGTAAACTGGAAGGGTGGCAAGGGAAATTTTTGAGTAGTGCAAGCAGAGACATTCTCATTCATGTGGTTGCTCTGGCTCTCCCTTCTTACATGATGAGTTGCTTTCTGCTTCCTAATCCTTTTGTAACACTCTTCAGCAGATGTGTGCTAGATTTCGGTAGATTAGTAAGTCTGGGGAACGGAAACTTCACTAGTTGTCATGGGATAAATTGTATAAACCTAAGGAGGAAGGAGGTGTGGGGTTCTGAGATCTGTATATTCATAATCTAGAGTTGCTATCAAAACAAGGGTGGAGAATTGTGAAAAAAAAATCATTTTTCTCTGCTTGGTCGGTTATATAAAGCTAAGTACTTCCCGGATACTAGTTTTTGGAATGCACTTGCCCCTAGTTCTGCATCTCAATGCTGGAAAGGAATTTTTGAAGTGAGGGATTTGTTAGTTAATGGCACTAGATGGCAGATTGGTGATGGTAATTTTGTTCATGCATGGGAGGATCCTTAGTTTCCTAGAGTTCATGATTTTTGGCCTCTTAGTCGTCCAAGTTTGCGTCTTTTGAAGGTTAGTGAGTTTATTACTACCTCTCATTCTTGGGATCTAACTACTCTTGAAGAACACTTTGAATCTACCAGCCGGAAGCATAAGTGAATAATTATTTCGAACGAGTCCTCCGGTCTGGGGGACTCGTTCGAAATATTCGAGTTTAATATTGAGATATTCTCGATGTGGGGGAAATAGAATTAATGTTCTGAGGGGGTAGATTATGTCAATACGAGTCCTCCGGTATGTCCGGAACATTTTCCAGAACTACGAGTTGTTTATTATGGATTTATATAGTTTACGGAAGTAATAAATGTTATTTACTTTATCGTAAAAAGTTGACTTTGTGATAAGTTGAGAATTTGGGGAAACTTCCTTCAGGAAAGTTGTAGAAGACGTTAATACGAACTCGTGAGTATGTCCTATGAACTAATCAGAGTTCGTATGCGGAAGTTATTCGGGATAATTTGTTATTACCGTGCGGTAAATAGTAAATGATAAAATATCTATTTACTGTTCATGCTAACTTTTTATAATCCAATCTGGGTCGTCAGATCAATTAGAGATTGATCTGGGCCGTTGGATTTTAAGTATATATAGGGGGAGTTGACCGGAGGGTCTCTCCCTCTCTCTTTTTCCCCCTCGATTCTCCTCGTTCTCTCTCTTCTTCTCTCTGTTTCTCTCGTCACTGGAGCCACCAGCACGCGCGTCCTGCCTCACCGTCGCCACCATCGGCTTCGCCTTGGCTCGGCGACCACCAGTTCAGCCGGCACCACCGTGGGTGAGGTCCAGCAAAGGAGAGACAGGGGTGGAGGACTGCCCTCTCTGCCTCGATGCAAATCCAGGCGAGAGGGGGAGCTGTGGATATCCATGCAGCACCAGGAGTTGTATAGAAGCATGGAGGAGCACAACGGAGCTCCGTCGGAGGAGAACCGCTGGAAAAATCAGGAGTTCGACTTCGAGGGTAAATTCTCCACCTTTTCTCTCGGTTCTTGCCTTGTTAGATTGCTAGGATGTTGTAGAAGGTAGATTTACAGGTGTTGAGAGCTAGTTTGGCCAGAAAACCTGGTTTTCTGACAAACCAGTCGATCGGGAAAATCAAGGGTAAAAAACCATGATTTTTACCGCGGCAAAGTTACCTTTTTACTGTTTTACCACGATATGAAATGTCATAACTGCCCCTGGCAGTTTAGGGTAATTACAGGGATGCCATCAAGGATGAAATTCCAGAAATACCCGTGGTGGTTTAAGATAATTACCGGACTGCCACTTGGACTGAAATCCCAGAAATGCCCTTGGCATTTTTGCATATTTACAAAACTGCCACTGAGGCCAAAAAGACATTACTGCCCATGTCTGCTTTATATATTTAAAGGAATACCATTGATGCTGAAATCTCATAAATAGCCCTGACAGTTAGAGATAATTACAGGGATGCTATTGAGGCTGAAATCTCATAAATGCTCTTGGTAATTCTAGTTGTTTACAAGGATGCTATTGAGGAGGAAATATCATAAATGTCCATGACTGTTTGATATATTTACAGGGATGCCATTGAGGTTGAATTGACAATACTACTCTTGACAGTTTAAGGTATTTACAAGAGTGTCACTTGAGAATAATTTGACTATTATATCCTCAATGGATTTGTTATTTACGTGGATGCCACTATATTATATATTTAGGTGTGGATGTTGATTATGAATATGTGTTTGCCTTTATATTTTGTTGTATATGTATGATTTTATATAAGTTCGATGTTATGTTTGAGATGATCCTGATAGATAGCTAGTTGGTGGGTATCTTAGCGGAGAGGTTAAACCGGGGATACGATAGGTGTAAGAAATCCTTGTCTTTGTGTGACCGATAAATAGAAAAGCGGGATTTGCCGGTTTGGACATTTTTTAATATAAGAGCTACGTGTGGCTTGATCCCTGAGTACAGGGTACGTAGGCAGCCTGATCTGGATTCGGGTGCAGTCACAAATAATAATTAGACCCTAGGTCTTCTAAAGTATTTAGTTTGAAATCCAATACGGGAATCGGGATAACCTCAGGTTGTGAGGTCTATTCCGGTATCGTTTGGATTGTTGATAATGGTTTGAGAAAAAGGATTATCCCTTCTCATTTGGGATTACATGTAGGGTTTACCATATTTACTACAGAGGTAAATATCCTTGAATTATCAGAAAGGGTAAAACCCCCTTTTTAGTGGAGAAATATTAAGAATTTTATTAAAATACATAAATTACATCGTAATGGAACAACTGGTTATGAAAACTACCTCACAACACACATTCCTACCAATCTACAGTTATGGGTCTGTCACTAATAGCAACATACATGAGCCAAAAGGGTCTAACCTCTAACCAAATTTTATGTTCCAAAAGAGCTATTAAATCCCTAGAGTAACGATACAACCTCATCAACAACAATAAAATGAGCAACTTTCCCTTCTTCAACATCGTGTCGAAATACCACTAGACCACGTGCAAAGGTAAACCACCCTCATGTTGACAATCAGACAACACCAAAATCAAAACGGATAATCCCTAGAAGTGACGCCACAACAGTAGCAGACCAGAACAACATACCCAAACCCTTGCTCTAAAGAGCAGAGACTTAATAAACCTAACCAAAACAATAAAAACAAAATCCAGGCCATACCCAATAATTGGGCCCAAAACCATACACCATCCGTATGAACATGGAGAATGAAGCCCACCAATAAGATTTGGCCCACTGGCCCTTTGGCCCACCTCGATATATTTCTCAAGGAGCAGCTCCGCCGCATCTGTCGGATTGCCACTACCTCCAACCACCCCGCTTCCACTTGACGACCTTGAAAAGCAACACATCCACCATCCCAATCCTTCCATAGGTCACAACTGAGCAATTCATCCCAGATTGGATCAACACAATCCAAGCAGAATAAAACCGTCACAACCGACCCTCTTTGATATTCCACCAATCCCACGATGTCCCTCTTTATCATCGGCGCATCAAGCAGGCGAGAGTAGCATCTAGGGATCGGCTGACGTGCGCGTGAGTGGTTGGAGCTAGGGCAGATGCTAACGAGGCTAGCTGTGGCTATGCTAGAAGACGTTGGTAGTGGATGGGGTCAGCGGTGGTGGAGCTCGGAGATCGAGGCTGGGCGTCGCTGGTTAGAGACGCTAGATGGAGAAGAGTTTGATGAGACGTTTTGTGCGGTGTGGACTGAGCTGGGTTGAGGTGTACGGTGGCGGGGTCTGTGAGCAGATGCTAGCGAGGATGGGGTTGCCGCTAGTGCTGCAGCTCTGGTGTGAAGGGGTTAGGGTGCTGAGCACGCCGACAGAGGTGGAGAAGGATGACATCAACTTGGTTTCGGGTTAGTTAGAGGTCGAGCTCGACTATGGGTGGGGGCAAGGTCGCTCATAAGGTTTTTTGTTTTTGTAGGGTTTCGACTATGAACTTAGGTGAGAGTATACAGAGGCGTGATAACGTGTTCAAGAAGAAATGTAATGAGAATAACGGTATACTCATTTATTGATAGAAAAGCTTATTTATAGGCATTACATATAGTGTTCTGAACGATCTAGAACATCTATAAATATTATAACTTATACAGTTATACTAATAAGAAAACTAGATCAACCAATCATATATGTATTAGGACACGACATATAACACAAGGACGAAAATAAAATTTCCTTAAATATTGTTGACAATATATGATGACGTTTCTACCCTCGAATCGGTCTCTTTGCTTTTATTTGTCTTTTAGTACGAAAAGGTCCTCGTATATTCTCATGCCATATAGTCGTCCAAACACTTTCAAACGAAGGGACTTGTGTGGGATTGGTCAGATCACTAGGGCAAAATGTAGCAAACAAAATTTCTCAAAGCTTGTAACAAATTACAACACAGTTTACAATAAAACCAGAAAATTCCCCTCCCAATCTATTACTTGCCCTAAATTGCCGAATGTCATATAGAAAACAATTGCCCCTGTGTTCATAGAAGCAATTGCTCCAAGTAGTAGCGACTGCCCCAACTAGACGCAATTCCCCGATTCTTATAAGCTCTCCGTTTCCGAAACCCATATTGATTTTGATTGCTTCTCATGTGTTTTTGTATTTGCCCCGAATTTTTCAAATTTAATATGAATGACCTAAGATAGATTTTTTTAAGAGTTTACTATATATATATATATATATTTTGTTTCTTGTGATGTCATGGATCATTTCGGTGATCTGTAATTTTTTTATTCATTTGCTTTATTTTTATTTTTTGGATATAGTAGAATGTTAGGGCTTTGGTTGCAAAATGTTAGGTTAAAATGAGATTATGAAAATGATGGCCATGGTCAGAACATACTGTATGGCTGGGTAGATAAATTAGGTGACTTTATATTCGGAGTGATGCCGTAGTTCAGCTATAGGCTTAATAATTGGAAAGTGCCTCGCTTTGCAGACTAGCCCTGTGTGTTTATTTTTTTTTTCTGTTTATTCACATCAGTTTTAGCAGAGGTTATATTGATAGTTTTGAAATAGGATAATGCATATGGTAGAAGTTTTGTTGACATGGTTTTAAAAAGCATAACTTTGTACGAAGCGTGCACGCTTTAAGATATAAAACTTGATCAATTTTTAGGGGTGCAGGTCTTTATTTTGTGTTGTGGAACAAGGACTAAAATATCGATAATCATAGAAATTTCGGTGGTTTGAAAAATGGAAATTTCGATGGATATATCGAGAAATTATCGAATATTGATGAATTTTTTTTCAAAATTTATATAAAAATTATATATTTGACTAAAATAGGCTAAATATAAAATATCAGAAAGATATAAAAATTAATATCGGTGCCTATAAAAAAAGAAATTTTAAGAAAATATCAAGGATATTTTAAATATTTAAGACCTTGTGTGGGATAGACATGCAACATTTATATTTTTTTTCTTTTCTTTTATTTTTCTAAGTTTTTCTTTTTATTTTGGACTTCTTGTTTGTAGAATGTATGTTTGAAACTTTGTTTGAATAATGTTTTTGAACTCTAAGACAAAATTTGTAATATGAGAAGCATGGTTAGACTTAATTCCTCAAAAATTTAAAGGACTCAAAATCAGTTCATCAGACTACGGTAACCGTTAGTCAGTTTTTAGCGGGATTATTGTTTTGTGATTTTAATTTTAATTTCACTAAGGCTAGCTGGTTCTCCCCGAAATGTGTTCAGGCCCGACAGTTGACAGTAATTCAAGTCTAATCCAAACCATCCATTCGTGTGCTAACCGTGTGATACAAGTCGGTATCTATATATTCGGTATGGTAGACGGTACTACCCTATCGGCTTGCAAAATACGATACGGTAGACGGTATGAGTTTGATTAGAAAACGGTATTTTCTACCGTATCGTATTTTGTATAAAAAAAATAAAATAAAAATAATAAAAATGAATTAGAGCCGTTGATTTCAGATATGTTTAGTCAATATGAATCTAGACCGTTGTTTGGTAACCCTGACTTTAAATCAATCTCATTCTGAAATGTGAATCCAGTTTCAATTCAAACCCTCGCCTCTCTCGCTCAAACCCTCGACGGCCTCCTCCTCCTCCTCCTCCTCCTCCTCCTCCCTCCGTTCCTGGGCCTGTCCTCCTCTCATCGAATTCTCGGTTGATTTCAGTTTTACCTGAATAGTTCAGTTTGTGAGTGACCGACTCACTTGGGAGCATCTCTCAGTTTCAGCCTAGCTTCATCGATTTTGCTTCGGAATTCAGGTAACAAAGCCAAGCAGCTGTCTTGCCTTCTGGGAATTTTAATTTTTGTTTGTGTATGTAATGATAGCTTCGAATTGCAATTGAAAATTTGGGTATGGATTCAAAATGTGAAAATTACTAAATTGCAGTTGATTTCTGTCCAGTTCAATTTTAAGCCAAGCAGCTCTGTTTTTTGTAAGCTATGGATACTTTTTTTTTCAAGCTCAACACCATCTCTTGCTAATACGAAAACTTTTCACTGCTAAAGTATGCGAATTACTATTGTTAATTTGCAAAATCCAGTTGACATTGTCAAATTTTTATGTTAATACCAGCTTAATATGTTGTGCAATCCTGAAAAACCTCTATTGTCCATTGTAGGTAATAGGCCTCTCTCGGATCGATACTCAGCTGACAGGGTTCTGACTTGTGAGTATCAAAAATTGGATAATTGAGCCTTCCTTGTTGGTTCTTACTGGCTTTGGTTCTGAGTTTTGCTTATGCTTAGCTGGAGGCGTACTTTTGGGGTTTCGAGGTTTATCTTCATTTTATGCAATAGTAAAGTAATTTGAGTCAGCTCAGGTTCTCCAGATTATTTATGGATTGCAACAGAGAAGAGGCCATTAGGGCCAAGGGGATCGCTGTGAAGAAGATGGAAAGCAAGGATTTTGCAGGGGCGCGTAAGTTTGGTTTGAAGGCACAGCAGCTTTATCCTGATCTGGAGAACATATCTCAGATGCTAATGGTGTGTGAAGTGCATTGTTCTGCTGAACAGAAGTTGTTTGGGGGGAATGACAAGGACTGGTATGGTATTCTTCAGATTGATCAGAAAGCAGATGAACAGACAATTAAGAGGCAGTTCAAGAAGTTTGCTCTCCAACTTCACCCTGACAAAAACAAATTTTCTGGTGCAGAAGCTGCTTTTCAGCTAATATCAGAAGCTCAAAATGTACTTTTGGACCGTGACAAACGTAACTTGCATGATATTAAACGCAGGGCTTCTGTTTCTAAAACAAATGTCCCGTATCGACCCCCAACAAAGGCGAGTTTTCACAATGTCAGAACTAATCTTCCAGGTGTGAATCCCCCGAACCAGCAGCAACAGCAGCCCACCTTTTGGACTATGTGCCCATTTTGTAATGTTAGGTACCAGTATTATAGAGCAACTGCCCTGCACAAACCTCTTAATTGTCAAAGCTGCAAGAAGCTCTTCGTTGCATATGAGACAAACGTGCAAGCACCACCAACTACCGTCAATCAGCAGGCATACCCCCAGCAAAAATGTGGTTTCAGCAAAGTTGAAATTAAATGTCAGGGAAATTTTGCTGCTGAAAAACCCAAGTCTGAACCTGTCCAAAAGAGTGGTCCACAGGCAGGTGGTTCTTCTGGTATTGGTTCTGAAAAGGTGAACCGAAAGAGAGACAGAAAACGAGACAGGAAGCATGTAGTAGCCAGTAAAAGCAGTGTCTCTGAAAGCAGTGTCTCTGAAAGCAGTGTCTCTGAAAGCAGTGACTCTGAGAGCACCACTGACTCTGAAGAAGATGTTGTTGATATGGAGGGTGTTCATCAAGGATTTTATGGGGAGCAACCTAGGAGATCCTCACGGAGTAAGCAGCAGGTATCTTATAAGGAAAATCTAAGTGACGATGATGACATTCCTCTATCAAAAAGGGGGAAGAGGAGTGGATCCTCATGTGCCACTGAAGAACAAAATGAATATGCTTCTAAAGAAGAGGAATCTAAAATGAATAACCAATCTGAACCCGTTGCTAACACCAAAGGAGACGAGGATAAGGTGAAACAGAAAGAAAGTGCCGCTTCTGAAAATTCATCGAGGGTTCAGGCCAAAAATATGGTGAATGATGAGAGAAGCTCAGAAACTAAAGAGAATGTTCATGAGAATCCTACATCAGATACAAGCGCCCATGAGAAAATACCAGAGCCACTGTTTTCTTTTCCCAAGAGTGACTTCAGTGACTTTGAGAATATCCGGACAGAAGAATGTTTTAAAGTTGGGCAGCTCTGGGCT
This sequence comes from Comarum palustre, assembly GCA_951800085.1. Lineage (NCBI taxonomy): Eukaryota > Viridiplantae > Streptophyta > Magnoliopsida > Rosales > Rosaceae > Comarum > Comarum palustre. The sequence goes on from OX637589.1 coordinate 2,659,069, forward strand.
GTTTATGACAATGAAAATGGGATGCCAAGATTTTACGCTAGGATAAAGAAACTTCACTCTCCTGAGTTCAAGGTGCACATAACCTGGCTAGAGGCTGATCCCGATGACGAGAATGGAAAAAAATGGGTGAATGCAAATTTGCCAATTTCTTGTGGTAAATTCACACAAGGCCATTCTGAAACCATAGAAGGTTTTGGGATATTCTCTCATGTGATATGTTGGGAGAAGATTAAAAATACTTACAAGATATATCCAAGAAAGGGAGAGACTTGGGCCATTTTTAAGAACTGGGAAATTAACTGGTGCTCCGATTTGGACTCTAATTGTAAGCGTAAGTTTGAGTATGAGTATGTTGAAATTTTGTCTGAGTATGACGAGGGTGTTGGATTGCATGTTGCACTCTTGGAGAAGGTGGAAGGCTTTGTGAGTGTTTTTTGTCGAACGGTGCTAGAAGGAAACGGCATGTTACATGTTCTACCAGGTGAATTATTGAGGTTCTCTCACAGGCTTCCATCCTTTAAATTGACTGGTGATGAAGCAGTAGGAGTGCCATCAGGATCTGTTGAGCTTGATCCCGCCTCTATGCTCTTTAGTGCTGAGGAAATTGAAGCAAGAAAAAAGTATAGTCGTACCAATGGGTTATTTTCTAAGTCGTCAGATATGAGGAAATCTATGACAGGGAATGTAGCTACACAAGGGGGTAACCCGAATATAATCAATCTGGAGCATGAACTTAATAAACCTAGTCAAGATCATGATGCTGATGAAGTGTCAGATATTGAAGTTCCGGAGCCTGTATTTTACAACTTTGATGCTGATAAATCGCTGGAAAAATTTGAGATTGGTCAGATCTGGGCATTGTACAGTGATGAAGATGGCTTGCCCAAATATTATGGAAAGATAAAAAAGATTGATTCTAGGAGATCTAAATTGAAGATTATGATTGCATGGCTTGAATCCAGCTCTTTGCCTGGCGATGCGTTGGAGTGGTGTGATCAAGATATGCCTATTTCTTGTGGGAGATTTGAGATTAGAAGGTATCAAGGTCAAGATTATGATTCTACCATGTCCTTTTCGCATCTAGTCAAAGCAGTTCCGGTTAATAGAACTGAAGTTGATATCTTGCCCAAGAAGGGTGAGGTTTGGGCAGTGTATAAGAACTGGACTCCTGATATATCGATTTCTGGGTTGGCAACCTGTGACTATGATATAGTCGAAGTGTGTGAGGTTAATGGTTTGCAAAGAAAGGTACTGATTTTACGGCGTGTGGATGGCTTCAACTCAGTTTTTAAAGTTGAAGTTAAAGAAGGATTAGCTGAAACTATGACTATCCCCGAGGCTGGGCTTCTCAGATTTTCTCATAGCATCCCTTCTTTCCGGTTAACAGAAGAGAAGGGTGGCAGCCTTAGGGGCTGCTGGGAACTTGATCCTGCTGCTTTTCCCGTCCGATACTTTAGTCAAAATTGATTTGGCAAATTGGCCTCATGCCTTGGAGCTAGAGGGCACATGCATATCTCTCAAGCCAGGGGTCTCTTTCCAAGATGCTGGTTTGGAAGATGGAATGATTTGGGAGAAATTTTTGAATGTATGAAGAGGGATTGAAGCCTGTCAGTTGCTTGTGAAGAATGATCAGTCAGATCAGTATACTATGAGGGAGGTGAATGTTCGCAGCAGCTCGATGAGTTTTGCTCTTTTTGTCTTGGCGGAGAGCAGTTGTCTCTGCTGGTTTACATGTATGTAAATTTTTGAATTCTTTGTTTATTTTTCCTCTAACCTTCAGCAACTAGACGCTGATGCCATAGTTTGGGGTGATGTTGGAATGCTGAATACCAACCAGCAATGGAAGATCTGAACTTTTTACATCTCAAGACTGTCGTGTTTTCAGAAACTTGTAACATTATTTCTGCTGTTGACAATGTAGACGCATGCTGACAGTTCTTCTATTTATATGTAGTTTCTTCCAACTTTTTTTTGTGGCTTGGAGGCTGTTATCAGTAATCCTCATCGGATCCCTGTTCTGCAAATGCATCGGATATCAAGTCTTCTGATGAGTAATGAGTTTGGAAAGTTGAGCACTTGTGCAGTGGTACGATATCAAATTCTTGTTGGTGCTCTTGATCTTCATGGTCGATAACTCGGACAGGTGATAGAGATGTAAGATGCTTATATAGCAACAAATGCTCCAACTTACAAGGCTGTTGATGAGATTTAGCAACTAAAGACTCCGAAAGTAGCAAAGGACTTTACTAGCAACGCTTGTGAAACCAAAATTACTCAAGATAGGGTTCTTAATCGGAAACCTTTCCGTTTGTGAATGCCACAGCTGCTCTCCTGAGAGGCATACCATTTGGTTGCACACTTGCACATACCAGGACTTGGTTTTGCCAGATTTCAATCTTCTTGTATGTCATTTTCTGATCTCCCATTTGTTCCCAAATTGACTAATGCAAACATCCATTGAAGACGTCTAGTATGATGTTATCAATAATCAGAAAAATTCTCTTATAAAATGAACTGTTTTTTTTCCTGATACATTGAACTGATTTTTTGTTTACTGCATTAGTGATAAAATTTACTGCAAAAGAGTTTTGATGGCTCATGGGCCATGGCCTCCAGTTTCAACATAGTTGAAGATATGTGTACCCAGTGTTCTAAAAGGCCCCGCCTAGCACCGTCTAGTCCCCGCCTAGGCTCTAGGCTGCAACAAGCCGCCTCGCTTTTCTTCAAGGCCTTTGTGCCAGGCTGTGGGCAATTAGGCGGCCGCCTAGCCCGCTTAATCGCCGCCTAGAGGCCGCCTAGACGCCTAGGGTTCTAAGCTCTCCGGCTAATTTTATTTACATTTAGTGGTGGAGTTGTTACATTATGGGGAGCATGCGAGTATAAGAGTAAATGATGTTTTTAGAATTAGAAATATATGTGTTTATTGTTGTTGTTGCTCACTTTTACATGAAGTTATGCTAAATTTTAGCTATAATCTATTTTATAAATAGGTCTAACAAGATTTAAGTCGAATAATTTATCCATATTTGACTGTTTTCAAATATTATAGTACATAAAATATATATTTTTAATTAATAAATATGAAAAAAGTAAATCGCCTAATCCCCGCCTAGGCTGTCCAGGCGCTAGGCTATGGGTCGCCGCCCGCCTACCCCCTAGCGCTTTTTAGAACATTGTGTGTACCATAATAAATTGGGTCTTGAAAAACTATGGGATGCAAACTTGCTAAGCCATGAACCACCAAACCCAGAGCAACTTAGCTGGTAGCCTCTCTCTCTAACCTGTACAGAGAGAAAGTAGATATGGGAAAAAAATTCTCCTCCCCTTCTGGCTAATTTTTGGTTCCTTCCAGATCTAGATTGAAGGCTTCAGGGGTAGGGGAGACCCCTTTTCATCCTCTGCAACATCTTTCTGCTCTTCTCTCACCTAATCTTTGTGGTGATTTTTCCTTTTGTGGCTATCTCTGGCTATTGTTCAGCAATAAGATATGTCTTCAGAAGGATCATTGAGCTCATAATGCCAGCCCTCCTGCTGGAAATCCTCCACACATTTTGGAAAGAACACAGCATCTAGGTACACATCGACCAGATTATAGAAATCCTGAATTCAAAAAAGAAAACCACTACTTCAGAATACAGAAGATATACAGCGTAAACCACATTGTACTCAAACTCGTTTTTACCTTTGTATTTGTGGAGGCAACGGGGTAGCAAGTCCTATGAGGATAGGTGAACGTATTGAGAAAAGTATTCAAGCTCCCTTTTGACAGCTCCACAAACGGCTCTTTCAAAGGGTATTTCCTGGACCCTCACAACACACTGTGCTCCAGTATGTGTGGAATTCCAGTCGAATCATTTCTGCAACAACAAATAGAATCAAGACATCATCAATGTTCCGATTCTCATACACTAAGCAAGTACACATTCGCAGTAACAGGCCGAAAACGCCAACACAATGCAAGCCGAACAGCATTTACACACTATCCTAACTGGTAAATTCGAAGCTTAATTAGATAAAATAGTCGATTTTAGACTAATACTCACGGTGGTGTTCAGAAAACAATGCCGAAAACCTTGTTCTCATCATCATTAGACACCGAAATCACCAGAGCACCGGTCTTCTGAGCAGAGCTTTGGATTTACACTCTCCAATAAACTCTTCAGTGACCTTCTCGAATCCCAGCTTTTCCGCAACCTCATCAGAAACTCCAGAAGACTCTAAACCACACAAACTCTCAATCAAAACGGCAACGCATTAGAAAAAGCTAGAAAATGTTAGGGTGAGAGCCCTAACTCTCAGAGAAAGAACAGAAAATGTAAAAAACAAAGAAATTTTAAACTGATTTCGAGTGAGCTACCACTCCGAGCCGCTGGAGGGGTTAAGGTTAGAGCTCTCCCTATAAGATTCTTTACCATGCGGATGATCGAACCAGTGACCTCTTTACTACCAGAAGTATCACTGTGACATTCGCCCAACATGGTGGACCTAGCCCCGATCATTAGAACAAACCCACATGGGTAAAGTGATTTTTCATTGACAAAGAAAACATTAGGTTTGGCAGCTACATATAACCCTAGATGACCAAATATTATAACAATCCATCCCCCTTATAAAAGTTTCACATTTAGAGTCAAATGATGCACTCCTCTGCAAGTCTACAAGATCTTCATTCAAACCCTCATGGAATAATCAGCATCACTTTTATACCAATTATGTGGCCCAAAAGTTCAAGCAAAGACAATGCAAGTCTCTGCATATATAACTGATGACAAGCCAATCCATTTGCAGTACAAATTCATGAGCAGAGCTAGATCACCCAAGCATAACATTGGAGGCTTCACAGATTTGTCCAACTGGTTGGTTGACAATTCATTGATGAATTTGGTGATTATCTCATCAAAATAAAGCAACATCACATCGTCTAAAGGGAAATAGCTTTCCTCCATACCCTCTCCTATCCACTTCCATAACTCATAATTTGAAGGCAGAGCAACACCAACAAAAATGACTTCAATGTTGCTTGGAGGAATATTATCGCAAGAAGCTTTTTCTCAAACTTGTTTTCAGTGACTTCTTTGAGCTTTTGTTCACACTTTGAATGCCATGTAGAATGACCCATCCATATTTAAGACTTTCAGTAGAAATGATAAGTTTTCCATCTTTAATTTCATCCTCAGAACAATGCAGAGTGATATGTCACATTCTCCACACACTCAGATTCTGAGTCCTCTTTAACACCCTGACTCCATTCCCAAGTGGCAGACACATGCTTTGGCTTCAAAATCCATGATTTACTTATAACACCAACAAGCTCACTATCAGTGCTTTCACCCTCGAGACACTCCAAAATAGCCACAAAATCATCACAAGTCTGCAAAGATTCAACTAAAACTACATCTTTTGGTTTCTTGAAGAACTCAATATTGAGTCCTTCAGCATGTACAATCTTTTTGTCCTCCATCTGATGATCAATTTGATATGCCAAGCTTCCTGTAACTCTTGCAGCTAAGATTGGTTGCTTAACCCGAAGGGGTAGCTGCAAATTAACACACATTTTCCAGAAGAATGAAATACTATATTCCTTGTCCCCATCAGCAATATTAGCTTCCATAGTCACCAGTCCATCGTCATGTACAAGAATGATAGTTCTCGCATCTTGATTGTTTACCGGAAATACACCATCTCTTTTATTGTCTAGTAAATTAGGTGCAAGAACAAGTGGAAAACCATTTCCAACATCTGAAATCTCAGCTTCCACTGCATTGCTTACCCTCATATGGACTTTATTCTGGAAATAGCAAGAGAGCACAACATTCCCTCGAACCTCACTCTTTGCCACCTTGAATGACCACACCAGATCAGAATAGTCACCATGTGATTTAGGTGAGTTAGGTGTTCTGATATACCTGTCTTCATGATCACTATGGATGGTGACACAAGGCCTCATAAGCTCCTGCATTTTGTACTCATCAAATTCTAACAATTCTTTATCGCGGACCATCTTATCAAACCTAGAGAGGGATGGTTGTAGTGGATAGTGATTAATCGTCCTCGACCGCTCAATGTACTTCTTCAGCCTTTTACACAGTGAACCAGTAATAACAATTTTACTCCAAAACTGCAATCTTTTACCCTACAAGCAGACAACTCCACCATACTTAAATGAGACTTACACTCAGTTACCTCATTAAGAGGTAAGACAGTAATGCTTGGAATGCCATATTGAATTGAGGTTGCAATTCCCTCCCAACCAAATGACAAATGCAGACATCCGATTACAGAAAATGTAAATTAAAGATTGGTTCTGAGAGATGAAGAAGCAGAAGAGGAGGTGAAGGAGCGGGGGCGGAAGGAGAAGAAGGCGCGGTTGGTGGAGGAGAGCTGCTCCCTCCATTTTTGTGGTGTGAAAAGTTGGGGGGAGGGAGAGTGGTGGTGATAAGGTTTGGTTTTTATCATTCTCAATGCATCAAGTAGTAAAGGTTTGGTTTTTATCATTCTCAATTTTGTTTTGATTCTGAGGGGGTTTGGATAGGTGGTGTTGGGTAAGAAGATTTTCTTTCTTTCATGCTGAGGAAGAAGAAGACAGTTTGATGGTGGCTCTCATGGTTTTGCTTCAAGTGTTTTGTGTAGGGAGTAGTGGAGTGACTACGAAAGTATGTTTTTTATTTATTTTTGTTTTCTTGATTGACAAGTGAAAAATGAAACCGAACAAGGAAATTGAAATCCCTAATAATAGAGGCTTTAGGTTAAAAGAGCAGAAGAGCTGATATCCCTACGTAATAAGTTGCAATTACTTCAGCAATGACTTGAAATGAAAGAATATGTTGATGCAAGGGATGTTGATTCAAAAGTGCATGAAAGTGCAAAAGTTTTCTTGTGGAAGGTGATGCATGATGTTTTACCAACAACTTCATTCTTGCATCGATGACATCTATTACACTCTTCTGTTTGTTCAAGATGTAAAACTTCATCATAAACTTCTCTCCATGCTCTTTGGACATGTTCAAAAGTTAAAGCAGTTTGGGTATTTACTGGTTTCAGAAGAGTTGTGGGCGGTTGGAAAGGGAATAGTGTTGCAGCTCTGTTCAGGTTTGCTATATCAGTTCTCTCTATGTCTGAAATTGTGTTGGTGGTATTGTTATGCTGGGGAATTTGGCAAGCTAGGAATGATGAGATATTTAGTTCAAAGTTTGCTAGTGCCCAATATTTAGTTTCACAAGCTAAAAGGATGCAACAAGATTTACTAGTGGTGTTTGTCATTCTTGTGCTAGTACTACTAGCCGCACTATTTTCACTTGATCATTGGGGTTGTCTTACTTCTCCTTTCTTCAAGTTGAATGTGGATGGAGCTGTATCCCAGGAATTTGGAAGCCGGGGCTTGGGTGCTTGTCTTCGTAAAGAGAAGGGAGATTTGTTGTTGGCGGTTTCAAAGGGCTTGCGGGGAAACTTCTTTGTTAGAGCAACTGAGTTGTATGCTGCTGTGTTGGGATTGCATGCTATATATCAAGCAGGCTTTCAGTCCTCTCATATTATTTTGAAGATGAATGCTTTAGGAGTGGTTAATGATTTGGTTAATTTGGAAGGAGATTGGTCGGAGCACCGTCACCGGCGCTTGATCGGAGCAAAACTAGGGACGTCCGCACTTTAAGGGCACTGCGGACATCCGTCTCTCATCCTTCCTTCCTTCCTATATATAAGACCCTTCCATTAAGTGATCTTTTTTTTGATATATATGAGAGATTGAAGATTACACAAACTTTTTAGTATGTATCAACACCTCCACAGTTCAATATTTAGATGCATATATGTAGATCATCTCTGCAAAATTTCATCTAATTTGGCGATCGTTAAGGCTTCAAACTAACTGAAATCAATTGACGGATCAAATATGCCAAATATGAACCATTCATACTTTAACTTTTAATTCGCAGTTTTGAGCACCTTAACGATAACCAATTTGGATGAAATTTTGCAGAAGTGATATACTCATATAGAAATACATATTGGACGGTAGAGATGTGATTTTGTGATCAAAAAGTTGGTGTAAACCGTGATCCCTCAAATATGTCAAAAAAGAGATCCCTCATTGGAATGGGATTGTATATATATATGTATATATATATAAACATACACACACATGACCCTTCCACTAAGGGATCCGTCATTGTGACTTATATGAGGGATTGAGCATTAAACCAACTTTTTGATCATATTTTTCAATCTCCACCATTCAACCTCTAGGTATATATGAGTAGATTATTTCTGAAAATTTTCAGCAAATTTGGTGTTAAGACGTCAAACTAGCTTAAATCAATGGATGGTTCAAAATATGATAAATCTGAACCGTTCATGAAAATCGTAGTTTTTTTTGTATCTTAATAACCACTAATTTGGATGAAATTTTGCAGAAGTGATCTACATATTAGGACCTAAAAACCGAAAGGTGAATATTGAAAAATTTGATCAAAAAGTCAGTCTAATGCTCAATCCCTCATATAAGTCATAATAAGGGATTCCCATTGGAAGGATCCCTTCACTTGAGAGCCGACTGACTGAGGGAGTGCCGCACACAAGAAGAAAAAGGAAGGGCTTTGCCCTTTCCTTTCCTCTCATCACAATTCCACTCATCCTTATTTCATCACCTCAAGACCACTTATTTCTACTCAAGACCATTCATCTCTCTACCATCTTCACCTCAAGGCTACTCTTCTCAAGACTATCTCTATTTGAGATTTGAGGTAAAAGTAGGATAATTGTAAATCAAGACTAATCATAATTGCTCCATAGTAATTTATGGCTAGTTCTTGTTATTCACCACTTTTGTTCACTCTTTCCTCTTTAATTTTGTATATTGATGTTATTTGGATGATGGGTAGTGAATAATTTGGTTTTGGGAGCTAGAGCTTCCAACTCTAGCACAATTTTGATGTAATGAGCACATTTTCGGAATAATAAGTATCGTACTTTCATATGGGTGCACTCTAATTACTATTCTTATTGATTCTTGATGCATGAATTTAGGGAATTGATTACTCTCTTTGTTATTTGTTAAGATTTGTGATGTGTGTAACAATTGGTGTTTCTTTTGTCTATTAGCTTTCTTGTAATTAGTGTGGTGTGTTAAGTAGTTGCTTAATTTGGAATTGATGATTGATATGTTTTCTATTCTCTTGTACTCTTTGCCTTTAGTTATATTGTAAATCAAGACTAGTAATAATTTCTCTATAGTAATTTGTGGCTAGTTCTTGTTATTCACCACTTCTGTTCACTTTCCTCTTTAATTTTGTATATTGATGTTATTTGGATGCTGGGTAGTGCGTAATTTAGTTTTGGGTGCTAGAGATTCCAACTCTAGCTCAATTTTGATGTAATGAACACATTTTCGGAGTAATAGATATCATATTTTCATATGTTACTATGCTTATTGATTCTTGATGCATAAATTTAAGGAAATGATCACTCTCTTTGTTATTGTTAAGATTTGTGATGTGTGTTACAATTGGTGGTTCTCTTGTTAACTAGCTTCTTATAATTAGTGTGGTGTGTTGAGTACTTGTTTAATCGGGAATTGATGATTGCTATGTTTCTATTCTCTTGTACTCTTCGCCTTTGTTGTGGTCCTAATACGACATGATAATTATGAATCGAGAGTTTATTCTTTCCTTGATCGGAATAGTGGATACCAAATAAAAGATATCGACTTAGTGATCTTGACCGGCATTAGGGTTAAACAATAGCAATGTACAATTGCTTGCCCATGCATGTGCCTGTGATGGGGTGATGTGGTAGTTGCACACATTTAAAAATGCATCAAAATAGAACCGCAGGGCAAATGTGACAGCGCTGATTCCTTAGAGAGTGGCCTTTTCAAAACGAAAAAGAAAATACGGTTATACTTTTCATATGCTTCAATAAGAATCACGTCAAAAATGCAGTGGTGGAACGAACAGTTAGCAGCTTAGTGACGCAAACGGAGTCCATCATTATGGCTGCAGTAACCGATGTGACTCCTCAGTTGTCACGTCTATATGGCGAAGCGACGTTGGTTAGTGTTGCGCCCACGTGGCACCCATCCAACAATGTTATGGCTTAACGTGAACGGTGATGATCGTCGCTGTGTCTTCTATATAAGAACTTGAGATAGAGGTTAGGGGTTTTGCTTCTCCCATTTTCATTTTCAAACTATTTTGCTTTAGTGCCTTGTTCTCAGATTCAGAGAATTTAGATCGAGTAATCAGACGAGCCTTGCGAAGCAGGTTTGTGTTGGTGCTCCTAACATGCAGTTAGCAATAACACGACCATTAAAGAAATGGAAAGTATTTGAAGCCCAAGTATGGTATCACGAGGATTGACGGACTAACCTCAATCCTTGGGTAATCGACGTTAAGTCACTAACGCAAACAGGAAACCGAAATCTAAAGAGCTACTCTAATATTCTAGTGATATTTGCAATGATGTAGAGATGCCCAATATGTGGTTTTACTCTAAAATCCAACTTGTGACAATGCTCAATCCATGATGAAAAATATCACTTGTTTCATCATTTAGTGTCTGTTTAGGCTTATATGAATCCAAGCTTGTTTCATTTCCACCGTTTTAATTTCGTTCTAGTGCCTTGTGTGTGTACTACGTACTTGAATTGATGTGTTTTGTGCTACATATATATAATGTAAAACTGTTGTCTGAGTGAATAAAAATGATGATTCTAAATTCTGAATGCAATGGCTTATGAAAGTAGACAAGTTATTGCAAACAGCAATACAGATCAATGTTTGCTTACAACACAAGTTATTACAAACTGACTACAAATTACCTCATCAATTGAGAAACAAAGGACCCAATTTCAGGCATTGATGAAAGAAACAATCTCCTTCATCAGAGCCACAGCATTATCTCCAGTTGGATTGTTCAAATGAAACACATGATCCTCCCCCTTAGACACTACAACCTCCACACTCCCACTCCACCCACTCTTCTTCAACAGCTCACTATAATGCCACCCCCTATGTACCAACCCATCATTCTCAGCAACACAAACCAGCACTCTCTCGGCCGCCAACTTCTCCAATTTCGGATCCTTACCCGGGTTTATTAACGGGTCATCCGCCCCACTGGTGGTCGGAAAAGCAAACCTCCATATAGCTTCAGCCATTGCTCTATTCTCAGCCTCAGTGGATTCACCCCCAACTGGTTCTGACCCCCAAAAATAGGGATGCACTAACACAACCCCATTTAGGTTCAAACCAACCAAACCCTCGTACCCATTTCTCAATCCCATATGATGTGCTATATTAGCCCCAGCACTATCTCCACCCAAGAACACTTTCCCAAAATCAGCATAGGAATTCAGCCATTCATCTGGTCCTTTTCCCTCAAAATGGGACCCGACCCATTTAAGCGCGGCCCATGAATCTTCAAACCCAATTGGGAGAGGGTTCTCTGGTGCCTTTCTATAAGCCACAGACACAGCAACCACATTTGTCTTGGCAACCAAGGAAGTGACATAGCTGTTGTAATAGGCACAAAATGGTGACCCCATACAAAACCCACCTCCATGGTAGTATACAAGGAGAGGAAGCTTTGTTGGGTTTTCAGTAACATTGGCTTTGGGGATGTAGAGCCTAACTGTGAGCCCTGTTTCGTCTGAGATCACAGCGTCTTTAGTTTCGACACCGGTTTGGGGATCAAACGATGTTGGAACAACGTCAGTGTTGGCGAGACGTTCGATGCGGCCGTCTTTGTAGATTTTGAGGAAGGGAGAGAAGTCTTTGTAGACTTCAGTGCTTGTATTTGACTCCATGGCAGGGGAGGAGGTGGTTTGAGAGCGAGTAATGATGCAGGGCTTTCTGTGAGGAAGAGAGAAACGTGTGAACGAAGAAGAAGAGGGATTGGAATGGAGGTTTACAGTGAGAGTTGGAGTTTTTGGTTTTGGACATGTAGAGATGGCGAGGCCGTAAAGACAAGTTGACATATCTCTACTTCTTCGCCCTTCAGCCAACCAGCAATTGATAAAGGTCACAATAATATCACCAGTATTATCTCTTTCTAGATTCCTTTTCTAGCACTGTCAATGTGTTTTTCTCCATATTTTCATGCCACGTGAACTCAGCGAATTTGAGTTAACTTTTGATGGAGAAACATCAGATGGCCATGGACCTCAAAAATTGTAATACTAAATTGGAATACCAAATTGTGTGTAAGGAAAAAAAATCAACTCAATATCAAGTTTTTACATTACACCAACTGTCTTAATTCATCTAAGTTGTTTCTCTCATGAGTTTGATTTCGAGTTAAGTCAAGTTCGAACGAATTTTTAACTGAACTAAATCAAATTTAATCGTTTAGAATTCACTTTCTTTATTCGCATATTCAATGTCTCTCATATAAGGTAAAATTGGGTTGGTTCGTGTTCTTTTACTTAAATCTCTAGTAAGGTTACCATCTTTTAGGAAAATTAGCTCAAACTTTACTTACATTGTGGTCTTCTGGTGATTGGAGATCAGGTCAACAACTCGAAGTTGGAATCATTCAGAAGGTTGGTGAATAACTGAATATGAAAAAAGAACTTCACAGGAGAAGCCAAACTCTTCTGTGACACAACTTGATGTCCAAAGTCGCATAATCAAGGTAACCACATATCGTCAGTGGTTACGAGCGGACCACCTCAGTTTTGGTTTTCTTTTGCATTATTGCTCTAGTTTCCATTAAAATGTGACAATGGCATTGTGTTTGTATGTGTGTCTGTATTTGTTTAGAAGGTAGTGTCTCAATTTCTTTATAGAATAAAATGGTGTCTGAATTTGTTATTTTAACAAGATAGCATTTCATCACTTAATGCCAGTTAATTGAAATGTGAATCACATTTGGATTAGAAGGTTATGCGATTAAGCACCTAATCAGTTAGTGAGAAAGGAATTCATGGTCAATTACATTTGGATCTAAATTTAAGGGTGGAGAATATTATTTAAAAGTTAAGTTGTTTTATTCTCTACCATTAGATTTAGATCTAAGGGTGATTGATCATAAATCTCTTGGTCAATAGCTGACCAGGTGAACACTACTGTGCGAACAAGTGAGAGCTTTTCGAGAGCTTTCCCACTCACAATAGTGGCATCCCGGATTTCATAATCCTATTCCCAGGAGTTTCAATCCTCTATTGGAAGAATTTGGTTGACCTAAGTTTGAGTAGGTGATTATTCTTGAAATAACAAGAGTTAAATACATAAAGAATTGATCTTGTTATTTCTAAGTAAATCATCTAGGGATGATAGATCATTCTCATGGTTGATCAGGGTTAGGATCATGAAGCCCTAGATAGGTTAGGACGATATCCTCAACCTAGACTGATGATAGCCTTGATTGGTGAAGACTTTTGATAGGAGACTAAACTCATTGGTGAGTGGCCTCTAATAAATATATATAAGAGTTACACGCTTACACCCTTTTCAAGGATGAGGATGGGTTAAACAACCTTGTTTTGATTCCTTTTGAGCTCTAACTATTGACTCTAGCTTTGCATCTAAGTGCATTATCCCTAGTTTTGCTAATTCCACTAAACGATTAGCATAACTTATAAGGTAATGATGACTGCTAGCTATTGTTCGGTCTAAAATTCTCACTATTGACTTTGTTGGTTGGAAGTCGAAGAGCCTTAAACACTCTTCATAATTCCTAAGACTCACTCTACTGATATGTCAAGTGAGTTGGACCTTGAGTTCACTCATGTGAGTAGGTCTCGAGTAGTGAGACTCTCTACCTCATCGGTGACTCAAGTGGGTTGGACCTCGAGGGTGAATTGATCTTAACTAGTGACTAGTGAGACTCTTTATTTGGTAACTAAGTAGGTTGCCTTATATGCACTCTGTGAATTGGTCTCGACTATCAAGGCTCTTTCATCTGGTGACTTAAGTAGGCTACTTTGTGTACACTCTGTGAATTGGTCTAGACTAGCGAGGCTCTTTCATCGAGTGACTCAAGTAGGTTACCTTGTGTGCACTATGTGAATTGGTCTCGACTAGCGAGGCTCTTTCATCGGGTGACTCAAGTCCTTAAGTGTTGGATGGTCAAGGATGTATATTTCTTTGGTAGCTTAAGTAGGTTATCTTGTATGCACTCTGTGAATTGGTCTCGACTAGCGAGGCTCTTTTATCTGGTGTCTCATGTCCTTATGTTGGATGATCAAGGATGTCTATTACACAAGCTACTAGTACTACCTTTATCGTAGATGGACTTCTGTTGAGATAGCTATACCTTTGTGTTCCAATAAACTTCTAGGAGTTTACAGGATAGATTTGTGGAACCGGTACCCCATATGGTTCGCGTCTGGGCATTGACACATATTCATCAGTAATGAGCTGACGTAACAAGAACTGAGTAGTCATATGCTTAGCACGGGGGTCTTTGCCGAATTGTTGAATAGATAGATATATTTTCAAGCTAATTCGTTTGTGCAAATTCTGATCTCAACATGATTAATATCAGGCAATAGTATATAGATATATAGTTCCTATATTATAGAACACCATACAAGATATATACAAGTTACTACCTAAGAGACTTATTCCCCTAACTCTCTAGGGTTAACGCATTCCTATTGGTGCTCGACGACTTATTAGTCTTGGCACGTCAAGGTAATCCTTGACAAGGATATGTGGGGTGCTTGTTGTGTTGTTGTAACAATGATAAAACTAGCAATTATAAATTGGGAGTTGGGTGTACCGACTATGGCGTAGCTTGCTAATTTGATTGCAAGTTATCGCGAGCGATATCATATATGGATCTTCCCTTGATGTGTCTTCTATGACACAAAGGCTGAGTAGTGGCACGTCGAGGCTCCTTTGGCGAAAGCGCATGTCTGAGGGTAGTAAGATGATGGGCTGAAAGCTCTTACTTTATTGTCCCATGAGGTGGTTTTAACTCTTTCACGAGCTTTTGATTTTCACCAAGTTGGAATGTGTCGCCGATTCTCTTGTTAGCCACAAGCAGTTTGAACGATGAACGGTCGTTTTCAGCCATGTATGTAAGACTTATAGGCTTATCATTGGGCTTGACTCATTCGGTGGTCCTCGAGCAACACTGATACTCCAAGATTGCTTGTCTAGGCAGATCAATAAAAATTGACTTGGTCCTCGATGCGTCAGTTGGAAAAGTGAGTGTCACCGTTGAATTATGATGAAGCGATGGATGCTCAAGGCTTTAGCGCTGGATGGTCATCGTCAAGGTGGTCTTGGCTCGCCAATTGCGCATGTAGAGCTAAGCGATTGTAAATCTTTCCCAACCACCTCTTCCATTGCATCACTCTCTTAGGATTCCAGAATTGGAGATTCAAGGTCTTTATTTTGATTTGAGGAAGCTTATTTATCGAGTGATGGTTGCTCAACATCAAGGAAATTGTCATGGCATCTCTCTTACGTACTTTGACAGTTTTTATGACATCTTTGACTTGATCCAAGGATGTTACTTCTTTTGGGCAGTATTTACTCAGAGCCATGGAAATTTGAAATGGCTTCGTCGTCGACTATGCCTCTATGGTTCATCAACATTTTGGTTGGTCATCATCTAGTGACTTGGATGTTGATGGCATGTTCGCGCTGGACCTCCAGTGGAGTGATTTCCATGTGATGCATTCATATTTCTTGAATGCATCGTTCGTCATATCTACAACCTTCATGTGGATCATCTCTTGGCTTGCATTGTGTTGGTGGTGCTCCGATGATGATCATTCGTTCATCACCCTCCAATGATAGCAGAGATAAGTGAAGGTGGTAGGTTGACTGTATTTGCTCATTTGCCTTCCAAGTTGCTTCCTTATTGGTGGCATGTCAGTGGAATACTCATGTGGCAACATTGCGCCAAGAGCATGATTAGCTTATCTTCCGTCAAATGGATGTATATGGACTTGGATTCATTGATATGAATGTTGAACGTCCATGCTATGGTTAGCGTATAAGGTGGCAAGCTAGGTTGATTTTGGCAAGAGCTAGTGGATCTTCTCTCTTTCACTCCTTGCAATCGTAGTGCACTGATCTTTGTGTTCTCTCTTATATGACAGTAGTCAAAGATGTAAATTAGCAAATTTGAAGACAAGGCATGTAAGGATAGATGCAATAGAGAGTTAAGAAGCCTCTTGTCCCATTAGATGGTTTTAACTCGCTGTCGTAGGCTAGATCTTGGACGTTGAAGGTAACCTTTTATGTTTGAGGCCTCTTATGCATGACAACGCCTTCCTTCTTCATCGAACTAGCGAGCACGCGCTAAGCGTTTATTTTTCCCACAGACGGCGCCATTTGTTGGTGACAAATTTTAGCACCAACGGGTCAACAGAAGTTTCGTTGACATCCAACGTGCAAAGTGGTGGGGTTGTCCTCATGTAGTGGATCTATCTTCCGCTATGGTCGGTTTGCCTACAAGCATGGTCTTGATCATCCATCTTTGATCACTTTTGGTACTCCTCGACCGTCTTGGATCGGATCTTGGTGGTCCATCACATGTGGCTAGAGAAATGACCTTGATAATCTTGTGCATCTGACTTCCTTCAATGAGATTGGGCTCTTGATCATGGACATCAGTTCTCTTGTTGAGTAGTGATGCTCGATCATGTGGTCTTCGACTTCCTTCACTCGATGGCGAGCTTTCTACACTCGATGGTGAGCTTCATTCACTCGATGGTGAGCTTCATGCACTCGATAGTGAGCTTCTGCACTCGATGGTGAGCTTCATGCACTCGATATTGAGCTTCATGCACTCCTTTGGCTGACTCACTTTTCTCTTCTATGGGGACTTCCTTTATTGGATGATGAGTCTTCACGCTCCTTTGTTAGGTGACACTAATATTCTTTTCTTGAACTTCGTCCACTCGGCTTGGGCTTTTCCATTAGGTGATGGACTTCCTACACTTGAGAGTGGTGTCCTTCCTTCTTTGTTGGATGAAGCCCATGCTCTCCTCTTGAACTTCCTCCACTTAACGTTGAACTTTCTCCACTTGATGATGTGCTTAGACCATAGTGATGATCTGCAAAAGTAAGAGAAGAAAGGTCATCGGAGGACCAGTCTAAGGCCAGCTAAACACTCTCCGACGCCCAAATCAGTAGAGTGTTTGAGCAATGAATAAAGATATGTTAAATGTATGATGCTTTGGCATTGTGCTGAAGTATCATTGACATGCTAAAGCAGAATAAGAAAGAGGGAGATTATGCATTTTGGTATTATTTAGGGAGAGAAGAGAAGAAGTAGTAGTCATCCTTCAGTTTTGGAAAGGCTTGGTATCTATAGGAGAAGAGTTTGCTTATGTGGAAAGGGAGAACATGTCTTTTCACCAAACCCCTGACACGTGAAGGCATGGGTCTGACATAGTTGCTGACTGACATCATCTTTTGGTCATGCACATAGACTTTAGCCATTGTCAGTGAGCAACACGTGTCCTAGTGGGTGAGAGCTGACCCTTGGACTATTGTTCACACATCAGAGGCCCATACTTGATGTCGGTGCTTGACACGTGGAAGAGTTGGTGAGAGTAGATCAACTGATTGTCGCATGTCTACGTGTGACCTGAGAGTCCAAGCCTTAGCCTTGGAGGTTGTGGCCATGACAACTAAGGGTCGAGGCTTGAAGCCTTGAATATCGAACTCTTAGTCTTGGAGGTCGAAGTATCGTCCTTGAAGGTTGAGGCTCTATATTTATTTTAGACTATGCTTCTTTAAAGTTAGATAGCCTTGACATGTCAGTGGTCAGTCTTGACATGTTAATGGTCATCACTTAGTGATTACCATGATAATCCAAGGTTGAAGACTTGGAATGCTAAGTTAGGCACCTTAAAGGTTTAAGTGCGTTGAAAGGTCAGAATCTTACGTGGCTCTTTGACATTTCAACGCGTCCTATGTGGAATGAGTTGAAAAGTCAATATTCGTTGTCGAACCAAATTATGACATCAACAGTTATGACTAGAACTTTTTTCATCAATATATGAAATCATCCAACAAAGTATCAACAATACCCTAATTATAGCACATTCTGCATCATTTTATCATTTCACATGAAAACATCCTAATCCTAATGCATTACACCATTCAAATCCTAAATATATAACATCTGGCCAATCTCATCAAAAAAACATCACAAATCACCAATTGAGAACTACTTTGTCAATCAATTCACAGTAATTGAGCACATAATACAAATATCTAGAATAAAAATTTCTAAATCAAACACCAAATCGTAATTCGATACTGTAAAACCCTAATTCACAGATATATATATATATATATATATATATATAAATTCATGCTAATATAATTCGGCATTAGAGAAAGAGATTTAAATATGTAATTGTTGGTAGTAGGCTGTGGAGGCGATAGGGAGAAAGAATGAAAAATTGCATTGACCCAACTATCGGCACCAAGACTTTACCAGAATTACGTGATTTTTTAACAATAGACATATTTCACCATTCCGGTCATATCTTATCTCACGACTTTTTTTCGTTTGAAGCTTCTACGTATAGATTGTTTTTGAAACGGAACATTTACTTAACACATAGTAAACAAGTTATACAACATTAGTAGGCATGATGTGATTCTGATGATCAAAATTTTCAAACAAAAATCCGACCGTCAGATATCATCATTATGGAAAAATATGTGTATGGGAAAAATTCAACTTGATCCGACAACGCTAAAGACTTGATCTGAACGGTCAATCCCGTAAGTCAAACCCCTAAACGCACGGAAACGGTCATTTGACCGTCTAAATTACGTATTTTGGCCGGACCTTCAACTGTAAATAGTTTTCAAATTGTTGAAATGCAACTAGTGCTATAAAATTATTATTTTATTTATTATCAAATAGCCGATGAAATATTAGGGTATACGTCGGCTAAGGTTTATGGTTTTGCCGATGAATAATTAGGTTATTTGTCGGCTACGACTATTTGAGCATAAAAATAGTGTCATATTTCATCATCTAAGATGGTTTTAGCCGATGAATTATGACATATTTTGTCAGCTAAAACTGTCTCAGCCGACCAAATATGACACTATTCGTCGGCTAAAGTATAAAAACACTTAAAAAATAAGCTGTTTAATGTAAACCTTACCAATTTCCAGTTCATATATCATCAAAATTCATATAAAATAACAGAAATATGAATTCAACATATGTAAACTATAAAGCATATCCATTCTTTTTTATTATAAAGTAATGGATTACGTCCTTTAAATTAAAACTAAGGCTCTTAATCGGAATCATCCGATGAGTCTTTTTCGGTGTTGGAATTAATTTCTGGCAATCTATGTCTTTCCTCATCACCAGAGTCTTCGTCTATTTCTTGATTTGGATCAACATCAATAAGCCTTGGCTCTTCATCACGAATTCGAACTGAACGACCCGGTTTAAAATTATTAAGGTGAATTGTAGAGGAGTCAGGAATACCTATTGCGCTGGGCTCTTGATACGTAACATCTTCTTCCTTGTCTTCAGCCTCTCCAAGTGTAGCCGCCCGGTAACTGTTTCGAGGGTGTAGAAGGTTGACTACTTTCCACGCGTCATCCTTAACAAGGTCATCAAGATAAAACACTTGTTTTACTGATGTGACAAAATGAACTAGTCATCTTCGTATTGAATATGGTTCATCTGCAACCTAACATTCAATGTACTGCAAATATGAATAATTATGTAATAAATGAGTAAGCAACAGAAATAAAGAATTACGTACCCAGCCCAAAATAGTTTGTGAACTTCTTGTTGTGGTACTCTATATCACCTTGAATGTCTGGACAGTACAAATGGATGTCTTTCTAGTATTCAACTTCTAGACAGTTAATCAATACCCACAAGTGGGCTATGACTATCTCATGCGGTTGCAACTTGTAGGAGTCTGGCAAAATTCCATAAACTTCAACATCACTGGAGAGTATGGAATGATTGAACTTCGGTACATGTATCGGTATGGTCTACGGAGTTTCCTTCAAAGCTCCTAAATACAACTTCATGTAGGTGACACACTTGTGCGCAATATATGCTTCAGCTATATATCATTCAGGCACAGATTTATTAGCCACATAAGCTTTGTAGTCTTCAAGTTGCATATAAATAAAGTTGCAAAGTGTTATGATTATATATTGAACATGTATAGTGAGGAATTCAGGTGTAAAAATGTACCTTTCCATGGAATACATTTAAGTGTCGTGTACTAGACCGTAAGTAACAATTGCTCGAGAAGATGGATCATCAGGTGAGGCATGATGCAAAAAAAATTGGAGGAAATATCCAGTCAAATTTACACATTATATAAAATTATGTCCTCTTGCATTTTCTGGAGGTCATATTTTTTTCACTTCCCATGTGTACAACTTCTGGAAGAATCTTGACAACACTACTAACGGCTCCACCACCTGATGGGGAAGGAACGGTCGAATGAAAACAGGGAAGAGACGTTGTAGCAGGATATGATAGTCATGACTCTTCAACCCATACATCTTATTGTCCCGGAAGTTCACACATAGGGCTATATTTCCTGCATAGCCTGAAAGATACTTCACACAACTCATCAACTTGAAAATTAAGTTCTTCTGGTCAGGCTTTACAGTGTAAGGAGTTTGAGACATTTTTTTCTTCCCTTCTTTCAACCACAAATGTCTTCGTATATTCTTTTTTTAAGATCAATGTGTGCCTTAGGACCGTCTTTCATCTTCCCCTCCAAGTTCAGCACTGTGCCCACCACACTGTCGCACACATTCTTTTCTATGTGCATCACATCTAGGTAGTGCTTGATCAACAACTTACTCCAGTATGAGAGTTCCCAGAATATACTCTTATGTGTCCAGAATTTGTACATGTTGGGTCTTTCAGGTATTGCCGCCACAATATTAGGATGATTGCTGAGCTGCCCCAAATAGTACTCATTAAGCACTGCTAAAATTTCTTCACGCGTCCATCTTCTAAATTGCACACCGTTTTCTACGATCCCATCAAATTTCTTGTCATCGAACCACCATTCGTGATCATATGAAAGGAGAGTACGGTGACCCAATTTACATATCTTGTTGCAATGACTACTGCTTCCCTCATCGCTAAGGCACTCTGGACAAGCCTTATATCCTCTAACAATGTTGCCCGAAAACATCCCAATGGCAGGAAAATCACTGATGGTACCAACAACCATGGGGGCATGCATTTGGAACATCTCGTGCATGTACTTGTCATAAGTAGGATAACCTACGTCCCAAAAAAACTTAAGCTCTTCAATCAAGGGTCTCAAATACACATTGAGACACTTTCCAGGATAACCGAGTCTCGGAATCAACAAACTCAACATATTGTATTCATTCTTCATGCACATCCGTGGAGGAAGGATGTAGGGTACCAAAATCACTGGCCATACACTGTATTGAAGATTTATGTTGCCAAAAGGGTTGAACCTGTCGAATGAGAGCCCGAGCCTCACATTTCGGACCTCTGACACAAAATGAGGAAACTCCATGTCTATATGCTTCCAAGCCTCCCCGTCAGCATGGTGTATAAGGGTATCTTCGTCATGCAATTCCCTATCAGCGTGCCATCTATAGCTTTGGTCGTGTGTGATGACATGTACAACCGCTCCAGCCTATCCCTCAACGGGAAATACCGAACTACCTTCATAGGTTTCCTATTGCCTGTAGGAGTCAGCTTATACTTGTCAGTGTAACATACCAGACATGCGTCAAGGCCACCAAGGTCATTCCCTTCTAGATCTTCACCCTAAAAGAGAACGCAGTCATATCTGCATGCATGGATCTTGATATAGGAAAACCCATGATCTTTCAGAATACATCAAACCTTATGAGGAGTGGTAGGAAGACAATGACCATGGGGCAGCATCGAAGCAGTATACTGTAGATAATCATCAACAACTTTCACTGTCAATTTTGTCTCAACTTTAATCTTGATTACGTCTATCACACTTTCAACACTACTACATAAAAGCACATTCACGGCGTTGGAAAAACGTCATGGAATGTCTTCCACGTCGTTATTTCAGCGCCGTCCCTTAAAGCCGTCTATCCTGGCGCCGTCCTTTTGTGTTGAGTTTTATAGCGTT
This sequence comes from Comarum palustre, assembly GCA_951800085.1. Lineage (NCBI taxonomy): Eukaryota > Viridiplantae > Streptophyta > Magnoliopsida > Rosales > Rosaceae > Comarum > Comarum palustre. Next base: position 2,681,141 of record OX637589.1, read on the forward strand.
TGAAAAACTTCATTAAAAGGTATTCCATGGCGTTTACAAAACGCAATAAAATAAACTTTCAATGACATTTCGAAAAAGTCATGAAATACATTTTAATGGCGTTTTCAAACGCCATGGATTTTTTTCACAGATTTAAAAAAAAATTACACATTGATTTTTTGATCAAATGTAGAAAATCAATTACTGTTATATATAGCAAAATATACACATTTATATACAAACTACTACAAAAAAATCAAATGCATATACACCACTATAAAATACACATATACATGCTTAGATACCCTAAATCCCTTATCTTTCTTGATTTTTTCTTCAATCCATGGTTGTTTCCCATTGAAGCTCTGGCATGCGGCTCTCTTGCTGGATTCAGTTGTTGCTTCTAACATATTAGCAGCACAACTCACAGGTGAGGAGTCATGATTCAGTAAATCTGCACAAACGAAACATGAAGTATTTTATTAACTCTTAACAACCTTTTTATAATTTTGCACATGTAGCTACGAGCAATAGAATTGACCTGAAAGTTTCAATTTTCTAATTTCATGGGGAAGTTTCACATTTCCTATTCTCTAGAATTTCCTGCTAGATAATAATGGGAATGTCAGCATGACAATATAAATTAAGTAGACAAATAGAGATGAAAACCTATATCTCTCGGCATGACACAAACTCCAACTGCAAATTATGGCTCTCCCTCTCAGCATGATACTTGTGAAATATCCAAATTTGTTACCAAATTTAGACACATTAACAAGTTTATGCGTGTAAGAAATTTGACATTGGGGTATACTTCATCAAACAGTTATATGGAGAACTGGTCAAAATTATTAAAAGAATAGTAGTACCAAAATTATTTGATCCCTCTTCTGATTATCCTATTCTTTTGCTGATATGTTTGATTTTTCTTATCTCTTGCTGTTGCTTTTGAAAAAAAACCAATTGCAAGTCAAATTGAAAGAATAATAAAACTATGGACCAAATTTGATAACCAAAGGCTAGCTAGTAACATGCCTCATTGGTAAATGAATTCTTAGTACGACCAACACTATAACCAGAAGCCTATATCAATCAAGTGTCTATACACTGTGAATTTCCTGTGGGAAGCACAAAACAAAATGACTCATGCATTTTAAGGCAAACATTATATGGAATGGCATGGATTCATATTTTTCCTTTCAATAAAAACAAAACAAAGAGCACCAGGCACGACCAGGGCCGGCCCTGACCCAGTGCAGGCAGTGCACTCGCACCAGGCCCATGGCTGAAGGGGCCAATTTTTTTTCATTTGTTGTTCTCTCTTCTCATCAGTTCTCGTTCTTCACGTCTTCTTTATTTATTTTTTAATTTTTCGTTCAAGTTCTTCTCCTCTTTCTTTGCATCTTCGTTCAAGAATCTTCTCTGTCCTCTCAATCTCTTCATCTCTCTCAAACTCTTAATATTCTGATTCTTCTCTCAAAATCAAATACTGGCCATCGAACAAGTTTTATATATATATATATATAACTTGTTCGATGGCCCCTGTCCTCATAAGTCCACCTTTGCGGGCACCCATGAAACCTCTACCCTGACCCCGCTCTCTCAACCTGTTACCTCAGTAATTTGCAGAAGCTTTTTAGGAAAACCTTGGTTACAAGTAGGGCTATAAGTAGGCTTGACCCGCTCGTGTTCGACTTGATTTTTAGCTCATTCGGCTCATGCTCGTAAGATAAATGAGCCGAGCTTGAGCTCAATATTGAGCCTGACCAAAAAAATGAGCCGAGCTTGAACAAGATTATATTCGGCTCGTGAACAACCCGTTTTTAAAACTTAGCTTTAAAAAAATTGTTATACGTAAAATATATTGTTTAAAATCCAAATCTTCTATTCTTTTTATTTCTTTCCTTTAGAATCAAATTATTTAGTTAAAATACATATATTAAAGTAATCAATTTATGAAAAAATGAAATCAAACACTAACAATCACCACAATAAGAAAATAATTAAGATAACATAGCCTTAAATTTAATGTTTTGTAATTTAAACTAAATGAGTCAAGCCGGCCCGAGTTCAGCTCGAGCTTAAACAAGCCGAGCCGAGCTTGAACATGAAAAAAAAATTCAAGCTTAAGCCCGGCTCGAGCTCGATAAATATAAAATAAGTCAAACATAAACACTATAGTATTCGGCTCTACCCGGCCCATTTACACCCCTAGTTAAAGAGCCCAGAGGTAGTCAAGATGTTAAATTGGTATGAAATTCTCAAATTCATATATGATAATTGTGTTTATTAACTTGGAAAAGGTTGCTTCAATTTTTTTATTTCCTTTCTGATTTCTAAAATCATGCATCTGTGATCTGTGATATATGAAATTGGTGTATGAAATTCATATATGATAATTGTGTTGATGAAATTGGAAAAGGTTGCTTCTGCAGAGAACATTGGATCTTGGGTAGACGGGTAGTTGGGTTTGATAGAATGATTGAATGAATTGAATCAATTGAATGGGATGTGGTTATTGTTTGTTTATGTTTGGTATGTTTAGATGAATTGGAATCGTGAATAACAATAGCCTCGTTCGGTTCCCTATATAATTGTATCGTAATTTACATCATGTCATGGAAGGGTAGAACCGTAGAAGTATGATGATAGGTTAGATATTTGAAATGTTCCATTTGGTAGGTATGCATTATGCCATTATATGATTAATCTCTGATGATCCTACCTCATTGTTTCGGATCATATACATTGTGGTATGTGTAGAGATTTATATGATTAATCCTGATGGTCCTACCTCATTGCTGTAACTCCATTTAGTTATTGTTTGAAGTGGTTTTTTGAGTTTTGTTTGTTTTATTTTCTGGTTTTCTTTTAATATTTTTCTTTTGTTTTAAACAGTGCACTATTCATTGTCCAGGATTCCGGGTTCTATTGTTCAGTTACTTTATTTTGATTTTAAATTAATTTACAGCAATATTTCCTAAGAAACAAGCATCTGATTGTCAAAAAAGAAAAAGAAAAAGAAAAAAACTAGAAGAAATTGAGCTAAAACATCAAAAGGGTTCTATACAAAAACTTTGGAAGAAAATAAAACCTCAAAATGTTTCTTTGGATAACCAAGTTGAAAATGAAGTGCATGAAGTAGTGAAAGATTTTGTAGAAAATGAAAATGTGGTTAATGAAAAACAACAAACGTGTCTGAAAATGAAAAAGAGGTAATTCAAGAAACAACAAATATGCCTGAAAATGACAACGAGGTAATCCAAGAAAAATTGTCATATCAACTAAAACAAGAAAGTAGTTGATGAATCATTATCATCAGAATTCTCATCAAAATGGGTTTACTTCTGCTTTGATTGATGCAAAAGAAATTGCTGATGAAGTGAGAATTGAACCAGTATTTCAGGTAAAGCGTAAGGCTATAAGAAATAGACATTTTGATGAGAATTCTGATGATAATGAAAGAGAACAACAATCTGCTCAAGAAAATGTTAGGACAGACTACTTTCTTTTTTTAGTTGATATGGCAATTTTTCAATTGAAGATTAGATTTGAACAAATGGAACTTTTTAAATCTATATTTGGCTTCTTGTTTGATGCATCATGGTTGATTGTATTGGATGATGAAGGAATAAAAAAATGTTGTTTGAAACTTGAAAATGCTTTCACACATGGTGAGGACTGTGATATTGATGCAAATAGTTTACTTTCAGAGTTACAAATATTGTAAGAGATGCTACCAAGTGAAGCGTATCAATCTGGAAATCTATGGAACCGTATCAAAGTCATGGAGTTTGCAAAGGAGGCATATATGTTTCCAAATATTTTGGTTACTTATAGGGTTTTATTGACTGTGCCTATTATTATGGCATCTGCCGAACGGTTTTTTTTTTCAAAATTAAAGTTGATAAAATCTTATTTGCGGACAACCATGGCTTAAGATAGGTTTAATGGATTAGCAATATTAAGTATTGAAAAGAACATGTTGAAAACTATTGGTGTTGAAGATATAACTGATGATTTTTCTTCTAAAAATGCAAGAAGAAATCATTTCAGATGAGATGTGGACATATGGTTTGTGTGATCTTTTTGCAGTTAAAAAAGTTACAGGTTGATACTTATTCTTCTCTAACTTGACTGGTGTTTATATATATCTAGTTAGTTTTGTTTATTCTCATGTATTTGTGCTTCATAATTCTAGAATTCCAGAAGCAAGGAGCATGGTTTGAAGATTTCATGGGATGGTCCACTCTCCTCAATCAAACTGATCACATGAAAAACACTTGGAGATACTTTGTTTCATCGTAGCTTTCTTTTTGGTTTGTCGTAAATTGCTGTTCTATCTAATCTGTTCTATATTATGAGTGTTTAACTATGCAAATGAGTGGAAATTGATTGAGGAATATGATTATGTGAACTTAGTTGACAGAATCAGTTAAGATGCATGTGGAAGACAAAGATGGAAAGACAATTTCAAAGTATATGACATTTCAACGAATGTTTCAGAATATTTGCATATGTGTTTATTGTAATCCTTGTATTTCTTTTCATTTTCAGGGTATTGGTTTTATGTCCCCCCTATTGTACCATGTTTTGGCACTTCAATAAAAATTTCAGGCTTGGGGATGAGCCTCCTAGCATTGCACTTGGCTAGGCTCCAAACATCAAAAAAATCATACTTTTTGAAGTAAAGGGGCACATTTCTCTTTCCCGCACTAGGTCTTTAATTCTTCAGGACCAGCCCTGGGCACGACAAATGCTAAAGAAATCAAAGTAGAGTTAATCAAAGATATGATAGAAAGATATAAGGCTCACAGAAAATATTCACTTCACAGAGAATGTAAATATGATAAGCAATTACCTTCTTCATCCTGATATGGATTTCAAACTTTCTAGACTTGTTGTAAATGTGCCTCTTCTCAGACTGACATGCTCTATTTTCAGCAAAGTTAGGCCTCATAAACCACTAAGCTACTAACTGACCTTCACACACAAATACCCTGCAAATACAGAAACTCATAACTCAAACTCTAATTTGAACTAACAACTTCTTAGATAGACAGAATATATATCAGAAACAGCAATGAGTGGAGGGTTTTGTTGTTTCTGCTATATGTACAAACCCTCCACTCATTGCTGTTTCTAGGTTGAATATAAAGCAGAAACAACAATATGAGTGGAGGGTTTACATCAAACTGTACCCTACAAGCTTTTACCAGCACCCTACATTCCTCACAGTTGACCATCCCACAATTGACAAAAGTTCTCAACTTTCAAAACAGAGCCACAAAACAAAACAACCCAAAACGTTCTTCAGAGCTACAAATCGAAACCTAAAACATCAAAAGATAAAATTCTGAAACAAAAATACTATTCGAACCCTAAAAAAAGATGATATCGACTAACTTATAATTATACAATTCATAAGGAACCCAAATTCCCCATCCGGTAAAAAATCAAAAATAAATGAAATTGGACGACTTAACTTTATCGATCATGGTGGATGAGTAGGAAGGGACTATGATCCTAATATGGCCTTGGAATCGCCAGCGTCAATAGTCCATCAATGTCATGCCATCTTCGTCGTGATACCTGAAAGCAATAACGATGAGAATCGTGAGAAATTGGAATCAGAGAAAAGATAACCCTAACCCCCTAATTCAAAGAGGCATCAGGTTTGTCTTCATAAGCCATGGTGCGGACACGATCTATGATTTGGCATAGTGAGGAAGACGAAGCAAAGAAATTGTTTTGGCCTTTGGGTATTGAGGATTTTGGCTTGGGATTAAGATAGAATGGACCAAGGATTTGGGTCAATCAAAGGAGAAGGATGTGGAAGATGAAGAAGTTGAGATCCAGATTTTGGTGTGTGGGTTCTGAGTTTTCGAGTTTGAGAAAATAATTTTTTTCGATGAAAGAGAGAACATGTTTTTTAAGAGAGAGAGAACAAGTTAATAAGATCAATTATTCCATGGCGTTTGTAAACAACAAAGATTCTCAAAAATTTCCAACAGATTTTCAACGTAATAGATTATATCATGGTGTTTGTTAAACGTAATAGATTTTCAACAGATTTATGGCGATGATTTTAAATTTCCACGGCGTTTATAAAACGTCATGAATTTTTCTCCTATGTATAAGGTATAACATTCCATGACGTTTTTCTTTCAGTAACGCCATTGAAAGCCCTTTCAATGACATTTTGTGGTAAAACGTCATCCATGAAATGTCATGGATGACCACATTTATAGTAGTGTAAGAACGGTCTTTTGACAACCGGGGTACAAAGGGGTCTGTTGGAAAGCAAGCAGTTTGTTGTACATGTTAATACCAATAGTGTTGACAACTCTAAGAAATGTTTGTAGCGGCTCAGGCATATACTGTCCTTGAGAGCATACATCGTTTTCATAAGGAAACATATCATTGATGAATGTCATTGTTGGATCGTTGAATGTACTACCCGTCTTAGAAAATTTCCCATGATCATGTGGACCCCCTTATGATGTTTTACCGTGATATATCTAATATGTGTACTTCTCCTAAAACTCGTTACTCTTCAGGGATGCCATAGTTTGTCAATCGTAAATCGATGCATATCGCTGCGACACTGACATTTTGTGCACGTGCAATAGAAAATTGTATTTCCGTTCGTATTAGCCAGCGCATATTCAACAAAACTAATAACTCATTTTCCATATCTTTTGTCCCATTTTGGAAGCGAAATCCAACTCTTATCCATATCCTGAAAATATAACAATATATATATATATATATAACTCTAATTAATTAAATTCCATATATAAAATCACAAATCACTTAGTATCCTACTACAACTAATTAATAACAAATTAATAATTAACACACACATACATATTTATATACATATATATATATACAAACAATTACCGACAGGTACAATTTTCAGACTTTATTTACCACTAACAGACTTAACATTAGGTTTTTCCATCGGCAGGCTATACTAACAGAGATCGTTAACCTCCCGTCTTTCTAAAAATCATCTCTCTCTCTCTCTCTCTCATCTTCTTCTTCTTCAGTGTCTCATCTGGCCACAAGATCTGCTCCTTCATCTCGCTGACGCTTTTTGCAGCGGTTAGGCTAATATACACGATCGAAAACGTAACGTTTATGTTTTACGCTCGCGACAGAACCGGCTGCCAGGGCCTCTCCAACGTAAGGGCGATCAAAATCTGGTCGGAACCAGGTTTTGAATTTCAAAGCCAAATCTGAAGCTTCTAGGGTCCAAAGTTAAGAAAAACATCACATTAGAGTTGGATCTCATTTTTGATTTTGGGGTTTGAATTTCAGGGACAGATTTGAAGCTTATAGGGTCTCTAAGGAACTCATTGTAGACTACAGAGAGAAAAACTTCATTCACATAAAGAGAGAGTGAGAGAGAGAGAGGAAGAGGGTCAGCAAGTATATTCATGCGTATGTGCTTGGGAAATTTTTTCTTTTCTATGTGTGGGTTGTATCTCAACATTGTCAGTGTATACATTTCAAGCATCATCTTCATGCCTAGACTTTGTTGACTTTATATGTTGTTTATCTTTGTGTCATAGTTTTTTCATGTTGTATAAGCTATTCTTCTATTCTTGTGTATTCTTATATTCATGTGTATTTGGGGTTTTAAATCTGTTGGGATTAGATTCAAGTTTTATGTTTGGTGGTGTGAATGAAATGGTAGAGTGGTATAGTTTGAGGTTCGGTAATACTACTGATGTTCAGTACTCTAATATTTTCATATTAATGTTTATTATCTATTAATGTTCAATACTCTTATATTTTCATATTAACAAATGTATATATGTTGTTCAGTATACTACTGATGTTAAGTACTCTTATATTTCCATATTAACGGATGTATATATGATGTTGAGTGATTCAGTGTTACGTATTTTCAAATAAACGAATGTAGAATGTAGATATAGTGTTTGTGAATAGTACTCAGTATCAGTATTTATATCACAATGCTACTGAGATTAAGTAAAAAAGTTAGTAATCCTACTGAAGGTCAGTAAGTACTAAAATACTGAATGCCAGTAACTATTTATATACAATAATGTTATTGAGATTTAGTAATATGGTAAAAAATAAATATACGATGATACTGAGGGTCTGTATTCATGTATTTGCATGTCACAAAGCTACAAATATTAAGTAATATTGTCAAAAATATATAACGTAAAACGGTTCCTTAATCTTACTGATGGTTAGTACTTTTAAGACACTCAGTAATGGTACAAAAATATAAAGAGGCAATTTTGTCATTTACTATTTAACAGAATATGTTAGTTAAAATAGATGGAAAATAAGTTATGGGTAAAAATAAAAGGTTGCTTGCTATTAGTAATTATGATCTCTAAAGTGTAGCTATTAGTAATTATCTCTTATAAATTTGGTTGATTTCTTATATGTAATTCTCTATATATTATATATATATATATTAAGAAATTATTAATTTATACATTCGATGACATCTATGCGAATTTTAAAATTTGTATTATCTTATAAATTTAGCGAGATTATTAATTAATCGAGGATTAAATTATTAAGGATTCATTCTATGTATGTGTGTGTGTGTGTATATATATATATATATATATATATATATATATATACAAATATGTGTTGATCATCCACGATCATCCACGATAGAAGTGCGTTCATATACGCATTTCATATACGCATTTCAAATATGTGTTGATCATCCACGATCATCCGCAATGTATATTTTTTGGAATCTCTATATATATATATATTGACTTTCAGAATCTACGAGACATGTAAAATAAAGAATTCTATCCGGATCACCGGCACATGCTGAGAAACCTCCAGGAAAGAGCAAATGAAATTCAAAAGGGGAAGTAAACAAGAACTTCCCAAGCAAAAACCACTAACGCGTCCAATCTCAATTATATATACATCCTTTCGCCAGATTGCCTTCCTCATTGGACTTTGATAACCATCGCTTTAATTTTTCACTATCGATATTGAAGTGTGTCGACTAACTATCATCAACTTCAGATAATTAAACTGAATTAGTACATATGACGGAGATTATGGAGGTTGAAGCCACACTCCCTTACAGTTCAGTTTCCAGTGAGTCTCATTCAGTCGCGATTGGTTCCGGATCCGGTTCCAGTTCCAGTTTCTGTAATGAGCTATCCCTGAGCACACCCTTTCCCATGTTTAGTTCCGATGTCAACTATAATGACTACTTCAGGCTTAGAACAAAGGTACGCAGCTCTCGTGACTGACTGTTATTGTAAATGCTAGCTGCACCTAGTCTCCATTACGATCAGAAAATTGTTCATGTGAAGTCTGCGATGGCGGAGCCAGAAATTGAACTTTAGAGTGGTTGAGATAAACTTAACACGCAATAATGATTGGCTGATGGCTCTAATGACTGAATCAAAAGAAAATTGCAGTACAATTTATATGATATAAAAGTGATGATGTGAAAATTACTCATGGTGGAGTGTGGACCCTTCATGCTAAAGGATAGCTCTGCTGTCTGCTAAAGGATTAGCAGCAGTTAGCTATCGAGCCTTGCGATATGCAGCATATATATGTTAGCCTTAGCTATCTAGTTGCATAGTTTCTTTTTATATTAGAGCATGAAATAGTTGTATTCGCTTAGTTTCTTTTATTTTAGAGCATGAAATAGTTGTATTAAGTATTAACCAGATTTCCAGTAAAATTAATAACAAATACGTGATGCAGGAGGAGACACAGATTGGCGGGAGCATACTATCGAGATTACAAGATCATATCAATGCCTCTGAAAAGACTAGTCAGAAGACAACGGTACAGAAGTCACTCTATTGCATGCTCTTAATTTCCACTGTGATCTACTACTAATTAGCGAAACGTAGATGATGTTCCCTGCTACCCCTAATTAAGTGCGCATTTTTACCAAAATGTATACGACATGCACTGTTGATAGACTTGCACAATTGATCTTCTTTTTACCACACTTTTGTAGGCTACTTTAGCAGCAGAGTGGAAATGTTTACTTGCTGGCCTCTGCCTGGGGATTTTCTCCCTTGTTTTCGATCAGTTTTCTTCACCTACGAAACCCAGCTATGCACTAAGTGGTCTATTGTTCGCTTTTGCTGCCTTAGTCCTCTGCCTCTGGGAACTTATTCACAGGGATAGAAAGGAAAGAGCCAAACTCAAGCGGGTTGGAATGCGTTCGTTTCATGATCATCCACGATCTTTTTATGCAGTTTTGGGTAGTACTTCTATCATATATGGAATAGTTGGTGGCATCACTCAGTGTGCTTGCTCGATTGTTCAGTACGTTTTCTACCTTCGCCACGGGGATAATCCTATCAAAGTATCACTTTTGCCTGCTGTCTTTCTTATATGTCTGGCTGCTAAAAGATTAATATCGAACCCGAGGTATCCGAGTGAATAAGATGAAGTTCGATCCTTACCTGTGTGGGTTGACACCTAGCTAGCTATATATGATGCTCTATGTAGTAACCTAGCTAGATGGTTCTTCTCGATCATCTTCTTATTCTCTCTCCAAGTGTATATGAATTTGTCAGTAAGCTTCTTGTTCTTCTAAAGTAGGGAAAATCTGCTGTACGTTAACGTATGGCAAACAAACTTGCTTTTGCGGGCAAACAAACTTGCTTTTGCGGGCAAACAAACTTGCTTTTGCCGGCAACAACCCACCCCTGCTGCACAGTGATATCCCCCTTTTAGTTGTTTTTTTCAGTTTGTATGCTATACACATCAGTATAGTAGACAGACCTTCACAATAATCCAATTTTTAACCACGGGAGCCATTCTAATGAGGACCTCTAAGTTGAGGACTTTTCGGTTAATTACTTATTAGACCAACTTTTTGATCAAAATTTGACATCTTAATCGTTGAAGTTGTAGATTTATATAAGTAGATCAATCATACAAAATTTTAGCCAGATTGGTGATCGTTAAGTACTAGTTTTAGATCAAATCAATGGACGAACCAAATCTGTTAAACATGAACCGTTCAAGTTCATAATTGGTAAATCACACTTATGAATGTCTTAACGATTTTCAATTTAGTTGAAAATTTGCAGAAATGATCTACTCATAAATATTTATAAAATGAACGGTTAAGATGTGGATATAAGATCGAAAAGCGGGATAAACCGAAAAGTCCTCAACTAGTCCTCAACTTAGAGGTCCTCACTAGAAGGGCTCCCTTTTAACCACAATACTAAACGTACATTTTTATAAGAAAAGTTATGGATCTATCTTGCCGTCCTCATCTCTATTGATCCGACTTCCGACTAATCTATTTTCTCTTCCTCTCTCACCAATTGCAATAATAGTACTAGAAAAAGGAGGCTAAGGGTATCAATATTATTTGCTATATCTATGGTTTTTGGTGTTAATATCATCCATTAGTATCATCTACGAGATGAAGGTTGAGCGAGGAAGAGAAAATAGGTTGATCGGCATGTGAATTCAGGTTTTGCTTTAAATAATATAGTCAACAAGTAAACTCGTGTAATAAATGACATCGTATTAAGTTGAGCGCGTTGATCAAAATTCAAATGTTGTCAAAAATATGTGAAATTTATTCCACGAGTGCTCGTTTCCAACCACTGAGCACCCAGCTGCCGAACATGACCTAGATTTTGCTCCAAATATATAGCCACTGCTTCCTACGCTGAAACTCCAACCCATAAAGCGAAATGACTACTCTCGAGTCTCAACAGTTTGGTTTTATATGCATGAGAGAGGAAATTTGCCGCTCACTTACATATTGACCCTTGAATGTCGCTCTAAGTCTCAAATGGAAATTAGAAGCTGAGCAACACTGTTTTATGCTAAAGGCAAGCAGCTATTAAGTGCTGCCTAGGAGCTACTGAGCGTTACACAAGCTGCTGGCATGGTTGCCGAGATGTCGTGCACGCTGCCGAGCCCATGTGCACCTAGCTGCCAGCTGTCGATAGTCACGCGCCTGTTGCCGCCCAACGTGCTTGTTGCTAACCATGTATGCTAACTGGTGCCCTTGATTGTTTTTGCCAATATTGTGTGTCAGTTGCCGCCCCTGTGTGTCAGTTACTTCATATTGTGTGAGGAATGCCACCACCTATTTGTGAGATGTCGATTGTTATGTGTTTATTGTTTTGTGCTCTACACATGAACTATCGTGCACTGTGTATTAGGTGTTGAGCACTAAGCACTAGAGGTTAGCACTGCACACAAGGCACCATGCACTAATCACCAATTGTTGTGCACTTACATCAAGGACAAGCACTAAGTGAGCTACATAGCACAGAACACTCGAGGACGTGCATAGGACAATAAATGGCAGTTTATGTGGCATAACCACCTCGTTAAACCTTGATCTTTTATTTTTCTTTTTCATAGCTACAATTTTCTTTTTCTTTTTCTTTCATGTTAGTCTTTTAACCTTATTTCCCCTTCTTCTCTCAAATCTATCTTGCCATCTTCGTCTCTATTGATCTGACTTCCGACTGATCTATTTTCTCTTCCTCTCTCACCAATTGCAATAATAGTACTAGAAAAAGGAGGCTAAGGGTATCGATATTATTTGCTATATCTATGGTTTTTGGTGTTAATATCATCCATTAGTATCATCTACGAGATGAAGGTTGAGCGAGGAAAAGAAAATAGGTTGATGGGCATGTGAACTCAGGTTTTGCTTCAAATAATATAGTCAACAAGTAAACTCGTGTAATAAATGACATCGTATTAAGTTGAGCGCGTTGATCAAAATTCAAATGTTGTCGAAAATATGTGAAATTTATTCCACGAGTGCTAGTTTCCAGCCACTGAGCACCCAACTGCCGAGTGCTAGTTTCCAACCACTGAGCACCCAGCTGCCGAACATGACCTAGATTTTGCTCCAAATATAGCCACTGCTTCCTACGCTGAAACTCTAACCCATAAAGCGAGATGACTACTCTCGAGTCTCAACAGTTTGGTTTTATATGCATGAGCGAGGAAATTTGCCGCTCACTTACATATTGACTCTTGAATGCCGCTCTAAGTCTCAAATGGAAATTAGAAGCTGAGCAACACTGTTTTATGCTAAAGGCAAGCAGCTATTGAGCGCTGCCTTGGAGCTACTGAGCGCTACACAAGCTGTCGGCATGGTTGCCGAGATGTCGTGCACGCTGCCGAGCCCATGTGCACCTGGCTGTCAGCTGTCGATAGTCATGCGCCTGTTGCCGCCCAACGTGCTTGTTGCTAACCATGTATGCTAACTGCTGCCCTTGATTGTTTTTGCCAATATTGTGTGTCAGTTGCCGCCCCTGTGTGTCAATTACTTCATGTTATATGAGGAATGCCACCACCTATTTGTCAGTTGTCGATAGTTATGTGTTTGTTGCTTTGTGCTCTACACATGAACTATCGTGCACTGTGCATTAGGTGTTGAGCACTAAGCACCATATGTTAGCACTGCACACAAGGAACCATACACTGATCACCAATTGTTGTGCACTTACATCAAGGACAAGCACTAAGTGAGCTACATAGCACAAAACACTCGAGGACGTGCACAGGACACCGACTGCCGGGCACTGGGCTCTAGGGCAGAGCTCTATGCAGCAGCTACCGAAGCTCTGTGCACCTCATGTTGTGCACTTGAGACAAGCTGCCGACCCCCTTTCTGCCCTATACCGTTTGCCATGGGCGTTAGCGGTTGTCCAGCCACTGAATGTTGTCGAGTGCTCAGTACACCGACATATGTGTGGCTCCTAATGCACTACCAAATTTTTCCATGCAATGGCATATGTCTAGGTGCACTGAGTTACCAAATTTTGCTAAGTGCCTACTGTATTGGCATATGTGCAAGCTACAAAGGCGGCCAACCAAAAATAAAAATAGTGAATCTGTCACTTTCTGTACAACAACTTCCTAAGAGCTTTGTTAATAGCTCCGGATGAACTAGAATGCAAAAATATATCACTGGAAAGCTACGTCTGTCTAGTTTCCAATGGTTTTTGCAGTTCGTTCATATCCGTTCTAACGAAGAAGTTATGACTGTTTGAGTGAGCGAATGTCATAATGCCAGGAATTCTACAATGCACACGGTTGCCTTCGATTGTTGTCTTCAGTTTTTATATCTTTTTCTCACGTATCTACCTTGTTTGATAGGTAAGTTATGTGGAGAAATTGAGTGCCTTGCTGTGACAGGACCCATCCCGAGATTTCCCAGTAAATCCCAAAATGACTCCTGCGGGACCCACCTATAAGGGTAGTTACAGGAATTTCGGCATAATGCCCCCTAAAAGTGAGTAACCCTTCCCTAAATTCAAAGTAAAAACAGGCAGTAAACACTTCTAATTTCATTTCCCCTTCCTACTTGAGCCAACCTGCTCACATAACACACACAACCACCTCCACAATTAACAACCACAAAAATAATTCATCTTTCTACTTAATAATCTTCAACAAAATAAAAAGTCAGCAATTCTTGAGATAATACCGAATAAGTTCCATAAATAGTCCAGACTCTACCCCGAAACATAGTAATAATACACCCAGGTTATCAGAGCTCTAATACAAAGGAGGAAAAGAACACTTGTAGGTTTCCAGAAACCTACTAGTGAAAACTGTGTGTAGAGTTAACCACTCTGCGCCTCCTAATTTGCTGGCCGAACTCTGCAGTCTGGGCATTTTAAGAAAAACAAAGGCCCAGGGGAGAAACATGGAAAATGTTAGAGTGAGTGGACGAAAAATAAACAATGAAACACTATAAATTCTCCACAATCAATAAAAACCAATACTTCATGCTCTCCCAAAAATTTATCGATTTAAACATCATTTATGCATGCCCACAAATACTAAATATCCCACAAATGCATGATATGGTAAACAAGTAAAGAATATGGGAAGAGAAAATGTTCACAAAAATAATAAGTCTGACTTCTCAGACTAGGGTCGGAGCTAAGAGCTCTAGTAGCGCCATCACGCTATGCTAGCTATATAAAATAATAACGGACAACCCTTATAATATTAACCTGACCTCTCAGGCTTGTCTGTCCTCTCAGACCAGGGTCGGAGCTAAGAGCTCTAGGTAAAATGATAATGGACAACCCTTATAATGTTAACCTGACCTCTGAGGCTTGTCTGTCCTCTCAGGCTTGTCTGTCCTCTCAGACCAGGGTCGGAGCTAAGAGCTCTAGGTAAAATGATAATGGACAACCCTCATAGTATTAACCTGACCTCTCAGGCTTGTTTGTCCTCTCAGACCAGGGTCGGAGCTAAGAGCTCTAGGTAAAATGATAATGGACAACCCTCATAGTGCACTACGTAGTTTGCCTGACTTCTCAAGCTAGGGTCGGAGCTAAGAGCTCTAGTAGCGCCCTCACGCTACTCTAGCTAGCATATTCATTGGTAAACCCTTACAATAAAAATTCATAACAATACATTACTCAAATTCTCATCCCAAAACAAAATAAGTAAAACCATTCCTTGTCATATATGCATAAATCCAATTTCCAACGAAGTCTCGGGTTCACTTCCATTCGAAGGACGGCCTTCCCCGTCTATAACCATTTTCGGAAAGAAATGGAGAATTCGAGTGATAAAGGTAAATACGTTCAAGCATAGTAAAAATCTTTAAACGAGGTTCCCGCTAAACTTTATTCAAATAAAACATTCAAAAACCCGAGAAAGATATAATTCTCGAAACAATCATAAAAACCCTGCAATAAAATCAATAATTAAGGCATGCATTCATTTAAAAAAATAATACGTCCACTCACAGTAAATGGACTAGCCCTGAGAGCGATCCTGTGCCCCCCCGGAACGTAAATCCTCACGTGCTGTTAAATGAAATAAATATGTTAATTATCCCAATTCGTAAAGTCGGGTCTCCGGAGACATTAGTATAAACTCCGTATTAAACTAGCTTAGTTCTTGTATACTCTTAACAATCTTCGATCAATCCCGACCAACGATAACATGAAATTCTCTTTCCGAACCGAATCAAAATTTTGAATAATAATTGGAACTTAATCGGTACGGCCAATAATCTTCCTCCACAAGGTTTTATATACATAAATTTCTATAACTCTTTTTACCCCCAATTCTCCAAAATTATCATCTTCTACCTCCTACCAACTTAGAATTATTTTTACCTTTACCCCAGTAATTCATTTACCAAAACTGTTAAATATAAATTCCCAGTGAAAGGACAGAAATGCCCCTGTGAACAGTAAAATTCGGTCGCCGGCCAATTGGCCTCCGACCGGCTATCTCCGGCCATCTTCTTGCTCCTCTCAGTCTCCCCTACAACTTTCCTTTACATTACAACAACCAAATCCAACCCTAACATCAACAAATCAAGATGAACAGTAATTAAATCCTAAAATCTGGAAACCTTGATCGATTCCCTCACCTAGATCGAAATCTTCCAATTCTCTGAAATGGAAGACACAGAGGACGACGGTGGACCTGCCCCGAACGACCGGCGACGGCACGGTGGCCTGAACTGGCTGGAACCCGAAGATACAGTCCGTTTTCGGGAGTTCCCTCTCTCACCACACAACGACGCTGCCTCGATTCGATGGCTAGCTGGGTTGCCGGACCTCCGACGAGTCGAGGGAGATCAGTCACGCGCTCCACGGCAGCCGGTGGTGGCGGATCCCTTCGGGCACAGTGAAGGTGCAGAGTTGACCCAGGAGAAGAGAAAGACGAAAAGAAAAGGAGAGAAGAACGCGAAGGAGAAGAGAGAGAAAAAGATAACAGAAAACAGAAGATATAAGTTTCCAAACGAGGAAACTTTCTAGAAACATAGGGGACCCCTAAATTTTCCCCCGTTCCAACAGGAATTTATCCTCTAATTCCACTTATTACCTTCCAATAAAATCCCCACCAATTTTTACATTACCGTCAACAATTCCGATCGTTAATTTTATTGTTCAAACCTTAATATCGACACCGTAAATCCACGGATAACGGAAGGAAGGTAACTCGCAGTAAAATTATAAGATTCGGGGTGTGACATGCTGACAGTGGGACTACCCACACAATCTTGAGCAAATGTCATGCTGCCAGGAAATTTGTTGCACACGGGTTTGCATTTGTGCACTTTTTCATGTGCATATTTCCTCACTTGATAGCTCTAGACATCCCAGTTGTAGATCCTGAAATCACCGGTTCATGATTGTCGAGCTCACTTGTAAGAATGAGTGGATACAAGAAACATACAAAAGGGTGTACGAAACATCAAATGGATACCTCTGATATTTGACGTCATGAAGGGCTCTTTGATTTTCTCCAAACTAAATGAGACCTCGATGAAATCGTTGGTTCGATAAGTGTATTCACACTATGACATGATCATGCATAGCCTTATAAAGGTGTGCTGATGTTCGGGGTTTAGTCTTCACCTAACAGCAGATTTTCCATCATCGGATGACGTGGTTAACCTCGGCCAAGGTTACCTACTCCCTTGATTTTGGATCCCCCTATGATGCTGTTACCAAATGTTATCCTTCATGGATGTTGAAGACTTGTAATGCCATATGTACGCTTTACTTTTGGTCAAGGACAAATCCTGCGATGCCACTTTAAAGTTGAAAGCATCATCATGTCAAAATCTGCGAACACAGTAAATTAAACATACTGCATCGTAACTTCGTCAGAGTTTTCTGAACGGCTCCAGATGAACTAGAAGCCCTATTTTACATTATTAGAAAGCTATGTGAGCCTATTTTTCATTGGTTTAAGTGGCTTGTTCACAGCTATCCCGATGAAAGAGTTATGGCAGTTTAAGTGCATACAGGTCATGATACTAGATGATAGACTGTATCCTACTGTCCCTTAACTTCGTCAGAGCCCCCAAATCAACTCCAGATGAACTAGAACTCGTACGTTATATCATTGGAAAGCTATGTGAATCTAGTTTCCAATGGTTCAAGCGATTCGTTAATATCCATTCGGACGAGAGAGTTATGGCCATTTTAGTGAGTATAGGTCATACTGCACCAAAACTGCATTCTCTTCGCAGTTTGTGAATCCTTTTTATGACTAAGTTTGATTGGATATTCACCATCGTTTATGACATGGTTGAATCAATTCTTGATGCCTTTGGCTCGATGATCCAAGTCACAAATGCCCTCCTTATGGTGAGAGAGGCAATCGAACATTGGCATGTGTTATGAACATACACACCAACAATTACCATGATGAGAATGATTAAGACTTTTGTGTATACTTCTCATGAGTGCCGATTGAAAGCATATGGAGAAGATCATGAGTCCTAAGGTGTCGCCAATAGCTATATTTGGGACAATTGACTCAGACAAGCTATGACATTTTGGTCATACCGGGAGAGATATGCGAACCAAAATTGTTTGATATTCTTGGGCGTCCATTCCCCTGATAACAACGAACCTATGCCATGATTGTATGTTGTGTTTGTGCGTCGACATGATGTTATCGGCAGCCGCACGGTAGTAGTACTCATGGTTTGGTTGTGTAAAGCTTGTTCTTTAGCAAAGTAAGGTGAAAGATCCTCTTATTCTATGCCACAAAAGATATCATTCTTATTGAAAATCCAAAAAATGATTTTGTAGACCGATGCGCTTTTATGGTGTTGGTTGAAGGGCTAACACATTGGTCATGTGTTACACCATCGTCTACCATATGCTGCTTATGTATCTATGGGCTCGCTACCCATCCCTAAAAGGGGACATGCAGACATGCATTAATTCATCCACGACTTACCATCATTGCATTGATGCATGACAGCTAGTAATTGTGTGCTACGATTGACACGAAGTTGTAATCCTTGAACTCGGTAGGATAATAACGGATCTCCAAGCCTTGAGATCTATAATGTGCCAAATTAGACTGTCACAGTGCCCCATGATGATGTGTCGCATGAGATGAATATGTTTTAAGGTTGGATATGAGTCATTTTTTTGCTCTCCACCTTAAGCTTCTAGACAGACGATCTCCTTAACCGTTACACTGTGAATTTTCACTTTGAGACTGTATTCCCACCGTTAGAAGGAGATACGATCACCAGGATTCAAGTGGGAATGACATGAATGTTGTGGTTGGTCACCACTAAGTCTCAACATGATCCCCATAGAACTATAGTGACGAGATCAATGCTGCATATGTCTGTAAGGAATGATGTCCTACCAAGAGGACATGACTCGACCAGATTGAGATGGTCTTGATGTTATTGCTCGACCATATTAAGATGGTCTTGATGCTATCACCTTGTGGGGTGATATGAGGGCGCCATAATGTGGCAACATGGTGTTCTAGATCTTGTGGCTCCCTAAAGGTTAGGTTAAGGCCCTTGGGTTCGATATACACTCGCACTGAGAGAGAAAACGAGTTTGGCACTACTGGTCCATTGATCAGTGATACTCACTCTGTCTCATGTTAGTCTGAATTGTGATTATCGTTGGGGAACGCCTCAACGTCAATATCCAATTCATAGAAAGAGATCTCTACAATGACTACACTAGTGTATATGAGGACGTGAGATGATGAGTTTATCGAACCACACTTTGTTGATAAAGCGACAAAGTGTATTGACCTAAAATGAGAATATGCAACCCAGACAAAGGGATAGGTCCTTGGGCAGGTGTTGCCTACACCGCAAGCGTAAATCCTATCAAGTAAATCTTTGTGAGTTAGCGTAGTGAGAACAAGAGTCTCAGACTCCCTTATGGAGCAAGGTTTCTCACGAACACGCACTGGGATCGACTACGATGAGAAGTACTCTCGTAATGGATGTTATTGCGCTCCACTACCTTGTCAGTTTGGTAGTTCCTCAATAACTGGACATGCAACCCTATGAATATGATCATAGTAACGTCTCTATGGGATCAGAGATATGCATGAAGATCTTAAATAGACTTCATAAGACAAATAAGGTGGAGCTTGCGTTGGCCAAGTGTTTTGGACGCATAGTACATGACTCATTGATTTTGGATGAGATATGATGAATAATGTCATTACGTATTGATTCCGGATGGTCGCAGTATATGCTGGACATCCGATGTTGGAATGAAAAGTATCTTGGGAAAGACACAATCTCGTATTGAAGTCGATCGATTGTATATTGATGATGTATTTCCATCAATCGGCTTAGGTCCTCTGAAGAAGAGTGGAACCTTCATATGCTCTCATGATTAGTCAAGGTCTTTACTCCAAGAGAGAGTGATCCGTTTAATCAAAAGAAAGACTTGACATCTCTTCCATTCATTATAAAGCTAGGTAGCTTTGCGTCCACGCAATGCCAATGATATGGCAAAGGACATTACTTGAATACTCTAAGAGTATCTGGCATATTCAATCCCTATGACATGAGAGAAAGGTTGTTGCCTATGTCATCATTAGCCATGCATGAATTGAGATGCATAGGAAGCGGAATCATGATCTAGGCACCGGTCGGTTTAGTGGCCGAGTTACTAGACATATAGCATGCTGCCTGTGCACGCTGCCTGTGCACTGCCTGAGCGCTGCCTGTGCGCACTGCTTCCTGGCACTATACGTGCACCTGTTCACCAGTTGCTGAGCGCTGTACACGCCAGCTGCCGAGCGTTGTTCACACAACTGCTAGGCACCGTGCACATAGCTGCTAGCACTGAGTAATGCCACATTTGAGACATGTTAAAAGAGCATACAGATGCAAGGTTGTCAAAACAGTTCCGTGGTCACTAAGGATCCGGAAGCGCCCTATGAATGATCTTAAGATCAGGGGGAGATGCAGGTTTGAAAGAAAGTCTAGCATATACATGTCATGATCAAATGTGAAGGGTGTGGTTGTTTATGTCAACCATGTTACACTCTTTTTTTCTTAGTCTAAGTTTTTTGTCCCACTGAGTTTTTGCTTGACAAGGTTTTTAACAAGGTAACATTGCATGCACCACTAAGACCATTGATCGCATTTGTGGTTGATCATGACAGACTTGTTTAAGTCTTGGCTCACATCTACTCTTGAGATACATGTTGGAATGCATCATTCATCAGGAAAATCCGATTGAAATACACATCAGGGGGAGCATCACATGACGAGTTCTTAATGGAGTAGTTGGTGCGTTGTACTCTTTTTCCTTCGACCAAGGTTTAGTTTCCACAGGGTTTTTGTTATTTGGCAAGGTTTTGATGAGGCAACACCGTAAGCACCATACCGGCATGAAGACACGCGACACAAGAGGGAGTGTTATAGGATATTTGATATATATATATATATATATATATATATATATATATATATATATATATATATATATATCAAATATCCTATATATGTCTTGGTCCATGCCTTGTATATGGGCTTTATGTACTAATCCATATTGTAATGAAGTTTTACACATATCCATGTAATAGGCCCATTGACCCATGTAATAAGCCCATTGGCCCATGTAATAGGCCCAAAAGATCCATGTATTTTCCTATATAAAGGGGTTTCATTCTATCAATAAGATAAGGAGAATTCATTCCCACAATATTATTCTACAACAATATATATAATTTTTTACATTTTTGTGAAAAGATTTATATATAAATTATTAAAGCAATGAAAATAAGTTGACAATGATCAATACATTACAGCTTTGGCAACGAAAACAAAGGGTTTTGAGTGAAGGATATTCTATAAATATTCATTTTCTATGTTAAATATTATGTAAGGTATATGAGATATTTTTCTAGTAGTAATTGTTAAAGGAAAAATAACTTAAGTATGCATTCGTCAAAATAACTGACAAAAAGTTAATTATGCAATCAGCGATTAACAGATGTAATTACTTAATCAGTTACAATAAGTTATAAATTAGTCATTATTATCATTATGTACCATGTAATTACCTTTGTAAACTCACTTCTATATAAAGAGGAGTATCAATGATATGAGTAAAACAATTTCTGAATTCAGGAATAATAATTATATCTTTATATAAACCTCCTAGTTAGAGAAGAATAATACATTACATCATTCTTTTTTACTTGGCATCTGAATAGTTAGGTTTAATCCTTTGAATGTACACTAAAAACACCACAAATCGTTGCATATCCAAAATCACAAATCACCACAAAACACACACGAATTCTCATATCCCAAATCTCAAATTCCAAATCTCAGCAAATTTAATTTATTTTTCACATCACATATCAAATAAATTGATTTTTTACATCACATCAAATTCCAAACCCTCTTCTTAAAATATTGTTTCTACCGCTGATGGTGCTCCAACTTCAATTATAGGGGATGACTCTGTTGTCTTATCAAACACATTAACCCTTGATTTTGTATTAGTCATTCCTTCATTGTCATATAATCTTCTCTTACTTGGCCAAATTATTCAAGCATTATTATGTATTGTCACCTTTTATCCGTCTTTATGTGTGTTCCAGGACATTCTGACTCAACAGATTTCGATTTATGTTGTGAGAAAGGGGAATTTTTACTTCCTGGTCTGATTGAGACTGGAGAAAAACACAAGCATTTTATGTGTCAAGCTAATCATCAGTCTAATAGAGCGGAGAGTGCTAAGAAAGATGTGTGGCTTTGGCATTGTAGATTGGGACATCTAAACTTCAATTATCTGAAGAAACCACAACCACAATTATTTTTAAGTGTCAATCATTCATATTTTAATTAGGACATATGTAAACTGACCAAGAGCCATCGTATTTCATATTCACCAAGTTTGAATAGAAACCATGTCCCATTTATGAATATTCATTCCAATGTTTGGGGGCCTGCAAAATTTCCAACTCATGGTGGCGATCGATATTTTGTAATGTTTATTAATGATTGTATTCGTATGACTTTGGTGTCTCTACTGATGAACAAGAGCAATGTTTATTCTTGATTCAAAAAATTTCACAAGATTTTGTCTACACAATATCAACAGGCTATTCATGTTTTCCAGTCTAACAATGGTGGAGAATAAGTTAATGGCCCTATGCCGGAGTTTATGCAATTCCATAGAATTCAACATCAGACATCAAATGTTTATACTCCTCAGCAAAATGGTTTGGCAGAACAGAAAAATCGACAATTGTTTGAAGTTATTCATACCTTTTTATTTGGAATGAATCTATCTTTTGAATATTTAAGAGAATTTGTGAAGTATGTTGCGTATCTCATTAATTGTACTCCTTCTCGGGTAATTGAATTTCAACTCTTTGCAGCAGCTTCATATCTACTTTTAGCTTTTAGCTCTGTCATTGCCTAATTTAGAACCTCGTGTATTTAGATGTGTCATATATGTTCACATTCCCCAAGCCTCAAAGAAGTAAACTTGATCCTCATGCAAGTCGGAGTATCTTTATTAGGTATGCCGATTTTCAAAATGTTTACAGATGTTATGATCCTCCTAACAACACCGTCCACGTATCTCTTGAAGTTTCTTTTTATGAATTCAAACCTTATTATTCAGGGGGAGTATCGAAGTCTTCCCTTCAAGGGGAGAAATATTGTGAAGAGACTTCTCAACATTTATTTGAATTTGTTGAATTCAAAGAAATATCAGCCTTGGAATCTAAATTTTGAGGTGGAGGAGTTGGAAATTATGACAAACCAAAAGAAATTCATGCATGAAAAAACAGTACAAAGTGAATCTGCACTAATCACATGGGGTGGTTGGGTTGGCAAACTCCGCTCTTCAAGTTGGGGCGAATGACAGGTTAGAACCCCCACCTGAGTTCGAATCCCAACTTGGAAAAAATTCCATATTACCAGGGCCAAGCCAGTTGTCTGAGGTGGACTAGTCTCGGTTGTCATCTTTGGGGGAAACCACCAGGTTTATCCTAAAAAATAATGAATCTGCACCTCCTTAAGATACAAATAGATGGCCTGATACGCCCCATAATAGATGGCCTGTTACATGAGGTTTTTCCATGAATATATATTTACAAAGTGCTCTTATTTGATGAAATATGCAAACTATTTGTTGTCTTATAATCTTTTCTCTTGCATATACTTATGAGTAAATACCATGGATGAGTGAATAGAAGAGAGTATGCCATTGTGAGGAGGAACAATTGTTATATATGTTCATGCTATATGTCCTTATTTCTTACTTGTTCATGCTATGAAACATGTTTATGACGCTTTGCAATTACGTTTTTCACTCGAATGCCTAAACTTGAAAGCTATGCTAAAGAATCTGAGACAAATCATTAAGGGTATTAGATGTTAAGTTTTTAGTTGTGTCGTTAATTTTAGTAGACTTTTATTTAGTTTGCTAGGGACTAGCAAGGGGTAAGTGTGAGGTAGTTGATAGGAGCATTTTATGCTATGTTCTTAATATGTTTTTACCCTCATTTATGCTTTGTTTATCCATTATTAGGTTAGTATTGTTAGTTATTTATCATAAGAGTTTTTTTGTAGAGCAATGACTAAAATGTGAGTAAAGTAGAGAAAATGTGCACTAATTTGTTAAAAGCTGACTTATGAAGTTGTCGTGTTATTTCTTATGATTCTGTAAATTTATACATTGTCATTACTTGATTAATTTTCTTTAATGTTTAGGTGACATGTATATGGACTTAACGAAACAAGAATCATGAGGATCGGACTTATGGAAGGTAGCAAAAGAAGCATGGAAAAACAAGAGGTCGAGAGCATGAATTCGGAACAAAAACAGAGGATTTCCAGAAACCATAACTCAACTTCAAAAATTTCCCTATGACGATCTAGGAGGAACCAGGAAATGTGCCATATATGGATGAAAAGTTGTGGATGTCTAGTTTCTAAAGCTTTTGAAATCGTAGAAATCAATGTTCTGAGGAAGGAGTTATGATGGAAACAATGGCCGGAGGTCAGTCTGCTGGAAACAGGACAAATTTTGCTGAAGTTGTCTACCGAGTTTGTGAGTGTGCTTCTTCACCAAAATCCTTCTCAAGCATGCCAAATGATTGATGAAGAACTTAATGATGATATGGGAAGTTGTTTAGAAGAAGAATCGAAGAAATCACCAAGGAGAAGCCGAAAACAACAACTAGGAAAGTTATCCCGGTCAAAACAGGATAACTTGTTCTACCGAGACTATGGAGGGGATTCGGCTGTCCTATGGAGCCCAAAACATGTAAGGGAGTCCTTCATTGATCCCTTGACATGTAGGGGAGTCCAAGAATTCAGAAAAGAAGTTTATGAATCATTATCCAAGTCAGCAAATTCAAGAAGTCAAAGTTGTGTGCAACAAGAAAAAGCAAGAAGCCCAATCCGATATGGACAAGGAGTGTATGCCGACTTTACCTTAGGGTTTTCTCTATAAATACTCATGTATTAGTTCAGTTTTGAGGGTCAATTGATCGAAGCCATAGTATAGCCAAGCTTTACCCAAAATCCCGTACAAAAAACAACAAACCAGCCGCATAATCTTCACCGAACCGCCGCCGCTTGCCGCCGATCACCACCTCTTCCCTAGCCAATTGATTTAGGTTTAGGTATGAGTTTTTTATTGGTTTTGTTGTATAATTTTCTGTATGAACAGTACTTTAATTTATATATATATATATATATATATATATATTTTCTGGATTTTCGGTTTTATGCATATCATGTGTTGTTAAGTTTTTCTTTGTGATCTCCTTAATACCGTATGTTATGTGTAACGATTGAAGCATGTTTTAGTTTCATGATTTAGATTAAGTTGTTGCATGTTCTTATGTGTAGTATGTGTTAGTTGATTAATCATCACCTGATCATGTAATCGAACCTAAGGATAGTCTAGGCCTGGATGTTTCCAAAGGGGGAGTTTAATAAGCCGTAGTAATCTAGAATCAAGTTATGCATATTTGATAGTTTGTTTCTAGTTGCTGCATAGGGTTGCTAGGGTGAGTGATTTGCATGCTAATAGGATGAGTGACGCCATACCTAGGATCATGTCTTCAACCGACTCCAGTTCGTAAGTGTATCTTGTTTAGATTAGGCATATTTGATAGTTTAAACACGGTGACACATATATGTTTTACGTTCAGGCGTATTCGAAGTTCCTAAAAACACATGAGAAGTCATAAGAGGTTGAAATTAATTAAAACAAAGGATAGTAAGAGCATCACTATTTAATCTTGCATGAAATTGTTGTATGCTTATTTCGGTGTTTGTTATGTGCTTGAGTATCGATTGACCAACCTTATAAATATTAGCTTAGGATGTATTATTTTTATAATTAATGTCGATATCCTTACAAACCCTTTTCATTTGTAAATATGTATATATGTGAATAATTGTTTATATATATTATTTGTTTATACTTGTATAGTTGTGACAGAATTATATTTGTTTGTATGTATATATGTGAATAATTGTTTATATATATTATTTGTTTATACTTGTATAGTTGTGACAAAATTATATTTGTTTGTATGTTTATACTTGTATAGTTGTGACAGAATTATATTTGTTTGTATGTTAACTAACGATCTTTTCTTCTTATTTACCCTGGGCATCCCCGGTTTAGAACGATCCCTACTTATCTTTACTACTAACGAATTACAGGGAATTAAATTGCAGGTTGCTTATCCTTAACCCGGTAATCGACACTCGTCATCATCCTCCCTGGACACTACAGTATGGACCCCCGTCTAGAATTTGATCAAAACTGGAAGGACTGGATGGCGTAAACAGCTCACTGAAATAGTCAAGAATGATGTTCACAATAGATTCCTCAGTTGTACACCATTCCTCTGCTTTGTTAAAGAGACCTCCGATTGAATTCTTCTTCTTACGGTTCCGAGACTTTTGATGAAAAAACTTAGTGTTAAGATCCCCATTTGTCAACCAGAAAACATTGGCTCTCTGACGCCAAAAAATATGTTTTCTCTGCAGTAACTCCTGGAGTCTCATCCTGATAGAAGCTCTTGTTTCATTCACTTAAGCAGATAAAGAATCATCATAAAAACCGCAAGCTGGGCAGAAAGCTTATCAATCTCTTTCCTAATGCCACTGAACTTCTCAACACTCCAAGACTCAAGAGCAGTCCTTGTTCGATCAAGCTTCCTAGTCAGCACACAAATGGGACTTCCACTCTCGGATATATCCTAACACTCCTTTATTAACTCCTTACAACCCTCACTCAATCAAAACTCCTCTATTTTGTACTCTTTTGTCTTTCTTCTAAGGTTTAGTTTTTCTTTCACAGGGTTTTTCACTTGACAAGGTTTTAACGAGGCAACATTGTGTACATCATCCGGCATGACAACACGCGACACAAGAGGGAGTGTTCTAGGATATTAGATCAATATTTGTGTGTGTCTTGGTCTATGACGAGTCTATGAGTTTTATGTAATATGATATTCATGTGGGCTTCCATGTATGACCAAATATGTACTATATAAGTCCCTATATAAATGGATTGATAAATTAATAACAAGTATAACCGTATTTCATTCTACTTAAACAATTTTTCATTTTTCATTTTTCAAAATTAATTAACTAAATTAAATAAGCACAAACAATATTCATTATCAGCCTCCATAGAATATGCTAAAATGGAGTTAAGAGAGCATTTTAGGTCGGAAACAGCAACAGAACTTTTGGGAAATCGTCAACGTTAATGTCCTGTCTTCCTGGATCAGTGGTGTACGGTGATTACAACTTACAATCCTCCTCAAACGACGCCGTTTCCTCCCTCGCTTTTTAATGCCGTCCTCGTGTACACACTGGACTCCCCCCGTCCACAGCACAACACTGCGAAACTCCAAAATCAACAGAAAAAAAACACAGGGACAGTGACAGAGAGACACAAAAGCAGAACCAAACGGGTCTCAAGCATCTCTAATCATTTTGTTCTTCACGAGAAAAAGCTCAAACCCCATTAAACTCACACACATACTAAACTCCCTCTCTCTGTCTTGCTTTTGCTTTTCTCTCATTCTCTCCATCTTTCTGGGTTTTGAAATCAATGGTTGTTATTATGAGGGCTAAAGCTAAAGGAGAAGAAAGAGGAGGAACATTTTAAGACTCTTCTCAATGCTTTTTCACTGGCTTTGTTTTGAAACATCTGTACAATGGCTGATGATCACAGCTCTTTCACCAAGGTGTGCTGTTTCTTTGCTTCTCCTTTAAGCTCTTCACACACCCTTTTCTTTTTTATTTTTAACCGGTTTGATACTATTGTTTACCTCATCCTTGCCTTTGGGTATTAGATTCTGCTTCTTGTCATTTGTTTGATTATTTTTATCGGGTTGCATGTGAATTGTCCTGATCTGGGTGTTGAAATATTAGTCTTTTTGTTCCTGAATCCTCGGGTGCTTTTGTTTATGCTTTCAAGCTGAAGCAAACCAAGATTTCGTTTTCCTGATGTTGTAATAGAAATGGCTTCTAATCGTACTATCGAATAAGACTTGACAACTGAATGAGCTGATAAACAAATCATATGAATGCCTATAGTAATCATGACTACTGAGTAGCTAGCTAGATCAGATTGTGTTTTCAAAGTTTGGATGCTTTTGATGACTAATTAGTAATTACCCTCGTCATTTTCATTCCCTGTGACTGACCCTTTATTCTGCATTTTCTGATTTCATGAATTACAGGATTTATTGCCAAAGAAATCTCCTTTATTGCTTAGGACGATTGTCGTGTTGTTTGTAATGGTCTGTGGTGTCTATATATGCTCAATTTGTTTAAAGCAAATTAGGACTGCTACCTCAATCAGATTCATAAGCATCCCTGAGGTGATTCAAAAGCCATGCCACAAACCTTATATTGAACCGGAAGAAGCGCCTTATGTGCACTTCCCAAATCCCACAACTTATAGCAGGTATATTCATGATTTTTTGGTTTGAAGTTTGGTTCTATTTAGACTGCATTGATATGATTTTTCTTGTGTATATAAATAGGGCTGAATGTGCGTGCAATCCTGTGAGATATTTTGCAATTTTCTCGATGCAGAGGTCTGGGAGTGGTTGGTTTGAGACGCTACTGAATAATCATACTAACATAAGTTCAAATGGGGAAATTTTCTCTGTTAAAGTCAGGAGAAGTAACATTTCAACAATTTCGGAGACTTTGGACAGAGTATACAGTCTAGATTGGCTCAGTAGTGCCTCAAAGAATGAATGCACAGCTGCAGTTGGCTTAAAGTGGATGCTTAATCAGGTAATGCTTGCTTATGCATTTTTAGCTAGTTTCTGTTATTCAACAGTGCAGTCATTTTTTTCGTGAGAGACTTAAGACATTGGTGTGTGGTTCATTTCTCTCCTTTTGGCAGATCCTCATATCATATTTGTCATATCATGATATCATAGACTAAGCTGTCTTATAGTCCCTATTGTTATAACAATTACAAAGATTCTTGAATTGTAAGGTTTTCATGTCCCTAAAAGAAGCTTGTCTGATTGTCTCCGAGGAAAATGTTTACTAAGGGGCAGTGTTATTATTTCAGAGAATGTATGGAGTAAACAGTGTGACTAACATAAATGTCAGACGCAAATGTTAAGCTTGAACTTGTATAATTTTAATGTACCCCTTTCACATCTTTTTTCTTTTATACAACTAATAAGCTTGGTGCTTGAAGTTCCTCCTGCGAGAATTGGAAGTGGAATATTTTGAATGATTATGTCAAAAATTAATGTTATATATATTTTTTTAGGTGAAAATATTTAATGTTATATAAATGATATAACCTGCATGAATGATATAAATGTATATTTTAGAGAGGTTTTCTTTCATCGAGTCAAGCTAGCTATGAACTTTTCATTTTTTTGCACCTGCTGTAAAAAAAATGTGAACAATCTGGTCTGATCTAGAAATTGGTCCTCAGATATGTCCACGACTGTTTGAGTAACCTGTTAACGGTTTTTTACCTTTTGAAATACAGAAATTTCTCAGTGTAACTAATGAGATAGAGGTTTGGTTTAGTAACATATGGCTTAAGATGACCATTATGTGAAAATCTAGTTAAGGTAGGAATCAATCAATCAAACCCATGTGGTGTTTTGATTTGGGTCCATAAATTTCCATCCATCTTTATTTCTCATGAACAGATGGTTTGCAGTGCATTCATTATCTTTGCTTCATGTTGTGGATTTGTTTATTCCGGTCTGATGCTCTTGATAAACAGGGGGAACAGCTTGTTAATAATCTATTGTAACAACTGATGCAGGGATTGATGCAGAATCATGAACAAATAGTGGAGTACTTCAAATCTCGAGGTGTTGCGGCTATCTTTCTATTTCGAAGAAATCTACTGCGTAGGTTGATCTCTGTGCTCGCAAATACTTATGATCGAGATGTGAAGCTACTGAACGGAACCCACAAGTCTCACGTGCATTCTCATCACGAGGTCTCCCTCTCTCTCTCAAGTGCTAGATTTTTACTTGTTTTGCAAACTTAATATATTTGATGTCTGCAGGCAGAGATACTTGCAAAATACAGGCCTACAATCAACACAACTTTGCTTTTAGCTGATCTGAAGCAAGTTGAGGATAGAACTGCCAAAGCATTGCAATATTTCAACAGCACCCAACATATTATCCTATATTATGAGGATGTTGTAAAAAACCGCACTGTAAGACAAATCTTATTAACAATCAATTTTTCTTTTTTTGTTTGATGTAATTTAATATTTCCTTAAGTTGCATGACATGACTTTATTCTGAAAATTATAATTTGCATGTTTGCAGAAATTAAAAGAAGTTCAAAATTTTCTCAAGGTTCCACAAAGGGATTTAAAGAGTCGTCAGGTGAAGATACACAAAGGTTCCTTGTCTGATCAGATTGAGAATTGGGGTGATGTCCAGAAAGCACTTAATGGAACACATTATGAAAGCTTTCTCCATTCAGATCTTCGCAGTTAACAGCAATGGGGATGATGTATATACAATCCTTTGTTCTTATAACTGTTTTTGGTTATATTTTGCCTTTAACCACAGAAGCCATCAGGTTACCCTCTCTGTTTTAAATTTGGATGCAGCATCAGAATTTTGATTTGATTAAATTTTAGCTTCTATGTTGCCAAAATTGTGTTCCTTTACCACTGTCAAATTAGTATTTAATTGATTCTTTACTCAGTTTTTGCTGAGAAGCAACTCTACTGTATCCATGCTAATCAATAGAGCAGCTCCACCTTTTACTGCTGTTCTGTCTGTATATTTCTAAATCTTCCAATGACTTATAATGCAACGTTCAGATCAGCAATTCTGCATAGTGGCCAAGTTCCAGTTGACTTAAGTTTAGGCATGAATGGTTATTTTAACAAATATTGAATGCTGAATGTGTAACCGTACTCAGTGCTACGGATCCAACTGAGACAGTATCCACATTCCAAAAGGCTGACTGGGAGGTTTTTACTAACCTTCTTTGGGCAGCATTATGAATCCAACATTGATGGAATTCGTGTAGGATCAATTGGATCTTTAGCCCTAGGAAGGGAAGCCATTTCTAGTATAATGGAAGAGAGATGCAGCTTGAACTCATTCTCATTTCTAGTATATATATATATATATATATATATATATATATATATATATATATATATATATATATATCATGCCGGTTATAAGGTGGAGGTCTGCATTTTAAAAAAAAATGCGGACTTTTACAATTTTAATCCACTTTTTGATCCTGATTTCTCATCTTGCTGTCTCAATAGTTCAGTTTACATGCGGCTGGCAACTGCAATCTCCTTGTAAGAAGACCCATTAACCTTATCAGTAATGTGTTTAGAATGGGCGATAACTGCATACAGATACGGGTAAGGGCACCGTCTTCTCTAGCTCCAGTGTCACATGGATTCGTTGGTAGTCTGTTTTACATCGAAAAGACCAGTAGCAGAAGTGTGATTTGGAGATTGTACGCCCCATATCAGTAATGCGTTTACGGTCCATTACTTCAGCTAGCACTTTCGGATGGTGCTTCAGGCCTTCAGTTGTTACAAAGTGTGGTTTCTTCCATATCGAAGGGCCAGGGGCGTTCCCGGCTATAAGCATATGAGCTTGGAGATGGTTGGAGTTATCTTGATGTGGCTCAGTGGTCTCTTCATTGGTCTTTCTCTGGTCGTTTCATTTGATAATATCCAATTGTCTTGGTGGGTTTGATACGTAGTCAGAATGTCATTGGGTTTGATACGTAGTCAGAATGTCATTGTGGGATGTACGCAATCCGGTTTTCAATTTTATGCCATTTATGCCATGGTGGGTTTGATATGTACGACTCTCCAACGATGATCGTTTCTGGGTATTGATATCAATGGTTCCAGAATTTGGCAATACACGTACGGATTCATCTCAATGCCTTAAACCCCTACAGCATGCTATGAGTTGGTGAGTGGTGAACATAGCTCAAATGCTTTAAAAACCCATGTTGAATATGTATATTTCAGAGTTTAGACTTGTCTATTTTTGTAGTACAAGGCAGGTCTTACAAATTTTATGACAAGAAGCTGAGCTGGTTTTGAGTTTTAACGGTTTCGTTTATATTCTAAACATAACAAAGGGGTTTGAGTTCTAACGGTGTCCTTTGTCATGTGGGAATCCAAACATTTGGCCAAAGGGCATAAGGGGTTTGAGTGCTGAAGGCAAACTCAAATGTTTCAATCACTGACGGCTACATGTTGTCACGATTTTATATTATGAAGGGAGATGCATGCAAAGGGCCATTTTCCAGCATTGACATTAAGGTTTCTAGAGACATGGCGGTAATAAGATATCCAACAAATATAGAAATCTCATGTTTTCAATGGGTTTTGTTTCGTTTATAGTTTTGCTTCCTTAGTCAAAATAGAGGACTTTTTATATGTAAATCAACATGTGTTTATTATATTTTGTTTGCCAATGATCATCATCAAATGGTAGACTTATATCCTTGGTAGAGTGTATTAGAAAATCCAGTTGCATCATGCACAGTAAATTGCTTGTGTAAAAAACATGTACCATAGATGTTTAAGTTTTGTTGCATTAAACCTCATTCCAGAGTTAAATTACAATTTTGATGTTCTGGTGAAAGGGGAAGTAGAAACTACTCTCCAAATGCTTTACATTACCTATATGTTAGGATTTACAATTTTATTTTATTTTTGTACATCAAACAATTGAAGATTATAATAATAGGGATGAGTTTTATTAAGGACCTTATTGAGGACTAGTTGAAGATTTTCTTTTTAAGGGTTTATTACATCTACTTTTTAATCACATTTTTTCATCTCAACAGTTCAGTTTATACGTCTATATAAGTAGATCACTTCTACAAGTTTTTTAGTCTTTGATTGGTTAGCTCTTTCTTTAATTTGCTATTGTTAAAACTTGCTAATCCTAGTGAGGTTTGAACTTACATCCTCTATAGTGTCTATTAAGCTAGCTGACCAACAAGTCACAACTTACTAACAGGAAAAATAAGACATGT
Source organism: Comarum palustre (assembly GCA_951800085.1). NCBI lineage: Eukaryota > Viridiplantae > Streptophyta > Magnoliopsida > Rosales > Rosaceae > Comarum > Comarum palustre. The sequence goes on from OX637589.1 coordinate 2,714,448, forward strand.
TTTGCTCTTACTTCATACTAAGGTTGAAACAAAAAAATATAATAAACTTAATAAATATTCTAAAATTTATAAAAAAAAGCAACTCAACTAAAACTCATGATAAAATCAAATCTAATCTAGTCATTCAAAGATCTCAATTTTTTGTACGATATAATTGTCATTTAAGTAGATATTTGAGATTTTGAGTAGTTAGAAATCAAAAGACAATACACCCGTAGTTGCAAATTTAGACTGTACACCACAAATTCAAATACTAGTTTATGTAAATAGAGATTTAACGCATGTTAATTTCATTCCGAGTGCTTTCCAACCCCGTCAGAGGGAAGCAGTCTAAACCTGGTGGAAGCAGCACTAGTGGGGATGGGACTAAACGATCCTAACAAGACAAAGAGTGGTTAATTAGCTAAAGCGGCTACATGACTTCTTCCCCAACATGCATATATGTCACTGAGCGATTTACAGAAATCAAACAAAGATTTGATTAGCTCTTACAAATTTTCCAAGAAGGAAAAAAACGACTCGTTCAATTTTCTAGCCAAAGAAAAATTAAGATCGCATGCATAGATCTTGATGTCTAGAAGATGTGATGTAATTAGCAAACTAACCATCGTCCGTATTGATATTTTCTCTATTTTCTGTAGGAGATTGTTAAGACATATGCATGAAAATTCTATAATTTATTTTGATTCCTGAAAAATTATATATGCAGTCAATACAATTTGTCGTAACAGCATCTCAAACAGCTCCTCTATAATTTATCTATTATATAGGAAGAAATCACAAAATCTCTATAGGAAGAAATCACAAAATCTTTAAAGGAAAATGAGCTCAACTTCAATAGCTCATCTATTTTATTGTACAACATTAAATGTTTCTTTTGTATAATTTATGTATCTATATAAATATTATATATTTATTCAAATTAAGTCCCAAATTTAATGTTAAATTTGTTAATTTTATGACATTTTTCCTTTATTAGAATTGACAAAATGAATTCTATAAGGAAAACAATAATTTTTAGAGATTTATAGATGAATATACAAATTCTAAGAATTCTATAGATATAGAGGATATGTTTCTCTCTCTTCCCATTTTTTGTAGAATAGAGAATGTTTTACATGATCTGTTAGAGCCAAAATATGATGTTTTTCCTCTAAAATAAAGATAATTATAATTTTACAGGAGCTGTTGGAGATGGTCTAACATAACAAAATGTGTTGCAAGCCTCCAACTAATTTTTGTTTATAACTTTTGTTAATGTGTATACATTAATTAAAAATTATTAAAATGAACGTCGGCTGCTCGATGTTTTTATATTTAGAAAAAAATTCTCTCACACTAATTTTAAAGATTTTTTTATTAATAAAATAAGATTTTAGTATTTTCACGTATCTAGGAATCATTTCCTACTAACAAAATTTTGACTTTTGATGTTTTTTTTTCTGACCAAATTACCCACTGCCTTTGTTTCTTCTGTTCTGTTTCTTTCGTTTAGATCTTTGTCTCTTCTTTATCTCTCACATCATCCAAATGTCCGCATCATATTTACTTGGAGGGGGTGTAAGCCCATACGTGAGCCTCAGAGGAGAGTGAATGATACTATGTAGCTCATGAGCACCGTCTCTTCTGTAAGCATCACCATAACCAGTTATTCAAGCAGAAAGGAAACTTCAGGGACTCGACAAGCATGAAGAAGCAAAAGAGGTGACTGAGAACAGTGACGGAGTGAAACTTGCAAAATTTTCTTACTAGGCATGAGAATTGAATGAAACTGTTGCAGCATACATGAAGAGCTATTGGAGTTCCCTTTATATATCTGTAACTAGGCAAAAACCCACCCGGCCTCTACTGCGGGCTTGCAACCCCCCCTCCCCCCAATCTAAACTTACATGTAACGTAATTTTCAGTTTCAAAAACATTTATTTGGATAACATTTCTACAAATCGTTACAATATCCATATCGTGTTACTTCTATTTTAAGAAAACAATAATTTCCAATACGATTCTAATGGTTGCTTAAAATACACTCAGTCTAAGTTGTGCCTGAATATTTCTACCTGTAGACTAAGAATATTTCTGGTGATATCTTCTTTATCATTGTAAAAGTGTCAATTATAAAAGTCTCAATTGTGTATAAATGTCTTTTAAAATTTACATTTACTTGGAGGAGGGGTGTAAGCCCATACTTGAACCTCAGAGGAGAGTGAATGATATTATGATGGAGATAGTGACGAAAGAGATCATTAAGCTTTTAGATGCGGGAGTCATTTCCCCTATTTTTGATTCGGAGTGGGTCTCCCCAGCAGTGTTCTAAAACTCGGCCTAGTCAGCCGAGTACTCGGCGAGTACTCGCTAGTCGGTGTCCTCCCGAGGCGATTTTAAGAAAATCGGAGTACAAAGTCGGCCGGAAGAAAATCGGCCGAGTAGTCGGCCCAACTCGGAAAAAATCGGCTCAACTCGGTAAAAAATCAGCCAAACTCGGCATTTTATTGACTATTTTTATTATTTTGGACATTATATTACCTTTTAAAAAATTATATTTAATTATATGTTTTAAAAATAAAAATAAATCCAAAAATTAAAAACCGAGTACTCCCCGACTACTCCTCTACTCGCTAGTCCCCCGCCGGCTGACCGACTAGCGACTTTTAGAACCTTACTCCCCAGTTCATGTTGTCTCTAAAAAAGGCGGAATTACAGTTGTAAAAAATGAGAAAGGTGAAGATGTGCCACAACGAGTTCAAAGTGGATGGAGAGTTTGTATTGATTATAGAAAGCTTAATAAAGCGACAAGGAATGACGGCTTTCCACTACCTTTCATTGACCATATGTTAGAGAGATTAGCCGGTCATAGATGCTATTGTTTTCTAGATGGATTTTTAGAGTATAATCAAATTGTCATTGTTAAATACAGGGGCGGATCCACTTTAGAGTTCGGTTGGGCTCAAGCCCAACCAAGAATTTAGGAAAAAAAACCTAGGTACATATCTATTTTATTTTTGTGATATATGTACCGAGCCCACCCAACTTCCACCCAATTTTTCTACACCCAGTCTTTGACTCTCTTCTCCACCTTAGTCTTTTCGACAGTTCGACTTACAAAAGTCCCTATCAACGGAGTCGTCTCAGTTGTTTTTGAAATTATCATCGCCTCTCTTGAGTCTCGTCTTCGATTTCTCAATCCCTAACGGAGTCACTTCCTCTCTTTCCCCTTTTCAATACATCATATACAATTATACAGCTTGTAAGTAACTAAGTATGACTATTGAATTTCGGTTGTTGAATTTGCTGTGTTTTTCCTTTTATGATACGAATTTAATCAATTGTTAGGTTAAAGTGCATCAAACTATCAATTTCTCCAAAATTTTCAGAATTTTTTTTACTGGGTTAATTGGTTGACTGGATTGAGTGGCGGGGTTTCTAGTATTCTCTCAGGCTTCCAGGTTTGTCCTCTGTTACTTTGTGACTGATTGTGTCTTCTTATATGAAGTTATTGAAGTATGAACTATGAATTTTAGCTACTAAATACTGATTTAGTGATTTTGAATGAACTAAGTAGTGTCTAATATAATTCTTGTTTGTTAATCAATAGGTGTTGTCTGTTAAAGTAGAATGTTAAATCCAAGTCTTAAGAAGCGATTTAAAAAAATTATAGGATGGTTTGAAAGAACTAATGTAATATATTTTTTTTGTCTTTGGTTAACAATTTTAAGCCCACCTAATGTTGGAATCCTGAATCTGTCACTGGCTAAATAAGACCAAGAGAAGACCACCTTAACATGCCTGTTTGGTACTATTGCATATAGGAGGATTCTTTATGGACTTTGCAATGCACCGACTACTTTTCAACTGTGCATGATGACATTGTTCTATGGATGATTTTTTGATTCATTAGGATTGTTTTGATGATTGTCTTTGACACTTGATCCTTATTCTAGAGAGGTGTGAGGAGACTAATTTGGTCCTCGATTGGGAGAAGTGTCAATTTATGGTGGATGAATTTAGGCCATGTTATATCTTCTCGTGAAATCAAGGTGGACAAGGCAAAGATTGAGTTGATTGCTAGTTTACCACCACCGAAGAATGTGAAAGGAGTTAGGAGTTTCCTCAGGCATGCAGGCTTTTATAGATGCTTTATTGCAAATTTCTCTCGGATTGAAAAGCCCTTGTGTGAGCTAGGCAAGAATGTTCCATTTGAATTTACTTCCAAGTGTTTACAGGGTTTGAGCTACTTAAGGAGAAGTTGACTCAGACACTCATCATGGTTGCACCTGATTGGACTAGACCATTCGAGTTGATGTGTGATGCTTCAGACTTTGCGATGGGGGCTGTTTTGGGTCTACGGAGTGAGTGTGCACTTCATGTAATTTACTATGCTTCTCGGACCTTGAATGGTGCCTAGGTCCACTACACTACTACCGAGAAGGAGCTCTTTGCTATTTTTTTGCATTGAAGAAGTTTTAGAGTCATCTTCTTGGGAGTAAGGTGATTGTTCACACGGATCATGCAGCTTTGAGATACTTAATGAATAAGAAGGAAGCCAAGCCTCGTTTGATTTGTTGGGTTTTATTACTCCAAGAGTTTGATATTAAGATCAAGGATAAGCTGATCAAAGAGAACCCTGTTGCAGATCATTTGTCTAGACTTGAGCATAGTGGAGACCCTCCCGATATACCATTGGTTGAGCATTTTTCGGATGAGTACTTGTTTCATGTTAAAACGGAGATGTCTTGGTTTGTGGACTTTGTGAATTATTAGGCTAGCAATGGTGCTTTCATTCCAGATACCTATGATGCACAGGTTAGAAAGAAGTTTCTTCATGATCCTCGGTCTTATATTTTGGATGACCCTTATTTATGGAAGATGGGTAAGGACCAAGTGGTTAAACGTTGTATTCCTCATTAGGACGCCCACGAGATCATTTCCATGTGCCACTTATCTCTATGTGGTGGGCTTTTGGTGGGAGGAGGACGACTTTCAAAATCATTCAATTCGGCTTCTGTTGGCCTACATTATTTCAAGATTATCATGTTTTTTTCCTTCAATGTGATAGATGCCGAAGGACCAGGAATATATCCACCAAGGACCAAATGTCGCTTCATAACATTTCAGAGGTTGAGATTTTTGATTGTTAGGGTATAGACTTTATGGGTCCGTTTCTGAAATCCTATGAAAATGAATATATTATAGTTGCAGTTGATTATGTTTCAAAGTGAGTTGAAGCTAAAGCCACACGAAAGAATGATTCTAAGGTAGTCTCCAAGTTCTTGAAACATCACATTTTCACTCTATTCGGGACTGTTAGGATTATTATAAGTGATGGTGGTACACATTTTATTAACAGGACTATTGATGCTTTGATGATAAAATATGGGGTTACGCATAAGGTTTCCACAGCTTACCACCCACAAACATTCGGAAAAGTGGAATTTTCAAATAGGGAGATTAAAAGGATTTTAGAAAAGATGGTAAACTCTTCAAAGAAGAATTGGGCTACTAAGCTTGATGATGCTTTATAGGCCAATAAGACAACATTTAAGAACCATATTGGCATGCCTCCATTCCGTTTATGTTATGGAAAGAATTGAAGAATTGCCACCTTTCGATTGAAATACAATACAAAGCATGGTGGGCTATCAAACTCTTGAATTTGGACTTGGAAGCAAGTGGCGAGAAGCCGAAACTTGGTCTTTCTAAGTTGGAAGATATCTGAGAAGAAGCCTATGAGAGTGCACAAATGTTTAAGGAGAAGACAAAGGAGCTACATGATCGAAAATTGGTGAAGAAGGCTTTTGAGCCTAAATAAAAAGTTCTCATTTACAACTCTAAACTTCGTCTTTTTTCTCAGTAAATTGAAGTCGCGGTGGAGTGGATCATATGAGGTAGTGGAAATGTTCCCTCATGGTGTTATTGAAGTAAGAAAGTTAGATGATGGGGTTACCTTCAAGGTGAATGGTCATAGGCTTAAGCCATATCATGAGACCATTATGGATTCTCATAAGGATCTACTCTACCTCGATGCTCTATAGTAATCCAAATTTCATGGACTAGCTTGAGGTCTTTAAATACAAGCCCTTCTAGGGAGGCAACCCTAGATTATTTTCAAACTTGTTCTTTTTGCTTCAATAAGGCTTTTAGCCATGTTTTGAGGAGGAATGGAGGTGCACGGAGTTGTGAAGTGTGTAGAAAGATGAGTGTCTCGAGATGATTTGGGCATGACGTGTTCTTACTTGAGGTCATTCAATTCTATATTGAGTAGATCTTCTTAAGAGCACCTTGAGCTATTATAGAGCTTACGTTAAAGAAGTCAAGGTCTTATGCTTTGAGGGTGATGTTTCTTAATGGACTTCTCCAAAGATCATGAGCGATGGAGGTCAACAAAGAGAGTTTTTCATAATCCTTTCTCCGCATTTAGATTTTTTCTTTTATAGTTGTTTGTGTGCTTTTCACCGGACTTCACTCTCATATCTAAATCTAACATGAATTTAGCTTTCAAACTTATTTTACAATATTAAGGATAATGTTGATTTTAAGCGTGAAGCTGAATGCTCGGTGCCTCAAAAAAAACTCAGAAACCAAACAAAATTGCTGAATTTCTCCTCAACTGTTCCGATCAGTCTTGCAGTGGTCGGAGCATTCTCGGTTCATGGGCAGATTTTATGAAAGGAAGGGGAGGAGTTAACTGGGTAATCAAAAAACTCAGGGAGATTCGCACCTAGCCTATACTCACAGGGGGCATGGGTATGATGATGAGTTTTGCAAGTTGTTCTAGGTGATTGAGTTTTCTGGGAGGCGTTGATGTTGATGAACCACCCTGGCCACGGTGGCCATCTCCTGCTCTCACCGGCGGCTTCCAGGTTGAGATCAGAGAGCCATAGCAGAGTGGATTGGGAAGGAAGGCGCGTGTCATGTGTTGGAGGCTTGGAGAATATCCTTTGCCAGTTGAGTTTGGTGCTCAAGGCCAAGTTTAGATACATGGTAATGTAATCTATTGACATGTCTACTTATCAATCCTTTTGATTTCTGGGCATAATGATTGAATACAAAACTTGCACTAGAGCGAGGAAGAAACAAAAACCCTAGCTAGTTACTAAATTGTAACGAGTCTCTGACATCTGTGTTACTGGTTACTGACATTTTGCTGGGTCTTTTCACATCTGTACATGTGTTTTATTGGGTCATTTCATCTTCTTTATGTCAGAGTTGGCTAAACTGCTTCAGCTACTGATCGATCTACAGAATGGATCGATCGAGCTCCAGTAGTCAACTTTCACCAAGTTGAATTCCCAATTATTATCCTTAGTTCCACATTGATTTTAGGTGGAAATGAAAAAAGAAAGCATAACGGTCACAATACTTGATGCATGACGAGAATCTTAGAAATTTTAATAAAAAATTTCAAACATGAAGAATTATCGTCACGTGAAGAATAATTTGAATATTCAGAATTGATATTAATCGTAAATTACATTTCTGGATATATTGGGATTCTCAAGTAAAATTTTGGTTGAGATTTCAAATACACATCTGGAGTAATATTCTTTAGTATCTAGTATTCCCTATTTTATTTTTATTAGGTTTCCTAAATTGTAATCTATTCTAGATTATGTTTTCTGATTGTATTAGGTTTAAGTTCCTAGTTCTTGTTGGAGAGGAAAGATCCCACATCAGAAAAGAGACAAATAAAATATAACTTATAAGTGGATGAATTGTATCCAATTGTACCGAGACATTTTGTAGTTAAAACCTAACACCTTAAAGATGCTTAAGTTGAGACAATATCAGTAGAATGGTGATCCACGAGCCACGCTTGTCTCAGTTCAAGTTGGTATTAGAACGGGTCCCTCTTCAATTATTTCTCCCCCCATAAAGGGGGAAAGTCTCCCAGCATAATGAGCCTAAATTTGGGTTCATCGAATCGAATTGCAGTCGAAAAAATTCTGATTGACCCATACCGTACCAAGTGCCTACAGTGGGCCTTAGACCGCATACCCTAATTTCTGAAATGAAAATTGGACCGAATGAATGTACCGATTTCCGATGTGAGAATTGGACTTAATGAATTTCACGTGTCAACCTAAAAAAGTTAGGTTGCACGTGAGAGAGAGTGTTGCAGAGGAAAGATCACACATCAGAAAAGAGACAAATAAAATATAACTTATAAGTGGATGAATTGTATCCAATTGTACCGAGATCTTTTGTAGTTAAAACCCAACACCTTAAAGGTGGTTAAGTTGAGACAGTATCGGTACAATGGTGATCCACGAGCCACGCTTGTCCCAGTTCAAGTGTTCTAGTATGAATATGTTTATTTCTATGCCTATATAAGGCCATTGTTAGATTGTATTTTTGGATTGAAGTTATCAATAAGAAAACCTTAAAAAATTAAAGTATGAACTCTTGTGTTTAGGCTTATGTCTTTGTTTTGCTAGTGGATTCTAGCCATATCTTCTATTAAGGTTTCGACGCTTGACGAAATCTTACTGTCAATCGTGATTACGCTTCCGTTCCGTATCAATACTTCCCCCGAGTAAATCTTGCTTGCGCTAAGTTCCAACACAGCACTCTAATCCATCTGGATCAATCTGTTAGTTCCAGTGCCCCCAAGCAACGTTCATATAGCGACTGTATATATGTAATGTGATCTAAGCTGGCAGGAATGGATGCACTAGATCGATATATTAGCTGACCTACGTAGAAATCACTGTCATAATGTGTCATCTGTCGACTATTAGAACCAGCATATGCCCCTTTATAATTTGATTTGATGATGAAAACAAAATGAAGAGGAACAACGATAACAGGGTAAACAAATAGCGGAAAATACTAGCCGCCAAGTAACTGGCCGAGGCGGCTGCGGCAACGCCGTGAAGGTCCGGTAGATTTTCTGCCCGATTTCTGGGTTTTTAGGCTATTTATAGCCATTTTTGCAAAATTACCCATATACCCTTGACTTCGAACCCTTATAACTTCTTCATACGAACTCCGATTTGAGCGTGCTACATGTCCACAAACTCGTATCGATGTCCTCTACAGCTTTCATGCAGAAAGTTTTCCCAAATTTTCGACTTTACAAAAAGTCAACTCTACGGTCAAACAATTAATTTAAATGTTTAAAGACCAAAGCAACCAACCGTAAAAAAAATTCTAGGATCGGGATGTGACGTATAGTGTACTGTACCAGATAGTGTACTGTACCGGTAAGCAACAATTGCTCGGGAAGATGGATCATCAGGTGCGGCATGATGTCAAAAAAATTTGGAGGAAATATCCTCTCAAATTTACACATGATATAAATAATGTCATCTTGCATTTCCCGGAGGTCAGATTTTGTCACTTCATGTGTGCATAACTTCTGGAAGAATCTTGACAATGCTACTAACGGCAACACCGTTAGTAGCATTGTCGGCCTGTTTTTATTTTTCGTCGGCTATAATATTTATGCTGGTAGTCTCAGTATATCACTTACAGTGAGAAAATTTGAAAAAGAGTGATCCGTTTAATCATCGGCTGTTAAATCGTCGGCCTGATTTTTTTTGTCGGTTATAATGTTTATGCTGACAGTCTCAGTATATCACTTACAGTGAGAAAATTTGAAAAAGAGTGCTCCGTTCAAGCATCGGCTGTCACATAACACTCGATCAATTGTTTACAAAATTGGGTAAACCTTCAAACATACGTCGTAATAGTAGTTTAGGATAACGTAATTAGTGGTATAAATACGTTGATTATGTATGGTATATAACATGCTACCAAATGGCAACAAAAAAGAAAAAGAAAAATAAATCAGTGGAGCAAACAAATGGTATAGTGTACTATCATCACAAAGCAAAACAAAAGCAAGTTAAACCCAAGCTCCACGGTGTAGACTCAAGAAAATACAATAAATAACGTCACAAATAGCAAGTAGAAATTCATATATAAAGACGGCGTCTATGACCAATCTTCATCTTTTAGTCAATCTTCTCCCACTATCTAATCCTTCCCTTCCTCCCCCTTTCCTCGACCATTTCCCTTCCCCTCTCCAATCTCCTCGGCTCTATATATCCCCACTCCCTCAGTATTCCATAACCTTAATTTCGTAAGTCTCTCCATCATCACCAACATAATTAAGTCTGGCTTCCTTGCTAGCTATTAGTCATGGAGATGAAAGTAGCACTTCCGGTCGACTTCAACTTCGACAGCAGCGCCTGCTCCTCCCCTTACTTGACCGCCCCGTCGAGCCCCACCCGGTTCGGCAACTACTATAGCGCACCCACCAGCCCCAACCGTTCTTCCTCCTTCTTCCGCCAGTTCAATGACTTCGACTACACTCTTCATTCCAACAGTACTAAATACTCCCCTTCCACAGTCCCTTTTAAGTGGGAAGAAAAGCCAGGGACTCCGAAATCCCGGGCTACTATCAACGGCGATGATCTTGAAGACTTCGAGTTCAATTTCAGTGGCCAACTGGAGAAGGCTTCTTTACCGGCAGACGAGCTCTTTGACGGCGGGAAGATCAAACCTCTGAAGCCTCCTCCTCGGCTACACGTCAGCAGTAATAAAAATCAGGATCCGGGGTCCTCCTTCGGTTTATCTCCACGGTCGCCGTCGCCGAGATCGTCGAGAGTACTATGCCAAGGTAAGAGAATGGTCCAAGACGTGTTGTCCCCACGTCATCATCACAGAAAGGTTGACTCGGATCCTTTCACGGCGGCCATGGAAGAGACTCGGAGAGATTGTTACAGAGATGAATATGACTACGCAGAAGAAGAATTTCAGAGCCGACGCGGGAGAGAAATAATGTCGAGAATGCCTTCAAGACACGTCAACGCTTCAATCCGGAAAGGAACAAGGTCTTTGTCCCCTTTGAGGATTCCGGACATCATGTTTGACGACGTTGCATCATCACCTGCTCCGACGACGAGGCATGCCTCTAACAGCTCGATCAAGCCAGCGACTTCTGCCTCTGTATCTTCGGCTTACAACGCGATATTGTCAGCTATTTCTTTCTCGAAAGTGAACAAAAAGTGGAAGCTGAGGGATCTACTGTTGTTCCGGAGCGCATCGGAAGGTAGAGCCACGATGGGGAAGGATCGTCTAAGGAAGTATTCGCTTTTGTCGACAAAGAAGAGCATGTCGGAAGATGTGAAGAATTCGAGCTTCCGGTCGATGGACAGCGTCGGCTCGGTTAGCTCGAGGAGGAGAGGACCGGTTTCACCTCACGAGCTTCATTACACGGTGAACCGAGCAGTGACGGAGGAGATGAGGAGGAAGACGGTGTTGCCCTACAAACATGGGCTGTTGGGTTGCTTGGGGTTCAACCATGGCTTGCATGAAATTTCCAGGGGTGCTTTTGGGTCCTTGGCACGTAATTGATAGATGGGATTGCTTGATCGATATCGGCCGTACATAGCTTTTTTCTTCAATTTTACTGTCGATTTTCGTTAATCGGATATATTTGTTGAATTTTGAGTTCCATATACCAATTGGTTTATTTATCTTGGACTTTTTGAGTGTTCATATTCATGGTGGCGTCTCGATCACTATGATGGACTTGGATTTATGAGACGTATAGGAGATGGATGAATTATAAGCAACTAGTGTTTTGGTTGGGAATTAAGAGCTAGTCTACCAAATAATGGGATCATTACAGGTACCAATTAATGTAATGGACTTGTCTCATCGCATTGATCTGTTCTCTTAAGCCCATTACTCCATAGCCATACAACGTGGTCCACTACCAAATAAGCCTTGTCATGAGCGGGGCTAGGACCACCCTTATCTTAAATATTAAGGCTTAGGATAAGACTTCGGCTTGATGAACAAAATTTAAGATCGGACCGGGACTCAAATATATCAACTCTTACTCTCTTTTAAAATTCATTTAGTCAGGGCTAATAGAGTTGGATAAGGCCTGTTTGAGCCTAATTAATATTAGATCTAAAATTAATTCATTTTGGATAATATTTGGGCCAATACCAGTGGGTCAACAATAACCTTTTTCAGTTTCAGTACAGGAAGGCAGGCGAGGCAGAATCCAGAAGGCAAAGCGCCTCGCATGCATGTGCAAGACTCTAGGAAACAAAGTCCGAATGAGAAACTAATAAGTTTCGATAACTATTGGGTCAGTACTAGTGACCTAGGCGAAGGCGATTGTAATTAGGACTGCGTCATCTCTATTACTTCATTGCCAAGTAAACAAATCCTTATGCAATTGCGGTGGTAGAAACCAACTTAGAATGAACAAAGTTTGCATCCTTATCAACTATATTTTTGAGCCAGTATATGAGGGCTCGGGGATCATACTGAAATAATAACTTTTGCATACACAATCAATCAACACACAAAGCAACAGTTCTATAGCTACAAGCAAATCTGACCTAGTCGATTACAACCTGACACTAAAGCCGTATGTCTTAGCATTCATCAACTCGGTTCCCCATAACCATCTTCGGTGCATGGCTTGCATCTTTCCAGCGGTGAACCGCCCCTTTTCCAGTGAAGCTCAGCTCGTCTAACACGAGTATCGATTAGAAAGAGTGGTAGACTGCTCGTAAATTATTCCTCCAAGGTGACGCTTGTGACTTACAGTCGTCTGAAGCGAAGTCAGGTGATGCGTAACTTCCTTTCTTTCCACATCTATGTAGTGGCACGCCCCGCAACCCCTTTTTATTTTCCTATAATTTACTTTCTTGTAATTTAAATTTAAGTATTTGTACTACTTCCCCTTAGCTGGAAGTGAGGCCAAAATAATGGCACGCCCAATGGGACCAAGGGAGTGGTCTTTCTTTGTCTCTTCCTACATCATTGGAGAACCGGGCAGTTCAATCTACGACGAGCTGCATACTAACTGTTCCAAGCATAAGGTTCCACGATTTCAGTCCCACAATAACGCAGCTTGTCGAAACCTAAGCTTCAAGCAAGCCCTAGAAAGGTTCATAAATCAACTTTTTGAGCCAGAGATGACGGGATCGCGCAGCAGCCCTGCATTCGCTATAGTTGGAACAACAATGAATACAGAGTCTCTCTCTCAGAGGATGACTGAACTAAGGGCAGCCCGTGAGGTCACCCTCACCAGAGTTACAGCATTGGAGAACGTCAAGAGGAACAACACCTTTAACAAGGACGACCTGAATACCCTGACCAATCGAGTCAACACGTTGGCAGAAGCGGAAAGAAAAATTAACTCTTATCGCGAAAGTTGGTACTCTCTCCGAACTTGAGACACAAATGGTGTCCCTCACCAAGAACATGGAAAGTCTCAGTAACCAGTTCAAAACCAAAGTAGACGCTCGGGCAACATGGCAAATCGAGCTAGATTAGCTTGAGGATTTCAGCTCGACCATCGACGAGCGGATTGAATACAAGGAAAGGATCAACGGAGCGTTTGACCTTTTCGATGAAACCCTCAAGGTGCATTAAGCTTACCTCGACGAGCAGGCCGAGACCTTGAAGAAGCAGCAAGATGCCTTTTTCTTCTGTAACAAGAATAGCCAGGACCGACTCTCTGAATTTAAAGAAGAATTCAAGGGCAAGCAAGACAACACGGACTTGAGACTTCTTCCTCTTGAAGACGCAGTTCGCACCTTCACCTAGAAGAGCGAGCTACTGGATCTTCCTCAAGGAGGGAACCCAGTAGAGGCAACCTCGAAGTACATCCTTCCAAATGCAAGCCCACGAACGAACTCCAGGGTAGGGTCTCAAAAACCTCTGCCTTGTAGTACAACGCACAACGCAACGAAGGGAGGCCTGTCTATGCCTTCACTTGGGTCTCGCAACCCAAACATGGCACAAAAGGGATATGTTAATCTCTTCCCTGAAGTGAACACCAGAGGAACTAGGAATGAGCTTTACCACCCCGCCTCCATGAAACCAAACTTTAGCGGACGGCTCCGCACAATGGTTTCATGTTGAGGACTATGCAGACTCACCCCCAGTAACAACAGCCGACTTACGACAACTTATCTCCGGCATTATAAAGGAAACAACAAGGAGAGGCAACCAGAATATGCATTACTGCGCTCAGTATTCGGACAACGTGGAACAATACACTTTCTCTCAAGGGTTCAAGAATATCGTCTTCACAACCTTCTCGGGTGAGACTAAAGAGGATGCAACAACGCATATGACCCGGTTCAAGGTCCAATGTGGCCAATACGGAAACAACGACATCCTAAAGTTAAAGCTCTTTGGGACATCCCTGTCTGGAGCGGCCTTCAACTGGTACTCAAGATTGAAACCTGGTTCAGTCGCCGATTGGCCAACCATGGAGAGACTGTTTCGAGAAACTTACGAGACCATAGAGCCCAAAGTAGGTCTAGACTCCTTAACTCAGATTCGCCAACAGTGCTTGGAGTCAGCAGTTCTTGCAGTGATTCAAGATCTACCAGGCGAAGTGTGATTACCACTTGCTTGAACATGTGGCGATTAAACTGGCCATCAAGGGGCTTGACTACCGACAACGCCTAAAGCACCAAAGAGAACACTTCACCTCCATGGGATACTTCATCAACAAGGTGGGGAGCTACGAGCTTATACTGAACGAAGTGGACGAAATGAACAATGCCTCCAAATTCACGTACGTTCTTGGGAAGCGTCGGACAGTCGGGGCTTTGGCACGGCAAGTTCCACCTTATGACCCTTACTATCAGGGATGTGATGATGCGCAGAGCAAGGTGACAATGACACAGTCGAACTCATTAGAAAGCCTGCTGCCCATAAGCTAAAGAACCTTAAGACGGTGCGAGAGCCAATAACAGTCCCGTCGTTTGCATCGACCAAACCAGAGCACGAATCCTACATCTATGACGCCAAAAATGCTTATCTAGTCTTGAATGAATTGATAGAGGACCACAAAGTCCCTACTAAGGAAGAGCTAAAAGACAGGAAGTATTACGTTTTCCATAACGACTACAACCATGGCACTAAAGACTGTGTCAAACTCCGAGACCAGGTACAAACTTGGCTCAACAACGACGACTTACACCTCAAGACTAGGGGTGTTATCGGGTGGTTTCGGTTCGGTCTTTACCTAAAACCGAAAACCAAACAGAGCTTAATATTCGGTTCGGTCGGTTTCAGTTTTTTTTCCTAGTTTTTTGGTCAATAAAAAATATGTAAATTTTTAATATGTTGCACTAAATATCAAAATTGTAATAAAATATAAAAATAAATTGATTTTCTATTATCGGCACCGAGACGTTACCCGAATTACGTGATTTTTCAACCATAGAGTTGGTTCACAAAGTTATGCATTTGTTTAAAACAGACTAACAAGTTATACAACATTAGTAAGCACATAGTAATTTCAATGACTAAAATTGACAAACAAAATTTTGACCGTCAAATATGATCATTATGACGAAAGATGTATAATGTAAAAAAATCAACTGGATCCAACAACGTTAAGGACTCGATCAAAACTGTCCACCTTAATCCGTCGTCACTTATCACACGAAAACGATCATATTTCCCACTATATTATGTAGTTTGGTCGAACTTTACACACAAAAAACTCTTACTTGGATGAGACGCAACCGACCATATAATTTTTTGGACATTTATCCCTCGAGGATAGGGCTCCCCATAGGGAATGATAATAATGGTAAATATGCTTAATCACTACTATCAGCACAGAGACGTTACCTAAATTACGTGATTTTTCAAAAATAGCCATATTTTACCATTTCAATCACATTTTATTTCACGAGATTTTTGATAATTTTTTTTTCTATATAGAATTGGTTCATAAAGTTGTTCATTTGCTTTAAACTTACTAAACAAGTTATACAAGATTAATTTGCAAATTGTAATTTCGATGACTAAAATTGACAAACGAAATTTCGATCATCAGATATGATCATTATGATGAAAGATGTTTATGGTCAAAAATTTAACTAGAACCCACAATGTTAAGGGCTCGATCAAAACGGTCAACTCTAATCGGTCGTCACTTATCATACGGAAACGCTCATATCTCACTCTATATAACGTAGTTTGGTCGAACCTTGCACATAAAAAATCTCACATTAATGAGACGCAACCACCCATATAAAGATTTTGAGACATTTACCCCTCGACAATAGGGCTCCTCATAGGGAATAATAATGGTAAATAGGGTTGACCTCTACTATTGGCACCGATACGTTACCCGAATTACATGATTTTTCAACCATATCCGTATTTCACCATTACGATCACATCTTATTTCACAAGAATTTTTATAATTTTTCTTCTATATAGACTTGGTTCACAAATTTGTGCATTTGCTTAAAGCCTACAAACAAGTTATACAATATTAGTCTGCACATTGTAATTTCGAAGATTAAAATTGACAAACAAAATCTTGACCGTCAGATATGATCATTATGACGAAAGATGTATATTGTAAAAAAAAATCAACTAGATCCGACAACGTTAAAGACTCGATCAAAATGGTCCACCCTAATCCGTCGTCACTTATCACACGAAAATGATCATATTTCCCACTATATTATGTAGTTTGGTCAAACATTCCACACAAAAAAGTCTCACGTGGATGAGACGCAATCGACCATATAAATCTTTTAGACATTTACTCCTCGATAATAGGACTCCCCATAGGGAATAATAATAATGGTAAATATGGTTGATCGCTACTATCAGCACCGAGACGTTACCCGAATTACATGATTTTTCAAAAATAACCATATTTTACCATTTCGATCACATCTTATTTCATGAGATTTTTGATAATTTTTCTTCTATGTAGAATTAGTTCACAAAGTTGTTCATTTGTTTTAAACTTACTAAACAAGTTATATAACATTAGTATGCACATTATAATTCCGATGATTAAAATTGACAAATGAAATTTTGACCATCAGATATGATCATTATGACAAAAGATGTTTATGGTAAAAAATTCAACTAGATCCAACAACGTTAAGTGCTCGATCGAAACGGTCAACTTTAATTGACCGTCACTTATCATACTGAAACATTCATATATCCCTCTATATAACGTAGTTTGGTCGAACCTTGCACACAAAAAACTCTCACATTGATGAGATGCAACTGCCCATATAAAAATTTTCAGACATTTACCCCTCGATGATAGGGCACTTCATAGGGAATAATAATGGTAAATAGGGTTGACCGCTAGTATTGGCACCGATACGTTACCCGAATTACATGATTTTTCAACCATATCCGTATTTCATCATTACGATCACATCTTATTTCACAAGTATTTTTATAATTTTTCTTCTATATAGAGTTGGTTCACAAAGTTGTGCATTTGCTTAAAACCTAATAAACAAGTTATACAACATTAGTATGCACATTGTGATTCCGATGACTAAAATTCACAAACGAAAATTTAACCATCAGATATGATCATTATGATGAAATATGTCTTTGGTAAAAAATTCATTTGGATTCGACAACATTATGGCTCGATCGAAACGGTCAACTCTAATCTGTTGTCACTTATCACACGGAAACGCTCATATCTACCTCTATCTGACATAGTTTGGTCGAACCTTTCACAAAAACTCTCACATGGATGAGACACAACCGTCCATATATACAAATATTTGGACATTTAACGCTCGATGATTGGGTTCCCCATAGGAAATAATAATGGTAAATAGGGTTGATCGCTACTATTGGCACCGATACGTTACCCGAATTACGTGATTTTTCAACCATAGCCATATTTCACCATTCCGATCACATCTTATTTCACAAGATTGTTGATAATTTTACTTCTATGTAGAGTTGGTTCACAAAGTTATTCATTTCCTTAAAACGACATCGTTTTGTATGGTTGACTATTTGACTTCGGTTTATTCGGTTCGGTTTTTGCTAGGTCTTAACCATAAATTGAACCATACAAGACCGGTTCGGTTCGGTTAATTTTTTTTCGGTGTGGTTTCTTTCAGTTTGTTTTTTTTTCGGTTTCGGTATACCTAGCGACGTCGCCTCATTGGTGGACGTAGAACCTTTCCCAAGTACGGTGGCAATGGTGGAAGTAAACTGGGATGATTCTGCTAGAAACGGCGCAAGGCGGCCATCAAAAAGAGGCCGATCTGAGTCGAGGGATGGCAAACCCCAACCCAGGAAATATACATACAATGTTGACTTCGCCCATAAGGTATTAGACAATTTAATTGCAGATGGACTACTTACAGTACCTGTCTCTTTGCCATACATCGAATACAAGGATGGTCGATAACATTGTAAGTTTCATAATAATTGGACACATCAAACTTCCAAATGCCAATAACTCAAGGACCAAGTACAAAAATGGTTCGATGATGGATACATTCGTTTTGAGAAAGAAAAAAAAAGGCTTTTTGGTGGCCAAGGTGGACGTGGCTTGGCCCAGGATTGGCCGTAGGAAGATCACTCTAAACCTCTCCCCGAGCGACGGGTTCCTCAAAGGCCCAAGTCGAGACCCTAAATGACCAGCCAACGATTACAGGCCTAAGGAAACAAGGCAGCACACCTTGGAGCCAGTAGGACGACTGGTTGAACGGATTCCGCAGGATTGCACCTCCCGCCCTAGCCAGGACAGCTCAAAACTCAAAGGAAAAGTCACCGCTCCTACTAGCAGAACAGACGAGATAGGCGAAGAGTTAGCTCCTCGGTTAGCAAGATTAGAGACCTTTGTCCAGAACTGGCCAGGTGTAGATCCTCTTGCACCCTAACGCATAAGGGATGAAGGCACCAGCTCAAAGGTTGAATAATGTAGCACATATACCGAAACACGAAGGGAAATCTTAACTGACCCTTATTTGCCGCCCAGCTTTAAATCTCTGATTCGAAATGGGGTGTGGTATACCCAGCAGGACGGAAAACCAGTCGAGATAAGTGTGTCTAAAAGACGCAAGCTTCAGAAAAAGTATGAAAACATAATGCGTGTACTACGGGCGGTAGAAGAGGGTCTCGTCAGACCTTCCCAGTTAGCACAGCCACCAGAACGTATGCACTACGAAGCATAGGGTTTGTGTGCCATGATCCACGCCACTCCAGAGTCTAACGACCATGAAGTCGAAGTTGTCGTAGATGGTAGAGTTCGAGTACACTGCCAGCTTCAGGTTACCCCAAAGCCTGGGCCGCCAATATCACCAAAGGCCCGCACTACCAAGGTGGACAATCACCTAGTCTCCATGATCCCTCAAGTTTCAGCACTAGAAAGGCTAGGGGGTAGCAGAACCGATGGACGACCCGTCAAGCCGGCAGAAGCAAGGAAGGATGAACCAATGATCTGCTCCTAAAGGGTATGGCGTCCTCAACAAATTGAGGTAGACACCATCCCTATCACACCCACCGAAGGTGAGGTCATGCAAATGCTCGTCATATCCGGAGATAAAGCCATGCCCGATGATGAATGCCGGGCGATGACCAAGATTATCAAGATGGCAAACAAGGTGACTACTTAGGCGATGACCAGGATGAATATAAAGCTGGTGAAAAAGGTGAATACCTGGACTATGACCAGGTTGACTATCAGGGTAATGACTATGAGGGTCAAGGTGAACCCAAGGCTTTTAACTACAACATGGTTGAGATAACTGAGTGGCCAACCACCACGACTCTCATGGACTCCAAGGCGACATTCACTCCAATGACCTTTAAACCATTCTCTTTCGAATGCAATATGGTCTTCTACATCTCTGAGGAGTTGGTTTGTCATAGATTACCAACGTATCCTGACCGACGCCCAGTACAACAAGGCAAGCGTTTCATGCAAACTGACACTCAGATCGTCGTCAAAAAATAAATCGAGAGGTTGCATTGTTCTGACAATATCCAGGTAGCTAAGCATAATGATTGGCTCTCTAACGTGGTGCCCGTGCGCAAGAAAAATGGCAAAATGAGGGTCTGCATCGATAATCGTGACTTGAATAATGCCGTGCCTAAGGACATCTATCCAATGCCAGTGGCAGACCTCTTGATCGATGTCATAGCAAGACACGAGATGTTATCTTTCATGGACGGTACGACATGTTATCATCAGGTACCGGTGGTTTTCGGGGACCAACACAATACGGCATTTTAGTGCCCAGGATTTGTCGGCACCTTCGTCTACGTCGTTATGCCGTTTGGAATAAAGAATGTTAGGACAACATATCAGCGAGATATGAATTTGATATTCCATGATATCTTGGGCAAACTCATCAAAATCTTCATCGACGATGTGGTAGTTAAGACTAATACACGCATTGACCATATCGATAACCTGGGCTAGGTGTTCAAAAGGATGCGTGCGCATAATCTGCTGATGAACTCTGCTAAGTGTGTCTTCTTCGTGGAAGCAGGTGATTTCTTGGGTTTCTTAGTCCACCAACGAGGGATCAAGGTCCCTTCCGACAAGGCGGTAATAAATGCTTCGCCTCCAACTACAAAGAATGAATTACAACAGCTCTTGGGAAAGATTAATTTCCTTCGCCGATTCATATCAAACATGTCGAGAAAGTAACTGCCTTTCTCTTCCCAATTCAAACTCCAGAGGGCAGCTTAATTTGTGTAGGAAACACATCATCAGCAAGCTTTCAACTGCATCAAGGAATATCTCACAAAACCTCCGGTACTCATGCCCCTGAAAGAGGGTCGAGCTTTGAAGTTATATATCTCGGCCACGGTCCTTCAATTGGCGGTTTTCTAGCCCAGAACGACGAAGGTGGGGTAGAACACTCAGTGTATTATCTCAGTCGTTTACTTACAGATTGTATTATAAATAAATTGAAATTCGCATTTTAAAAGTTAGTGAAATTTTAATCAAAGACCTAACATAAATCGGAGACTCCCAGAAGTGAAGCCGCTTGGATAACGACGAAGGCATAATGAAAACGGATCTTCAGAGTCCACTGCGAGACAGATCTTCCGTGAGTTTTCAGCAGCCTTGAAACTGATTGAGCTGAGATTTGAGTAGAAAGAAGAAGAGAGATGTCTTCTTTAGCATATCTGTAGATACTACATGTGGGATTTCTTCTCTCTGGGTGTCGACCACGACAGGTTATAGAAGAAGGAAATAGGTTATAGAGATGAGAGAAAGAGGAGAGTGGTTGGGTCGGAGGCAGAGGAGGATTAGATAGGTTGTTGATGAAAAAGATCGGGGTAAAATCATTTGGGGTTTTTGAGAATATGACTTTAATAAGGTTGATTATGAGAAAATTATAGCCATTGCGTTTGACACAAACGTCATTGTTCCTATAAACATGGGCGTTTTTGAAACGTCATACACTTAATGACGTTTAATAGAAATACCATTAACATTTAATCATGTTTAGAATCGCCATTAATTTTTAGAGATAATTTTATTTTACCTACCTGAAGTTTCATGTTGACATCAGTTTACCCTCTGTACTCTCAATTTTGAATTTTTACCACCCAAACTCTCCAATTTTAATCAATCCTCCCAGATCTCTCAATTTCCGTCCATGAGTCCCGTTAAATCCAAAGGTCGAGGGTTAAAATGGTCATTTCCACACAATTGAATACAAAAATTGAAAAATTGAAATGAGCAGATTGAAAGGAATACATAAATGGGTTTTGGTCAGAAGGGTATGACAAGAAATGGGTTTCGATCGAGTGATGCGCACAGGAGGTTGTACGGTGCAGCAGACCCTCACAACGGAGGCTGCTTCGATTCTGAAGCATTCTCTCAGCTTAGCCAGGCGGAGAGGCCATGCTCAGGTCACTCCTCTCCACGTGGCCGCCACTCTCCTCGCCTCAAGAACCAGTCTTTTACGGAGGGCCTGTCTCAAAGCTGCAGCTGCAGCCAATCACAACCCGCCACATCACAACCCGCCACATCACCACCCTCTCCAATGCAGAGCTCAATGTCGCCCTCAACAGGCTCCCCACCAAGCCTCCCTCCAGCGGCGGCGTCGCCAGTGCTCTCCTTGTCAGCCACGGCCAGCACCACCACCAGCAACCTTCTCTGTCGAATGCTCTCATTGCTGCTCTGAAAAGGGCCCAAGCCCACCAGAGAAGAGGGTGCATAGAGCAGCAGAACCAGCAGCAGCCCCTTCTGACAATCAAGGTTGAGCTTGAGCAGCTCATTATCTCCATCTTGGATGACCCAAGTGTTAGCAGGGTTATGAGGGAAGCCGGGTTTTCGAGTACTTCTGTTAAGAACAACTTAGAGGACACATCCTCTGTTTCCTCTGTTTTTCAGTGTTATAATAGCACTGGTGGGGTTTTCTCTTCTCCTTGTTCACCTACTGCTCCTGAGAATCCAAACCATCATCATATCACTCCCTCTGGGAATTTCTGGCAAACCCATTTCTTGTCATACCCTTCTGACCAAAACCCATTTATGTATTCTTTTCAATCTGCTCATTTCAATTTTTCAATTTTTGTATTCAATTGTGTGGAAATGACCATTTTAACCCTCGACCTTTGGATTTAACGGGACTCATGGACGGAAAATGAGAAATCTGGGAGGATTGATTAAAATTGGAGAGTTTGGGTGGTAAAAATTCAAAATTGAGAGTACAGGGGGTAAACTGATGTCAACATGAAACTTCAGGTAGGTAAAATGAAATTATCTCTAATTTTTACATGAGGTTGTTTTGTGACGTTTTCTTAAAAAATGTAGTTTATAGTAGTCTATAATGACAATTTCGGTAAAACGTCGTTAAACAAATGCCATTGAAGGGTACATATGTAGTAGTGAATGAAACCTTTTAGCATTGGAAAGCAAGTTCCAAGCAAGCTAGCGAAAGCAGTCAAAGCACTATGCAATCAACAAGTTGCCAACGGAGAAAAACCAATGATATATAGGAAATAAACATTTTAGCTACATTTTAGTTTGGCATAAACATTTTCTTTGGTACTTCGTGACCAAGAACTTGGTATAACTTATCTTTAGATTTAATAGGAAAGTTTTGGTTAAATAAAGGTCGGTTAAGTATTGTTGCCACTTCTAACTTCTAAGGATAGATGATCAGATAACACTGAATTTGCATCATGTCTTGTGCGAACGCTGATGATAAACAATATCAACATTATAATTAACAATTAATTGTATTACTTTATGAATCGAAATTTGATGACACCAAATTTCTGGTTCTAGTCTGTTCATTGAAGAGCAACATGATGCATCCACGAGGTAATATCTTTCTGTCAAATCCATAGTTGGCAGTTGTTTGCTTTCCAAAAGGAATCTAAAGAGCAGATGATAGAAAGCTCGTTGAATTCAAAGACTGAAGCTGATACTTAAAATTATTTCATTGAGTAGCATGAGAAAACAGAGATGGGAAAAGACTTAATTCTTGTCGGGCAGAAAGAGAGACATTCTTCTTAGTTCTGACATTGTTCAATTACTAATATATTAGCTTGCGTATTCAACTTCTTCTTCCTCTCTTCTTTCAAAAGTTTCAATCGCATAGATTGTTTTGGACTGATTGATTTGTTGAGATTTTGTTCTCTGTGGTCAAGGAGAATGTATAAGGAGAATAAAGGTCTGCTTATTTATTAATAGAAAGACCTATTTATAAACATTACATAGAGTATCCTGAAGGATCTAGAACATCTATCAATACTGTAACCTATACTAATATGAAAACTAAATCAACCGATCCTACATGTATTAGGACAAGACACATAACAGAAGAACATAAATATAATTTCCTTAAACACTCGCCCTTGTGTTGCGTCCCCAATACGTCAAGGTGCTTATGGTGTTGTTTCGGTAAAAATCTTGCCAAGTAAAACAAAAACCTCATGGGTAAAACAAAAGACTTGGACGAAGGAAAAAAACGCAACGCACCAACTACAATTGAAGCTAACATGAGATGTAGACTCCCCATGATGTCTATACAACAACTTTCTTTGATTAGTAACTCAATCTCGGGAGTTCAGATAAACCGTGTATGTCAACGCTCTTCACATACTTCAAAAGTAGACTTGGGCAACGATTTAATCTATAAATCTAACCACATTATCCTTAGATCAGACCTTTTTTTGGTCAAAACAGGCTTTTCATTATAAATTGAAGACAAGAGAATAGAGGCATAGATCTAAAACATAGGAAAAAAGCCTACGGGGGAGAAACTCAGAGGAGAGCCCAAACAAAACTGGCAACAGAATCAGTCAACTACATGACACAGCACAGAGGAGGTCAGCTACTGATTCCCACCCAAATGATCACAAGTTGGAAGCTATGTCGGAGGGCACGGCAAGCCGTCCTGGGAAAGAACATGAATCAGCAAGGATGGGGGCTTGGATATCCAATTTTCCGGGCACATCCGCCGGCGGGAGAGCGATGCGATGCAATTTTCTAGGAATCCATCTCCATGAGGAGAAAGAGAAGGATCTTGCTGATCGTCGGATTCGAGCTATGAAAGGTTAGAGGAACCTATGAGAGCTTTGAGATGGGTTGTTGATGGACTCCACAAGGATTTGAGAGTCCAACTTGAAGATTACATCCTTGAAATTGCTGTTCTGGGTAAGAGAAAAGGGCACTCAGAGCTGATATAGCTTCAACCTCTAGCGCCGATTGGGCCGTCAATGCGAAGGCTGCCCCTGAGATCAGGTACCCCTCTGAATTCCTTGCAGTTACTCCAATCCCTGCACTCATGTTTTCATGATTCCAAGCTCCATCAAAATTTATTTTGATTATTCCATAGGAAGGGGCTAACCAATGTGGGTTGTTAGGAGAATGATGTTGGGGTTGGGCTGAAGAAATTGTTGCGCGGGTGGTGGGGGTGAGAATGAAAGTGAGGATCTGTGGGGTGAAAAGGGTGATGGGGTATCGGTTGGTCATTCAGAAAGGCAAGAGAGTGATGAGCTTGGACATCTAGGATATTGTTACAGTGAGTGGAGCTAGAGATTGGGTCCTGTAGATGGAGGCGGGTGAATTGATTTGATAACGGGACATCTGGACTGATGGGATGGTGGTTTTTGATGGACATAGACTTGGTGTTGGCAAGCAGGTAGTCTATGCTTGCTTGGGAAGCTCTCTGAGCAGTACCAACTGAATCTAGCCTTTTATGTTGGTATATGAAGCAACGACTCTTCCATATTTCCCACATTGTGAAAGCGATCATGGATAAAGTAGAGAATCTCTCATGTTTTGACTGATTTGGCAGAGTGGTGACTGCAACCATCCAATTGTCTAATGTGGTTATACTGCTGATATCAACTCTATAATTTAGAAGAGAGATAAACCAAGTTTGGACTGCCCAAGGGCAATGAAGTAGGCAGGCTCGACAGATTCCTCTTGGTAATTACAAATTGGGCAGGTTAGAGTGGAGGTGATATTTCTGTTGAAGATGCCACATAGTTGGAAGTGCATTAGAGAGAGTTCTCCAAATAAATAACTTGATCTTAGGGAGGGTTTTGAGTGACCAGATGCCATACTCTCCTTGATGACTCTCAGAGTATGACCAGATGCCATACTCTCCTTTAGAGAGAGCTCTCCAAATAAATATCTTGCCATACTCTCCTTGATGACTCTCAGAGTCGTCACTCCTAGCACTCGCTTTCCCATTCCCACAAACATCTCTCAAACTCTCACTCTCCCGCACAACAAGATCCTGCTCAACCGCCATGGCACTCTTGACTACCTCAGCTAAGGTAGCAAATCCATGAGAAGTCACAATAGTCATGAGCTCACACCTCAAACCCCGAACAAACTTTCGTGCTAAGGCTACCGGATCCAACTCCCGTGCAAAACGATTCAATTGAGAGAACCGAGCCTCATACACTGTAACGCACAAATCGTCATGTCGTAGGTCTAAGAACTCAACCTCTAATTGCTCATTGACTGTAGCAGGAAAGTACTTCTCCTGAAAAAGTAGTACAAAGCCCTCCCATATCAAGGTGGACACGTCTCTAGCTCTCATCACACTACTCCACCACACACGGGCCTTCTCCTTCAGGAAGAAGGTGGCAATCTGCCTCTTCGACCAACTCAAGGTGAATCTCCATGTCCTCGATCCAGTGATCAGCAGCCAAGTAATCTGTGCCCCCAAAGAAAGTAGGTGTTCTCAACATAGTCATCTGAGTGACCCTCTTGGCTAAATGGAGACCATCATCTCTAACATCTAGCGCCGCTAGCTCCATCTCCAACTCCTCCTCATAGAGCTCATCCTCAGGTCGAGCTCTACCTCTGCCTCTAATCCTGCCTGCTCCTCTAGCCTTACCCCAGCCCCTAGCTTTGCTTCCACGAGGATCCATCACCTAAGAAGCAAGTAAACTTGATCAACACACGTATAAAACTTAACCAAAAGTATAAGTCTGACACTCATTTGCGTTATTCAAGACACTACTTCAGTTGATAGATAAAAGTTTCAACGTCTTTCTAACAGAGTAAATCATTACTCTCACAACCTATCTTGAGACGACACCTACCCCATTTACA
Organism: Comarum palustre; assembly: GCA_951800085.1. Lineage (NCBI taxonomy): Eukaryota > Viridiplantae > Streptophyta > Magnoliopsida > Rosales > Rosaceae > Comarum > Comarum palustre. The sequence continues at coordinate 2,740,789 of OX637589.1, forward strand.
TACCTAATGACATATCAATTCCGAAAAGAATGGTGATCAGCTACAGTCGAACCACCACTCCAAGACACTAATTATCACCAAATATGTAAACCTAATCTCTGATACCAACTGTGATGACCCGAATTTTAGGATAACCGATAAGCTAAAACTCAATAAAGTCACGCTCCAAGGAACTTACTACCAAACCAACGATCGCTCCAAGCAGAGTTCCAACACAGACAAGTAGCTCCTAAGCCTCCACTCCGCAAATAGCTGAAATTTCCAAACCTACAAGATCAAACCCTACACCATAGATTGGTGCACCGGATTGTAAACAAACAAATCTGGTAAGCTTTTCAGCTCGTATGAGTAAATCTAATGACAATTACGGCCTCGTACCTCAAAAACACGAGAGTTTTTGAAACAAGAAGATTTAATAACGAAAAGTAAAGATTATATAAAACAAGCATTCAATGGCAGAAATATTTATAACAATAAAACTATACATTTCCTGCATAAAGATTAGTTCAATAAAATGCAAAGAAAATCATAAATCAAAACATGGAAATCTCAGCAATTAAGGATAGTTCCGGAATTACCAAAACCATAGAAAATCAAGACATAACAGAGAAAACAAAATTAAATAAATAATAAAATCAAACACGCTCCACCTGAGCCAAACGTCACACTAGAAAAATGACCGCGCACCACAAAGGAGGACATAACTTACCAAACCAGAATAGATCTCTTCGCTACTAAAAAAGATCTAGACTGCAACATCGGAATAGATCCATTCGCTACACAGGAGGACCTAAACCCACACAAACACGACAGATCCATTCGCCACAAAGGAGGATCTGACCGCCACATAGGAGGATCTAGACGCCACACATGAAACAGTAGATCCCTTCGCTACATAGGAGGATCTAGGCGCCACACATGAAACAATAGATCCATTGGCCACACAAGAAGATCTAGACGTCACACAGGAAACAATAGATCCCTTCGCCACACAAGAGGATCTAGACGCCACACAGGTAAGTATGCGGGTCACTCCCGCAGCTAAAACAAGCGATACACCACTAGAACATGAGTCCTCTGACTAATCACGAGGCACAACTACTAACTCAACTTCAAACTCCGCACGAGTTTGAATATGCATTTCAATTCATCTAACTTCTCACCTGGCACATATGCCGTGAGTCAACATCAACATCTCCACTAGTCCAACTTTTGCTCCATCTGACGTCTCAAAATCATGGGAGCGCCCACGTCAATAAAAAAATGACCAACACACATAACCTTCTCTTCTCAATATTGCATAGCAATACTTCATTCTCAGTAATGACGTAATCTCAAACCGTCATCACGCCTTTTATAGTTTATAGTCGCAAAACTGATTAAAATCGTTTATAAATGAAAATAATTTTGCTTACCAATGGACCGTAGTCGATCATCCATTTATTTTAAATAAATAATTCGGTTTCCAAAAAAGCAATTTTATAGTTTTACGACAAATGAACCATAAATATAATAATGGTTCCACCGTGAACCAGGTGAGATAATGCTCACCGCATGAATAATATCTAACCACGCCGCTTCGTAATATATTAACGATATATTATAATCATACGCTTATATATAAAACTCATATATACATATACGAATATTCTCACATAATTTTCAATCTGCAACAAAAAATATAATTACGTCCAATAATTATATAAAACCAGAACAGAACCTCAGTGAGATTTACTCACCTCAAATCTGTATGCGTCTTCTACCGCGGCAAGGTAAATCTTTAACACACTTGGTCGAGCAATATGCACCTACAATTATATAATCAACCTTAGTTGTCACACGAAAGTAATAATGACTTAAACCATCCGAATCTCACACTCCAATCCTCTAAAAATATCAACCACAATTTAAACGAACTTCATCACCCCTCATCCACACCAAAACACCCTAGAAGTTTACCCTCAGTGAGAACCGACGGTAAATCCGTTTCTACAAAACCCTAAGAGCTCAAAACGATAACTGAAACCAGCAAATTGTATATCCACGTGTTCGTATTGACGAGAACATGTTACTGGGATAACTCACAGCCCCTGAGGATGTAAAAAGCACCGCCACAAGCTGCCACGAGCAGCTGCCCGTGGGCCCCATGCGCCACCACCCTCAAACCTATAAACTTCATCCAAAACCACCTACATGCAACCACAACAACCCTAGGAAGTCTATAGGAGCAACCAGAACTCTCTAAACTGCCGGAAGGGCTACACGAGGAGCCACAGCCGGCGGCGCGTGGGCGTCACACACCTCCAACAAAAACTCGTATTTACAACAAACTCCTAACATAAAAGTTGAAGATCAAAGCAAGGGAACAACTTTAATACCTGGGTTTTGATCAATTCAGACCGGAAGCGCCCAAAACTGCCCTGAAAGGCTACCTCCAAGCTCAGCCGCTCTTACCGCCTTGACGTGCCTCAGCGCCACTAGAGATCAGCCCAGAACACCAAGGTCTTCAATTCTAGGGTGATCTCAGCCCTCGTCGCCGCCCCACGCCAGAGAACGAGTCGGGTCAGGAACCGAGTTACGCAGCCGTACTGTTTGCCTCCAGATTCCCAGGTCCATATTGAATCGACCCAAGTTGCCACCACAAGGAGGACGGCGCCGCCGAGACGATGCGAACCTGACCGGTCTCGCCACTTGAGGTTGCCTGAGTCTGTCGGAAAGTTTGGGTCGAGTCGGCCAAGTTCGGGTCGGGTCAATTCAAAATCTTGGATAATGAAGGGAAAGCGCGCACGTGGAGGGAGAGAAGAAAATGAGTTTTTTTTTTCTATTTTTGAAAACTCATCCTTTATATTTATATACTTTCCAAACTCGGAATCCAACTTCAAATAATAATAACTTCTTCAGACGATATCCGATTCACACCTGTCGTATGTCCACGGACTCGTATCGTCGAGCGTTACAATTCTCATGAAGGAAGTTTTTCGAGAAACTAGACGTAACCAAAAGTCAACCTTTGACCCTTTAAATAAGATGTTTCCGAGCGTCCCTTGACTCCGAACACTTCGGCACTCTTCTTGAAAGTACGAACACACACCAATTCCACTAATTAATTTCCAAACAATATTAGAAATTAACATTTAAATTTTCAGGTTATTACAATATAAGCTGCTCCATGTTTCCATGATCAAATCCATACGCGTTCGGTGATCGTTCGCGTAATTCTATTGTGAATTGTCACGCGAGAAGACCATAAAACACATAATAATTATACGGTTAGTTAAATTGTCACATCCCAATCCTAGAATTATTTTACGGGTAGTTACTTTGGTCTTTAACCATTTAAAGTAACTGTTTGACCGTAACGTTGACTTTTTGTAAAATCAAGAATTTGGGAAACTTTCTTCATGAAAGTTGTAGAGGACGTCGATACGAATTCGTGGACATGTAGCACTCTCAAATCGGAGTTCGTATGAGGGAGTTATAAGGGTCCGAAGTTAGGGACATATGGGTAATTTTGTAAAAGGCTATAAATAGCCCGAAAACCCAGAAATCAGGCAGAAAATCTGCCGGAGCTTCTCGGCGTCGCCGCCGTCGATCCACGCCACCACAGGCTATCGCACCAGTCCCAAAATGAGCGCCTCTGAGTCTACTTCAATTCTAGGTAAGCTTTTCGACCTATTTCTTCATGGTTTAGGAGAAATTTCAAGTTGATTACCAAGTGTACAGTAGGAGATCTAGATTGGATTTCTCCCTCCTCAGGCTACCAATTTGTGAGTTTAATATATGGTTAGAATGAGTTTTATGAGTATTACTCAGCCTTAAAGTTTGGTGAATTGAGTTGGAGTGTGGAGGGAGAATCAGAGATTTGAAGTTTTGAAGTTTAAAAACAAATTTCGGGTTTTTACATTTTTGTTCGATTGACCTAGTTAGATGCTGAATTGGCCTTCGAGTTGAACTACAAAGTTGTTCAAAATGATGAGATGAAGCTACTGTTAAAATTTGGTGGCGATCAGAGGTTGCCAGAATTTCTGACGGTGGCCGCCGCCGGTGAAGGAGCTGGCAGCGGTGCTCCCACTTTTTGTGCAAATTGTCATGCCCATTAAGGACTACTAAGAGGAGTCTATGTTTAAATATGGTAATTTTTGGAGAAATCTATGGTTTAAATATGGTATTAAGTATAAAATGAGAGAAGTCTATGATTTAAATTTGGTAATTTTTGGAGGAGTTTTGGTTAGGGTTTTAAATTTTTCAAGTTTAATATTATCGGTGGATAATAAAATATTGTTCTGGCCATCGGTTATTGCCGGTTAAGGTTCAAGAAATATTTTAAGGACTACTAAGCTATTGTTGAAGGTCGAAGATTTTTTGTTGTTTAAGTTTGAGAGTTTTGGTCGAGGGTAACGTTATTGCCAATTTTAAATAATAATTCGTTTGACAATTAAGATTTACTATTATTCGTTGAACATGAGATAAGGAGTTCTCGCTTGAGAAGCGATCCAGATTTCACAAGCTAAGACCTAAGTCTGTGAGTGGACTTTTTATTTTAAACCGTGCATGCTCAAATATTTATGAAAATTTATAAACAACATGATTTTGTTGATTTAATGTGCTGGTGGGGCCAGGACGATGGGTTGCTCCCCTCCCACAAGCTCTTGTGTTATGTCAGTTGAAAATTTATGTTATGTCGATTATATTTGGAAATGCATTGTTTTATGGCCATAGTTTTAAGGACGGTCGGAAAACTGTGCCTCATGCATGAGATGCATGTTTTAATTTAAGGGGGCGGAGTCATATATTAATGACTTTTCGTATTTATTTTCTTCACCATGAAGGGTCGTTATATATATTATCATTGCTAGCTAGCCATACGGGCTCCCACTTTAGAAGTGAAGCGGGGCAATAGTAGCCTTATTTGGCTCCGATCCTAACCTGAGAGGGTCATTGTCATGGTGGAATCTCTCTACCATGAAGGGTCGTTCATTACTTAGTAGCCTTCGGAAGGCTCTGACCCTAGTCTGGGAGACTCTCCGTCATGATGAAATCTCTTTTTTTAATGTTGATTTTTAAGCCAAAGAGATTGGCAAGTGATGATTTGAATTTCAAAATGATTATTTGGGATTCGTTCCAAAAGAGGCGTGCACATGTATTTTTCTGGAAAACAAAAGGGAGTGCATAAATCGATTATTTTCTCACGCTTGGATATTCTTTTGTTTACTCACTCTAAAGTCCTGTTTTTAAATGTTTTACCCTGGGCCCTTCGTTTTCAAATGCCTAGTGTTGCAGGGATGCTAAGAGGAGGTCGTGCGTACAGAAAACGAGACATAGCCAACTAATCCGCTGACGCTAGCAATTTTACTTAGGTATCTCATATATGTTGATTTGCTCTGATTACCCCAACTTAGTTTAATTTAATTTTTTTATGAAGCGTAGTTGTGGTTTGGGGAGCAGGATGACTCCAAGAGTTGGGGGTTGATTTAAATTATTCATGGAAGTGTTGAGTTTGTTTGTAGGAAGGGTTGTCAACCCCCAACTCAGCACTTGAGGTGGTCTCCGCAAGATTTACTTTGAGTTAAAGGGGTTTAACTAGGAATACAACCTGTTTTTCTCAAAGAAAAGTGATTCATATGCGCGTTATAGTGATTATAAGGGGCCGATTCACCAACTTTTACTCATGTTCTGGAGGTGCCTTTTTCATTGAACAATCTAGAAGTTAGCGCGCATGTACTGTCAAAATTTCACGGTAATCGGACATCGGAAAGTGCTTGAACCAGTTGCTTAAACAGTTCAGTCGGTCTGGGGATTCCGAAGACCGGTTCGGTATTTTCTCGGCGGGTTCTTGGAGTGAGGCTTGCGGTGTTGGATTCGTGAGAACAAAATCGTCAAGTTCTCAGTTGGAGATGAAAACCAATTCAGATTTTATTCTGTCGATATTGGCTTGGGAACCCTGTGGCAAATTTAGGATTTCTTGGGTGCGCAGGAGCACAACAGGTGCATAAGGGGTGCTCGGTAGTGCGCAAGAGGGTTTGCAGTGGTGCACAGGGTTGCGCAAGGGGGTTCACAGTGGTGCACAAGAGGTGCGCAACAACGGTGCACGGCGGTGCACAGTGGTACCCGTGACGAGAATTATTTGTTTTTTTTTGTTTTGGATGGTGGCATACTTGCTCTCTCGGGTTAGAGCTAAGTGGTGATAACGTGATCAAGGAGAATGTATAACGAGAATAATGGTCTGCTCCGTTATTGATAAAAATATCTATTTATAGACATTACATAAAGTATCTCGAAAGATTTAGAATATCTATTAATATTGTAACTTATACTATTAAGAAAGCTAGATCAACCAATCATACGTGTATTAGAACAAAAAAAATGACTAAAATATAATGTGCTTAAACACTCAGAAATTAACATAGTTGAATACACATTGTGCTTTCTACTGTGCTTGGCTGGAAAAAGCATGTCGAATTATGTAGGATCGATGCATGAATTATTGGAAAAGTTGTATGACTCAAAAGCGATAGTGAAGAGGAACAATAACCCTGTGCAGTCTCACAGTTGATGCACATGCGCACAAGGCCAAATAACCCCACACACTGTTTTAAAAAGGACTCGTTTTTTAAAGAAAAATAGAAAGTACATGGCAAGGTGAGAAAATTAAACCAAACTCCTTAAAAAGAATCAACGGAAGAATACCATAACAAGGTGAACCTTAACGAAAACAGAAATTAGGCAGTCCAAAATAATCTTTTCTGGAATGAGAAAAAATGACTCGTTTTAGTTTACATGTTTAAGCTTTGAGACGGGATGACATCATGTTAATAATTAGCTAAGTAGCATTTCAAAAATTCTTGTATGCATCAATGTGTAAGTGAACAAAGTAATTATTAGAAAATCTCCACCGATGATAATTATACAAAGTTTTTATTTAAAAAATTAAATAGTATCATAAATGCAATATAACCGTATATTTAAGCTATTTTAAGTGTACCATGATACAGTGAATACTCTCCAATAAGACTCGTGTACTTTTGAATTCTGTCAAACTATATCTAATTTCTTAAGCTTTATCGAAATTAATGGAACATTAAATTAGATGTTGGAGATCCTCAATTGTATTTCACTACGTTAACTCCCCACCAGTGAGGGTCGAGATTGTCAAATGATACTTATTGTTGAATTATGAGAATAACGTGTTAAATAAAGAGAACTCCTAACATTTCTAATGAAAAAAAGACCCTCATATGAGAAGGAAATGTAAATTATATGTGAACACACAAAAACAACCCATAATAAGATCAAAAATACATTACTACTCCAAAATTGTGACTCTTCTCAATCTGATATAGAACCCAAACATATCAGAACTTATTTTTTTTCCTTTTCTTTTCTTGACTTCAGAAACCAGCATTTTTGTTACATGTTTACGAATCTACAACATTGGTAATATTATAATTTGAATAAAAAACTATGTAGAAGTCAGAAGACCATTGGGTGATTATAGGCTCATTTTCGCATCAGAGCAAAAGAAACATTACCATTTCCAAACTGTTCTAACATCTCCCAAGACTCATCCCAAGTTTTTCTAAAGTAATCATATGACTGAGTATGGAAAAACTAAAGCCCAAAGAACTCAATGCAACAACTAGCAGCAGAAAACTTTACATTGATACAAAAACATAATAAGACTAAATCAATTCTCTCATTATGGTTGTGACGCAACAGATCTATCATTTGTCAAACATTTAGCAACCCAATTGGGTACAAATTTGAAAATCGAAACTCAACCTACAATTTTGGCTGCCAAATTCTTCCAAAATGAATCATCAAAATGTTACCCAAAATTAAAGCAGTTGGAACTTTGCAAACCTGAAAAAGAACAATTCAATCGATATTATGATACTTCTTGTAATGTTAAATTAGAGATAATAGTTGGAAATAGAAACAGCTTAGGAAATATTATAATAAGCGAAATATTAGAACCATAGTTCAAAATGACAACGCAACTTTCAATTACCAAGTAGCAGGCCTCATAAATCAATTAAAAAACATAATCAAATTCCAAGTAAACTATGGAATTGAACCTCGTCATCCCGGACACCCTCAATTTTACAGTTTATTTTTTTTGCTCATATTCCAATTCAGCACATTCTGATGAAGCTAATTTTGTATAGACAAATAGAAAATCATGGAAATTAAAACGCATTTGTTCGTTGAAAATAAATTGTATTGATGAAGATTGATCAAAAAAAAAATAAGAAACAAAAAACACAAAAACTTACCCATAGTCATCTTCTCCTTTCTCAGATCCAATATAGACTGTGAATCCTGTAGAACCAAAACAAAACAAACCTTGTCACTCGAAAATCACCAAGAAAAGATAATAGAAAATGGAAACCCACCAATAACTGTACAGAAAACAAACCGAATTAAAAAAATTGGTTAGATGACGTAGAAGATAATGTGTCTGCATATGTACTAAAATTAACTACTTTTACTAAGCAAGACAGGATGATGTACTGGTGTCTGTTGTTATACCATATAGCTATAGATTAGATTGGAGAAATGGTACCATGCATAAACATTGGAGTGTTTCTTCACAATACCATTGTGAGAAAATGGTATGAAACTATGAAAAAAAGAGTATTAATTAGAAATTGTCTTACACCCAATTGCTTCTGAATTACTAATCATTTCCCCTCTTCTTCCTCAGCTTGATTGAATTTACTATTTACTTTCACTTCTCCTTCCTCATCCTGATCTTGTACCCCCTGATTCGGTAACCCAGAAACCAAACACACATATGAACAAAGAGAACTAAATAAATGAGACAAACCCAAATTAACCTCCCTAGAAACCATATTCCCCAAATCAAACCAAAATCTAAACACATACCTTTGAGGCCAATCTCTGCAGCACCCGAGCTCCATTCCAGATTAGGTTAGTCTCCCAACGTAGAGCTCATGTTGCTTGCTAGCTTTTCAGAGAGCTCGATACAGTTGTATGGGAGAAACAAACAAATTGAAAGCAAAATACAAATCTAATTGCCCTAAATTTCAGTTCTCCCACCACGCCCAAAACACAACAATGAATCTGAGTTCATGAAGGAACGATTGATTGACACGATGGACCAACAAAGATAACATGAGAATGTAAGTACTTAAAGCTCTGGGTTTCTCTGTCTCAGAGAATTCAAATCCAAACCCTTACCTAACCCAATTAATATATAGATGATGAGTTTGAAAGATGAAAACTTTTTCTCAACTATGTTGGGCGTGTCTAGACTAGGGCTGGCATGGTACGGTTACTAAGTTTTTTTTACCATTACCAATTACCAACCAACTATAATAGGTAAACAAAATCATATTACCATTACCAACCACCAAAGTCGGTATACCGACATGTTGGTACGGTACGGTTGGGTCTTGTACCAACATTAAATTGGGCCAGTTTTTTTCATGAAAAATAAGACCTAGCCCAAATTTTTTGGAGTTCTCCTGCTATGAACTGGTGCATAATTTCAAAATGTAATATGAAATAATCAACAAAGAGTTATAAACCAACTTAACAAGGTTCATACAAATGAATCATACAACCACAAAGTCACAAACACAGTTCAAAACTTCAAATTGTTCAATAACACATTAACAAATCACAAACATAGTTGAGAACAAGTTGTTGGCCTGCTACAAGGCTGCAGTGTTGCTAGTCTGCCTAGTCATCCAACCCTCCATTGTAGACTTATAGTTCTTGAGTTCTTCTGCCATTAACAAACAAGAAAACACAAAAATGAGAAAGGTATGCAGCATTGCAGCAACCCATAGCATGCAACACAGCATATTCCAAACTTATATTCATCAAAAATCAAAAATCAGTTTCCCTTCAATTCATCAATTGCATTATATTCCAAACTTATATTCATCAATTCATCAACGCTGCACTAGTAAATGAAAAGATAGACGGCTAGGATTAAAAGATCCTTAATCAACGGCTAGGATTAAAAGATTTAATATAATTTTAATTATATATATAAATAACAGTCGGTACGGTAATTACCAAGGTAATTAAAATCTGTTACCGTACCATACCGCCAGAATGAAGTTGGTACGGTAACCGTACCGTAGAAGTCGGTAACCGACTATGTCAGTTACCAACTTTATTGGTTCGGTTGGTTTTGCGGTAATCACGGTAAATTACCATACCATGTCAGCCCTAGTCTAGACTCTCAAAGAAAGAGGAGGCGAAAGAGATTGAGAGAAAAGCAAGCACAGCCTTTCAACCTTTTTATAGCTAGGGTTGAAAAAAGAGGCAAAATAGTCTTTTAATGTTGTGGGTTGGCTGAAGCCAAGCCAAAAGATGGCTCCCGTTCAAGATTGTTATAGGGGAAATTTTTTCGCCAAGGAAGATTTGCATATAACCTCCTCCAATATTCTTATTTTCATCCAAACTGTATAATTTGTCACCAATTAATGATTTCAGTTTATTTTAAAGAGACATGCGTGTTACATAACAAGCTACTTAACAACTAACTAAAACTGTTGTACACTTGTTAAGTTGGGATTGATAGTGAATCATCATGATCAGTCCAGTGGACATAACATATGTATGAAAATGAATATTATGATGAATATGAATATGACATGCACGATTGATATATATAAATATGAATATATATATATATATACTAAAGAAACAAAACAGAAAGGGAAAGGATTATTTTGGAGAATCTTGTCTTGGTCGATGATCGAGCTATTGATATATATAACCTGCGCACTAGCCTAATTTGTTGGCTACGATCAATATATATATGAAACACGAAATACTTGCTCAACAATTAAAGATTCTCCAAAATAATGTTTTGTTTCTTTAGTGCGAATTACACACACTTTCATAAGGTACTCAACAATTCTCCAGCTGATGATCTTGACATCCAACGCTCGATCACTTCTGACATGCTTGACAGAACTAGAAACCCCATATGTCGAAAGAAAGGCATACACGACGTGTAAAGAGAATTTGCATGCATAGAGTCTCTCTCAATTATCGTTGCTGCACCAGCAGCTCTTAGTTGTTGACTACGAGTCGCCCAAGCCTTTCAGATCGACGACCGGTTTAGGTCTTCTCCTCTGTTCTTTGGCCGACATGGATGACCCAGTCAAATAGTCAATGCAGGACCACAGAAAAAAGTTATATAGTCGACTATGCCATGCAACTAAACAAATGAAAGAGAAAACTCACGTGTAAAACTGTATTATGGACTATGCATGGTGGTTGCATCTCACAACATCCTGCCGCTTATAGTAAATGGTGCTTGTCTGGGAAAAGAACCCGAAACCCAGTTTCATTCAAAGGTACGTGCAGCTACTCTATCCCTCTGCCAATCTGCCATGTAACCCATGTTAGTGAAGAAAATTTTTAGCCCCTCAATCATTCAGTTTCTTTCAAAACTTCCGGCATTCCTAGTGAGACTTCTAAAATATTTTAATCCCATAACGTTTGGCTTGCTAGCTACCCATCTCATTGTCACTTGTCAGTATTATATGTTTTAAGGGTCTAATGAATTACCAAATACAAAGAAACTTGTGTAGTTTGTTTTCAGTAATTTCTTCGTCCCACTAAATTTGGTGGTGTGGACGCTCGTCTTAGGTTTGAATACTTGAATTGAAAGAAGTCGTGAAGAAAAAATGAGAGAAAAATGAATGTTTGGAGTCTAGTGAGCAAATTAGGGTTTCTCTCTCCAAAAGTATGTGGCAAGTAGCAAGGGGGTTTACCAGTCTGTGTTTAGGATGGAGGAGAGAATTGGTTGTCGGCTTGTCGCGCTTGAAAACGATTTCTATGTATTCTCAACAAAACGAGTTATACGTTCCCACTCCCTCTACGTTGATTCTGTGCTGGATGACGATGATGTGCACTGATATGAGCGGACAGCCATGTATACTGGACCACCTTACACATTTATGCCGAGGACAAACAGAAGATGGCCGTAGTAATCTCTTTCCGACGTCGGGCAAATGAAATGCCGACGGATTCCCCATAACGTCTACCCATCATTCAAGCACACACCTAAAGCGGCTACACACCTAAAATGACTACACACCTAAACGACTATACACTTATTCTCATAACTCATGGATATCTCATAGAACAATCATGAACGTTAAACAACACTTTATTTACATGGCGTTCAGTCACGCCTCTCAGCTAAGCCACAAACTGCTAAACACACAAATGTACACAGCTGACACTCTAACATGTAATATCATGTTAATTATCCAGCACCCCCAGCGTGCAACCTAAGATTATACAAACAACAAGTGTAAACATGTGCAAACAATTAGCGCTCAAATGCACAACCCAGACTACAGACACAACAACGTGTAAACAGTCGGCATCCTAGCGTGCACTCTTATGTTATATATATAACGAGTGTAAACAAATAACACAAGCATGCAATTAAAAGGCCATATACACCACGAGCGTGTACAACAACCTCGTCACGAGGAAAGGTGTCTCATCAACCAATTTATCTCTGCCATGATAAACTCTTATGACACCACGCCTACTATGATAACCTCTCATGGCACCCTGCCATCAGACATAGTAACGTCATGACCCCCGTAAATATCCTCATATAACTTTATAGCATGTCCTCAGGGCTATACTTGTTAGTCACTCGTAAATAATTAATTATTTGGATTTCAGTTTGGATTTCAAAAACGTGTTGGGAAGTGGTCGGGTGGTTTCCTAAGCTAAAATTGAAGGGTTGTGAGTGAACTTGTTGAGGTTGGGCTTAGTTGGGCAAGTAGCACGCTTTCCTCAGTTTCGGTTTATTTATTTATAATTTTAGAGTTAAAAACTCGAGTATTTTTATATTTATATATGTCTCTTTGAAACAAGACGTGCGGAGACTTATGCAGAGAGGTCTAGGGATCGCCGTCAGACCTAGCAATACGGTGAGTGGACCTTGTTTTTAAAGCCTTGTGTGCTTCAACATTTGTAAAAATGTGTACTTAACATGATTTTAATTGTCTGTTGAGCCGGTAGGGCCAAGAAGGCGGGTTGCTCCCCTCCCGTAAGCTCCTTTGTTTAGTCGGCTAAACTTTTTGGTATGTTGATTGCATTTAGAATTTACTTATTTATGACCATAGTTTTGAAGACGGTCGAGAAACCGTGCTTCATGCATGAGATGCATGTTTTAATTTACGGGGCAGGAGTCATATAATAATGACTTTCTTATTTGCTTGTTTTCTTTACCATGAAGGGTCGTCATATATATACAAAGTTGTTAGCTAGCCATACAGCCACCACCACTTGAGAAAGTGGAGCGGGGTAATAGTAGCCCTAGAGGGTTCCGACCTTAGCTTGAGAGGCTCATCGTCATGGTGGAATTTCTCTGCCCTGAAAGATCGTCATTATACTTAATAGTCTTAAAGGTTCCGACCCTAGTCTGAGAGACTCTCCGTTATGGTGAAACCTCTTCCCCTATTTTCTTTAAGTTTTGTTCTTCTAAGCCAATAAGATTGGCGTTATTTGTTTTCTTATGATTATTTGGGCTTGTATCCCCAATGAGGCATGCTTATATGATTTTCGGACCAAAGAAAGTGAGAACATTACTAAAGTCATGTATTTACACTTAAATATTATTTTTATCCACTCACGCTAACGTTTTAAACGTTTCTTCTCTGGACTCTTCGTTTTAAAATGCCCAGATTGCAGTGTTCGGCTCGGCTATAGCTAGGAGGCAAGGCATAGTTACCATCTTCCTATTTTTCTATAGTAGGTTCGTGTATACCTACTTGTGTTATTTTTCTCGCTTCCTTCTATCGTCTTTAGAGCTCTGACAACTTTATGGGGGAACTGTAATATTACGGTTGTGTGTTTAATCCCAACTTAGTAGTAGGGACTTAACACTCCTAAATTCTTATGGCTTGATGTTATTTGTATTTTAGATTGTTCTTGAGATTTATGTTGTTTGTGGCGGATGTTGTCTATTGGGGAGCAGGATGGCTCCAGGAGATGTGGTGGTTGTTGTTTTCCTAGAAGTGTTCATTTTTTTGGGATGTAATAGGCACTACCAGAACAACCATTTTAGCCGACGAAATTTTTTCGTCGGCTAAACCTTAAATTTCGTCGGCTAAGAAGTCGTCGGGCAAAATCCGTCGGCCAACACTATAGCCGACGAAATTACTGTTCATCGTCGGCTAAAGTCATTTATTAAGCCGACGAATAAATTTTTCGTCGCTTAATTTCTGGACTTTAGCCGACGAAATTTATTAAAATTCGTCGGCTATAGATATTATTTTTATTTATTTATTTAACTTTAGCAGACGAATTTTAGGGTATTTCGTCGGCTATAGTTATTATTAATTTTTTTTTAATTTTAGCCGACGAATTTTATTAAAATTCGTCGGCTTTAGCTATTATTTTTATTTATTTATTTAACTTTAGCCGACGAATTTTAATAAAATTCGTCGGCTAAAGTTATAATTTTATAATATTTTTTATGTAATTATTATTTTTTTAAAATTTTTTTTCTTTTTTTTTAATTTTAGCCGACGAATTTTAATAAAATTCGTCGGCTATAGTTTTTTTCTATTTTTTTTAATTTTATTATTTTTTTATGTAATTATTATTTTTATGTAATTATTTTTTAAAAAACTTTAGCCGACGAATTTTAGGGTATTTCGTCGGCTATAGTTTTTTTTCTTTTTTTTTTTTTAATTTTTTCATATTTTTTTCTTTTTTAATTTATTTTTACTTCTTTTTCGAGGAGGAGGAGGAGGAGGAGAAGGTTAGGAGAGGGAGGAGGAGGAGAAGAGGAGAGGAAGGAGGAGGAGAAGAATTTAGAGAAGTAGGAGGAGGAGGAGGGATTTGAAGGAGGAGGAGGAGGAGAAGGTTAGGAGAGGGAGGATGAAGAGGAGGAAGGAAGATGAAGAGGAGGAGAAGGTTAGGAGAGGGAGGATGAAGAGGAGGAGGAGGAGGGAAGATGAAGAGGAGGAGGGAAGATGAAGAGGAGGAAGGAAGATGAAGAGGAGGAGAAGGTTAGGAGAGGGAGGATGAAGAGGAAGATGAAGAGGAGGAGAAGGTTAGGAGAGGGAGGATGAAGAGGAAGATGAAGAGGAGGAGAAGGTTAGGAGAGGGAGGATGAAGAGGAGGAAGAGGAGGAAAGATGAGGAGGGAAGATGAAGAGGAGGAGAAGAAAAATGAAATATATAGAAAATTTTGAACTTTAGCCGACGAAATTTCGTCGGCTAAGGTTTAAAATTTTAGTCGAAAAATTTTAAAATTTTAAAAATCCCCGCCAAAAAATTTGAAATTTTAATTAACTTTAGCCGACGAAATACCCTAATTTCGTCGGCTATAGTTATTTATTTTATTTATTTATTAATTTAACCTTAGCCGACGAAATACCCTAATTTTGTCGGCTATAGTTATTTATTTTATTTATTAATTTAACCTTAGCCGACGAATTACCCTAATTTCGTCGGCTAAAACCCTAAACCCTATACGTAGAAACTTCAAACGAAAAAAAGTCGTGAAATAAGATATGACCGGAATGGTGAAATACGTCTATATTTGAAAAATCACGTAATTCCGGTAAAGTCTCGGTACCGATAATTGCGGTTAACTCAATTTTCCATGCTTTCTCCCTAGAGGTAGCCCTATCTCCGGTAGTTATTTTTCATAAAATTTTTATACCACTGGTTGCGTCTCATCGATTTGAAACTATTTTCAGTTGAAGGTCCGGGCAAAATACGTAATTTAGACGGTCAAATGACCGTTTCCGTGCATTAAGGGGTTTGACTTACTTGATTGACCGTAAGGATCGAGCCCTTAACGTTGTCAGATTAAGTTAAATTTTTTCCTATATACATATTTCAACATAATGATCATATCTGACGGTCAGAATTTTGTTTCTCAACTTTGATCATCGGAATCACAACATGCGTACTAATGTTGTATAACTTGTTTACTAAGCTTTAAGTAAATGTTTCGTTTCTAAAACAAACTGTACGTAGAAACTTCAAACGCAAAAAAGTCGTGAAATAAGATATGACCGGAATGGTGAAATAAGATATGACCGGAATGGTGAAATACGCCTACGGTTGAAAAATCACGTAATTCCGGTAAAGTCTCGGTGCCGATAGTTGGAGTCAATACAATATAAAGGTTTGACTTACGAGATTGACCATCTAGATGAAGTCCTTAAATTTATCAGATAAAGTTGAATTTTTTACCCGAGATATATTTCAACATATTGATGATATCTGACGGTCGTATTTTTGTTTGTGAATTTTGATGACCGGAATCACAACATGCCTACTATTTACCATTATTTATCTATACGGGGAGGCCTATCATGGATGGGTAAATGTCTCAAAATTTTTAGATGGACAGTTGCGTCTCATTATGGTGAGTGTTTGTTGTGTTGAAGGTTCAGCCAAAATACCTCATATAGGTGTAGATATGGACATTTTCGTGTATTAAGCGTTTAGAAAAACTTCATTTTAAAGCCTTAAACGAACTCGGATGGCCAAAAAAGCCTGTATGTCATGGCAAAGCCATGAGTTTTGCTCCTGGGCCCGTTCTGCTTCCAGATTGGTATCACAATAGTCAATTGGACACCGAAATATCCGTAGTACAATTTTATAACTAAAAGTTACTTTAGCCGACGAAATACCCTAATTTCGTCGGCTAAACTTTTCAAATTTCGTCGGCTAAAGTTCACATACTATAGCCGACGAAAAAAGCACTTTAGCCGACGAAAATTTTTTTTGTCGGCTAAAATTTAACTATAGCCGACGAAAAAAAAATTCGTCGGCTAAAATGCCACTTTAGCCGACGAAATTTTAACTTAGCCGACGAAAAAAAATTTCGTCGGCCTGTTTTAGATATTTCGTCGGCTATAGTCTTTTTTCTGGTAGTGAGGTTAAGGGTTGTCCATTTTATGTGGAGGTTATGCATAAATTTTTGGAGTGACTTTCCCTTAAGGTGGACCCAGTAAGATTTACTCCGGGTTAAAGGGATTAACGTAGGGTGGGTCTTGACAGTTGGTATCAGAGCATTAGGTTATTCAAATCCTTTATACTACTGCCTTTGCTTAAGAATATCCAGTGTCTATAGAGTGATTATCCGACCGTCGCGGATTATTGGCATTTTATGCATTGGATGCTTGGTATTCCTTGAGTAATGGTAGTAGTTTATCTAGTACTATTTTTATGAATGGTGCTAAATGTTTTATCCTCAGGTAACTATGTGTCGTGGACGCGGCCGAGCCCGTAGGGAGAATCCTCCTAACCCTTCCAATCATCCAATGGGAGAGAATGAGAGGGCCTTTGCCAATGGACGCTTAGAGCAGTTTTTCAGGCGACTCACCACTTTCTCCTCTGAGATCAACTATGAGAAAGCTCGTAGGAATGGAGCCAAGACATTTTTTCATGCCATTGAGCCGATAGATGCCTTTAATTAGTTGGAGGGTATGGAGAAGATGTTTGTGTAGGCGGAATGCCCAGTGGAAAAGAAGGTGATAATAGCTGTTCAGTTTTTGGAAAGGGAAGCTTGGCATTGGTGGTTGGATTTGGGCAGTCTTGGGTAATGCAGTTCAGGGTATGACCTGGGATCAGTTTACGGCTCACTTTAAAGAGCGTTACATCAGCCCAGCCCATATCAACCGCATGAGGGTGGAGTTCCTGAATTTGCTGAAGGATGATTATATGACTATGACGGCTTTTAAGCAACGCTTCAGAGAGTTGGCGTTTTATGTGTCTGACTTGGTGAGGACCGAGAAGGAGAAGATTTACTACTTTGTCAAGGGTCTTAGAGATATTTATGCGAACCAGATGACAGTACTACCCTATCAGTCATTTCAGCATGCCATGATGTTTGCCCTTAATGTTGAGGCTCAAGTGATGGCAGCCGGTTACCCAGCTGGTTTTGGCGGTGCTGCTCATGTGTCCACTAGGGGAACGAGTCACACTTCGGGCACGCTAGTCTAGTCAGTTTAGAAGAGATTCTAGTAGCCAGAGTGGGACATCTGGTGGTCAGCCATTTCATGTTGGACAAGGTCAGTATCAGCCAGGAGGATGTTTTCATTGCGGCCAGAAGGATCATTTCAAGACGGAGTGTCCTCTTCTCACTCACGGAGCTACAATTGCTCCTACTCAAGTCATGGGCCAGTCGTTAGCTGGAGCTTCTGGTAGTGGTACTCGTGCTATGGGGCCATTCAGAAGCAACGTTCAGCAGAGCAGAGGAATCAGAGGACGCCCTACCACTACTCATGCTAGGGTTCATGCCATGACTCAGCAGGAGGGTCGTACTTCTCCTGAGGTCATCGTTGGTACGTTGTTAATTTTTGGTCAGCTTGCTCATAGTTTAATTGATCCTGGAGCGACACATTCTTTTATGTCAAGTAGATTTTCACTCTTTGCCAATGTGTCATCCTCACCACTTCCAGGTGAGTGGCATGTATCCTTGCCATCCGAGAATAGGATGGAGATAAATTGGGTGTTTAGTGGTTGTAAGGTGTTAGTGGGTGACCATGAGTTCGAAGCGGATTTAATCCTCTTAGACATAATAGAGTTTGATGTGATCTTGGACATGGACTTCTTGGGAGCACATAGAGCTATGGTTGATTGCTTTCGGAAGGAGGTGGTTTTTCGTAGTCCTGGTTTGTCGGAGATTACATTTCAGGGAGAAAGAGATGTTCTCCCACAGTGTTTAATTTCAACTGTGGCCGCTAGAAAGTTGTTGAATAAAGGCTGTCAAGCCTACCTAGCGCATGTGGTGGATACTAATATGGGGGAAGTGTGTTTGGATGATATTCCCATAGTGAAGGAATTCCCTGAAGTATTTCCAGAGGAGTTCCTTGGTTTGCCACCTGAGAGGGAGATTGATTTTACGATCGATTTACTCCCTGGAACCACGCCAATTTCTCAAGCACCATATAGAATGGTCCTTGCCGAAATGAAAGAGTTGAGAACTCAATTACAGGAGTTGCTTGATAAAGGATTTATTCGTCCTAGCACATCTCCTTGGGGTGCCCCGGTGTTGTTTGTTAAGAAAAAGGATGGTACGATGAGAATTTGTGTGGATTACAGGAAGTTAAATCAAGTTACAGTGAAGAACAAATATCCTTTGCCTCGAATTGATGACTTGTTTGATCAATTGAGAGGGGCAACAGTCTTCTCAAAGATTGACTTACGGTCGAGATATCATCAGTTGCGGATTCAGAAGGATGACATAGCTAAAACTGTTTTTCGGTCACGTTATGGTCATTATGAATTTGTGGTGATGGTCTTTGGGCTTACAAATGCACCCACCGTTTTTATGAATCTTATGAATAGGGTGTTTGGCTCTGGCTCATATCTTGACCGGTTTGTGATCGTGCTCATAGATGACATTCTGGTCTATTTCAAGAATTTAAAAGAGCATGCAAAACATTTGAGGTTGGTTTTACGGATTTTGAGAGAAGCTCAATTGTATGCAAAGCTCAGTAAAGTGTGAGTTTTGGTTAGATAAAGTGGGATTCTTGGGACACATAGTATCGGCCGAAGAAGTTAGTGTGGATCCCCAAAAGATAGAAGCGGTGATGTGTTGGAAAAGACTTACTAGTGTAAAAGAGATTTGAAGTTTCTTGGGTCTAGCGGGTTACTACCGCCGTTTTGTGGAAGGTTTTTCCAAGATTGCGGCTCCTCTTACTAGATTGATAAGGAAATGTGTGAAGTTTGAATGGTATGAAAGCTATGAGCAGAGTTTCCATGAGTCGTTTGGTTAGTGCTCCAGTTTTGACACTACCCGACGATAGTGGAGAATTTGTGGTCTACAGCGATGCTTCTAGGCAAGGGTTAGGTGGTGTGCTGATACAGCATGAGAGAGTTATTGCTTATGCTTCTAGGCAATTGAAGGCACATGAAGGAAATTATCCCACCCATGACCTAGAACTTGCGGCAATAGTTTTCGCCCTTAAGTTGTGGAGACACTATCTTTATGTAGCTAAGTGTCAGATTTTCACCGATCACAAGAGCCTTCGTTATTTGTTTACTCAGAGAGATTTAAATCTGAGGCAGAGAAGGTGGATGGAGCTACTTGCAGATTATGATATTATTATTGAGTATCATCTAGGAAGGGCTAATGTGGTGGCTGATGCACTTAGCCGTAACCCTTCCTTCTCTTTGACTCATTTAAGTGGCAGATCTACTATAAAGATCTGCTTCACTTACTATAAAGACTTTAAGTGTAAGGACCATTTAGCATCTGTAATCAATGAATCTTAAAATTTTTGTCGATTAATTCTAAAAAATGAGGATCTATTTATCATGGTAACGTGAATGATCAAATAATGAGGTCTTCCAGGAATTAAGCATGCTTTTGCAGAAACATGAGGTGTTGCAGAATATTTAAGAATTGATACCGAAAGATTAAGCAAGAAATTGAAGACATAACGGAGTTGAAATCACCATGGTGTTCACTTAAAATCAATTCCACTAACTTCAAACATGTGAATACAGTTTTATGTCTGGAAATTATAAAAACAAACAACAGAAGAAAATAAAATACTAATCATAAAAATCTTCATCAGCTTCACCAGCATTAGTAGTTGCAAAAGGATCGGATCCAACAGCAACGCCCCAACCACTGGGGAACTTGAACTCATCTCCAAACCCTTTTGCGAGCTAGTACAAAAGATGAACAAACTAAAGACACATCAAAACTACTTTTGTTACTCTTATTATGTCTCTACTACTTGAACAACTACTCTCTTGGTCAATAGCTTAACGCCATCTTGTGTTCAAATCAACTCGGCTAAAAGAATCACTATGCCCACTCTTTGGAGGTGGACGCTTCGGGGCTGACGGGGTCTTAACTTCCTCTGGTTTAGGCAGTTTGGATTCCTTGTCTTTTGGAGTTGTTGATGTCTTGTTCTTGGCATCCACGGCTGAATAAGGTTGTGAACTACCAGAAGAACTCATCTTTTGAAAACAAATCTGAAAATTGAATTGTTAAATTGATGAGAATAACAAGACCATCACATCCCTATATATAGAGCTTGTTTTCTCAATTCCGAAATACAAGAGGAATATTGATAGTACCAGGAGTAATCTTTTCTAAACATAAAGTGGAAAACTTTCTTAATCCTAAAAGGAAAAGGGACAAGTTTGAAACAGATGTAATCACTCACCTAAGAGAGCTAGGAACTGTTGAATTTGATAAAGTAAAAAAGAACTTATGGATAAGGGACATAAGTTCATGTAATGCACTGTTTTGATATTTTCATCAGCAGGTATTGTGCGTTATTCCACTAGCTAGATCTTAATATGGTTTTATTTTTGGTGTTTTAGCTGTTCCTTGTGCACAAATTATTCATGACTAACCAGTATAGTAATGTTCTTGTTCGTCATTGCATAACCGAGTTTCTTTCAAGGCTTGCGTACTAATTTTGAAACTTGTAGTTAGGGAAGTTTTACAGTACAGTTGTGTACCAATACAGAGACGTTCTCATACTTGTCTTGTATTAGATTAGTCAGCCTACCCTCACTTAATGCATTGCTATATTATGAACGACCTCATATAACTGCCGTGAGCACATCTAGCATTGCTCTATGTAAGATGAAGCAATGCAGGACTTGGTTTTGAACTAGTTGTAGAAGAACTAGACAGATATTGTAGATGATACAACTCAGTTTTGTATTGAGCTTTGGGAATTAAAATCACTTTATCACCATTTTAAATTGATTTTTTGTTTGGTAAAATCTTAAAACATGCTTAATTAAAACTTTTTAGTTCAAATAATCACAATTTTAAAAAACATGTTAGGAGTTGCTTATTTAAAATCAAGTTTTTTTTTAAATTGAGATTTTAAACCACAATACCAAACTAAGCCTAACTTAACGTATAGAAAGCAACATCATGAAAAAAAAAGAAGAATAAATACTTGGGCAAACTAACTACACCTTTACACTATCAAGATCAAATGAATCATTCCAAACCTCTAACCAAGCTTGCACCGCATCTAATATTGATGAATTGCTTACTCCAAATTCACCAGGTTTTGCGGAAGCGGATTTTGACCATCTTGCCAGACCGCCAAATCTCAAAGTTCATATCATCCTTCATAATGCTTTTCACAAATGACCGGCTAGACACACCATGCAACAATTTTACAAACCCATCAGTGTGCTAATCCGGTACTGGAGAACCACATGTAATGTAATGGAGGGAGCAAGGTCAAGTTTCTGAATAACATTTGCACAAGTATTACAGTTTTCAGTTAACAACACCTTGTATATGGTTTATCTGTAACCTTGTAAAATAAGAAGAGGAAGAAATGAAAGAAATGCACAGATCAAAATCCTGATCTCTAAGCCTGTTAATCGTACACTATCAACTAACTCAACATATTATACAAACTTTTGTCTTGTCATTCAACTGAAGTTGAACAGTTCAACAAGGAAGAGAGTTGACATCATAAACAAGAATAAGCAAAAGGAGGGGAGAAACTCTTTAGTTAGACAACAATATCTGTGCCTATTATTTTCTTTTCCTTCTCTTATTTTTCAAGAAAATTAACTACGTCATGCAAGAGTGTGCACACAACATACATATGCAAATATATTACCCTAATTTGGGAGAAAGGTAAAACAGAAACCAAACATCTGTAACAATGTTTCTATAAAACCTAGCTAAACACAATTTGCTTATACCATAACTAAACTTGGAACAAGAAGAGCATTTTTGAGTAATTAAATTGATATGAGAACTTGAAGATAACTTCCTAAGAACCAACTATAAGCGAATGTCTTCAAAATCAAAATTCTGTGTGCGCTTGTATGATAATAACTTATTATTATACAAGTGCACATGAGTAATAACTTGTTAATATGCATTACTGCTGCATATAAGTGCTCTTAACAGATGGATCAAGTGAAAAGGGTGATATAGTAACTAGTAATACCCAAAATCATATGATAATGTTCTCAGAAATTGTATCAAATATAGTACCTCAACTGTTAAACACAAACTATACTTGAGAGTCACATAAGCATGCCTGTACAGTTACTTATATTCATCAGGACATAACCAGAAAGTGAAGGAAGGTACAGTGGAAAAAGAAGAATCCTCACAAATATATTGGCCGATGAAAAGGCAATGGAGGAACAATGTTCATTGCAGAAAACCGCCGTAGCATCAGCAAAGTACTTTGTCTGCCAATATCCAAAACTCAGATAACTATGCCCTTTGGCATACCACCTAAATCATCTACTCGGTCAATCAGATAAAATGGTAATCAGCTTGATTTCTTGCTATCATTGTTATCTTATCAATAAATTACATCACCATTATTTACCCCCTGCACAAGTGGTTACTCCACTGTTTGGAAGGAGACCATCATGCACCATTTCACCAAGGACATTAAAAACGGCATCCATATTTCCTTCTTTATGGTTCGTTTCGACAAGTAGCTTTGCAACCTCATCATCAGTAAGCTTACAGCTGCACAGAGTGTTCTCTATGACTTGACTAAGTTCATTGTTCATTCCCTCTGTGAAAAGTTCTTTAATCAGCGCAATAAAGTCACAGTACGAGGAAGAAATCCAGAAAGCAGCATTTCCTTGTACAACTTCAATGCCTTCTCAACATTTCATTCCCTACAATGACCATGTATGATAATGTCATAAGCTGCCCCATTAGGTTTGTATTTCCTCTTAATCACTGTTTCAAAAACTTGATCTGCTTCTTTCATCAATCCCATCATACACAACCCCTACAAGGGCTACCACACTCTTAAACTCAACATTCGTGTGACATCATATAGGGCAGACTTATCACAAAACAACTTAAGTAGCAGCTTCTTTGCTTCTCTCGTCCAAGCTTGTTTGTTAAGTCCATTTATAAGTACACTGTAGGTCACAACATCAGGTAGAAAACCTTTTCTCATCATTTCATCACTTAAATGAACAGCCATATTCAAATCCCCTTCCTTGCAGTAAGCATTGATCAAGGTTGTGTATGTGAATTCAGCCGGATGCAAACCCATGCTAATCATTTCTTGGAAGAGATCGCAAGCGTCAACCAGTCTCCTTTGCTGACAGACACCTTGAATTAGTGATGAATAGGTAACAGCAACAGGTGATATCCCCTTCTCCACCATCTCTGCCTTCAATTGGAATGCCTTCTTGGAACAAAACCCTTCCTTTTCATTTCCTCAACAACCTCACTCGTCTCATCCATCCTCCCTTCTCGACACAACCCATTAATCACCACATTATACGAAATCAAATTCGGCTCCAAACCCTTCACCGCCATCAATCTCAACAATCCGAAAGAGTCATATATCCAATAAGCATCAATCAAGGTATTATACGCAACCACATTCGGCAAACATCCGTTCCTCTCCATTTCGCTCCAAAAATTCAACACCAGTTCCAAATTCCCTGCAGCACCGAAAACCCTAATCAAAATGTTATATGTATACACATTCGGTGAAACCCCATTTCTAAATTCTAAGCATCTCACTAAACACCTCAGCAAACTGAACAGAGCCTCTAGACCTAATCACAGCATCTAAAATCGCATTATACGAAAGCACACTGGGCATAAACCCATGCGATTTAATTAGCTGGAATTGCAGACCTGCAATGAGTCAGCGAGGCACTGAAAGACCAAACTGCCCTTGTCGTCGGTGGTGGTGACGGCGATGTCCTCGGCGAGGGTTTGGGCGGACTTGAAGAGCTTGGAGCGGGTGAGGATGTGGAGGGCGAGGCACTTGCTCTCGAAGGTGAAGAAGGTGCTGTGGCGGGCCCAATTGAGGAACTTTAGGGATGTTATAGGAGGTCTTGGGATATAACTATAGGATTTGTACCAACGTATGATGGTAAAATATTATTTGATACCGTAACTCTATTGTTATTTATATATTATTATTTTATATTAAAATTTAAAATAATATTTAATCTTTGTATCTATTATTATGAAAAATTATTATAGTTTTAGAATTATGACGTAACCATATATGTATAAATAGAAGGTATAAATAG
Organism: Comarum palustre; assembly: GCA_951800085.1. Lineage (NCBI taxonomy): Eukaryota > Viridiplantae > Streptophyta > Magnoliopsida > Rosales > Rosaceae > Comarum > Comarum palustre. The sequence goes on from OX637589.1 coordinate 2,765,814, forward strand.
AAGATATAAATAGTTGAACGGACTAATTTTTCATTCAAAATATGACACTTAACATACTACATAATGGAAAACTTAACATCGTGTACAAATATGATGTAGGATTTCTTAGTTTATGTAATAATGTGTTATTTTAAAAAGTTAAGAACCCTTAATTATCGTGACATAAAGTTGATATTTTGTTTTTAAAATCTTTCCAATGGTAAATGGTAATTGCTTTTCAGTTTTGTAATATACAGCATGATTTGGAGAACTCGGCGTACGTTTGGTCATTAAAAACATCTCCAACAGTGTAAGTAAACTATTGATAAATTTAACAATTGTTGTGAGATTTAACAATTAATATAAAAACATAGCTCCAGTAATTTTGTTGCTATATGTATGTAAAATGTTTTAACGAATTATAAACTGACATATGACTAAAAAAGGAGGGAAAATACATGTTTTGCTTTAGTAATTCATGAATCAATTGCTAAATTTATCAATTTTGTTTATCAATTTTTACATTTAACAAACTTTTAGGCATACTACTGAGCTTCTATTCTTTATAAATTTCAAAATAAATTTGAATTATTCAGTGTGAGATGCTACTCGTTACATCTTTCATTATTTAATCACATTGAAACGTGTTAATCTTTTACACGTAGCTAGGAAAATAGTAGAAAATAGATGAACAAAAAAAGAGATACATCCCAATTGTACATAAATTGGTCCATAATTAAAAAGAGGCACTATCACACCAAACAATATGTTGCTTTCAACATTTAATCACTACGGATAAGAAACATAACACAACAAAATTATCATAAAAAAGAATAAGCATGAAACTATCGAAAAAATTATTAAAATTCTTCGGCTAAAGTTAAATAAATAAATAAAATATATTTTTAAAGTATAAGACACTTTAGCCGATGAAATACCGTAATTTCGTCGGCTAAAGTACTCTTAAATTTTCAAATTCTCCGCCTAAAATTTTAAAGTTTAGCCGACGAAAATAAGGTATTTTGTCGGCTAAAATTTAAAATTTTCAAAATCTTCGCTGAAAATTTTAAATTTTTTCTATATCTTTCATTCTTCTCCTCCTCCTCTTCATCTCTCTTCCTCCTTCTCCTCCTCTTCCTCCACCGGCGGAAACTCATCCTCCGCTCCTCTCCCCTACTCTCCTCCTCCTCTCCTCCTCCTCCTTCTTCACCACCGGCGGAAAAACGAAAAAGAAGAAAAAAATTAATCAAGAAATAAAAAAATAAAATAAATATTTGTCAACTAAAGTTAAATAAATAAAATAAATAATTAACTATAGCCGACGAAATTTAATAAATTTTGTCAGCTAAAGTTAAATAAATAAAATAAATAAATAACTATAGCCGGTGAAATTTTATTAAATTTCGTCAGCTAAGGTCCAAATATTCGTCGCCTAAAGTCTAGACTTTAAGTGACGAAAAAATTTCTTCGTCGGCTAAATAAATGACTTTAGCCGACAATGAACAGTACTTTCGTCGGCAAAGGTCATAGCCAACGGCTTTTTTCTGATGGCTTCTTAGCTGACGAAAAAAATTTGGGAGCTAAAGTAGTTGTCCTGATAGTAAAACTACCAGAACGAGATGATACGGTACCACAAATTTAAAACTCTATCTTGTCCCGTCCCGCCAATTTTTGGTACAGGACCGGGACATGATCAAGATTACGGTACGAAGTGCCCAACCATAGTAAATAAGGTATGTCTCATCTTGGTGTTGCTGCCACTTCACCCAATCAACATTTGCATTGGGTATAGACAAGAGATTTCTTTCTGACAATTGATTTTCCTTTGCCAACTCTCCTTATGGTGAGCTGAATCAATTTGGGTTTGTATTTTGTGTTTGAGCTTCCGGTGAGCATCGAAATGGGTAGTTGCTACTCGTTCGATTTTGTCGGAGCTACAATTTGCTCTTTCTTGTTTGGGTCACTTAAGTCACTTCGGTGAGTGAGTACAAACTGAAATTTTGTGTCTAACAATTGTCATGGTTCGCAAATGTTTAATCAAGGAAGACCCACATGTTAGAATGAACTTACCATTATATGTCCTAAGACATGAAAACTTTTATAGAATAACAGAATGAATGTTGTGAGATTATTAATTACATTTTCATGATATGTTTATCTAAATAAAATGGTTAGATAAACAATGAAATACATTTGACTTATTTTATATAACAAGATAATAGGGATCATGCTAATATTATGGTATTTGTGTGGAACTCAAACTCTTTGATGGTTAAGTATTTGAGCTATCCAAAGTGCAGTATGAAAGGAGTCCCTGCGGACACTCTAATCAACGCCAAAATTTCTAGTCTCTCTCCATCAGAGATTTGGTACCTGAATGCTGCACAAAAGACCATTTTCAGAAGCTTGTTTCTGTCACCCTTCAACCATGCCTGCTGTGAACATCGAACAAGGTATTGTCGTTGTACCGTATATGTACATGTATGTTGTTGTATGTTTGATGCCATGATCAAATACATGTATATATGATATTGGTTATGAAACGATGTATTTTTGATAAGTGTTTTGTCTTTGACATTCAGTATTACATTTTGTATCAGAGCCAAAAAATGTTTTCTTAAACCATTTTGCATGATCAAAATTTTTATAGAATTTTTTCTTCATAATTTTTCTGTTTTTGAATGAAGAACACAACATATACATAAAATTATGTATAATTAGGGTTCTGAAAATTTGCTTGACCCCAAAGCTGTCTCTCCTAAACCCATATAATTATCTATTTTACTTCATAGTTTGTACTTGACCCGAATAAACAAACACGCGGATCCTCTTTTAACCCGGATTCGCGAAACGGATCCTTTTTTTCTAGAAAACTGATCTTTAAAGACAACGATCAATTCTGAGAAAAGAAATGGAGGCTTTTCTGCTATGGGTTGCGATTTTGACATGCATGATTTCCAGGTATTTGGCTTTAATCAGTAATTAGAATCCATTATGCATGCTTTTTATGGGTTTGTATGTGCAATTGGAATTGTGCTAACTTTGTTTTGCAGCGCGAAAGCATCCGGGTATGTTCTTATTTGAGTTTGTGGGTGTTTTGCTGAATTTCATTTTTGATTCATTGTAAGAACCCTAGTTACTCTCTTGGGGTGCTTAAGTTTTAGGATTGATGCCCCGATGAAACTTGTGTGATAGATTTAGGTGGAAAACCATGAATGATGATTTCTGAATTGAGTAAAACATGTGTTAGTGTCTTGTGTGTAGTTGGTTCTAAATAGAATGAATGAATGATTTCTGTTTGGATTTCCATATTCATACGAAAACGATTCTGGTATGCTTATATCTATTACATAGAATGGTTTGTCAACATATATATACAATTGTCTTATTAATATGGATTGCAGCATTAATATGAAATCGTTGTGTGTTTATATATATATATTATATGGTGTTTAACAACATCTATTTTCTTATGTTAAATCTAGACATAAATTGACTGAATTAAAACTCTCCCTGGTTGATAAATTTTTTGTCTAATGGTAACATAAGCAAAGACTAAGTTCTCCAACAAAATGCAAATTTTATACATAAGGATGTATAATTGGACATTTTCTTTTTGTCATACAGGTACTGACTTGTCTAATTATAAAATGTACTAAACATATGGTAGAACATTAAGGGAAACTAAGGAATAACTAGTACTTTGCCATACAGGTAATCAAGTTGTTGAAAAAGGAAACGTATGCGTAAGGAACATATCATTATGCTGATATACATTTTTGTATTTGTTTTGTGATTGAATGCATGAATAAATTGTATATATGTATTGGAGTTGATATGTGTATTTCTAAAAATTTGAATTGGTATACTATATGATTGATATGTGTGCTTCTAAGTATACATATGTTTATAGTTTATACGTATGAGAATGAAACCTTAAGGCCGAGACTTAGATTTTCCTTTCTTCTATTTTGTTCACAATGCTTAACATGGGGACTATAGTCCAATTGAATGGTGGTAACTTTAAGTGGAGATGAACTAGAGCCAATAAGCAATGTATCCTAACCATTAAGAACAATTTATCTGATACTGTGAGGGGTTCTATTCCTGACATGGACGATGTTGTAGATTATATGCATTGTATTACCGATAAGCTTCAGACCAATGCTAAGATAGAGTCCAGTATGCTGATGGACAAGCTGCACACCACCAAGTTCAACATGAACATGAGGGAGCATATCCTTCAAATGATTAGTATATCTGCCCAGCTTCTGGATCTTGGTATGCCTGTGAGACCCCGTATGTTTTTACCGTAGTTAACGACGAGTTACTAAGCCCCGCTTGATAACTTAACAAGTGAACAACCACGTTCATTTTTGAGTTTTTCTAAATTCTTCAAATTCCTCATTTAAGGACTCGATGTTGTAGTACTTGTTGACACAAGTCTCCCAGTATTTTCAAAATATTTTTTCGGAGCTTCCGTTTATTTCCTATGAATTTCCAAAGTCCATGGTAATTTCTAAATTACTATTTTCTGATTTTAAAACTCAACTTTAATTCATGGCCCTTGATTTCCATCCTTCATTATGAGCCCTTGGATCCAACTATTTAAGTCTCAAAACCCTACTGTTCCTCGCATTCCATCGAGAGAGAAAGAGAGAGCAACAACGACACTGTAGCGTCACCGCCGCTCGAGCCGCGCCACCGCCATCCTCCGGCCTCCGATGACCGATCGAAGACCACCAAAAGGATCGCCTCACTCCCTTGTCTCTACCTATACCCACAAATCTAACATACACTCACTCTCCAAACAAAATCAAAATCCAATTCAAAAACCCCCAAATCGATCCTTGTGTTCAATTCTTCCTTCCTTGTCGAGTTTGTGCTTCCTAAAGGTAAACCAATCTCTCTTATTTCGTTCCTCATCTTCTTGAGCTTTAATTCTGGATTGAAATTCTACTGAAATTCTGGAAGTTGGGTGATGTGTCTAGAAAATTTATACTTTCTGCTGAAATGACATGCTTCGGCCTCTCCATGTTGCTGCATGTTTTGTTGCCTTCCATAGCTCCAATTCTCTTGATTCTTCCTCCATGAACTCTTCTACATGTCACCTAAGTATCATAGAAGTTAAATTAATTTATGACAATGCAAAAGCTTTACATAATCATCAAAACATGTCAAGACTACAAACTGAACCGGTTTCTTGTTATTTCATGTAGCACTTGGTCAAATTCTATATAAATCCTCTATGTTTAGCACGTTTTTATCCTTTCATAACCAAAGACTCTTGACTCAACAATATGACTCGATTCTACACAAATAAAGGTTAAACAAAGTACAAATAGAGACAAAAACATGTTAAGAACATAGCACTTTGTGCTCTTATCAAAGCTTTTCTTTTTGCTATCTTCTTTTTTGCTGCCAGTGAGGATGAGATGGGTCTCGATGGATTTTGTTGACATCCTTTGCAGCTTTGTTGTAGGGTACGGTCCATCTGTTTCATAGCACTTAATTTGGTGGCACTGCCAGGACTTGAAAGTTGGAACACTGCTGCTAGTTAGAATGAAGCTAGTAAGAATGAAACAAGAAGGGTCTCGATGAACTCGGTTGACATCCTTTGCGGTTGTGTTGCAGGTTGTGATCAAAGCGACCTTGAGCAGAACAGTTGCTTGACCTTGCCTGAGTTGCAGGTAAAACTTTGGGCATGGGAGCTGTTGTTAGGACTTTGAGACGCTGTTGTTGCCCGGACATGGTCTTTTCAGACGCCCTCCAGCACTGTCATGGTCATCTTTTCATCGGCACGCTGGCCGGGATTTCATCGGCTCGCTAACTAGGACCTTATTGGCACTCTAGCCGGGATCGTACCGGCACGCTAGCCGGTACTCATCGGGATGCTGCCCGGGATATGTTTTATAACGAGTGGAGAAAGAGCCTCACCTTTTGTGGTGGTTGTCGTTGCGCCTTCCTTTGCAGCAGAGCTTCGACTACTCCTTTCTTTCATTTTTGTCCTCCGATCACTCTGTGCCTCCTTCCTCTTGTTGGTGTCCTTCTGCCCCTCTCCCTTGGTGTTGTCTCTGCTTGTTTATATATAGGATAGATAGAGAGTTTGATTAAGAATCAGCCTTTTGTGAAGAGTATCGGCTAGACTCTAACTCTTTAGTTATAAGACGTGTACTTTGGACATGAATGAATCACTACAACACCAAGAGCGTCAGGGCAGTAACCGATACCACAAGCCCTTTTTTTATTGTTTATTTTTCCCCTTTTATTACTTTGGTGATTGAAGTTTGATCAGTTGCATTTTCATTTATTCAGCCCATGTTTATTTTCAGTCTCAACAGTGTTGAAATACTCAAATATAACGGTATTGTGAGGAATGAACTTTCTAACATATTATTCTTCTCACCATGGAAGTTTATATAGGAGTCTACAAGGAATACAAATGGTAACTATTAACTATAGAATAACGGAAATTAATCTGCGACATAACTACAATATATTTACATTTCTACTCTGACTCACGCTAACACTCCCCTCAAGTTGGTGTATATACACCAACCATGTCCAACTTCCCTAGTGAGTCATAGAGTGCTTTATTGGTAACCCCTTTAGTGAGTATATCTACAAGCTGTTCTTCAGTTGGAACAAAGAGAAAGCTAATAATTTTGGCATCTAGCTTTTTCTTTATGAAGTGTCGATCAACCTCCACATGTTTAGTACGATCATGTTGAACTGGATTTTGTGATATATCAATTGCAGCTTTGTTGTTACAATACAACTGTATAGCCTTTTTGGGATGAACACTCAAATCACGTAACAAATTCCTTAGCCATAACAATTCACACACTCCATGAGCCATACCTCTGCACAAAGCTTCAGCACTAGATCGTGTCACAACATTTTGTTTCTTACTCTTCCATGTAACCAAATTACCCTCCACAAAGGTGAAGTAACCTGATGTCTACCTTCTGTCTATAATGTTTCCAGCCCAATCTACATCCATGAAGCCGCAAACATCGAGAATGTTGTTGTGTTTGAAAAACATTAATCATCTTCCTGGAGCTGACTTCAAGTACCTTAAAATTCTCACAACAGCATCCATATGACTCTCGCTCGGGTTATGCATGAACTGATTCACAACACTCACTGCATATGCAATATCTGTTCTAGTATGGGTTAAATAAATCAAGCGCCCAACTAACCTCTGATAGCGAGCTCGATCAGTAGGTACCTGGTCTTGATACTCTGCTAGACGATGGTTCTGCTCAATAGGTGTGTCAATAGGTGTGCAATTCAACATATCAGTCTCCGCCAATAGATCCAGGATATACTTCATCTGGCACAAGTAGATCCCTTCTCTCCCCCTTGCTATCTCAATACTTAAGAAGTACTTAAGATCACCTAAGTCTTTCATCTCAAACTCCGAGACCAACTGCTTCTGTAACCTCTCCATCTCAATTGTATCATTTCCAGTGATCACCATATCATCGACATAAATAATCAAGGTTATTAACTTCCCACCTTGATGTTTGAGAAACAAGGTGTGATCTGAATAACTTTGTTTGTAACCAATCTTACACATGAATTGTGAAAATCGCCCAAACCATGCAAGAGGTGACTGTTTGAGACCGTACAAAGACTTTCTCAATTTTCACACAAATTCATCTAGAGAACCAGCTACATATCCAGGTGGAAGACTCATGTACACCTTTTCGGCTAACTCTCCATGCAGGAAAAAGTTCTTCACATCAAACTGTCAGAGTGTTCAGTTTAAGCTAGCAGCAAAGGAAAGTAGAACCCGAATAATATTCATTTTGGCAACTGGAGCAAATTTCTCATCATAGTCTATTCCATATGTCTGAGTGAATCCCCTTGCAACAAGACGCGTTTTATATCGGTTTACTGACCCATCTGCATTATATTTCATAGTGAACACCCAACAACAACTTACAACCATGTATCATTCTTATGGTGGATGCACAAGTTGCCATGTATCATTCTACAACGCCTTCATCTCTTCCTTCATTCCCTTTCTCTATTTTGGACCCCCCAACGCATCTTGCACTTTGTTAGATACTGATACAGTGGATATTTGATTCACAAATGACTCATATGACTGAGATAATCTCCCTGTCGACATGTAATTGGCTATTGGGTACTTTGATTTAGCATGAACAGTGGGTTCATACTTTTTTGTTGGTTGACCCCTAATAAACCTATTTGGCAACACATATTGTCTAACACTAAACTCACTATTGCTTGTATCAATGGGTTGTGAACATACCTCAGGTGAGTGATCTTCTGTATCAGAGAGTTATGGGTCGGGGGTAGAAGTAATAGCAGAAGGGACAGTTGTGTTTTCAGCTCCATCTTCAGGCATTAGAATTGGTGACTCAGGTTCCGGGTGAGCCTTATATCTGGATTATAGGAAACAACAATCTCCATTAGAGCCGCAGAAGTATCTAAGCTTTGTTCTTGTTTTTCCAATTCCTCCCCCTCACCATGATACAGCTCTTAGAAATATAAACTCTCCCATTGAAGAGATGTATCACAGGAGGAATAATAGCTCATATCTTTAAAGAAGGTAACATCTATTGTGACATAGTACTTTCTGGTAGGTGGATTATAACACACCCTTTTTGATATTCCTCATAGCCAACAAACACACACTTAATTGCTCGAGCATTAAGTTTAGACCTTTGTTTTTTAGAGACATGAAGAAAAGCAATACAACCAAAGACACGAGCAGGAAAATTATGGAATGAGGGAATATAGACATGAGATGCAAGAACCTCAAAATGAATTTTTCCTTGAAGGACACTAGATGGAATATGGTTTATTAGATGAGAGGAGGCTAGTACAGCATCTGTCTAAAGATACTTAGGCATATATGAGCACTAAAAAGAATGTCACGAGCCATATCAAGTAGGTGACGATTTTTTTGTTCGTAAACTCCATTTTGTTCTGGTGTATGTGGACATGTAGTTTGATGAACTATCCCATGTGTCTAGAAAAAATCTTGGAAAACATGATTAACATACTCCCCCTCATTGTCGGAACGTAAGACTTTGATGGTGTTATTGTATTGTGTTTGAACAAGAGTACGAAAAGCTTGAAAGGCTAGAAAGACTTCATCTTTGGTCCGTAAAAGAACAACTCATGACAATCGAGTACAATCATCAATAAACAGCATAAAATATCGCATACCAGACATAGCGGGTTCTCTAGAAGGTGGGCCCCAAACACCAGAGTGATTTAACTCAAAAGGCAAAATACTTTTATTAGAAACACTAGGAGAATAAGTAACACGATGACTCTTAGCTAAGACATAAGTTTCACAATGTAAAGTAGACTCATCCACACCAATGAACAAAGTAGGCATGGTTTTTCTCATAAGACTAATCGATGGATGCCCTAAGCAGCGGTGCCACAACCAAACTTCACTCAGTCTATCAGAATTTGAAGTCAAAGCGATGCGGGACTGTGCTCCTGGTTTCTCCCCCACATATGTCTGATCCAGACGGAACAACATACCCCTTAGGTACCCCCAACCGACAATCTCCCTAGTAAGAAGATCCTAAAAAACAACATACATGGAATAAAAAGTTATAGAACATTTAGACTCAGTTTTCAACTGTTAGACAGATATTAAGTGATGTGACAAGTCTGGGACATATAACACATTATCGAGCTCTAAGGTGGGAGTAACCCGAATAGATCTTGTTCCTAATACTGGAAATGATTCACCGTTAGCATTAGAAACATGAGAGACTAGTGGAAATGCAACTTAGTAAAATAAGACTTATCTTAAGTCATATGATCACTAGCACCGGAATCAATAATCTAAGTATCAGAACCAAAAAAGTTAGAGACCTTTAAAGTCATACCAATCTTACCACGACAAGCTATAGAGGCTGTGGGAGTAGCTCCACCAGTGATATGATGATCTTGTCCAGTCACTCCATAGAAATCTGGTTCTTGAATCAATTGAACTGCAGTTGCTTTAACTTTAGGATGAAAAATAGGAATTTTGGGTCTGAGGTGTGGGTGTAGCTTATAACAAGTTTGTCGAACATGCCCGAACTCGTTGCAGTAAGAACATTGACGGGAGCGATAACCGAAGCCAAGTAGAGGGCCATGTTGATGGAGTGGAACATGATTTTGCTGGAGAGGAGGATTCGGTGTTTTTGCTTGAATGGCCAGGCTAGACACTTGAACTTGTGCTTGATTGAGGCAATCTTGCTGAGACCCATCTTTCCGAATGTATGTCAAAGCCGCAGTCAAGCTAGGAGGATCTGACATTCTCAGCAATTCTCCTTTAGCACTATTATGTTTTGCATTAAGTCCTCTTAAAAACACGTGAACCCTTTCGAGTTGTTTCTCCTTCTGGTACCAGGTAATATCCTCGGGGTTTTTGATCTTGCGTGGACGCTTCTGATCTATTTCGGCCCATACATTCTTCAGTTTGGTGAAATACAGCGATATTGGTTGTCCATTCTGTTGCATTGCAACCACTTTGCACATCAACTCATGAACCTGAATAAAGTCAGACTCATTTGTATAGAGATCTGCTAAGGTCTTCTATATTGCCTCAGCAGTTTCATACTCTTCCACTAACTGTACCACCTCATCATTCATGGCTTTGAATAAGATTCCCATCACAGCTCCATCATCCTCTCATTTGGCAAATGCATCTTCATCATCTTCACTCGGAGCTTTAGTAGTTCCGGTCACATGTCCCATCTTGTGCATGCCACGAAGATGAAACGACTTCAGCTTTTTCTAAGTCCGGTAATTGGTACCGTTAAGTTTGGTACCCCCAAACGAACCACCATCTGAGCTTCAAACCAAAACTTCAACTTTCTGAACTTCGTTGGTATTGGTAACCAGCTCATTTTGATCATCACCCTCCATTGAAACGATTGAAAAGTGTAGCGGAAGAAACAAGGAATCTGTTTTAGATGTACGTACACTAAGGTGGACTTCCACTGAAGTGAAAAATGCACTTAGATGAAGATACACTGAATTAGATGTAGTGGACCGGGTCTGTGGCTGGGCCGGATCTAGTTTTGGACACGGGCCCAAACTAGATAGAATAAACAAAAAAGAAAAATTACAGACGGGCCCGGTCAGATCCGGGTCGGGTTGAGGAAATTGATCGAGGTTGGATTAGAGTCGGGTCAGGTTGGGTCTTTGTCGGGTCAGGTCGGACTGAGACGAGTCGGGTCGGGTCAGATTAGTTCCGGGTCAGACTGAGACTGTTGACTTTCGGGTCGAATACTAGGCCGGATCTGGGCAGATCTTCTGGGTCGGATCTGTTGGGCGAAAGGAAGTAACTCATCGGAGGGAGCACATGAGGTAACGTAGGAGGAGGGACTCGCCGGATCGGAGGGCAGAGTAAGACAACAGAAGGACTCGCCGGATTAGGGAAACGCAGCTGTGGGTCTGGGCTCTCCGAAAAAGAACTCGTCGGCGGATCTAGGCTTGGGTGGAGGATGGGGCAGCCGGGTCAGGGATTGTCTGCGGCCTGGACACAAGCGTCGGCCTGGGCACAGCAGATGGGGCAGCCGGCAGAGGAATGGCAGAGATGAATGATGGTCTTCTCTGTTGGTGTTGTTGATGATGGTCTTCTCTGTTCTACGTTTGAATACTAGGTACAGACAAAACAAAACAAACCCGATACAAAGGCCACAGACCACCAAAATATAAAGGCCACACACAAAACAAAACCCCAATAATAAGGTAATCAATCAGATTAAAAAAAGGCAGACACAAACTCTAATAATAGGGTTCTTTATATCAATTCTTTAAGATCGAAGAATGAAAAAATAAAATAAAAGAGACAGTTTTTTCAGATCTTTGTTCTGATACTAACTCAAATATAACGATATTAAGAGGAATGAACTTTCTAACATATTATTCATCTCACTATAAAGGTTTATATAAGAGTTTACAAGGAATACAAATTGTAACTATTAACTATAAAATAACTGAAATTAATCTGCGACATAACTACAATATATTTTTATTCCTATTATGAGTTAAGCTAACAGAAGTTTATCTAGCTGTGCCAACTGCTTTGTCGGAATTGAATGAGTGTAATGCCAGTGGTAGGTATCCAGTCAAAGAATTATGGAACTATAAACAACATAGGAGGGCATCATTGAAAGGGGGAATGTCGCATGACCTGAAGCAGTTGAAACTACAAAAGATGAGAACCCATTGAAGGTATGGAATACAATTCTAATTTCTAAATGCTATTTGGCCAATGTATAGGTGAATAATGGCCAATGTATAGGTAAGTAATGGTCGATCTATAAACTTAATCAATAGATAAATTAATTGGTGTCTTAAACCCTAAATCCTAAACACAAAATCATAAATCCATATATCAACAGTCATATGTACTGTCAAAACTAAAATTTTAAAAAAGTGTTAAAAATGAATATAAACCATGGACAACCGATATTGATGAACGTAATTATTTAGATTTAGAGCGTACTCAATTTTCTTTTTCTTTTTATTATTATGAATATTATCATTATAATAATAATTATTATTGTCCTAAAAATGTAATTTCTCGCATACAAATCAATTTTAATAAATAAAAAGCAAATCATCTTTATCGGCATCTCTATCATAATAAAGTCGGAAGCTTAAAAAATCATTAAATTATATTCTGACAATATTATCTCTATTACATTGGTTTTAGATACTAAATATAAATGTTAATATGGTAAATAGAAAAATATAAAATAAAATAAATAAATAAATAAGGAGAGAAAAATGAGTAGTGAGTTTAATAAATAATTACTTTTTAGGAATTGTGAGTCCATTCAAATGCAAAGGCTAGTATTAATAAAATTTCAAAACATATTAACAAAAGAATGTGACAGTTAATTGGTATACAAATAAAATTGTACGTGCTTTTAACATCACCATTGACTTGAACAGTGAAAACCCCAATTCCCTTATATATAAGAGATGCGGTAATTTATTTTGTACCTAGGGAAGTTTTATAGTACAAGTATGTACTTATGTACCAATAATACAGACAGTTCGATACATAATTTCATACAAAGGTAGACTAGTCCGATATCTCATGCAAGTCCTTACCAATGAGTCGGCCTACGTCTCCTTAATTGTGGACGACCTCGTATAGCTGTATCATTTCAGTGAGCTCATTTAGCCCCTTGTCTATGCAAGCTCAAGCAGACTTTGTTTTGAACTGTTGAAGAACGTTCAGAAGAACGTGACAGGTGATATTGCAGACAAGTTAACGTATACAAAGCAGCATCGTCAAACCAGTTGAAGAATAAAATATGTAACAGCCTATTTAGGCAAACTAACTACATCTTTACACTCCAAGATCAAGGCATCATTCAAACCAGTAACCAAAGCTTGCACCGGCACTGTCCGGGAACTTCCAATACTGAGAATTGCTTACTAATTCACCAGGTGTTGCGTATGCGGATTGTAAGGGACCATCTTGCCAGACCTCCAAATCTTGAAAATCAATCATTTTAGGTGCACCAGGTTTATGCAACACATGCTCATTCCGATCGACTAAAACACGTAAATACAACTGCATATCTTCACTAAGCCTTCACAAATGTCCGGCTGGAGACACCATGCAACAATTTTACAAACCCAAGGAAGCTTAATTTCCCATCAGTGTGCCTAATCCAGTCGTGGAGAACCACATGCAATGGAATGGAGGGACCAAGCCCAAGTTCCTGAATAACATTGGCATGAAGTATGACAAACGTCAATTAACCCACCCATGAATATCTTCTATCTCTAAACTAGTAAAAATAAGAGGAAGAAATGAAAGATATTCAAATTTTTGGTTTCTCATTCATGCTTGGAACTTCTAGTTCCAAGAACCCTTATAAACTGGATAGCCTTAAAAAACTTCTAAAGTTAAGCGTCAAGTGCTTTATACCATATTCATGATTTTGTCATTACTGACTACATGCAAATGCAGACACCATAACAAAGATGGGCCACATTTGCTTCAATTAAGAAAGTAAGAAAATTGATTGAAGCAAATGATGTTGCACTTCTGATCATTTTACAGATCATCTAACAGGTTACAGTGTATCGAGTAAAAGACTCACGTATAAGCAACATATTTGTACACTCAAAATTATAACTAATCTGTGTTCGTCTTTTTGTTTACTATTGAAATCAACCTACATCTACCAAACTCTTAATTTAACTGTAAAATATAACAAAGAATAAACAACTTACTGAAGCAAGTTCTTCAATGACAATTGCCCTGTTTCCAACCTTCTCAAAAAGTTCATATGCACATCGAGCATGTTGTTCCCAACGATCAAGTGCCTCAAGCTGATGCACACTTAGTGCAGCTGCACAGAATTCCTCAAAATCCATTCTTCTGTATTGAAGTGCATTTAGCTGTCATGGTAGAATATTAATCAGTCAGAACTTATATAACATATAAGCATATAATTATTGAAAAAAGTTATATGGAACATCAAAGCAAAATTAGCAAAAAAGTTATTACCGATGCAATAAGATCAGGAATGCAAGACTCCATTGCATCAGTAGCATTTTTCATTAAAGCCTGTTCAAACAAAACCAAAAGAACAATTGTTACATCAACTTATCTGATCTATGTTTTGTGGACCGTGTATACATACATACATATATACATACAATACATAATATATATATATATATATATATATACATATCAGTCCTCTTCCAAAGGATCCCTTTTTGACATATATGAGGGGTCGGAGTTTACAGCAACTTTTTGATCACAATCACATTTCCACCGTTCAATATGTAGTTCTATATGAGTATATCACTTCTGCAAAATTTCATTCAAATTGTGAATCGTTAAGATGTTCAAAATTGCGAATTAAAAGTTATAGCATGAACAGGTTTGGTAGATTTGATCCGTCAATTGATTTCAGTTAGTTCAAAACCTTAACGACCACCAAATTATATGAAATTTTGCAGAGATGATCTAAATATATACATCTAAATATTGATCGGTACAGATGTTGATATGTGATCAAAAAGTTGGTGTAATCTTCAATCCTTCATATATGTCAAAAAACGGATCACTTAGTGGAAGGGTCATATATATATATATATATATATATATATATATATAATTTTCTTGGATACAAATGTCCGCACCAATGGTTTTGGTGCGGATTTTCATTTTTACATCATTTTTCAATCGAATTTTCTCATCTCCACCCTCTAACATCTAGATATTATTGTGTAGAACATCTCTTCAAAATTTCAGCCAATTTGGTGATCGTTAAGGCCTTCAAAATCGGAAAACAAATAGACGGACTGAATTCTGTCAACATGAACCGTTCATATTTATAATAGAAAAACACAATTTTGAGGGTTTTACTGATCAACAAATTGGCTGAAATTTTGCAGAGATGATCTACAGATTATTATCTGGATACTAGACAGTGGAGATGGGGAAATTCGATCGAAAAATGGGACAAAAATAAAAATCCAAACCTAAGCTGTTGGTGCGGACGTTTGTAACCTAGAAGGGTTGTGTGTGTGTGTGTGTGTGTGTGTGTGTGTGTATATATATATATACAAGTCTTCTTGGCCAAGGACGTCCTTACCAAGAGTTTGGTTTAGATTTCCTTAATTTAACCAATTTTTCGATCAAATTTTCTCATCTTAACTATTCATAATCTAGATATATATGTATAGATCATCTCTACAAAATTTCAACTGATTTGGTAATCGTTAAGGTCTCGAAAACGTATAAATACAATAAACGAATTGAATTTGTTCAACAGGAACCGTTCGTGTTCTTCTCTGTAAATCACAGTTTTGAATACCTTAATGATAACCAAATTAGAATAAATTTTTCAGAGATAATCTACTCATATATATCTAGAAACAGAACGGTTAAAATGAGAAAATATTATCTAAAGGTTGGTCAATTCAAGAAATCCTTACCAAAGCTTAGATAAGGACGTCCTTAGCTGAGAATCCCTATATGTATATATATATATACAACCCTTCTAGATTACAAACGTCTGCACCAATAGTATATATATATAGAGAGAGAGAGAGAGAGAGACCAACCATTCTTATATTGTCAAGAGTGATGGTGCCATTCTTGTTTGGTACTAACAATGCAAACTGCTCCTTCAGATAAAAGAGTTCGTCCACAGTCAATGTCTTAGACAGCGCCTAACACATTAACATAAATGAATGCTAAGATATAAATTATAAAGATCTTGAATATATAATGAGTGTGTGTATATCTATATGTATATATATACATATACATACATATACGAAAATGCAAAACAAATTTAGAAAAGAAGTTAGATGAAGCCATCACCCAATGATATTTGCATCAAAGGTTTTGACCTGATAATGATTAAACCAAAGTGAAAAAATTTAAAAGTTCACAAAGGGATTGGGAAGCCAAGAATACATTTTGTGCTATATCTAAATTCTAAAGTAAATGAACTCATGCAAACTGTAAGAACATAAAAGTTAATACTCTTGTGGTTATATCGAGTGGTCATCTGAATATGAAATGCATGTTAATTTCCAATTCATATAAACAAGAATCGATTCATAAAAATTAACTAATAAAAAACAAACCAATCAATTGACTGGGTATAGACAGTTCTTTAGGACCATAGAAACTGATCCATAGCAAAATAAAGTATGTTCTTTCATTAGTGAAAACATATACACACCCTTAAAGCAGCCTTTCGAAGGGATGACGATCGCATGTACATCTTCATGAGTCTAAATATTAAAATATCAAGAGGTACTTTTACATCATTATAATTCCTCATCCAAGGATGACCTGCCAACAAAAGATTATGGCCAGTGACTAAGGAGCTAAGGGAAATATAGCAGAAACTAAACACATAATAGAAATATGGAATACTCACTTAATGCTTGAGCAGCTGTCATTCGCTTACGAGGGTCCTTATTTAATAAGCGTTTGACAAAGTCCTTCGCTTCAAGAGATAACGAAGGCCAAGGTGCTTCATCAAAACTGGGATCAGCTTTCAAGACCGCCCGAAAAATTCCAGACTCTGTCCGAGCCCAAAATGGCCGACTACCACATAAAAGAATATATGCAATTACACCTACACTCCATACATCAGCCTCCGTACTATAAGATCTATGTAGAACCTCAGGAGCCACGTAGTATGCACTTCCGACAATATCATTAAGCCTCTCATCTGCAAGCCAGAATGAGTGTCAAAACCCAAACCATAGTTCAAAGGCGAAGAAATTGATAATATAAGCAGCCGGATTGTTGAAGAAAGAATAAACCTGGTTTAGCAAAATCTGATAAGCCAAAGTCAATGGCTTTCAATGGCGAACTCTCATCCTTAGCAGCATACAAAAAGTTCTGATAATAAAGGAAGAAAACTAGTTTAAATGTTTAACATAACAAGAACAGGATACAGCAAGCATAGCACCATGATAAATACAGCCACATAGTGAGACTGGAATCCTTGTCAATAGAAAACATGCAGCCTGTTATTCTGTTCCCTAACCCTCATTTTCTTTTCTAGTTTGTAAAAAGGAACATCTAAGGCAAAACTACCATTTGAACGTTTTAGTTTAAGTTCAACCATAAAGTAAAGGAAATTACTAAACTTTCAAGAGAGAAAAGATATCAGATTCCTGTTAACTTAAGGCACACACTCATTAAACTGAGACCAATTTAAAATCTACCGAGTTGAATCTGATGATTGCAGGTCTTTAAACGTACTCATTCCACTAGATGGAAAACTTGAATATAGGTGATAGCCCCGCTTTATATGATGTCAAAATTCAGTCCAAACTACAGAACATATCGACCATGTACAAGTACAATAATTTGAAACAGTTAGGTAACTGTAATTAAGTCATCTTATCCGCTAATTATATGCTACAAGAGAAAATATGTACTAAACCTCTGGCTTAAGATCGCGGTGCACCACACCCTGAAGATGACAAAATGCAACAACATTAAGTATTTGAACCATGACAGTCTTTGCATCATCTTCAGAGTATTTTCCGCCCCTTCAGAAGAAATAGAACATTTATTAGTAATGTTTAACAGCATCTGGAAGTAGCAATGAAGATTTTTAAGATCTACATATTTAGATCTAATGCATACCTTGAAAGTATTCTATCCAAAAGCTCCCCACCTTCACACAACCTGCAACGTCAGAATTTCATACCATGATGTTACAGATGAGTTATATGAATGTAAATCAAAGTTTACAAAATTATACCAGACCCATGATACTTAATAGATGCAATATTCAGCTTAGTGATGTATTCAAAATAATATAACTTTTGCACTGAGCTCAATAACTATAATTTGTGAAAATGCATGATGGAATATTGTTTTAAATAGAAATTCAACTGATAAGCTTACTCCATTACTATGTAGACATTATCACTGTCTTCAAATGCATCATAGAACTGAACTAGGTTTGTATGTCCAGTCAAGGCACGCAATATTTTGACCTCCCTTCTCACATCCTCAATTGCAATAGCAGTTGTCATCTGACAATAAAAAAATTGTCATGAAAAATGTATAAAACTGAAATCAAAATGCCGGATCTTTGACCCGACTAATCTCTAGTTACAAAACAAATGCCAAAATGCATACGATTTCCACATACTAAGAACCAAAGCAACCACAAATACCAACGATACCTTACAGCTGTCTTGGCCTTTTACGTCATACATATAATGAGACCATATGTCACTGTATCACAGACCTTATCTGTATACCACATCAGGTGCCACATAAATCACATTTACACTCCAGAACAAGATTTATGAGTTGATAAATTCCAATATTCAAATGCACCAGCCAGGATTTTGGATTAGTTCTCTTGCTCTGCCTTTACATTGGTCAAAAGCTTTTTCCTTCTTCCCCTATTAATTTTACAATGGAAATTAGGAAGGAAAAGCAT
Organism: Comarum palustre; assembly: GCA_951800085.1. NCBI lineage: Eukaryota > Viridiplantae > Streptophyta > Magnoliopsida > Rosales > Rosaceae > Comarum > Comarum palustre. The sequence goes on from OX637589.1 coordinate 2,784,761, forward strand.
CATTATATGACTAAAAGTCGTCATCTTTCATTTGGTAAGTAGATCTTGGCCTTTCATATATGGTTTTGATCCCCCTACTTCTTCGATATTGGTTAGACACTCGGATCTTGGTTAAAGAAATATATTAGGAATTGTTTGAACCCCACTATCCGTAAACCACCTCATCTTGCTTGATCATCAGAAGAAGAAAAATCATACAATAATAAGTAAAGTGTCTCTTTCCTCTTGGAATGAGCATCAGATCACCTACTGAGGCTTCTAGTAGTGAAACAGGTCCCACCTATAGTTTTGGCCAGTTTGAGATGGCTGTATACTTGGAAAGTTGCTAGCCATTATCCAAATGCCACGCATACGATCTATTTGAAATGTATGGCCCTATCAAGGCCAAGATCACATTTTGAACCATGAATTTTTTTCAATCATTAGGTCCACTCACAACCATTGAACAGCAATCCTTTGGAAAAATTCTGTAATATGAAGAATTCATTAAAGAAGTATTTATTCCTATCAATGGAATACAACCAATCCCAATACATATTGTCAAGGGAAAACTGGCATTCGATCCACAATGTGATTCAGTGATTGAGCACAAAACATCCAAACTATAGGTTGGACAAATTGTGATGTTAACCATTCAGGTTGATCAAGTAATCCAAGAGATCAAAACCTATCATTGACCGAGAAAAAAAACACAATAAACCAACAAGTTGGTCACTTTAGGCCTCTCTCACTCAAAATTGTTGTATGTAGAGTTGTATACATCTTGAATTAATGCCTAATATTCCCCCATCTAGGAAAACTCCACGAGAGTCATTCATCTCAACACATGACCATATCTTCCAAAGATCTTCGGCCTAACCTAATCAGCTCGAAATCAACACAAACCACATTCTAAACTCGGGTTAGTTTCTAAATTAACAACCCCCCATTCTCTGCCTCCCCACCCACAACACAACAACAATACTAACAAAGAAAAAGCTCAATGCAAAAAATAAAAGAACGAAACTTTATCTGAAAAATGAAGCAAATAAGAGCATTGTAATCCAGCCCTTAAGCCTGAATGAAAATAAACAGACAGAGAGGGAAGGTAGGAAGGAGAAAAAGGTAAAAAAGCACCAACCTTTGCTTTAGGGATGACTTTAACAGCTACTTGCTGGCCCTTAAACTCACCCTTTTTGAACACAGCAGAGCAAGTATACCCAAAATGCCCTCGCCCCACTTCATCCCCAACCTCCAATCTACTCGTCAGCTCCTTAGAGAACCCAAACCTCTTGTCCAGATCAACCCCATCCTCATCTTCACCGTCCTCCGGTATCGACACCGAAGCCGTCGCCTTTTTGCCGAGCCGCCTCGCCAGCACGGCCTTAATGTGCTTCGCCGGCGACGGCGGCGGGAAGTGTCGCCGGAAAAAGCGGCTGGGCGTGGATGCGGCGCTCCTGCTCTTGTTGGTGGCCGGAGACTTGTACTGGGCCGGGCTTGGGCTGTAGAAAGGGGAAAACGGCGACTGAGAGTGTGAGTTTCTGGGGCCGGAAACGGCGTCGTGTTTGGAATTGCGGTGGGGGGTAAGGGAGGGGAGGGATTTGGGGGTTTGGGAAGGGTCAGATTGGTCATTTGGGTCTCTGGAGGCGTAGGGGTTTGGCTTTGGTGGTTTTGAGGTGCAGGTTCCCATGGTGAGTGGGATCTTTCTTGCTTTTCAGGGTTTTGAGGTGAGAATGAATATGGCTATTGGTGAGAGGGTTGTCTTTAAGGTTTGGTAGTGCAGGTGGGTAGGGTGTGGTGTTGTTTCTCGTTTCAATTTTTTCTCTTTGTCATTGACACTTGAGAGAGCCAGAGAGCAGAGAGAGAGAGGTGGAGCTCGTGGAGTAAATATAAATGGTTGGGGAAGGTGTAAATGTTAGAGAGAGAGAGAGAGAGAGAGAATGTGGATTTGTTGGGGGAAGAAGAGAGATGAATTGAGAGTGGGAGGAGAGTGATGACTGAAAGTGTGACCTCTGTACATTCAAGTAACAAGTGGGGGATGATCTGATGATGATCTCACGGTCCACGTGTCAGAACATAGTGTGTTCTAGTTTTTTTGAGGTAAATTTATATACGGGAACTCTTCTAATGAGGACCTCTAAGTTAAGGACTAGTTAAGGACTTTTGAATTAATTGTTTATTAGACCAACTTTTTGATCAAATTTTGACATCTTAACCGTTGAAGTTGTAGATTTATATAAGTATATTAATCATACAAAATTTCAGCCAAATTGGTGATCGTTAAGAACTAGTTGTAGATCAAATCAATGGACGAACCAAATCTGTCAAACATAAACCGTTCAAGTTTGTGATTGGTAAATCACACTTATGAATGCCTTAACGATTTTCAATTCAGTTGAAAATTTACATAAATGATCTACTCATAAATATTTATAAAATGAACGGTTAAGATGTGAATATAAGATCGAAAAGCAGGATAAATTGAAAAGTCCTCAACTAGTCCTCAACTTAGAGGTCCTCACTAGAAGGGCTCCCTTTATATACACTCGACAGTTTACTCGATTAACTTTTAATTACAACATTTTACTCAAACAACTTTTCAATATTCTACAGTTTAGTCTATTTTTAAATTTTTGGATGATACTAACTTTCTAAAAATCAATTAAAAATAGTTCCGAAATCCAAACGATGCTCTGAAAAATTTTACAAACTTGTAACGATGTCAAGTTTAATGCTATGGGTTTGAAAGACAAAAATTGACAAACTAAAATTTTGAATAATTTTAAAAAAAAACTACTAGGATTTAAATAATAATAATAGAAATAAAAATTTTTTTTGTCTTTCGAGCCCATAGGATTAAACTGGACGTCGTTACAAGTTTGTAGGATTTTTCGAAGCATCGTTTGGATTTTGAAACTATTTTTAATTGATTTTTGGAAAGTTGGTATTGTCCAGAAATTTAAAAATGGACTAAACTATAGGATATTGAAAATTTCTTGAAGTAAACTATTGCAATTGAAAGTTAATAGAGTAAACTGTCGAGTGTATATAAGTTACTGAAGTTACCAGTAATTTGTCTTTTTTTGACTGGTTTTGTGGAGTTAGGGTTGTGTTTGTTGTTACCCTAGGAAGCATGGAAGCGTCATCCAGATCGCGCTTTTGAAGCGAAAGCAGAAGCGCCCTTCTAAAAATAATGGAATGGAAGCGTGATAGAAGCGCGAGCTTCTGATTTGGAAGCGAGTCTCAAAAAAAATTAAGATTTGTTAGTTTGATCAGATTTCTTTTTAATCTGTCATTTGTTCTTATGAAATGGAAAATAAAGAAAATGAGAGAAATCCGAAATTGCAAGAAAAAAACCTCGATGAATTCGTCATGTGGGAAAGTTTTGGGCTTTAGTTTCTTTTTCGGCTTATATTATTGAAGGGGTTAGAGTAGAATTTTTGAAAATGTGGAGAAATAAGTGCACTCTTAGATCAATGATATTAGTATATAAAAAATATAATTAGAAAACATTTAGAAATATTATGATATTTATTTATTAATATAATATATATATATATATATATATAATTATTTTATTTCTACGCTTCTAAAACGTTTCGTTTCTAATAAATTTTGAAAAAAAAACTCTTCCACGCTTCCAAAAACTTCGTTTCCGCTTATGTTTCCATGAAACGTAGGTGTTGTAAGCAAGGTTATAAATATCTAAAATATTCTTGATATTTTCTTGAAAATTTTATTTTTTTATAAGTATCAATATTAATTTTCAAATCTTTCTGATATTTTATATTTAACCTATTTTTAGTCAAATATATAATTTTTATATAAATTTTTAAAAAAATTTCATCGATATTCGATAATTTCTCGATATATCCAGCGACATGTTAACACATGTCCTATTGTTAGCCAATATTTTAGTCATTGGTTGGAAAGTTGGGTGAAAATGGATGGGGAGTCATTTATGCCTATTGTTAACACATGTCCTTTCTTGTGGGGCAGATGAGACTCATATTATCCGAAGATTAGTCTTGAAAACAGTAGCAGATAGGTATCAGAAGTAAAGACCGCATCTGGCGACCTATTAGTCTCTGATGCCCAAGTCATCAAGTAAGTTTTGTAGATTAATAATAGAAGGATAATGACCGTGCCTTAATCATTTGGACTGTCGCTAATTATAGGCTTGTCCTGAGGAGTCACTGAGCTCACATTTTGATGTGGGAGTAAATGCTCTCCTCGGGCAAGGCAAAAGGTAATGCCCAGCAAAGTCAACATAGTGTCAAGTAACAGTTTATGCGTCGAGCGTGCGGGCGTGTCACTAGGCTGTTTAGTTGGCGGGTCACTTCGTTACGTTGACCATTTTACTGGCTTGCTGTTTTTGACGTTAATGCGCGATGGCGGGACAGTTATGATTGATTCGCAGGTCGCCAAAGTACTCTGTTTAGCACATATGTCAACAAGTCCCCAAGTCCTTAGTCACGTGGAACCGTTGACTGGAGAATTTATAAGTACCCGCTAGAATCAATCACAACTGTCGTGCTTAGCTAGCGGGTACCTTAGAGTCCCCCCACTCCCTAATTAAGGCATCCCTTAAACTTGAGTGTGGCGGGTTAGAGGATTTTACTGGCGGTTACAAGTGACTTCGTCTTTTGTGACGAGTTTTGCATTGGTGGTGCGTTTATGTGTTTAGCGGTTGATCATCGCTCGTGCTGACAATTAATCATCGTTATGCACATTTTAGGGCTACCCGGTTGTCGTTCTCTCAGTTAGCGAGGGTGTCCCGAAGAGTGAGGTAAATTCTTGGCGTTGATATATCGCCAGTGTGAAGGTAACAGTGAGTCATTTTTAACCTTCTAGGGGCGGTTGTTTCGGTCTTCCTGTATTCTCTAGTGGATGATCATCACTAGTATTTCTTTGGGGAAACTTTTTGGTCATACGTATGAAATTTGTGGCGCCTTTGGCCGCAAGTGGGGGGTTGTTTGCTTGTGTGCTGGCGTTTTGATATGTCTTGGCGAATAAGCATCTTAACGAGCTGTTCGTCATACCTTAGCGGCTAAGCATTGTTAATCACCCTAATAGGAGGCTTTTCTTATGTACAAGGATTTAACGAGTGGTTCGTCATGCCTTAAAAGATAACGCAGGTGTCCTAAGATGAGCTCAACGAGAACAGAAATCTCGTGTGGAACAATGGTGACTTGCAAAAGGTTGTTGTTGTGAATGCATGGAATAGCTCTGATTATCTATGCATGAACTACATCCTTAATGGTTTGTCTGATAATTTGTACAATGTGTACATTAATTGGGAGACCGATAAAGGCTTGTGGGAGTCTTTGGAGAAAAAAATATAAGACTGAGGATGTTGGGGCCAAGAAGTTCATTGTGAGCTGCGTCCTTGATTGAAAAATGGTGGACTCTAAGACTATGATGAGTCAATTCTCTGAGTTTTAATTGATCATGCATGAGATGCAAAGTGAAGAAATAGGTCTCTCTAGACCCGTTCAAGTAGCATACTGCATTAAGAAGTTGCCTCCTACATGGAAGGACTTTCAAGAACTACCTTAAGCACACGTGAAAGGAGATGAGCATGCAAGACCTAGAGGTCCGTCTTCGGATTGAGGAAGACAATCGTGGGAATGAAAATAGAAGTTAGATGAACACTACCAAGGTCAATGTTGTTGAACATGACCAAAGCTCAAGGACTAAGAGGTTCAAGGTCCAGGGGTACAAACTTGACCAAAGAGGAGGTGTTTCCAAGAAGCCAAGATTTGAATGCAACTCATTCAATTATGAAAAAGTTGGCCACAAGTCTGTAGATTGCAACAAGAAAAGGAACAAGAAGCGTGAGATTAATCTACTGGAAGCTGTCACCAAAGATATTAGCGACATTAATTTGTGTACTGCGGTGACCGAGGTGAACATGATGGATTCCAACCCCAAGACTTGGTGGTTGGACACTGGGGTCACTAGTCATATTTGTGTTGACAATAATATGTTCTCCACTTTTAAGCATGCTGAGGATGAGAGATTCTGTACATGAGAAATTCTGCTACCTCTACAATAAAGGGGAAAGAAAGGTAATCCTGAAGCTGACATCTAAAAGGACTTGACCCTGAACAATGTCATGTATGTTCTAGAGATCCGTAAGAACCTGGTGTTTGGTGCGCTGTTAAACACTAATGGGTTTCGCATTGTTATAGAGTCTGACAAAGTTGTTCTGTCCAAGAGTGACATGTTTGTTGGTAAGGAATATCTCTCTAATGAGATGTTCAAAATGAATGTAATGACTATTGCTTACAAGAATAATGGAGCTGGAGCTTCATCTTCTGCTTACATGTTTGTGTCTTCCAATTTGTGACATGGTAGACTAAGACATGTTAACTATAATACCTTGATAAGGTTAATTAACATGGAACACTTACCAACTTTTAAAATCGACTCTAATGATAAGTGTGAAACTTACGTTGAAGCTAAAACTCACTAGAACTTCGTTTCAAAAAGTGGTGAGTATTTTGTCACGTTCATATATGAAAGTACAAAATACTGCTATGTGTACTTGATGAAAAATAAAGGCGGGACTATAGAGAAATTTGTTCTCTATAATATTGAGATTGAAAATCAACTCAATAAGAAAATCAAAGTACAAAAAAGTGACCGTAGATGTGAGTATGAATCATCATTTGCTGAGTTATGTGCTTAGAATGGTATTATACATCAAAAAACTGCGCCTTATTCACCATAATCAAATGGTGTGGCTGAAAAGAAAAATCATACCTTAAAGGAAATGATAAATGCAATGCGCTTATGTTCTCGGCTGCCACCTAACATGTGGGGTGATGTCATTCTCACGGCTAATTACCTTTTAAATAAGGTTTCAAAGAGAAGACAAAAAAGACTCCTTATGAATTGTGAAAAAGAGTAAAATCATCCTACGGTTACTAACGAGTGTGGGGATGTTTAGCTAAGGTAGCTATCCATCCACCTAAGGCAATAAAAATGGGCCAAAAATGGTTGACTGTGCGTTCATTGGATATCCAGAAAATAGCAACGCGTATCAGTTCATTGTGAAAAATTTGAAATTGAGGATATACACAAGAACACGATCATAGAATCGAGAAATGCATCATTTTTTTTGAAAATATATTTCCATGGATATCTGAGAAAGAATCAAGTTCTTCTAGAATTGAGTCAAATACTTAAGAAAATTAGGCACAAATAAATTCATAAGAGGTAGAACCTACACTGAGCAAAAGAGTAAGGATAGAAAAATTATTTGGCTCCAATTTTTTTGACATATATGCTTGAGGATGAACCTCCGACATATATAGAGGCAATACGGCCCACTGATGTGCTAGCTGTTATGGAAAGAGACGATTAAGAGTGAAATAGACTCAATTCTGTAAAATCATATTTGGAAACTGGTGGATCTTCTACCGAGGTGTAAGCCCTTAGGTTCCAAATGGATTTTTAAAAGAAAGATAAAGCAGATGGGACTATAGACAAATACAAGGCAAGACTTGTCATAAAATGATACAAGCAAAAGGAAGATTTGGAGTATTTCGACACATATTCTTCTGTGATGAGAATAACCTCCATTAGGATGGTGCTTGCCATCGTGGCTTTGCGTAAACTAAAAGTATATCAAATGGATGTAAAAACTGCTTTCTTGTATGGGGATGTAGAGGAGGAAATCTACATGGAACAACCTAAGGGTTTTTCCACCCTAGGTCAAGGGAAGAAAGTGTGCAAATTGGTGAATTCCTTGTATGGCTTGAAACAAGCTCCAAAACAATGGCATGAGAAATTTGACAATGTCATGATCACCAATGGTTATAAAATCAACGAATGTGACAAATGTGTGTATGTGAAAGATACACAAGACGGATATGTCATCTTATGTCTATATGTGGATGATATGCTCATTGTGGGGAGCAATAAGAAGGCGATCAAATCCACTAAAAATATGTTGCGATCTCGGTTTGAAATAAAAGATATGAGACTTGCTGATGTAATTTTAGGGATAAAAATTACAAGAACGTCGAATAGTCTTGTGTTGAAACAAACACATTATGTGGATAATATTCTTGAGAAATTCGACAAAGAAGGTTCTGGAATTGTTAGGACACCGGTAGATGTAAATTTACACTTGTCCAAAAATAAAGGGAAATGTATTTCTCAGTTAAAATACTTGAGAGTGATTGAGAGTTTGATGTACTTAACAAGTTGTACAAGACTAGATTTGGCTTATGCGGTGAGTAAGCTAAGTAGGTACACGAGTAATCCAGGGACTATGCACTGGCAAGCGATTGGAAGAGTATTGAAATACCTAAGATATACTCGTACCTATGGGCTACACTATACAACGTACCCAGCTGTCATAGAGGGGTTTACTGATACAAATTGAATATCCGACATGAAAGATTCAAAGACTACAAGTGGATATATGTGTTCACACTAGGTGGTGCAGCAGTGTCATGGAAATTCTTAAAACAAACGATCATAATCAGATCCACAATGGAATCTGAGTTTGTCCCCTTGGACAAATTTAGGGAAGAGGCCGAATTGCTACGCCAATTCGTTGAGGACGTTCCAAGGTGGACAAAACATGTGCCTGCAATATGTATACATTGTGATAGTCAATTAGCTATTGACAGGGCACAAAACAAGATGTATAATGGTAAGTCTCATCACATCCGACGACAACATAACACCATTCGACAACTAATCTCAACTGGTGTTATTTCTATAGACTATGTGAAGTCTAAGAAAAACATTGCGGATCTGCTGACCAAAGGGTTGAATAGAGAGCTAGTTGATAAATCATTGAGGAGAATGAGACTAAAGCCCATGAAAGAATAAAATCTTTACAGTGGACACCCAACCTAGCTGAATGGAGATCCCAAGAACTAGGTTCACAAGAGACAACTAAATTGTAGAGATTATGATGGATCACTGTAGGGATTCGCCCCATATCCATTCCTATGATGAAAACAGTGATGCCCGTACAAAATGAGGTTAAGCTAAAAAGCTTTTACTAATTCTTATGCGTCGGTAAAACCGAGAGGAGTAATGCGGGTTACTCTTAATTAAGAAATCACCTATGTGAGAGAAGTTGGATCGTTTCTAAGGGATCGTTGTTGAGGGCACAACTCTTGTAGAACCAAGCGCGTGTCCAAGACCAAAATAGACACAATAATGAGAACTGGAATGTGCTAGGAAGATTTATGTGTGGGACATGCTATCATTTACACAAATGACGAATAGTTGAAAGACAACACGTCTACTATTTAGTTAGTAAAGTAAACATGTTTCTATAAAGGAGGGCTCAAAGACTCATAACATACCTATCCTGTGCAGGTCTCAACTGTAGAATACTATCACCGTGTCTATCGAGTCTTTGGTTGCCTATTTCATTCATGTGGGGAATTGTTAGAAAAATGATATAAATAATCATTTTAATTAGATGACTTTATAGTGAATGAGAATAGTCACCCAAAGTTGAATGCATAAAACGTTTTTTGCACTTTTATCTTCTATCTTCCATGGCTGTTTGGATTTTGTAATAACAATAGATTCAATGACATGTTACTGGACTAATGAAAAGTTGTAACTAATGATTTTTATTCATGACATTCGTATGGCTTCAAGGTCCCCTCATGTATAAATATGTGATCTCTTTGACACTGTCAACACACCAACAATAAACACTTATTCTTCTCCAAAAAGCTTCTCCACTCCTGCTCAGTTCTCTCAAAATTTGGTGATAGTTTGAATGCACTTCCTAGTTCGTTGAAGCTCTTGTTTGTAGTGCAACAACTTGAGCTTGATTGTCGTTTTATTCTGGAAGACCAAGCGGCATTGAAGTCCTTACACCGATTGGGATGTTGTAATTTGTCTTAAGGACACCGTGTGATACACGAGACTCGGCAAACTTCTATTAGTTGAATTCGTCTTCTCAAATCCTTAATTTATCATTTTATGGTTTTGTTCATGTTATGTAATTTGATTAATTAAAATTATTTTTTGTTATTTTATTTTGTTAATAATGTAGTATATAAACAATATATTTACCACTTTTTTTTATCAGAAGCATACCACATTTTTGTTGTTGTTGAGCTTTTGATACGTTTTTATTCCCATCTTCCAATTCGTGATTGAACTTTCCATTCAAAAAGTGGAAAAGCTAGCTAAAGCAGTCCAAGGATTGAAGGCTGTGACTGTGATTCTATTTGGGCGGTTTGTGCTATTTCTTTCTTTCTCTGACACTGCCAAAGAGGGTTCTAAAGCCCCCTCATAAAAATTCCCACTTTCCTGTATTCTCCAAATTCTACAACTTTGGTTGTTTCTTTAAGGGTCCTCAAAATTATTCGCTCCCAAGTCCAAACGACTTTGAAATTGTTCCCCCTCCATTATCCTTTTAGTATGGTCAATGGTCTAAAAAACGCTATACGGAAGGCGGGCGGTGACACATAGCCTAGAGCTTTAACAGTCTAAGCGGCGCCTAGACGATATACTTTTTTTTTCATATTTAAATTAATAAATATAATAATTAAAATGAGTTATAATGAATATTTACTAAATTTTTAACAGCGACTCATTTCAACATCACTTGATCAGTGAGTTTTGAAAAATTGTAACTAATATCAGTGACTCAATCCATCAAATATAACTTAATATTCATTATTTATTAATTTCGGTCTCTTTTTTTCTTTTTCAGATTTGTTCTCTAGCTTATTTAACAATATTTGTTCTCTCTTTCCTACCCTAACTCACGCTGCTCTCTCCTCTTTTATCTTTTCCTCCACCTCTCTCATTTGAAACCAAAAAGACAATTATGACTTATAAGAACCTCAAAATTGTTTGAGTGGGTTAGAGCTATACCATTGTTCATCAGCGATCTGAACATATATCTGATTCAGTGGTAAGATTCAGGTACTGAACCCACTTTATCAGACGTCTAAGAGAAGCATGGATGATACGCAGGTTTAGGTTTTTAATGAGGATTTTTTTTTCTCACCCACCACCTCGGACGCCTCTCCTCCGCCTTGTCCGCCTCGACAGCGCCTTGACTGTCTAGGCGGTCCCCAAGTGTTCTTCCGCCTAACTGAAATAATTTTGTAAAAAGCAGAACAATTTAACTCCGCTTACAACTTAGACGGAACAAAATGACGCTTTTTAGAACATTAAGTGTGGTACATCAATGAGTAGGTTCCCCGCTATATGTCATTGTAAAGGGAATAAATATAAGCTAGGAAAATCGATTACCTCACTTTTGTCTGACTAAGTGGGTGAGAGATTTTCTGAACCCAGAGAATCCAAAACCTGCAACCAACTTGTAGTTTTTACTTTGGAATTCTGAAACAAACCGCATCCATGTTGGCCAATATTGATGTTGATGCCAGGCTAGCTTTGCAGTTCTGAGTTTCTGACCTCTCCGCAGCCTTACCCCATAAAAATAAAAGACCACCCAACTGATAGTGATCGACGATCATTGACGTTAAAGAGAAAAAGAGATGAGAGATAGGGAATCACATGCTCTTGAAAATTTTAGGATGCACCTAATACATAAGCACCCCTGATAATTTTGTATGAATTTAATTTTTATTTTTATTTTGTTATTGTCCATCTGAACCGTTTCATTTTTCTGTTACTTTTCAAAACTTATAACCTTATTAATAAAACGGTGAATGACTCGATACATATGCACAAGATACACCCCAGATGCATGCTGATACTCCATCCCCTTTGTGAAAGTGAAAGCAACCATAATCATCAATGCCATTATAACCTATGCTTCACTCCCAACCTCTCCTTCTCATGTCATATTTAACCCCGTGACATTTTGAAAGCAACCACTGACATTAAAATTTACCTTTGGAATTTCAATTTACCTATGGAAATTGACATGATGAGGAGATAATGACATCTTGGATTCCACTTGTTACCGATAAAGAAAGTTGTTATTCAAAGTAAATTGTGTTAGATGGTCCAGAATATAAGAGGTACACATAGGCATCATTAATATGAGGCACATTTGCTTAGCATAAATCAAAACCTTTAATATGGGTTTGGTCATTACAAGATGCCTAAATATCCTAGCCGCGTCTTATCAAGTTATCAACCTCAAGTAATTAAAGACCTTGGATTGACAAATGTGCGATTATGGTAATTTAAGACGAACTTTTTGACACAAACGTCTTAATTCTAGTAATGGTTTATGGCTAGGTTTGGTACAGCAGGGCTTATAAGTTATAAGCTGACTTTTAGCTTATAAACAGAAGGTGGGTGTTTGCAGATTCTCCTTTTTCCCTCAAAACACTTTATACTTTTTTAAAAAGTAGCTTATTTTTGGACTTACCAAACACCAAAACCTTTGGTGCTTAAAAGTAAAGGAGCTTATAAGCTCTCTCAAACCCACCCTATGTATAATACCAACTTTTTGATTATATTTTTATTTTTAACCGTTAAGTGTTTATGTCCTAATATGTAGCTCATTTGGACAAAATTTGATTCAAATTAGTGATTGTAAAAGATCATCCCCAACAATTTCTCCATAATTTCTCTAAAATGAGGAAACTAAAACCAAAATCTCTAAAAAAATATGCTTAAACTCCAAAACCTTCTCCATTTTAAAGATTTGAACATTTATTACGATTATAAAATATGTTACATCATTATTGATTATATAAAAAAGAATTATATATTTTATTGTAACACTAAAATACTAAATAAAATATTCTATATTTGTAAAATTCTTATCGGAGCACGTGAACAGTTTAATTTTGGGGAAACAAGAATTTAATTTTGGGTATGAAAGACTTTGCTGCAAATTTGGAAAACAACTGCTTCTCTTTCATCACTATCTCCATTTTAGGAAATGAGATGAAGAAACCGTTAGGCCAAAAAACAGCTCAATATTCTTCAAAATTGAAAAAAATCAAGAAAATAAGGAAGCACTTGGAGATGCTCTAAAGGTCCTCAAAATCACGATTTGCATGAATGATTCAAGTTTGATCCTTTCATTAACTTAACCTAGTTCGTAACTTTAACGATCGTCAATATGACTACAAATTTGCAAAAGTGATTCACTCATATAAATTTATGGAGATATGAAAATGTGAACGAAAAATTGATGTGCAATGCCTTGTCCCTAATGCTTCAATTTGATTATTGCTTTAATTTAGGTTTTGTATAAAGGTCATGTACATACATTCCCTTACAAACAATGAGTGTTAAAAAAATTTGGCATAGTAGGATCGTTCTATTTTTGATTTTTTACTACAGAGTGTGTTTTGTGGAATTGTATATATATAAGGGATGGGGTTGTACTGTTCACATGAACAGTACCCTCTTCTCTCACTTTTTTATTTTTTATTTTTTCTGTTCAGTTTTTTTCTTTTCGAGTCTAACCTTCAGTTTTTCCTTTTATATATAGATTCAGTTTTGCTCATTAATTTAATTTGTGATTAAATCTAATAGGTTTCAAAGACATATTAACAAATATATGACCAAATCTCAAACACATTGGGTTTAAGGTTTAAGGGTGAGGGGTTTAGGGTTTAGGAGTTCAGATTTAAGGTTTATGCATATTAACACCAAATCTCAAACACATTGAATTTAAGGTTTACAGGTTTTAAATTTAGGGTTTATGGGTTTAGGGATGAGGGGTTCTACTGTTCACGTGAACAGTACCCCCTTCTCTCACTTTTTTATTTTTTATTTTTTCTATTCAGTTTTTTTCTTTTCAAGTCTAACCTTCAGTTTTTCCTTTTATATATAGATTTTGTTTTGTCCTTAATTTAATTTGAGATTAAATCTAATACGTTTCACAGACATATTAACAAATATATGATCAAATCTCTAACACATTGGATTTAAGCTTTACGGGTTATGAATTTAGGGTTTAGGGTTAGGAGTTCGGATTTAAGGTTTAAGGATTGTGCTATTTTATCTGGGTTTCAGAGAGTTTTTGTACAATATTAACCGAACTAGCAAAAACACACTTCGGCTAGACAACCAATATCAAGGCTAACTTTATCTCAATTAAATACATTTATTTTTATTTGAGTTTTCAGAGAGTTGTTACACAATATTGATCGAATTACTGAAAAATTACATAATAATACATTTGTCTGATAAAAACACACTTCGGCACGCGTGCAGCGCGTGTGCGAAGGCTAGTATATATAACATCAAACCCTAACAACCTATTATGGTAATCCCTAACTGATATAGACTACACCGAGATTTCCTAGCTAGAGTAGGAAAACTACATTCTGTTTCCTGCTCATCAATAGATCAGATCCTCTCCTCTTTTACTTGAATGTTATCTTCAATAGTCCCCATCAAGTTGGAATGTATGTTGATCACATTCAACTTGCCAAGTAATATTTGAAATTGTGCTGAACTTACTGGTTTGGTAAACAAATCCGCCGGCTATTCCTTTGTTCTTATGTGAGCAGTTTGAATGATTCATTGCTGCATCTTTTTTAGTACTACATGACAATCTATCTCTATATGTTTCATACGTTCATGAAAGACTGGATTAGACGCAATATGAAGAGCTGCTTGGTTGTCACAAAACAACATTGTTGGCCGAAACTGCTTCTCATTTAAGTCCCCCAAAATAATTCTCAACCATGTAATTTCACAAACTGTAGTAGCTATCGATATGTACTCTGCTTCTGCACTGGATCGTGAAAATGTAGTTTGTTTCTTTGCTCTCCATGAAACTGGTGCTTTCCCAAGCAGTACACAATAACCTGTAATTGATCTTCTTATGTCTTTACATTTAGTGTCACGCCCCGACCCAAGTTTACATTCCTAAACTTGGGTTAGGACGTGCAGTACCCATCCCATGTGAGATTTACTCGAAATCGCCCTTGAGAAAGGATAACCCTCTTTCCAAACTAAATTCAAAAAGTCCAAACGAAACCGGAATAGACCTTACAGCCGAAGTTTATCCCGATTTCTGCATTTGTACCTCAAACTAATCATTTAGAGGACCTAGGGGTTCTAATAATATTTATGACTGCACCCGAATCCCGGTCAGGCTGCCTACGTACCCTGTCCTCAGGGATCAAGCCACACGTAGCTCTTATTTTTTTACCAACGTCCTAACTGGACAAAACTCGCTTTTCTAAATATCAGTCGATCTAATAAAAAGGGTAGCAAACGCCTAATGCATACCTGAAATTTAACCTCTCCGCTGAGGTAATTACCGATCAACTATTTTTCCGGGATTATCCCTAACATTCCAACGTACATATAAACAACAGCCACACACAAACATATAAATATGAAATATAGACAATCAAAGAAATATATAAAGCCCCTCAAGGGTATTTAGGTAAAACCACTCCAAGATACCCTTGTAGTTAACTTAAATTCTCAAGGGCATTATTGTCAATTCATCCTTAATGGCAGCTTGATGAATATGCTAAACTGCCAGGGGTATTTTAGAAATTTCAGTCCTAATGACAGCCCCTGTAAATAGACAAAACAAGCACGGGCATATGGTCTTTTTAACCTAAGTGGCAACCCCGTAATTATACAATTCTATCAGGGGCATTTCTGGGATTTCAGTCCTACTGGCAGCCTTGTAAATATACAAAACTGACTGGGGTATTTATGGTAATAAACTCAAACTACCAGGGTATTTCTAGAATTTCAGCCCTGAGGGCACTCCTATAATTTTCCCAAACTACCGGGGGCAGTTCTAACATTTCATCCTACAGTAAAACAGTAAAAAGAAAATTTACCGCGGTAAAACCAGAGTTTTTATCCTTGGTTTTCCCGATCGGCTGGTTCGCAGGAAAACCAGAGTTTTCCGGCCAAACCAGCTTCCATCAACTACAAATCTACCTTGTCAACACCCTAGACTATCCAACAACACCACAACACGAGTGAAAGTCGAGATTTCTTACCATAAACCCGTGCGTCTGGTTTTCTGACGATACTCCTCCGGTGGAGCTCCTCCTCCCTCCTCCATGCCTCTGGGCAACTCTTGGTGCTGCCAGAATGCCCCTTTCCTCTCGCCTAGTTCTGCCTTGAGGCAAAGAGGGCAGTTTCCCCCCCTCTCTCTCCTCTGCTGGACATCACCACGACGGCGCTAGCTTCACCGGTGGTCAGGAAGTGATCGCCAGAGCATGGCGAACGTGGTGGCGACGGCGGTGAGGCAGCACGCGTCCCGACGAGGCTCGCCTAGGTGGTCTCCGTCGAAGAGAGAGAGAGCGAGAGAATGATCGAGGGAAGAGAGAGAGAGAAAAGATCCGGCCAACCCCTATAAAAAAAATCAACGGCCCAGATTTGATCTCACGAATCCAACGATCCAGATCTGCCAATAAATAGTTACTATGAACAGTAAATAGATATTAAAGAGAATTATAAGATGAAGAAAAGACTTCTTGATTGTATTCATGCTTATTACACCTCTTATATATAGAGTTTGTTCCATTCTGATCTAGTATTCTAGGGATAAACATGGTAACCAATCTATTCTAGGAATCCCTAATTACTTGGGATCTAGGGATAAACATGGTAACCAATCTATTCTAGGAATCCCTAATTACTTGGGATTGCTCTCCTTAATACTCCCCCTCAAGTTGGAGTGTATATTGATTACACTCAACTTGTCTAACAGTACAGTGAACTGCTTCGAACTCAATGGCTTGGTGAACAAGTCTGCAGGTTGTTGTTCTGTTCGAACATGAAGAGTTTCGACCAGTCCTCTTTCTACCTTCTCACGCACAACGTGGCAGTCAATTTCTATGTGTTTCGTGCGCTCGTGGCAGACGGGATTTGAAGCTATATGAATAGTAGCCTGATTGTCACAGAAGAGCTTTACTGCATGTGGTTGGCTTACGTTCAAATCCTTCAGAATATTGCGAAGCCAAGTTATTTCTCGACATGTCGTGGCCATGGACCTATACTCAGCTTCAGCACTTGAGCTAGACACTGTCCCTTGCTTCTTCGTCTTCCATGAAATAGGTGCATTCCCAAGAAAGATGCAATAACCAGTAATGCTTTTTCTTGTATCCCTGCAACGAGCCCAATCAGCGTCGCAATACGCCTTTAATTCCAACTGGCCTGTAGAAGGCAAGAGAATTCCTCGTCCAGGCGCTTGCTTAAGATATTTGAGGTATGCTGCATCTAGATGTGGCTGTCGAGGTTTGTCCATGAATTGGCTCAAAATGTGCACTGCATAGACAAGACCAGGCCTTGTAATTGTGAGGTATATGAGTCTTCCAACTAGTCTTCGATATTGTGAAGCATCTTGCAGTTCTGCTCCATCTCCTTGTGTAAGTACCAAACTTTGTTCCACAGGAAACCGAGAAGGCTTGGCACCTAAGAAACCAGCATCTTCCAGAATTTCTAGTGCATACTTTCGTTGACACAATACAATTCCTTGCTTGGATCTTGCCACCTCTATTCTAAGAAAGTATTTGAGCTTTCCCATGTCCTTCAACTTAAAGTGTTTCGCAAGGAAGCTTTTAGTATCTTCTATGTCTTGTAAGCTGTTACCTGCTAGTATCACATCATCAACATAGACAAGTAATGCTGTGAACTTTCCATGTGTATTTCGGACGAATAATGAGTAATCTGACCAGCTTTGTTTGAAACCGGCACTCTTGAGGGCTTGAGAAAGCTTCAAAAACCACTGCCTCGAAGCTTGCTTGAGCCCGTACAGGGACTTGTGCAACTTACATACTCTAGTCTCCCCCTTTCGTCTGAAACCCGGTGGTAATTGCATGTAGACGTCCTCAAACAAGTCACCATTGAGGAAAGCATTATTGACGTCCAATTGATGTAGATGCCAACCCCGAATGGAAGCGAGACCAAGAAGAACGCGTACAGTTGTTAGCTTGGCCACAGGTGCGAAAGTCTCTCTGTAATCAACTCCTTCAACTTGACTGTATCCTTTTGCAACTAATCGAGCTTTATATCTTTCCACAGTTCCATCCGGATTATGCTTGATCTTGTAAACCCACTTGCAACCAATTGGCTTCTTATGCAGGGGTAACGACACTAAGCTTCATGTATTGTTGGCCTGTAAAGCTTCAATCTCTTTGTTCATGGCTTCTCTCCACTTTGGTTCATGTATTGCCTGAGAAAAAGACTTAGGCTCCTTGTCGAGAGTTATTTTGACAGTAAAAACTTTATGCCTTGGAGAGAGTCTATCATACGATAATACATGAGAGATAGAATGAGGAGTGCCTGAAGGAATTACATCGTTCGACGAAGACGACGGAACAGGCCTAGAAAGGAGGGCTGCCTCAATGTGAAAGTCCTGCAATATGGTTGGGGTCTTGGTTGGTCGGGTGGAGCGACGAGGTTTAATTTTTGGAGACGGCACAATGTCTGGTGGTGGTGTTTCTGTTGGAGAGGAGGGAAGAGATGTTGTGTCAGGTATTTGGTGTAGATCAGCGGAAGTGGTGGTGGGAGTGGGATAGTCATAATCAGTAAGTGATTGTGTAGGAGTAGAAGATTGAGGAGGATTTGTAGTTTGTGTCTTAGCAACAGACTTTATTTTGCTCATCATCTCCATCATCTGTTGACACTCCTTCTTTGACAGAGGAAAACCATCATCGTTCTCCATTGATAGGGTTGCAAGATTCACCTTGCTTGCTTCTTGTGCTCTCTCCAGGTCAGCTTTTCTTTTTCGGCAATAGTTGTAGGTATGACCCTTGCCATTGCAGTAGGTGCACTTGAGATGTGCCCTGCAATTCCTTGTGATGTGGTTATTCATGCCACACGTTTCACAGTGGAGTTCCTTCTCTGTTGAAGGCCTGGCAAACTTCTTGACTGCAAATGTCGAAGCCTTCGTTGTGATAGCAACCTTCTCACTCGAGGCTGCTGCTTGCTTTTCATGGCGTAGGGCTGCTGCATATACCTTGTTCAAGTTTGGTAGAGGATCCATGCTTATAATATTGCTCCGGAGAGACGCATATCCTTCATTCAATCCCATCAGAAACTTTATTGTCTTCTGCGTTTCCATGTAGGTCTTGTACGTGTTTGCAGCTTCACATGTGCAAGGAGTCAGTGCACAAGCCACGTCTCTTGCATTCCACAAACTTGTGAGATTTGTGTGATATGTGGTGACCGTACCTATTCCTTGTTCACACTTGTGGATGTCATTCTCTATGTTGAACAATTCGACAGTGTTGGTGTGGGAAAACCTCTCCTTTAGCTCTTCCCATATGTCATGTGCAGTCTTGCAATGAGCGAGACTTCGTTTGATCTCCTTTGACATGCTGCTAAACAGCCAGGTCTTGACGAGAATGTTGCAGCGATCCCACTGCCCTTGTTCTGCAACGTTGAAGAGTGATCTGGTTATGGTTCCATCAATAAAACTATGTTTGTTCTTGACTGTGATTGCCATGGCCATTGAATCGGACCAATCAATGTAGTTGTCTTCCGTCAATGCTTGGGGCACAAGAATCATGCCAGGTTGATCGGAATGATGCATATAGAGTGGATGATTAGGATTCTCCCATGGTGCTGCTGCAGCAGATGAGCCTTTCTTGTGCTCAATGACTTTCTGCTCATCATCGCCAGCCATGAGGTATGGTAATTTTGTAGAAAGGTTATGTTCTCAAGATCGTACGCTCTGGTACCATAAAGAGAATTATAAGATGAAGAAAAGACTTCTTGATTGTATTCATGCGTATTACACCTCTTATATATAGAGTTTGTTCCATTCTGATCCAGTATTCTAGGGATAAACATGGTACCCAATCTATTCTAGGAATCCCTAATTACTTGGGATCTAGGGATAAACATGATAACCAATCTATTCTAGGAATCCCTAATTACTTGGGATTGCTCTCCTTAATAGATATTTTGCTATTTACTTTTACCGCACGGTAACAACATATTATCCCGCATAACTTTCGTATACGAACTCCGATTAATTCGTAGGACATACCCACGAATTCGTATTAACGTCCTCTACATCTTTCCCGAAGGAAACTTCCTCAAATTCTCTACTTATCGCAAAGTCATCTTTTTATGGTAAAGTAATTAACATTTATTATTTCCGTAAATTGGATACATTCATAACTAACAGCTCGTAGCTCTGGAAAATCTTCCGGACACACCGGATGACTCGTATTAACATAATCTACCCATCAGGACATTTATTTTATTTCCCCCAGAACCGAGAATATCACGATATTAAACTCGAATATCAATTCGGGAAAGATTAATAGAGCGGTTACAACCCTCTATAACCCGCTTAATCCCGGTAAAATGGTAAATTTCGAGACAAGGTGTTACATTTAGCCCAGTCAGCATCATAAAAATCTGTTAGTTCGAGCTTTCTAGTTGAGGGCAACAAGATTCCCTGACCTGGTGTTCCTTTGATATACCGAAGAACTTGGTGTGCAGCATCCAAGTATGGTTGCCAGACATGTCCATGAACTGACTCAAAATGTGAACTGCATATGCCAAGTCCGGTCTTGTGATTGTTAAGTAGATCATACGTCCAACAAGTCTCTTGTACTATGAAAGGTCTGTCAATAAATTTTCTCCTGATTGTGTCAGAACAAGATTATGATCAACTAGAAAACGAGAAGATCTAGATGCTAAGAAACCTATGTCTTCAAGTATCTCAAGTGCATACTTCTTTTGGCACAAAGCTATGCCATGCCGAGACCTAGCCACTTCAATTCCTAGGAAGTATTTGAGTTTTCATTGATCTTTCAACTTGAACTTTCTTGAGAGAAACTTCTTCGTACTTATGATGTCTTCTAGATTGTTTCCTGCAAGAATAACATCGTCCACATATACTACTAACATTGTGAACTTGCCATCTTGATTCTGGATGAACAATGGGTAATCACTCCATGATTGATGAAAACCCACAGATTTGAGAGCCAGTGACAGTTTAATAAACCATTGTCGAGATGCCTTCTTCAATCCATACAAAAATTTATGCAACTTACATACAATATTCTCCTCTTTCGGCCAAATCTAGGTGGCAATTGCATGTATACATTTTCAGTGAGATCTCCATGAAGAAAAGCGTTGTTGACATCCAATTGGTGGAGATACCAACCACGAAGAGCAGCTAGTCCAAGCAGGACTCGAACGGTAGTAAGCTTGGCAACCAGTGCAAAAGTTTCTCGATAATCAACCCTTTGAACTTGACTATAGCCTTTAGCTACAAGCCGTGCTTTGTACCTCTTAACTATTCCATCAGGATTAAGCTTTATCATGTACACCCATTTGCAGCCTATTGGACGCTTGTTGGGAGACTCCACGTCTTATTTTCCTGTAAGGCCTTAAGTTCCTGTAACATGGCATCACGCCATACTTTGTGCTTGGCTGTTTCGGAAAAGCTATTTGGTTCTTTGAGAAGTGACAACTGTGCACTAAAGACTCGATGGGAAGGAGATAAATAATCATAAGACAAAACAGTGGATAAGTACTGGGGAATACCTTTGCTCGTTGAGTCTGATTGGAGAGAGCGAGAAGGCAAAGTTGCCTCAACATGGAAGTAACCAGGAGTATGAATTGGACGAGTAGAACGACGAGTTTCTGTAGCAGAACCATGTTGTGATGGGTGAGTATAAATGTTCAAAGAATGCAATGTAGATGATGAAAGAAGTGAAGTAGGGTTTAGAGCCGGATTAGACACTTCAAATGAGAGAATAGGGTGCGAAAGAGTGGAAGATATGCTAGGATCTTCATAATTGGTAGGGTTAGAGAGAGCACCTGGACAAGAAGCCCTAGGTTCCAAAACCCTAATGTCATGAGTACTACCCAAAGTCCCAGTGTTTGTATCTTCATCGAAAATCCTAGTTGTCAAAAGAGAAGGGTTGGTTGGAGTCGGAGAATGACTAGAAGACGGATATGTGAAGGTATCTTCATAAAAGATCACGTCTCTAGAAACAAATATTTGCTCATTTTCGAGATCAAAAATCTTATAACCCTTTTGGCCATTTGGATACCCAAGAAACATACATTTGGCAGCCCGGGGATCAAATTTGTAGGTTTGCGTGGATGTGTTGATGCGAAACAAAGACAACTGAAAACCTTAAGATGATCAAATGTTGGTGGCCTTTTGAAAAGTCTTTCAAAGGGAGTTTTGCCTTTAAGAAGAGGGGTGGGAGTTCGGTTAATAAGATAGGTGGAAGTGAGAATAGCTTCTCCCCAAAATGACTTCGACAATTGCGCATGAAATAAAAGAGCTCTAGCCATGTTGAGCAGATGACGATGTTTATGTTCAACAACACCATTTTGTTGTGGTGTGTTGACACAGCTCGTTTGATGCAAAATACATTTGGATGAGTAAAAATTAGGCATTTTAAACTCGGGACCATTATCACTACGAATTATTTTGACTCTTGTATCAAACTAAGTTGCAAGCATATGTATAAAATCGATCAAAAACTTTTTGGCTTCAGACTTTTGTACCATCAAATAGACCTAAGTGCAACAAGTAAAATCATAAACTATTGTAAGAAAATATTTAGCACCTGATGTGGAAGGTTCATGATAACCTTCCCAAATGTCAACATGAATTAAAGCAAACGAAGAAGTACTTGAAATTGAGCTCAAAGAAAATGGAGTACGAGTTTGTTTGGCTAATGGACAAATAGAACATTTGTTTGAATCACAAGACTTATTAGAAAGATAGAGAAATAAGGGATAAACCCTGAAATGGGTGACCAAGGCATTGATGCCAGAGCGTTTGAGAGCTACCGTCAGTGGTATTGTAGTGACTTGCTGAACTTGGTTGAGACAATAGAGTACTTCATTCTCAGATCCTGTCCCAATCATCCTTCCTGAACGTAGGTTCTGTATGTAACAGACATGTTCAAGAAATATGGTGATACAAAAGGTGTCTCTACACAACTTACTAACAAAAATCAAGTTGAGGTGGAATAATTGGACACATAAGACATTATGAAGTGCGAAATGAGAAGAGAAGATAACCGAACCAATATGACTGAATTGTTCCCTAGGCTTGGGAGTTGGACAAAACGATTACATGCAACGGATGGCTCGGTGAGTAAACTACCATCACAAATAATGTGGTCACTTGCACCACTATCTCGGATCCAAATACTGCTTTGGTTACTACAAACAATTTGAAAAGCTTTACCTGAAATCTCATCAAGGAAAGGAGGAATGTTACCAACTTGGTTAGAAGTAGAGATTTTGTTCTTGTTCAAGAGTTCCAAGATCTGCCTGCAATCCTCCTTGGAGAAAGGAAAATTCAGGTTTTCCTTAGCATCTGGCACGGTAAGTACATGGTTACTTTGGCTAGAACTTCCAGCAGCGCTTTTCTTTTGTGAAAATGCTCAGAATCATGTCCCTTCCAATTGTAGTATTCGCATGTTAAATGTGCACGGCATAATTTTGTGGAATGGTTGTCTTTACTGCAAATGTCGCACCATCTTATGACATTGACAGTTTTCTTGTTGCGGGCAGGGGCTCGTTCAGGGGCCCTTGCAGAAGCTCTCTCAGTGTCACGGCTTGGCTTGTGAACCAAGAAAGTTGCTACATCTGAGGTCTTGTTATGGCTTGAGGCTTGCACTTGTTTCTCATGGTGTAGTGCCATTGCATATGCCTTATTGACACTAGGATGAGGATCGATAAAGATAATATTACTCTGCAAAGCATCATAACTATCATCAAGTCACATGAGGAATTTCATGGCTTGTTGGTTCTTGACATACTCACCAAGTTTCACTCCATCTTCACAGTTACATAATGTAAGGCCACACACCGAGTCCCATTCGCCCCACAAACTCTTGAGCTGTGTGTAGAATGTTGTCACCGAGTCTGAACCTTGTAGACACGCACAGATAGCGTTCTCAAGATTGAATAATTGCACCATGTTTGTCTGACTAAATCTCTCTTTAAGTTCAGTCCAGATTGCCCGATTGTCTTGCAATGTTTAACACTTTTGGAGATTTCTTTCCACATGGAACCGGTTAGCCAAGTCTTGACTAACGTATCACAACGATCCCATTGTTGTTGCTCATCATCTTGAGCAATTGGTCAAGTGCTAGAGCCATTGACAAAGCTGATCGTATTCTTAATCATCAAATCCATACTCATGGATCCAAGCCATTCATCATAATTGTCCTCCATCAACGCTTGAGGGACAAGTATAGCCCCTGGTTGGTTGGAATGATGGAGATAGAGAGGGTGATTAGAATAATCCCATGGTTCAGGTGTGCGTGCATAAGGCCCTGAAGGAGAGGCTGCTGCTGCTCTTTCAAAATTTTCTCCTTCAATAACGCTAAAGCTTTCTATTCATCACTGTCCATGGCTGAATTGGTTTTGCCGAGAGTAGAGATGAGATTTTGGTCGAGGTATTTAGGGTTTTATCGAGAGATAAGAGACTTGATCAAGGTTTGTAGGATTTGCCGAGAGAGAGGTTATGTTTTGGTCGAGGTTTTAGGCCGAGGGAATACCATAAAGAGTTTTTATTTTGTGGAATTGTAATTCGCATTCATCAAGGACTGCTTACAGGATATATATATATATATATATATATATATATATATATATATATAACTTGATCAAGGTTTGTAGGATTTGCCGAGAGAGAGGTTATGTTTTGGTCGAGGTTTTAGGCCGAGGGAATACCATAAAGAGTTTTTATTTTGTGGAATTGTAATTCGCATTCATCAAGGACTGCTTACAGGATATATATATATATATATATATGTACAACATCAAACCCTAACAACCTATATATATATATATATATATATATATATGTACAACATCAAACCCTAACAACCTATTATGGTAATCCCTAACTGATATGGACTACACCGAGATTTCCTAGCTAGAGTAGGAAAACTACATTCTGTTTCCTGCTCATCAATAGATCAGATCCTCTCATCTTTTACTTGAATGTTATCTTCAATATTTAGATAAGCTCACTTATTCAAAACAAGATAAATTAGTGTAAAAAATATGAAATCTTGCATAGTAAATAGGCATATTTTACAAAACCTAAAAGCATGATAAACTAAATTATTTCCTTGGTCGTTGTTAGGAAAGCAAAGCATGTCATATGCGCCTCTGCTAGCTATCTTCTTGGATTTTGAGGGGTTTTTGTTTCTTTCCCCAATATGTCGACCTCTTTTCTTTTTTGTCTCAGTTTGGCCCTGCAACTCCTCTTTAGTCACCTAAATGTCTACAGAGACTTGAAACAGATTCAAAGATCAACCTGAGTTAGCTGACAGTTTGGCCGGGCCGGGAATGGATTTCTTGAATAAATCGGACATAGGATTTTTTAGCTTGGAGGGACATAGGATTTTTCAGCTTGGAGGGTGATTTAGTACGAGATGGTGGTGAAGAATTTGCTAAGGTTCCACAGCACTATTGTCCTCAACCTCTTCATTTTCCTTATGAATATAGGAGTAGTCCGAATCACTGCAGACCCCCAAAAGCACATTCTCCACCCCCGAGTTAACCATTCCACTTTTATGTATATCAGAAATCCTCATGTACCCAAATTAACATAAATTGGGAGAAGTGTGGCAGCTGTCAGCTGATGATATTTGTTCTTTGTAAACCTTTGGTTGTCGTCTTGAATCTTGACCAGAAAAATCAACTATGTATATAATTACGTTGAGTACACATTTGAGTCAAGTGAAATAGATGGGCAAGTTTTTACTACTACATGCACTTGTTAAAGCATGTCTTTCCTCTCGAACCATTTCGTTGCAAGAGCTAAATCACACGATCCTTCCAAGTAATAGAAGCCCCAACAAGGACAGATCTCAAATATCACATCTGCCCACCATTGTGTTCTGAAGATTCTGCGCAGGTGGGTACAAACTCATCAGATCGGCCACGCAGGAACTTGTACCGTTTGTCCATTTCCGGTGACAAACTTATAGTCTGTACCATCTGCATGTACAAATATACCAAGACCCTAAATGATGAATACCAAACCATATGACGGCAAGGAGGTCATTCTACAAGTACTAGCCTCAATCCTAGGTGGACAGTGTTTGTCCATGTACCTCCTTTTAGTCCTCATTTCTCTTCCCGTTGTCATGTCTTGGTTCGTTTTCTTCCTCAACCTCACATCTTCCTTTATATAGCTTCGAACCACAGATAATATCTGATTGAAGTTAAGTATAGCAATAAGAAAATTTACATTTGGAAAATGTAAGTATAACATTTACCTTTAAGCTTTCACTTGAGGTATTCCATATGCTAAGATTTGTAACCCCTATTGAAATTGACATGTATGGGGGATCAGTGCATAAATATGCACCTTTATGTTACTTTTTAGTGCTCATATACTTATTTTTTGTTACTTATTCAGCAATTCTATGCTACTTTAGCATTTTGTAAGTATTTTGAGTCAATAATTTAGAAAAAAAAGTAAAATAGGTGTTTAAAGCTGAATTTGGGAAATCTTCCTGTACAGGTCAGTCAACTTCGACAGATGATTGAGAGCAGCTCAGAATGAACCACAAAATGATCCTTATATGCTCGGAAAGCCTTGAATGTATAGTTTTCGTAGCTTTTATCATGTGCCTAAAGGAAGTTATGGTCATTTTAGTACACGGATGTCAGTCTGCTCGGAAATTGGTCTTTGTGGAGAAAGATGTATTTTGAAGCCCAGACCAATCCATGAGGCCTAAGGACAAATTTAGCTCGAAAATATGGTTAAATTTGATGTTCTTATGAGAATTCCATGTAAAATAGAAGAGGGTTAGTTTGTTTAGGAATAGCCCAAAACCTAAGAGGAAAAGGACTAGCCCAATTCTTGAACTATAAAAACTCTTTTTAGGTTTAGAAGGAGGGGGAGTTCGGCAAAAAAAGAAATGAGTAGCAGAAGTTTGAGGGAAAAGAAAAGAAAAATCAGAGTAAGGAGTAGTAGCCAAGAGGAGAAAAATCAAGTTGTCTCAGTTCGACTTGTCGAGCTGACGCCGATTCTTCTTCTTCTTTCTTCATCTTCTTTCTTGTTTGTATCAACTCTATGTTTTGTTTTGATTCTTTCATTATGATTTGTAGTAGCTAAACACCTTGTTAAGTGGTTGTTTGAGGCCCCGTACATGAAGTCTTTTTGATACATATTATTTAACCTAATTGTTCATGCTGTTTTGAATGAGGTTTCTTTCTCTGTGTGGTTCATCGATGAAGTCCTTGTTTGATTACTTTGGTGCGCAACTTAGTGTGCATGCTAGGATTCTATAGTCATGAGATATGGGCGACTGAAGATAATTTCTTCCACCTAATTCTCTACGGTGATACACTGAATATATTATTTCGTCGGGTGATTGAAACCCTAGGTCTAACAGGACACGCCCATAGTGTACTTGTGAACCCTTGTAGCTTTTCAAACCTTCTCTAGATCTTAATGCTTGCTTCTTTGTCAACCTTGGGGTCCATGACTATGGGTTCATAGAGAGATAAATGTGGGGGAGGTCCATGACAAACCTGCATAGGCATAAGGATTAGAAAATAGGATGTGGTTGTAACGATCAACCCTTCTTGGGATCTTTCATTCATTTGATGTGTGCATTAGGTTAAGTATGTATTAGAGAGACGGAATGGCGGTGGTGGATTGCAATCCTCTTAACTCGTTCATCATATAGTTTAAACAACTTGTATTCATTAGCATATTTACTTTCAGGATTTATTTTCTGCATTCAGCAATAGCTTGACCGATTTATTTTGGTAACCAAATCAACTCTGAATACTCTCAATTTTAGTGTGGTAGTCCGCCACTGTGTCTAGTTTATTGTGTCAAAATTTCATGATTTTTGGTTGAGTCTAGATCACCTAATTAATTAGATTTATGTCTCTGGGTCGAGTCTGCCAGATTTCTGTTTTACGTGTATATTCGTGTTTTAAGTACTTAGTTTTATCAATCCTTTATAGTGGACCCCTATTTGTCATTCTACTACATTGACATATTTACAGAAGGAATATGATATATTTGATAGGTGGTTTTATGCTTATCAAAATTGGTGTCATGTCGCTGGGATTGTTTAATTCTAAGTCTTAGTTGTGTCTTTTATTTTTAGTTTTGTGTTGTTTAGTTTTCTTTTTCTTTTGAGTCTTACATTCTTTATTGTGTGCAGGAGTTTTGTGTATGCGTACTCGTCACTCTACAAGCTCTGAGCCATTGCTACTTGATCCAGAGATTGAGAGATCAACAAGACAAAATCGAAAGCAACATAGATAGCAAGGGAACTCAAGTAATAGTGGTGGTGAAGATGTTGAAATCGAGCTACATTGTGATACAGAGTCAGATACTATGGAACAGGAAGAGCAGTGGATTCCTACTCCACCGCCATCACCGCCACCATCACCACCACCAATGGCTAACCATAAACTTAGAGAGTAATTCATTCCAGGCACAGGTTCTTCAAATTCGCCAATTGTATTGCCAGAGAACTTGTGGTCTTATTCTATTCCCCCATCCCTTATCTCGAATCTACCACACTTCAGAGACACTCCTTCTAAAGATCCTCAGGACCATCTCAATGAGTTTTCAGCATTATGCAGAATTCAGAAGTCAACAAATGTGGATGAAGATATTGTCAAACTCATTCTCTTTTCTTTTTCTCTAAAGGAGCAAGCAAAGGCGTGGTATAATTCTTTAGCTCTTTTTCCAATTAATACTTGGGACATGATGTGTGCTGCATTCATAAAGGAATATACTCAGCCTCTCGCTCTAAGAATTTGAAGAAGCAGATCAGTACTTTCAGGCAAAAAGATTGAGATGAATTACATGAAGCCTGGAGTCAATTTAAGAGTTTACTTCGAGAATGCCCTCATCATATGTTTGATTTGAACACTTAGATAGAGTTCTTCTATGAAGGACTTGATTCGGTTAACAGGTCCAATTTGGATTCAGCTTGTGGAGGGAATTAATGGAACATGACTGGGACTGAAGCCAAGGAAATTGTAGAGAATCAAGCTAAAAATTTAAGGCAGTTTCATTTCAGAGACAGATCCATGAGGGCAAGTAGAAGATCACTAAATGCAGTCACACTTGATGGAGCTATGGAAAAGAGATTAAGTTGCATGGAGAACGATATTGCTTTGATTGCTAGTGTTTTGAAGGTGAGCAAAAAGACAACGGTTGTTGTCCCTCAAATTGTGTACATTCTATGTTTAGCTTCAGACCATTTAGCAAAAGATTGCCCTCAGTTTAGAGCAAATGAGGAAGTTAATCAAGAGGAGTAAGGGAATTAGTTCTAGAGGCAATCTAACACATATGGTGGGAATAGAGATCATCCACTCTTGAGCTATAGAAGTAACAATATGCTCAACCCCCCAATTGTTCTACCTAGTTTTCAGCACAGACAACCCACTGGGTATGGGCAACAATTTGGCCAAAGACGTGTCCCTCAACAACAGCAACAAGCTCCAGCTTAAACAACCACTGAAAATTCTACTTTGGAAGCACTAATGCAATAAATGATGTTTGACAACAAGGAGAGGGAAGAGAACAACACATTCCGCCAAGAGATAAAGGTCTCCAATCAGTAGTATAGGAAGACAATTGACCTGTTAGAGCGATAAATGAGCCAAGTCCAGCTAACACTTGCTCAAGTCAACCAAGGAGGTCTTCCCAGCAACACTCTCCCCAACCCCAATCCAAAATATGAAGCTCATGCCATGACCTTGAAGAATGGAAAGGTGTTGGGTGAAATGCCCGAGATATAAAAACCAAAAAGAAAGTAGGAAGAGCATGTGATTGAGCAAAATGTGTTTGAAAACTCGCCAGACAATTCTACAAGAACCCCAATTCGACCCGTCGAAAATGCACCTGAGACAGAAAAATTGATAGATTCTAAAGAAGGGTAGATACTTTCTAAATCTTCTCCTTTGATTACTAATAATGTCCCATTTCCTAGAAGGATAAAGAAACAGGTGAAGATTGACAAAGAGAACGAGATTTTGGATATCTTCAAGAAGGTTGGGGTGAACATCCCATTGTTGGATGTTATCAAGCAAATACCGCAGTATGCAAAATTCCTTAAAGACTTATGATCTTCACAGAGAAAGTTCCATGGAACTGAGACTGTGGCTCTAGGAGAAAGAGTGTCTGCTGTTCTTCAACGAAAGCTACCGCCCAAGTTAGCTGATCCTGGACATTTTA
The DNA here is from genome assembly GCA_951800085.1 of Comarum palustre. Classification (NCBI taxonomy): domain Eukaryota; kingdom Viridiplantae; phylum Streptophyta; class Magnoliopsida; order Rosales; family Rosaceae; genus Comarum; species Comarum palustre. The sequence goes on from OX637589.1 coordinate 2,814,840, forward strand.
TGATCCCATGTACTATTGGTGATCAGAGATTTGCTGGTGCTTTACTTAATTTAGATGCTTTTATAAACTTAATGTCATATAATGTATATGACAGATTAAAAATGGGAGATCTTATTCCTATTGGTATAACCATTAAACTTGCTGACTGGTCTAACTATTACCCAAGAGGTATTATTAAGGATGTGCTAGTGTAGGTGGGAGATTTGATATTTTCAGCAGACTTCTTTGTGCTGGAGATGGAGCATGAACTGATGCCCTCAGAGATACCATTGATTTTGGGAACAATATTTTTGAGAACAGCACGTATCAAGATTGATTGTTACGATGGATCATTAAGAGGGAAAGTGGCTGAAGAAAAGATCCACTTCAACATTTATGAAGTTCTCAAACATCCAAATAATAATGATGCTTACTATGTTGTTATATTCACACTTTTGAGAGTTTTGTGTAGGAATTCATTCAGTACTCATTGGAGGAGGATCCTTTGCAAAAAGTCATAGAGGTGGCTGGCAAAAAAGACGTTTCAGAACAGACTTCTCGACCCGTTGAGAAGAATCCTCGACCCATCAATTTTGAGCCTATTTTCGAGATCTCTTCAGTAGCAGACCTTGAGATGGAGGAAGAATATTATGCAATGGAAGAGGCACTCTAATCATTGTCAAGTATGAAAGGTAAACCACCCAAACTCATTCTTCTTCCAGTTTCAACTGACGTCCTTACTCCATCTATTCAGATAGCGCCCAAATTAGAACTTAAACATCTACCCGAGCATTTGAAGTATGTCTTTTTCAATGACGGTGAAACTTTACCAGTCATAATTTGTTCAAAGCTCTCGAGATTGCAAGAAGAAAAGTTGTTGAGTGTTCTTAAGAAGTACAATCAAGGGAATTTGCCCCACCTTGTTTACTCATCGGATACATTTAGAGGAGGGAGCTAAGCCAACCAAAGACTCTCAACGTCGACTCAACCCTCCCATGATGGATGTTGTCAAGAAAGAAGTGATTAAACTCTGCGATGCATGTATAATTTATGCTATTTCTAACAGCAAGTGGGTTAGTCCTGTGCAGGTAGTTCCTAAACGTTCAGGCATTACATTGGTAAAGAATGATGAGAATGTATTAGTTCCTCAACGCATGCAAACAGGGTGAAGAGTGTGTATTGACTACCGAATGCTAAATGCCACAACACGCAAGGATCATTTTCCACTCCCATTCATTGATCAGATGTTGGAATGCTTGGCTGGTCATGCGTACTATTGTTTCTTGGATGGTTACTCAGGGTACAATCAATAGCCATACACAAGGATGATCATGAGAAGACCACCTTCACGTGCCCTTATGACACTTTTGCTTATCGAAGGATACCATTTGGCTTATGCAATGCGCATGTGACGTTTCAAAGATGCATGACGAGTATCTTTTCAGGCATGGTCAGAAAAATCATTGAGGTATTTATGGATGATTTTTTTGTGTTTGGTGATTCTTTTGACTTGTGTCTCCATAGTTTAATCATGGTTCTAGAATATTGTGTGAAAACTAACCTTGTGCTTAATTGGGATAAATGTCACTTTATGGTGGAACAAGATATAGTTTTGGGGCATGTCATATCTGTCAGGGCATAGAAGTAGACAAAGCTAAAGTTGATATTGTACGGACCTTACCACACCCTTCTACTGTGAAGGATGTGAGATCTTTTATTGGTCATGCATTTTTTATCACGGGTTTATTAAGTATTTCTCCAAGTTAGCCAAACCATTGTGTGCATTGCTACAGAAAAAGACACATCATTCGACTTCACAGCTGAATGTTTACAAGCGTTCAACAAGCTCAAGCAGTTGTTGACCACAACACCTATCATACAGGCACCAGATTAGAATCTTCCTTTTGAGCTCATGTGCGATGCATCAGATAATGCTATTGGTGTTGTTCTTGGCCAACGTCCCGAGAGACTTCCTAGTGTCATCTATTATGCCTCCAGGACCTTTAATGATGCACAGTTGAATTATTCAACTAAGAAAATGAGCTCTTAGCAGTGGTTTTTGCTCTTGAAAAGTTTAGATCTTACTTGTTAGGAACTAAAGTTATAGTATATTCTGACTATGTTGCGCTGAGATATCTAATGATCAAACAGGATGCTAAACCAAGATTGATTAGATGGATGTTCTTGCTTCAAGAGTTTGACATTGAAATCAAGGACAAGAAGGGTTCTGAAAATGTGGTGGCAGATCACTTAAGTAGACTCGCCCATGGGTCTAATGCAAAAGAGGATAATCTCCCTCTTAGAGATAGCTTTCCAGCTGAGCGGCTCTTTGTTGTTCAAGATGTGGCGCCATGGTATGCTGATATTTTCAACTACAAGATAAGTAATTCTATTCCATGAGATTTCACAAGAGCACATAAAGATAAGCTTGTCAAGAATGCCAAGCACTTCATATGGGATGAGTCATATCTCTGGAAGCATTGCACATGCCATCTTTCGCAGGTGTGTACCAGAGTTTGAATTTCAGTCTATTCTAGCTTTTTGTCACTCACATGCAGGTGATGGACATTTTGGAGGAAAGATGACAGCTCTAAAGGTGCTTGAGAGTGGATTTTTTTGGCCAACTATATTTCATGATGTGCATGTCTTCTATAAATCTTGTGCTAGATGTCAAATGACAAGTAATCTCGGTCCAAGAGACCAAATTCCTCAACATCCGATTCTTATAGTTGAAATATTTGATGTGTGAGGTATTGATTTCATGAGACCGTTTCCAAACTCTCAAGGGTATTTGTATATTCTCCTTGCTGTAGATTATGTTTCTAAATGGGTGGAAGCTACAGCCACCCAGACAAATGCTTCTAAGGTTGTTCTCAGTTTTCTTAAAGGAATATTCAGCAGGTTTGGAACACCTAGATGCATTATCAGTGATGGAGGATCTCATTTTTGTAACAAGACCTTTGATGCTTTGCTTAGACGATATAGTGTAACTCATAAGGTGGCAACGCCTTATCATCCTCAGACAAGCGGGCAAGTGGAGGTATCAAATAGAGAGATAAAGCAAATCCTTGAGAAAACAGTTATCCAACTCGTAAAGATTGGAGTCAACACTTTGATGAAGTATTGTGGGCTTACATGACAACATATAAAACACGTATTGGGATGTCTCCCTATAGGTTGGTGTATGGAAGCTTATCATCTCTTGATGAAACTGGAGCACAAGACATATTGGGTTGTCAAGCGGTTCAATTTCAACATAGATGAAGCAAGCTTGCATAGGAAATTGCAACTGAATGAGTTGGATGAAATCTGACACAATGCATATGAGTCAAGTAGAATATACAAGGAAAAGACTAAAGCTTTTCATGACTGAAATATCAAGAGGAAAGAGTTTGTTGTTGGTCAGAAAGTTTTACTCTTCAGTAGTCGTCTTTGCTTGTTTCCAGGTAAGCTTAAAAGTAGATGGACTGGACCTTATGTTATCACTTATGTTTTTCCTCATGATGCTAGAGATTGTGAGTTCAAAAACAGGGAAGACATTCAAAGTAAACAGACATCGACTCAAGCCCTTCTATGAGTCGTTTGTGAAGCATGTGTTTGAGGATGTAGACCTTGAGGACGTGCCTCCTATTGAGAAATGATTGGATCTGTCGTCTGGCTGAAGACATTAAACTTAGCACTACTTGGGAGGCAACCCATGTGGATGGAGAAGCCTGGCGACCATATTTGATTTCTTATCTCTTCTCCATTACATTATTTTTCTCCACATAGTGTGATTTTTGTATGAAATGTATTCCTTGTTATACTTGTTTGATGTATTGCATAGTTTAATTTAAGTTATTACATTGAGGACAATGTAACTTTAAGGCTATATCATATATTTAGTGTCTCAAATTTTTTGGTGTCAAATTTTTGAGTTTCTATTTGTTTTTTCTTTTGTGTTTTAGAGTTTTATATGAAAAACAAAATACAAAATAGAATAGTGTCAAAAGAGTAATACAAAAGAATCTTTCGTTGTTGTTTTGAATCTTAGGAGCCCTTAACTAGTCCATGTATGCTTATATCTTGCGAAATTGTGACTAAGAGAGTAACATGTGACTAAGTTATTTGAGTTTCTTTGGTTAATTTTGATGCATGGTGCATGTGCGAATGTGTAGTGCATGTAGAAACGAGTTAACATGATACAGATTATGAGCATGCATAGACATTGTTGAGATTCATTTAACCTGTGAGCTTTTGAGCCTTTATGTGAAATTCATACTTTCATTGTTAAGTGTCAATTGCTTACAACACATTAAGTTAATGGACTAGATATAACTAGAACTTGCTCTTGTGATTTTAAAAGCTTATAGTCAATATATGCCCTGATTGTGGAAGTGATAAAGGAATTTAGGATCTACCAACATTACCATATGAAACATGTGTCCCAACGTTGTTTACACTAGTTGTGCACCTCTTAGTTAACCATTTTGAGCTTATATGTTTAGCCTTTTTTCATCACTTACATAATCCAAATCTTGAACCTTAGATTAGTTGTATTTGTACCTTTGTTTTAGAACTTTGTAGAGCTATACATGAGACAGGTATATGAAGACCAAGGTGATAGTTTGTGAAGATGATGCAAAAGAATAAGTGTGGGGTTCTTGATCGGATGTGTATGATGAAAACAAAAGCCGAACGAGAAAAAAAACGACAAGAAAGTAAAAAAATTTACTTTGAGGTGTGTTATCTTGATACCCAAGGTTAATTGTTGATGAAAATAATGAAGTGAAGGCCCAACAAGATGAAAACTGGCCACAATAATGACACAATGGTGGAGACATTCAATGGTTGTAAAGTTCGAGAAAATCTCCTATTTATGGTGCTCTACTAAGTTTTAGAACTTGTTTTTGAATTCCATATCATTTTATTCTATAAACCCATGAGCCTAGCTTCATTATAACTCTTCGAAAGTCCTTATTGATCCTCAAGATGGGCAATCTTAGATCTGTGGAGATTAGTCACAAGAGTTGAGCATATGGTTTGGTCAGTTTGGCAAGTAATTGAGTTAAGTAAAAACCTTATATATATGTTGAAAGAAACACTTATGAGAGCATACCTATGTGCGGTTGAATCTTGACTTGTTTATTGCATTAACCTTGATTATGTCTGTGTCCTACATGTTACATGTGTGCTACGCATTGATATTAACCTTCGAAAGTTTGTGGAGAAAACTGAAATATCATGTGATCTTGGTGTTACAAGATTAAAGAGATTGCTGAGACAAAATGTTAAGGGCATAAGAGTTTTGTCATTTGTGTTATTGTTGAGTCATTTCAGAATCTTAGTTTAGTATTTTGCTCGAGTACTAGCAAAAGATAAGTGTGGGGTTCTTGATCGGTGTATAAATATGCACCTTTATGTTACTTTTTAGTGCTCATATACTTATTCTTTTATTACTTATTCAGCGATTCTATGTTACTTTAGCATTTTGTAAGTATTTTGAGTCAATAAATGAGAAAAGTTCCTTATATGCTTGGAAATCCTTGGATGTCTAGTTTCCGTAACTTCTTCCAGATCTGCATTGTCATGTATCTAGAGGAAGTTATGGGCATTTTAGTACACGGAGGTCAGTCTACTCGAAAATTGGTCTTTGTAGAGAAAGTTGTGTTTTAAAGCCCAGACCAATCCATGAGGCCCAAGGACGAATTCAGCTGGAAAATATGGTTAAATCTCATGTTCCTATGAGAATCCCATGTAAAATAGGAGAGGGATAGTTTGTTTAGGAATAGCCCATAACCTAAGAGGAAAAGGACTAGTCCAATTCTTAAACTATAAAAACTTTTTTTAGGTTTAGGAGAAGGGGGAGTTTGGCAAAAAAAAGAAGTGAGGTGCAGAAGTTTGAGGGAAAAGAAAAGAAAACTCATAGTAAGGAGTAGTAGCCAAGAGAAGAAAAATCAAGTTGTCTCAGTTCAACCTGTCCAACTGACGCCGATTCTTCTTCTTCTTCTTTCTTGTTTGTATCAACTCCATTTTTTGTTTTGATTCTTTCATTATGAATTTTAGTAGCCAAACACCATGTTAAGGGGTTGTTTGAAGCCCCGTACATAAAGTCTTTTTGATACATATTATTTAACCTAATTGTTCACGCTCTTTTAAATGAGGTTTCTTTCTCTGTGTGGTTCATCGATGAAGTCCTTGTTTGTTTACTTTGGTGCGCAACTTAGTGTGCATGATAGGATTCTATATTCATAAGATACAGGCGACTGAAGATAATTTCTTCCACCGAATTCTCTACAGTGACACACCGGATAGATTATTTCGTCGAGTGATTGAAACTCTAGGTCTAGCAGGACACGCCCATAGTGTACATGTGAACTCTTGTAGCTTTTCAAACCTTCTCTAGATCTTAATGCTTGCTTCTTTTCAAACCTTGGGTCCATGACTATAGGTTCATAGAGGATAGATGTGGGGGAGGTCCATGACAAACCTGCATAGACATAAAGATTAGATAATAGGATGTGGTTGTAATGATCAACCCTTCATAGGAACTTTCATTCATTATGTATGTGCATTAGGTTAAGTATGTGTTAGAGAGACGGAATCATGGTGGTGGATTGCATTCCTCTTAACTCATTCATCACATAGTTTAAACAACTTGTATTCATTAACATATTTACTTTCAGCATTTAGCAGTAGCTTGGACGATTTTTTTCGGTAACCAAATAAACTTCGAATACCCTCAATTTTGGTGTGGTAGTCCGCCACTGTGTCTAGTTCATTGTATCAAAATTTTGTGATTTTTGGTTGAGTCTAGATCACCTAATGTCGAGTCTGCCAAATTTCTGTTTTATGTGTATGTTCGTGTTTTAAGTACTTAGTTTCATTTATCCTCTACGGGTAATGACCTCTATTTGCCATTCTACTACATTGAGATATTTACAGAAATATCAACAGGCAGTACAACTTCAATGGAACACAAAGTCATCAGCTTCAAGGTTGTCCTAACTTTGTACAGGCTAGGTTCCATCCGGTTTGGTTCAGTTCAATTTAGAGCTAAACAATGGATTACAAATATTAACCTATATATGCTAGAAATTAGAATTTGGAGCTAAACTCATCATCTCCAAATTCATCCTCAACTAGGCCGCCATCCTTAGATAGTTTCTTCTGGAACTTTTATTCAGAACTGAGAACAAGAGTGAAATTAGGGTGCAGTTTCTCAATATTTATATGTTTGTATATTAAAAGACAGTCATGAGAAATATGAGGGACAGAAATGGAGCAGGCATGATTTTTTTTTCGTCATTATATTACACGTTTGGTGTTGTCACGGAATGATCTTGTTAATTTGACCACATTTGAAGCACAATCTAGCCTCGTGACTTGACTTATACGTGAAATCTTTTGTAGCCAGGTTGCTGGTGCTTCTTGATTCTCCAATGTGGTTCTTTCAAGACATGACCTTTGTTTATTTAGTATCCAACAAGGCTAGGAATCTTGTAGAAAATAGTAAAAATCACCAATAGATACAAAAGACACATTAGGATATTCAGTCCCGCTCAGGCGCGGGAGCCGTTTGCGGAACGGAACGGGACGATCGAATGACAGTCGTCCGATTTTTAATAAATTGATCATGTCCGTTTAAGTTTGTTTAATCCTGTCGGTTGGATCAATTCATTAAAGATCATACGGCTGTCGTTCCGTTCCATCCTGCAAACTGCTCCCGCGCCTGAGCAGTCCTGTTAAGATATTGGAGGGATTACTAGCAACAAAGCAACAAATCATGCCCACAATTCTCACTAGACGCCATATGTTAGCTCTTCTGAGAACACAACTCTCTGACACTTGGAGTGAATTGAGGATAAAAAGGGATTACAAGCCGGAACTAATATATTAGAAAACTTACCTTAATTGTTAAAGCCCCTTGAACGTTACTTAGGGGGAAGAATGAAATATACTTGGTATATAAGACACAAGGCTTTGCTTCATATAGGGAGTAGAAAGCTACACTCAAACCAGGAATCCTCTACAAAGTTAAAGCAAACCAAAACCTGAAGCTCAACCTTGCTCGATCATGGAAATCCCAGATTGTCTCTTTCCTTATGTTAATATTAGTTCACCCACCAGTCCTGCAAGTATGTGCAGTCCTCACAGTAACCTCTGCTTCTACAGTGTTCCCAGTAGTCCTACAGGAGAACCCTCAAGTGATACTAGTAGCCCATTTGGTTACCAAACTGATCTAAATGAGTGCCCAACACCAATGTCATACCACGACGCCAATTCCTATATTGATGATGACTTTGAGTTTGATTCCTGTCGAAGTTTTAGTCTAAATGTTGGTGATCAATTAAGCCAGAACTCGTTTGGCCTCGATAGAAAGCCAAGGCAGAGCGGGGATTCGCTTCCCACTATGGCATTTGCCGAGGAGCTTTTCTGTGATGGGAAAGTCATGCCGCTGGCACCTCCACTCAAGCTTCCGCCGCGGCTTCAGAGGAAAAGAAATGAAAACCTGGCAAGCCAAGAAGGGGCTAGTGCATCTGTCCCTTCTTCTCCAAGCAACTTTGTGCTTAAGTTGCCGTTTGGATATAAGAGGTTGTGGAACGATGATTTTGATCCATTCATGGCTGCATTGAAGAATGTCAAGGAGGAAAAGGAGAAAGCTTCGGCTGCTTCACCCTCATATGTTGCAAACAATCAGAGCATGAATGAGCCTGCTGGCGATGATGAACGCTCAACAGCTTCTGCACAACCGATATCGAAAGAAATGGGGGGACAAATTGTTGCAAAGAGGCAGCTGCCGGAGCCGAAAGGAGTCGAGTTTGCAAGGCAAGTTAGACTTATTCAAATGGGTCAGATGAGTAAGTTGGAAAGTTAGGGAAGCAAAGTGAACGAGAAGAAAAGGCAGAATCAATGAAAAAGAAGCCAACGTTTCCGAGGAAACTGAACTTCAAGTCTGGCAGAAAAGCAAATTGTAAAGAGTAGAAAAAAGTATCTCATCCTCGTCCTCATTCTCAACTGAGCAAGATGGTACTCATGCATTACAAGCCAAGAGGGATACCTTGCTTGGGTTATAATTAAGCAAAGCTAGCTAGCCATTTCTATCATGTAGGCATGTACCGTGAACCATGGTAGCTACGAACAAAGGATTGGAAAAACAAAGGTGGTCCTAAGTAATTTTTCATATCAGGGTGTCAAACCAAGCTGATCGATGGGGTTTGGCACCAGCACTGAAAAATTTCTCTAAGCACTAGGGTTTAAGAAACAGAAGTTGTTAAATTTTTCGTTTTGTTTAGTGTGCATATTGTTGATACTGTGTTTACCATAGGTGCTGTCGTTTATCAATGAACTCGATTTGTGTTGAACATTGAATTCATTGTTGTAACAGAAAAACATAATACACCAGAACTGAAACAAATTTTCCAAAGAACAAAAAAACTGTAACAAATTGCACTCACTCTTTGACATGATCAATGATCATCCAAAGTCCAGTGACATGGATCTGCTTCTGCATTCAAAGGGAGAGAAACTTAAGAAAACAAAACTATCAAGTGCAATAACTCAGAATGTAATGGAATATCACAGAAATACTCATGATCAATACGGTTCTGTATTCCAATACCGTCTAATCAATAACACTACAGAAGAAAAATGAACAGTAAGAACGTCTACTGTAGATTAACAAATAGAATATGATAAGTATGGTTTCAACTTAAGTACTGTAATTGAATAGCTGCTCGGTTGTTACCCCTGACACAACAGCTCTTAATCAATGTTCCGAAAGTAAACTCATTTGGCTTACAACCTTCCTCCAAAGCTCGGCTGCCTCAGCAACTCTATTCTCAAGGAGAAAGCCCTTCATTAGAGTAGTGAAGGTAATGGTATCTGGTTCAACACCAGACTTGAAGAAGTTTGCCAACACAGCCAAACTGGAACCCTATTGGTTCAAATGGCAAAAGCAATTGATGATAATGTTAAGAGTATAGTGGTCAGGAACAATTCCATCTGGTTATACAAAGAAATGGCTCCGAAATAATGTTTCAGTTTGGTTAACAGAAGGAGGAGGACGCATTCCAAAGTAAACAAACTCGAAGCATCCTCGGGATTAGTGATTTTGGGTGGGTGTCTCATGATGGATTTAAAGCTTACATAAACAAATTGTTGAAGAAAACAAGACTAGATCGAAGACAATGCATACCTCCTCTTCCACCTCTGCCGTTGCAATAAAAATAAGAAGCTACCCGCATCATCTCTGAGGCTATTTGAGGAAGACGAAGAAAGCTGCTGAAACCTCCAAATTGGTATCACTTGGTTTTAGAAGATTACTTGGGTTTATTAGTTCCGAGGGCTGCTTCCATTGCGACGGATAAGTGCGGACCAAACGAGGACTTACATGTACCAACGGTTTATTTTTGCAAGTCCTCGTTCTGCAATTTAGCGGTCCGCAATGGAAGCAGCTTGAAGTTCTGAGGTCAGCTGTTTTTAGTTTGGACTAATGTTAAAGGATAGCCATGAATTACCCACGATAGCCATGAATTAGACCCGAATTGGATAACTAAAATTCACAATTAAAATGACGATTATGCATAGTAAAATATTTTAGTTATCGTGGATGTCTGTTTAGACTATGATTTTAAAACATCTTTTCCTTGCTCTATTTTTACATATGACTAAAGCATCAACCTGATTCCGACATAATGGACTCTAAAGAATTTGAGAATAAGTTCCCCCATTTATTGAGCCAACCAAGGCTCAAAGTAGTAATGCTAATGAGGAGCTGATCCTAGCTTCCACTGGATATATTTTTAATTGAAAGAATTTTTTTGAGCTATGAACTGTTCTTAAGGATATTTTGAAAACATACAATGCAATTTCCTTCCAAATTAACATTTCAGTGGAAATAAAGTATGCTAGATTATAAATCAGTTAATGATTTCATATAAAAACTTAATGCGCCTATTGGACATGCTACAATTTTGTGAAAAGTACATCACAGATAATCACACGATATAAAAGACCCTAATAAAAATTTCATCACTTGCACATATATATTATCAAATTTGTAGATATTGGCATATGACGAATAAATCAGCAATATGCAAGTAGCTGAGTAGCATAATCAAAATTTCTTAAATGACAATGTGAGGACAAATAAATGTCCCTAAAAAAATTATGTAAAGTAATAAACAGTGAAAACAAACTCAAAGTAAGGAATAATTACAATGTGTAAGAGGGTCTAGGGGACATGACATGAGCAGTGACCAAGGTTCTAAAAAATGTTAGACGCTAGTCGGGCGGACAACTCTTAAAAGATTAATTGGGGATTAATTGGTTTTCTATTTTTATATTTAATTTATTTTTTAGTAACAAAGAAATATACAAATACATTTAAAATAAGTATTATAATGTCCAAAAATAAAGAAATATATATATATAAGGGTAGAAAAATAATGAAAATAAATAGCATATGTCCTTAAAAGTTAAAAGTTTAACAACAACAATATTAAAGCAATTAGATTCTGGCACAAAATGACATTTGTAATCGGAAAAAGCAACAATAATTTTATTTGTCAAGACCTACCCCGAGTTAAACCTTTTTTTACCAAAAGTAAATCTATGGGGTCCACCTCAAGGGAACTTTTAACCAAAACCCCCTTGAAATACAGACCCGTACCCGAATAGAGTCTCAAGAGTCGATGGACTCAGGGTCCGAACCTTTAAGGGTCCAAACTTTTCTTTTCTCATTGTGTGAACTCATTAGTTTAGTAAAAAATAAACATTATATTACAATCATTAGTTACTATTTTAAAAAATGAGTATTGTAAGTAAGTATAAAAAAGATTTCTAATGTTTTATGTCGTTAGATTTTGAGTTCATAGCTTTAGTTCATGAATTTTTTGAAAAAGAGAAAATAAATTTAAATGAATACTATAGTTTAAGGGCCTATTTTTAAAAGTTCAACTCAGGTCTGAAAATCTCAGGTCCGGGCATGTTGAAATGGACAACCATACCTGCAAACCAACTAAGCACTTCCACGAATAATTTAAATCAACCACCAACTCCTGGAGCCATCCTGCTTCCCAAATCACATCTACGCTTCACAAATCAATTCAACTAAACTAAGCTAGGGTAATCAGAGCAAATCTACATAGAAGTAACACCTAAATAAACATACTAGTGACAGCGGATTAGTTGACTATGCTCCGTCTTCTGTAAGCACGACCTCCTCTCAGCAACCGTACAACATTGGGCATTTGAAAACGAAAGGCCCATGAGAAAACATTTAAAAAACGTTAGAGTGGGTGGACGAAAATAATTACTCAAATACCAATGATCATGATAAATTATTTATCTAATGCTCTCCCACATTTTCGTTTTTAAAAATATTTATACGTGCAACACTGGAAGACCCCGAGAGGGTAATTAAAATCAAAAATGTCATGCGAATCTCATTAGCTTAAAAAAATCAATAAATAAAATAGGGGAAGTGGTTCCACCATGAAAATGAGTCTCCCATACTAGGGTCGGAGCCTTTAGGAGGCTACAACATGATATAACGACCCTTCATGGAGAATAGATTCTACCATGACAAAGACCCTCTCAAGCTAGAGTCGAAGCCATTGGGAGCCTGCTAATCCCCGCTCTACTTCCTTAAGTGGGGGGCCGTTGTATGACCCCGCACGTTTTAACCGTGGTTAATGACGAGTTACTGAGGTTTACGTCGCACTCGGTAACTTCGCGAGTGAACGACCGCATTCATTTTTGAGTTTTTCAAAGTTCTTCAAATTCCTCATTTAAAAACTCGATGTCATAGTACGTGTCGACACGAGTCTCCAGGTATTTTCAGAATATTTTTCGGAGATTCCGTCTATTTTCTATGAATTTTCGAAGTTTTCGGTAACTTTTAATTATCAATCCGGTAAAAAGAGTTATACTGTTTTTACCATTTTACCTTTTACTTTTCACCTTCTTTAAATCTAGACTGTTGGATCAATCCTAGATTGAATCTGGTCCGTCCATTTCCTTTTAAATATAGGAGGGAGGTTTGACTTGGTCAAAACACCCCCCCTTGATCAACTCTCTCCCTCTCGACTCCCCTCTCACCCGAGCTCTTTACAACTCCGGCCACCACTAGCCGGCGCACCACCTCCAAACTTCTCCTCTCCTTCTCCTCTACTCATCCCTACCCTCAGCTCGCCGAGGAAGCCACTATGGAGGGAGATCAGCCGAGAAGGGACATGGCGGTCAACGGCGTAACTCCGGCGAACCAGGCGGCGTTAGGACGCGTGACTGGTATGGTTGTTCTCCCCTCTTCTTCTTCTTCTTCTTCTTCTTCCTTTTCCTGCCCTTGAACCTTTGATTCGAGGCTCAATCTAAGAATCCTTGTTCTACTGTTTTTTCTGGGATTTCTGCATCTCTTCCGGCCACGGCATATTTGGGATTCTAGGTCGCTTTTCAAGCTCTAGGAGGCTTCGTTCATCATCCTTGGACCGCTGGTAAGCCACCTCTCCCCAAGAATCAGATTTGGTCAAGTTTTGGTGTTTTCTGGGTTTTTTGGATTTTCGACAGAATGTTGAATTTTGTGTTTGTTTGTGTTTTTGTGATGTTTTTGTGGTTTTGGAGTTGAAGAGTAAGGAAGGAGAGTGGAGGTAGGGCTGAGGAGGCCACTTTGATGCCTTATGGGTGTAGAGATCACTTCCGGCAAGACATTGAATCCAATGAGGAAGGTGAGGAGTTTCTGTCTTGTTTCATGTGTTTGGATGTTTGATTCACAATTGAGTTTGTCTGATATTTGGTTTGGAATTAGTGGAAGGCAGTTGCAGCTGAGGAGCTGCCTTTGGCAACAAGGTTTGGTGTTTGGATGTAGAGAGCAATTGTTCGGGTGCCGAGAATAGATTCTCGGGTGTGAAAAGTGAATCCGAGTGTAGCTCATCATTTTTACTCGAAAGGTGAATTTCTAGTGTTTAACGGATTGTTGGTAGAGTTGTGGTCCGAGAATGTGTGTGTGGTTTGGTTAGTAATGAGCTAAAGTTAAAATAAAAATGGACCGCTCAACCTCTACATTCACCATTAAGAACAAATATAATATTTAAATATTATATGTAAAAGGAGAAGGAGTGAGAGAGAAAGACCTACACGTGCAATACTAGAGCAAAAAAGTTCAAAATGATTACATGTATATGAATATAATACATTACATAGAAGTATGTATGTTATTTATCAGTGGGGCACACATGAGACATATGTGCATGTAAAATTGCGTGTAAAAGATTTATGGGGCCATACTCCACTAAAAATGCGTGTAGCTCCACCTCTGGATATGACTTGATCCGCAAGTAAGAATAAACTATAATATTCACTACATAAAGAGGTCAACGACAAATGAGAAGATGACAATCAACTTATCAACAAACAAACCTTTGCATCTTGCAAACAAGCTTCCCTAGAAGAACCTCTACCAAAAAGATTCAATGGGTTTTTTTATCTCATCAAAACCCTATCCGTAGGCATTCCCCACTTCTATCTCACCAAAGCCCTATTCGTCGGTAATTCCCGCAGCTACCTCACCAAGCTTCGTCCATGAGCGAACAGTCCACCACCACTTCACAAAGACCTATCCATAGGCGAATTCTCGCAAAACCATTGGTAAAGTGAATAACTCTAGCAAATATCCTAGTTTGTCAGAGAACCCTTTGGCAAACACATTGTAGTCCTGATTTATAGCTCTGCGCATCCACACCGGTCTGAGTAAGAAACGTCTGCTTCACGTAAGGTGGAGAAAAATCCTATTTGCTCCTCAGCTAGGTCTGTGAAGAACCTGAGTACTGGCCTGCTCAGTGCCCATTCGTCAATCATTTGAGGAGAAGCTAGAAGACGAACAAGCCCAGAAAAGAAGGTTGCATTTAACCCATAGATGCTGGCACGCTCTAAAGCTGATTGTTCGAAAATAATCATTTTCACCCTAAAAAAAGATTTCTAGAGTATGGAATACTTTTCCAAGCATAAGAACTACGACCAATTTTTGTGACATTCCCGAAGTCCTTAAGCTTTAATGAGCTTGACCCACCAATTATTGGGTCTAGCTTTGTAATACATGATAAGAAGCTCACAGGTAGGATTGGTAGATGTGATTATATGATTACTTTTTGTAATAGTAAAATTTCATTTCAATCTCAAATGTTAGAGAAAACACAGATACATACCAACACAGATACATACCTTTCTTTACCCATAATGGTAAGTTAGAGGACTTGGTATGCTAACACCACCTTATTTTACATGAAGCTCATCTAAAAAAGAAAAACAAAAACAGCCTATAACCTATGAAAACATAGAAAATAAGCAATTATTCTGAAAAATAAAACATTTTTTAAACACCTTAGGGTTTGAGCCTAGGTCCAGGTACATAGGCCCAGTGTTTGGCCCAACGTCAGTCCACCCTAGATGCACCTTAGGGTTTGCAACAGCCGCCACTGTTCCCATGTCACCATGAATCTGGCCACCATCGCGTCTACCGCCTTTGTCAATCCTGCAGTAGTCAACACTAACAGTACACAAAACCTCTCCATGGCCCGAATCTGGAGCAGTATTTCCATATCCCGTCATCGGTGTCAACAAATTAACTATCAGCTTTGTCGACACCATCCCAAGCACAATCACGATAAAAGAGAATAAACTTAAGACTCATCGCGTTATCACTAGCCACACTAAGTCCACGACAATCATCTCTCGATGTCTTGACGGTCAGTCAGAGCCTTTGTAACTTCACAGGGAAACCACCAGCCACGTCGCCGCCTTTCTCTTCCAGTCCTTGAAAGAACAATCGAGCAGCCCTGTAAAAAAGCTACCGCTTCCATTCGAAACTCAGATTGGGTTTTGAGATTACTAGGTCTCTTATCTTCTTAGAGAGGTCGCATCTTCCTTCCCAAGTTAAAACTTGAAATTAAAACTAAAGCCCAAAGTGGGCCAATTACCATCCCGCTAGCCCAAGCCTGGAATGTACCCAATCCTTCTCTCTTAGCCCAATACCGAAGCTGCACCTGCAACACATTCGCGCCTACACCAAATATGCCGGTTGTCCACCCACGTCGGACCTCCTCCCCCAGCGACGCATCTCCACCTACCAATTCCATCGCACTTTCATGTAGCAATCCATCGAAACCCCTTGAAGGTTTATATGATTACATTCTGAATTCCAAAAGATAAATGGTTGGTTTGATACTTTGTAAACTCAGATATGATCTAGAGCTTCTACTCTTTCTAGCAAGACTTACCATAGAGTAGTGTTTTGGTTGCAACAGAAGCATTTGTGTAAATTCATAATGGTTAGAGTGATTTGCAAATGTGAATCGTAGTGAATCTACACACGTAAGTACTAGTATGAGATGAAAATATATACCTGGTAATCGTTGAGGGGAAGCCTTGGGAGGACGAGACACGAGGGAGGGATGCCTTTAAAAGGCGGTTGTTGTTGTTGGGAGAGAGATGTTGGTGATTGCTCATTTGGGTCTTGAGAGATTTGAGAGGGAAGAGGCTTTGAAGGTGTTGATAAAAGCATTGCAAGTAGCAGCAACCATTAGAGTAAATGCACTCATTTTAGATGGGTTGGACCAATCCTCAACCCGAGTTAGTTTACTATTCATACAAATCAGTTTTTGGTCCTTGGTTTGACGATACACTAATGAGACCAATCCGAGGACCAATTACTATTCATCTTTTATAAATATGTTTTTTTATTGATAAACAATTAATGTTATTTTATTTTATTTTATTATTAAATTCAATAAAAATAATTATTTATTCATGTAATATATATATATATATATATTAAACTAGAATTATCTATAAGGTATGAAACACCAATGTCGGATAGACACGTGTTCATATCAATATCGGAAAACTTGCATACTAACATGATAAGTTACATCATCCTTCATAACATGATTATGGAAGATGATTTTGTCGAGGACGAATTTGAGGAGTCTGAAGAAGAGGATAACTTGCATCCCTCGTTGGCTAGTGTTTATGAATGACCGGTGGATAGAGAAGGTAATGTTATCCGTCATGAACTGGTTTTAAGGGATGGGGAAACCCTACCGGCATTCTTAGATGCCAACTTATAATTACGTTCTGCTTACCTCCACAAGGTGTTGCAAGATGACTTGGTGATTCATATTAACAAATGATTTGCATAATCATTTGATAAAGTGATGCTCTCTTTAGTTCGTCTTTTTTAATTTCACTTGAATAATGTTATATGTGTGTTTTGTTTTGTTTAACTTTAATAATATTGTTTGTGTGCTTTGTTTGTTTCCTTCCAATACAAGAAATTTATTTCACTAATATTAGTTCATAACAAATAGTTGACATTTATTTAATTAAATAAGAAAATATGCATAATACAATCAATTTAACAATTCAAGAATAAAAAAATTAAAACACAATACTCTATTGTGGTGATTGTGGTTCCGCAAATAGAGGTCTATAACAATCCGCATTTGTTTCAATTTTGCTTGTAAAATAAGTATAAATTCGTCGGTATTTATTGTGAGCCATCCGATTTGAATCCTACCATCTTAAATATATGTCAGTTGATTAGTTTTTAAATATGGTACGTTAGATCAGACCTAGCTGGGGAGGGTAGTAGATGTTACATCCCGGTCCTTAAATTATTTTACGATTGGTTATTTTTATCTTCTACCATTTAAAGTAACTGTTTGACCGTATAATGACAGTAAAGTTGACTTTTTAGAGTCAAGAATTTGGAAAAACTTTCTTCATGAAATTGGTAGAGGACGTCGATACGAGTTCGTAGACATATAGCATGCTCAAATCGGAGTTCGTATGAAGAAGTTATGGTCTAAAACGCGAAGTTACTATTTACGGTAAGTCTATAAAAGGAGAAACTTACCGGAAGTAGAAAGTCAAAATCAGAACTTACCCAAATCACTTTCTCTCTCCTCTTTCCAAACCTGAACAGCTGTCTCGCCTTCCAGCAGCCACAGCGCCACCGTCAGATTATCTCAAGCCGCCGCACCATTCTCAAAATGACCGTTTCTGAGTCTATTTCAATTCTAGGTAAGCTTTTCGACCTATCTCACCGTGATTTGTTCAAAATGTTGATTTGTTTGCCTAGTGTACAATGTAAAGTTTAGATCGACATTCTGCCTCCTCAGGTTACCAATTGGTGAGTTCTATATATGGATAGGATTGGTTTTAGGACTACTACTCACACCTAAAGTTTGGTGGATTGATTTGGAGTGTCGAGAGAGAATCGAAGATTTGAAGTTTCGAAGTTTAAAAATTTCGGGTTTTTACATTTTTGTTCGATTGATCTAGTTAGATGCTGAGTTGGCCTTCGAGTTGAACTAAAAAGTTAGTCAAAATGAGGAGACAAAGCTGCTGTTAAAATTTGGTGGCGATGGGAGGCGGTCGGAATTTTGGCCAGAATTTCTGTCGGCTGGCCGGCGGGGGAGCTGCCACTTTTTAGGCAAATTTTTCTATTGAAAAATAGTATTAAATAAGAGGAATTTATTGGTATGAAAATTATAATTTTCGGAGGGGTTTGGTTAGGTTGTGGAATTTTCAATGTTTAATATTATTGGTGGATAATAAAATATTATTCCGGCCATCGATTATTGTCGATTAAGGTTTAAGAAATATATTATGGAGTTCTAAGTTATTGATGAAGGTCGGGAATTTTTGGTTGACAATTTGAGAAGTATAGAGAGGGTGAACGAGTTGTACGCTCACAAATGTATACGCCTATATTATTTAATTATTACTCTAGCATCTGGAAAATTAATATTAATTGTAGAACAAGATGCGAAGAGGCTCGTGTTGTGGACACTTCGCTCGAACGGAATTCAGATTTTCGTCGAGCTAAGGCCTAAGTCTGTAAGTAGACTTTTATTTTAAATATATTGCATGCAACGAGTTTTTATTGAGGTTTTCTTTTATTTATAGGAATTTCCTCGGTGTTGATTTTTATGGTGTTTATGGAAAAATTGGGGATTTAATAGTTTTCAAAAGTAAGTGAGCAGGGAAAGAAGTTTATACCTTTCCCGTGAATTTTAAATGATTTTCCTCGAGTATGATTTTAAATTGTTATCACTATTTTAGGTTATGAAGGGGGATGATATTTTAAATGGAGAAACTTGGCTTTTGAATTTTAATGATTTAAAGTTAAAGTCTGGAAACCAGTTTCGGATGCCTAGGAAAGTTTATAATCCAATGTATTTAGAAAAAGTTATAGATGTTTTGACTTGAATTTTGATTTAATTCACCATGTAGATTTTCAAATATATATATATATGTACGACCATTTCTGAAAGTGGGGGTATTGATGCAGTTCTTGTTTGTATTAATGATAGTAGTGAACAAGGAAATAAAACTGTTGCTAACATGAAATTTCTGTGTTATAGAACTTCGAACTTTATTGTTTATGTCTGGTCTAGTATGAAATATATAATTTGAAAACCCAACACATAATTGAAAACCCAACACCTCTTACCTTCAATCTTCAGTAGTCATTTATTTCTTTAATTCTTGAGTTCAAGGTCAGCAAAGAAAATGATGATTCCAAAAACCTGTTTGGAAAGATTTATGGTCTAGGATTCTTGAACTCTAGGATTTTCTATTGAGAGAAAATATGTAGCACCGTTTATGTAATTTGTATTTAATTGCATGAATATATTGTGATCATTTTTTTTTGCAAAATACGCTGTAACAATTTCCTAAACTATTAGATGTCTAATTCCAAATTTCTTGTCCATCATGCTACAGATTATGTTTCTTATTTCAGTACTTTCTTTATGATCTCCTGAAAATGCGGCCCGCGCAATTGAAGCTGGGGCTGGAGAACTTGCTATACAAGCTATGCAAAATTTTCCTGCAGCACAGCTGCTGCAAAGAAATTGTTGTCTAATGATCTGAAATCTTGTTGTACGAAACTCAGAAAATAGGTAAAGTCAGTTTGTTACAAAATTTCACCCCCTTGCCCACCTTTATCTTAAAAACACGTATACCTATGCAAAACTTGCATAACTTTCAAATGGATTTGCCTCCTTTCATCTTCCTGTGGTATCTATCACTACAGCTCAATCCTTTTGGTTCCCATTATGTTTAGCACATTCTCAGTTGATTTGCCTTCATGCAAGATTGAGCAAGCTATAGTGAGAACTAACTTCAACTTTTTTCCTTGGGCAGAACAATTTTGCTCAATAGTGGTGTTGAAAAAATGCATAAGGAAGGCCAAGCAAACTCATCCAAGCTATAAGGAGGTGCTACAGACGCTTTGAGAGATTTGGGACTTGATGATTACAACTTATATTCTATTCCAACCATCTCCAGTTAATTTTAATGATTGGTTTGGCTTTGCCTAAGATCTGTATTGTAATGATTGGTTTTGAATTTCCCAGTTGGGGGATCTTAATATTTATGAAATTATATTTTCTTTGAGGTCTTTGGAAAAGTTCTTGACCATGCCAAAAGCTAATGTTTAAAACTAAAATATCTTCTTAGCATTAAATGGAAATAGACAACTGCTAATGTTTAGTACCTGTTTGGTGCTTTCAGTGCGGGAAATAGTCATTTCTAATGTAACAATTAACAAGTACTGTGTTTGTTCACCAAATAAAAAGATTGTTCAAATAACTATAGGGATACATTGCAATGGGGCAAAAAATACAGTTTAGAAGATTATAGAAAACCTTCCTCATGCTCCCTGAATTAACACTAGCTAACTACTATACAAGGTTGCCAGACCTATCTGAATTCAAAGGAGTTGCCAATCATCTTCTTCATGTGCGCTTCCATCCGCATCGACATCTTCATTGTTTTGATCTCCACCGTTATCACCCAAACCAGCACCACTCTGGCTAGGGGACCTGGACACATTTTGTGTCTCAGCTGTCACAGTAAACAGTGGAGCACCATTTGATTCATCTGCCAGTTTTGAAGCTCGTAGACAAAAATCATCAAAATCATCTTTGTCACGGCAATAGAATCCAATCGCCAGGGATGGATCAATCGTATCTAAAGGAATGTGGCGTATAACATTGCAGTGGTAAGATGAAGTAGCATCACTATCAACTACCTCTGAATCATTCCTACTCAAATCAACTACAGGCTGAACCTGATGCGGATCAAGGTAAATAGCATTTTCATCTTGCACTCCAATAATGTAGGTTGACACACCCGGTTTGCCACCCATGATGCCAACACTTTGCGGAAAGGTAAATGTAGCTCGCAAGGATGGGATGTACCTGGGATTGAGTTCTTCAAGTCCAAGAACCAAAGGAACCAGCAAAAGAATCGGGGTCCAATCAACCGGAGCTTTCGAAAACTCCAAACAATGTCTAGATGCATCTTCAATACACACAACGGGAGCACCGCCTCTCTCCCCATTTTCGTCTCCAGAAACAATGTAAACAGCCATTGGCAGTGGCTGATCCCGAGCGGCTTCTGCCTCCCTCTGCTTGCACACAAGAGTCTCCCAAGACCGGCACATGGCATAAGGGCCGACCCACGACCCTGCAGCAAGGTTATAACCCCTGCCGGCCTCAATCAAGTTATGAATTGAGAAAACCGCAGCTTCGGAATCACCAAACAGCCGCAAGATCTCAACATACTCTTGTTCCAATCCGCACGACTTGTCCACAGGCCGTCTCCAAGATCTTCCCAGCTTATGGAAAAGCAATGCCTGAGCGACAAGCATCTGGCTGCTCCGAATCATACACCCCCAATTCACATCACTCGTGAAACACTTGGAATCTCCACCCTCAATCGTATCGAATCCTCTCCTGTACGTCATCAAGATCCTCGACGAGAAATCCTGCTCAAACGCTAACGAGTCGGACTCGGACTCGTCGAAATTGTAGCGCACACCGAGAAGCCAAACATCACTGGAGGAGGAGATGGGAGCTGCACGGCTGGACCCAACTACACGGCGCATCACAGCTGCAGTCCATGACCCATCCATCGTGAATCGGCGGATTCGGTCTTTCCAGAACTTGGCTCCTCGGTTGAGTCCCAGTTTGACCTGAGGGCTAGATCCGGAACCAGAACCGGAACCGGAACCGGAACCGGAACCGGAACAGATTGGGGACAAGAGATGTGGAACCCTAGACAGAGAAAGAGACAAGGCAAAGCGTGCGGTGGACTCAACTGAAACTAAACTAGTAACGTAGAGGAAGAGAAAATCTCCGCCCCCGAATTGAGATAATATTCTGTGGGAAACTTGAACCGGGTTATACGCCTCTCTCTGATCTCTCTACCAAAACAATTCGTTATTATTTTCCAAAAGATTTAAAAAGAAAAATCGTTCGTTTATATTAATTTTTTCCCTGTGTCCACCCTGGTGCCACCCACCTCCGGTGTCCGGTGACGATACAACATCTGCTGCAATGTGGAGACAATTTGGTGACATTTCATGGAATGATGGGTAGGACTGTATTATACGATCAGTCCTTTTCAAATAAGGACCTTCTACTTTTTATATCTTAACGCTTATGTAACTAATGAGTAAATTATTTATGTAAAAATTCAGTTAATCTAGTAATGGTGAAGACACTTATAATTGTGTTTTTCTGTTATAAATATTAACGAAACTGTTCGACATAATTCAGTCCATCAATATAATTCAGTTCATCTATTCAATCGATTGATATCACTTACAAGCTCCATATCTCCACAGATAGCCCCTGGTAAAGCAAAAGTGCAGAGCCTTTAACCTAGAGAAGTACCGGGTCATCCATGCCGAAGTCCAATGAATTAAAAAGATCCAATTTATCCATGAAGTCTCGTATCCCACCTGGGTCTCTAAAGTGGTCATGGTCCCTAAGCCCAATGACACCTAACGAATGTGTATTGATTACACCGATCTCAATAAGTCTTGTTCCATGGACAATTTTCCTTTGCCTCTGGTGGATCAAATGGTAGACTCCAAAGCGGGATTCCGAGTCCTCAGCTTCCTTGAAGATTTTGCTGGCTACAACCAAGTTCGGATGGATCTCCCGGACCAAATCCATACAACATTTGTCACGGGCAAAGGGTTATTCTGCTACAATGTCATGACCTTCTGTCTTAAGAATGCAGGTGTCACTTTTCAACGAATAGTCAACGACATGTTCGAGGAAGAGATTGAGGATATAATGGAAGTATATGTTGATGATATGATTGTCAAGATTACTGATGTCAATAGCCATATTGCCAACCTTGATTGAGCCTTCTCTAAAATGTTAACTCATGGCATGTGCCTCAATCCCTAGAAGTGCATCGTAGTTGTGGCCGGAGGGAAGTTCTTGGGCTATATATGGTTAGTGAAAGAGTTATAGAGGTCAACCCTGAGAAAGTCCAGACCATCCTAGATATGCAAACCAGCCAAACCCTGATAAAACGGAACAAGGTACAGAGTCTCATGGGCAAACTTGTGGCCTTAGCTCGATTCATTTCTCGCTTCACAGACAAATGCTACCCCCTATTCCAGCTCCTCAAAAATCAATCCCGAAAACATATTAAGTGGAGATCAGAACATGAGGAAGCATTCAATGGCATCAAAGAATACCTAGCCACAGTTCCCCTGCTGTCGAAACTCATTCTTGGTGAAGTCCTCTTCCTATACCTCGTGATATCATCTACTCCACTCAGTGCCACCCTCACTCGACATGTCAACGACACCAAGCTCCCGATGTATTACGCGGGAATGGATTCCTCGATGCCAAGACCCGGTACCCGGCTGTCAAGAAGCTGGCATTGGCTCTCGTGACCACCACTAGGAAACTCCGACCTTACTTTCAAACCCACACAATACATATCCTTACAAACGAGCCCCCTCAAGAAAAATCTTCAGAAGCCCGAGACCTCAGGATGTCTCGTCAAGTGGGTAGTCGAACTTGGATAATTTGACATGTATTTCAAGCCACGACATGCCATCAAGGGTCAAACTACTGCTGATTTTATAGATGAATACATCCCTTTAGCCATTGATGCCCCGAAGGATGTGGCTCTCTGCGAGAACATCTGGAAACTTTATGTCGATGGCACAACTAACTTCTAACACAGTGGTGCCTGCATCATTATCAAAAACCCGGAAGGAAATGATTAAGAATATTTACTCCAGTTCAAGTTTAAGGCTAGTAATAATATTGCTGAGTATGAAGCCCTGATAGCCGGGATTCAGCTATGTTGCGATCTCAGAGCAGCCCATCTCCAGATATTCAACGATTCCCAACTTGTCGTCAACCAAGTCACATTGGACTTCAAGGCCACTCAGAGCTATCTGAAATCATATAAGGCATTAGCTAGGGCACTTGTCCAACGCTTCAGTTCATTCAAACTGACACAAATCCATAGAGCTAAGAATTCTCAAGCAGATGCCTTGGCTAGACTCACCACTGCTCCTCCCGACACCTCGCCTGCTAGTGTGCACATTGAAACCTTGGACAAGCCTAGTATCTCCAAATATTGTTCCTTATAAATGTATCTTTGTCAAGGACGGTCACCCAAGTGCTTAAATCACTCCATACTGGAGTATGTGGCAACTAAGCGAGAGCCCGGAACCCCATGTATAAGGTCTTGAGGATCAGATATTATTGGCCCACAATTGAAGATGATGCAAAAGCTGTGGTACTTGCTTGCCTGCAATGCCATAAGTTCGTCAACTTTGCTCATCACCCTTCTGTCTCTCTCTCTATTATCCACTCCATGGTTTCCTTCAATCAGTGGGGACTCGACATCACGGGAAAGCTCCCCACAACTCCGAGATAATTAAAGTATGTCATTGTCGACTACAATACCAAATTGGTAGAAGGTGAAGCAGTTGCCACTATCACTACCGAAAGAGTATTTACTTTCTTATGACGCAACCTCTATTGTGGCGTCGGAGTGCCACATACACTTATCATTGATAACGGTACCCAGTTCGACAATGACACTTTCCGGGAGTTCGTATCTGCATAGGGAACTGTCTTGTTCTATGTCTCTCCAGCTCACCCATATACTAATGGTCAGGTAGAAGCCAACAACAAGCTTATCAAGCAAAACCTTAAAAATAAGCTGGAATACCACAAAGGATTATGGGAAGACGTCTCGGGAACATCCATATTATGAGATTGTCGACGTCTCGGGAACAACCATATTTTACTTACAAGACACTAATGGACGCGTCCTCCCCTACCCTGGAACTCGCAACACCTCCATCTCTTCTCTATCTAAGGACTTGCTTTGTTCCTTTTTAATCCATTTCATTTTCCCTAAATGTACGGTTCGCTAGCGACTACCGCCATGTACACCTTACCCATTAGCGGCTTACAGTAATGAAAATATCTGTTATGTTCTCAACACTTTATCTCCTACTCACAATAAACGATCGCGAGACCACGAGACAAAAAACTGACTAACAAGATTCATTCAATATTGCAAGCCAACAACAGATAAAATGTTTCAACCTGACCGTCCAGGAAAATGAAAAAAATGTCTTAAATGGCTAACCACGCCATACATACCAAAAAAACAATGCATAAAAAGAAAAAAATCCTCTCGAGCCTCACTACTTCCTCACCACGGTGTCATCACCCTTTTGCACGCTGTCGTCACTTTTTGCCCCACCTTGGCCTCGGCTTTGGCTCATGCCTCTGGAGCCTTCCTTGCTCTGCTGGGACATAACGGGTGTCCATGTCGTGGGAGCTCGGAGCGGTGGAGGGTGTGGAGCAACAAGGCGAGGGACAATCACAGCTGCTGACACTTGAGGGCGGATACCTACTGGGGGACGAACTAGCTGTGTACACCTGGGCGAGAACTCGGGTCCTGGTCACATTGTTCACTATTATTCCTATTGAACAATGTGTTTTAGGATCTCATTTGATTTTATCTTTCAAAATAAGACCACATCTTCATTCCTCTCAAGAAAATTATGCAGCAGGAGCTATAGAGCGTAAAGAGAGATGATCAGGCTGCACGGTCAGTTTTCACATCTAGACCAAAAATGAGAACACGATTGAATTGTTCTACCTAAATGCTACAAAAGGGCTTAATATCCCCAAAACAAAGAAACTGCATGGAAACTACGAAATTGCAGGTAAAATTGACTTTGTTCTTTCCTTGGACTTCAATACTCACAGCATGATTGACTTGTTCCACCTGATGCTCAAAAGCCTATCCAAGAGACCTCTAATAGACTTCAGATATCATCTCAAAACAACTCCATGAAAACTGAGTTGAGATGTAGGAAAAATGGCATTGTTTCTTCCATGACATGAGGATCGGTGAAACAACTCATACCAATTTTTCTGAGATAATAAAACTCATATTCGAGACGCTAGGGAAAACTAATACTGCAAAATTTATAGCCGATGTTTTAGTCTCGCTCAACATCCTTCCCCTTTTATGTATATTGTATTATATTCATCAGCTCCCTCCATATATAATTCATATCTGCAAAATTGATGGTGGATAAACTCTATACATCATCTTTTCCAGGTTTGTGGTTGTGACCTTTCCAGCTACAACTTTCAGATTTTGCATCATCATCACTATCTTCATCATCACCACCATTTTCAGCTAACTGAAGAGGGCCTTGGGGTGAGCCAGACTGAGAGCCATTAGCCTTTGAAGAGTGATCACAACGATCTTGGGACATCCACAAATCCCCCAAAACAACTACAGATTCATTGGCGGGGGCAGACTTGGCATCTAGAACTCTTCTTGTATGAAGTCGATATTTCTACATTTGACAGGAAAATTTGGTCAGTTTTCAACATTATAGTCGATTATAGTCTTCATAAGTTCTATTTATCATTCAAAAGGATGAATATTTATTAATGTGGTTCCTCAAGAAAAGGGGAAATATGAAACCAACCTGCAAGTGACTCTTCACTTCATCATTCGTCAGGCCATCGACCTGCATAAGTTCTCTAATTTGTTTCGGAGTGGCAACTACAAAAAAATCCATAAACACTTTGAGTTAGATACTACTCATGATGGATACAAGTTATGCATTTATGCGAACAAGTTCATATGTACTAATATCTTCACACCAAAGGACCTATATGGATGCCTAGCACAAAAACATTACTCTAAACACAATAAGGTCAAGTTTAATCATGGATATATTAGGTGGCCACAGTACAGATAGAAAAATACAGCAACTCAAATGACAAACTTCCATCTTCTGCATATCCAAAAACAGTTTCATATAATTCTTAAGTATTCAATCCAGGAATACTACCCAAACCAAAAAACAACACAGAATTGGAAACTCCTCCAATTTGAGTATGTAGAATCTAGAAAAATCAGAAATTTTTTATATCTTAATTTACAAAAACACTTAAAGTAGAATCTCACTAACCTTGTGAACCTCCAAGTTGCTGCAAGGCATTGACAAACTTCCGATGCAACTCCGGAGACCAGCACCTTCTCTGTTTCCGGGAAGTTGGCTGCTGCGGCAAAATCCTCATATTGGATTGAACATTGGCAGTAGAGAAGGAGACCGCCCTTCCACAAGTGGAACTTGAACCACTAGACGCTGATTCTTCCTTTAAATTCTTGACTCCAGGGGTGAGCAGAGACAACCCATGAACTGCCAAATCCTCCCTATCTTCCTTCACAGCTGTGACAGAAAAAGCAGGGTATGCCTTGAATGGCACAAATGCTCTTCCAGCATTCTTATCTCTACATGTCTGAAATGGATCCTCATTTGCTATCTCATTTCTGGCTTCATTTCTCTGCCATGATTTACATATAGAAGAGAAACTCATTAGATATTTATTATCAGATTGTTTCGTTAAGAATCAAAGTTCAATCAACCAATTAGTCTTATTCACCTTAGAATCAATTTCGGAACCATGCTTTCGATCACAAGCGAAATCACTAGTTGGATGAGGATAATTATCAGTGTTCCAAAGCTGAACAGAGCTCACCCAATTCTTCTTATCCTTAGAGACTTTTTCTTTCTTATGGTTATTGGGTCCTCCCGTCTTTTTATCACAATCTTTCTTCAATGGTATGAATTCTTCCAACACTGGTTGAACATGAGGCTTAGCACATTGCATTGCATCTTCCTTCAGAGCTTGAATTGCTGCAATCAACACCAAAACAAAACCAAGAAAAACAGACTCAGAATTACGCAAAACCCCATTCAACAATATCATCAGAAGTTCAAAACCAAAAACCCATTTGGCAAACACAAAAACAAACATAAATTCATTGTCGAGATATATATCACACATTGAGAATATGAGCCCTGTCTAGATTTATAAGGATTTGTGTTACTTTCTCTCTGGTATCAAATTGTTTTGGAGTTGAACCCATACTATTTTATGTAAAAGAACAGGTTACCCAAGTACACGTCTCAAGCACAAAATCACACGAATTTCACGATCACCCAAGTTATTGCCCATGTGTTGAAGCTTAAAAATTCGCTGCGGTGGCGTGTTAAGATATGACTACATCCGGAATATGAGATAAGAGGTTTATAAGAGTTTGGGTCAATTTGCCACTTGATTTATTGGTTTGTTTTGAAGTTGAACCAGACTACTTTATCATCCATCTCCACAATCGAAATGAATCTAAATTTCACCAACCACCCATGAATCAAAAACAAAAACCCATCTCAAAAATCATTACTTTTCTTTGTTCATAAGAAATGAAAAAAACGAAGAACTAACCATCGTTCAAGAGGAACATGCAGAGAGGAAGCTCGCGCTTGAAGGCGTCAATCTTCCTCATCTCCTCCTCCAAACGCCTGACGAAATCGTCAAACTTTGACAGCCTCTCCGTCACATTTCCGATCAAAGAAACCTCCTTTAGGAAATCAGTGATCGTCTTCGGAACAAAACTGGGTCTAAAATCCAAGCTCAGTTCAAGAGGAACCGAACCCATTTTTCCAAAAAAACAAAACAAAAAAAAATAGATAGAGATTTAGATCCTCTCTTTTACGATATTTGGGTTCTGCTATCTCTATGCCTCTGTTTACGTTTGTGCTCTTTGGGTGTGTAAATCAACCAGAGAGAAACTGAGACTCAGAAATACGAGAATCAGAAATAGAGAGAAGATGTATTTATATAGACAACAGAGAGTTGGGTATTTTGGAAATCAGAGAAAACAAATGAAAAAAAGGAATAAAATCAAAATGAAATATGAGCTGAGGAAAGAAGGAAGGAAGAAGATTCCAAGCGTTGGCGATTTTTTGCCTTCTTTTAAAATTTTCTGTTTCGTGACCTCGCATATTTTATCTTTATTTTTTACCTTTTTTGAGTTAACTAGATTTTTGCTTGGCTCCAGTAATTAATTTTTTTACTGCTAAAAAAGTAAGTCATGAATACTGGTATCTAAATTTTTGCCACAGAATCTACAAAAGCATATTGTAGAAGGAGTAATTTAAGCTGCTTTTAATTCTTAGGTAATTTATTGTATTTTTTCGATTTTTTCATTTAATATCAGATTTTAGAAAATTGAATATATAGCTTTTGCAAATTCAAGTGAATCACCTTTTTTGTAACTTTTTTTCGTCTTTTCTTGGTGAGCAAATTAGGGCATTGATTTATCATGGTTTCTAGAAACAAAAAATAATACATGGACTTCAATTCTACTAGACAGTAGATACATGGGATTTATAAACTATATTTGTAAAAAAAACGTACAAAAATAGTTTTATGAATGCTTTGCGATGGTGAATCCTGAGGTTCTGCGTAGCTGTTAGACTGAATCAAGATTTTGGCCGTGATCAACGATTTTCCGACGATATGTGAAACTTCGAACGAGGGGTACTAAACGTATGTCGATGATTAACTAAGGGACCAAAAACGTTAAAAACCCAGACTTTGTTTTGGCTGAATAAAAAAACCCAGACTTCAAGGACTATGCATGATAGTATCTCAAAATACAAATCATTCTGTATTGGACTGTGAGGGTGCCTTGCATAGCTAGAATCATTCGACTCATTTAGCACGCACCAGAATAGTTAGCAAAGGTTTTTGCAGCTACTTGACTAAGATCCACTGTCGCATCAGTGAAGATCCAAAGTGCATGTCAAATATGTCGCCATCGCCTCAGTGATAGCTGTTAGTAAACGATCAGTTATCGCAAGAAAATTCTGAATCTGTCCCCCATAGAGAAGGAGAAGGCGTTGTCCAACAAATATTTTCAAGTGCAATTTCATTTACATTATAAAGTATACGGTAAACTATAATAGATTGTCAAGATTCTCCTTTTTATACCTACTCGACTAGTCTAAAATTTACCTCATTGTTATCCAGTATTAGATGAGTCATCTCACATTTTTTAACAGAGTTTGGAACTCAGCCTATCTTGAGAGGTTCAATCCCATGCTCAGAATAATATTAATAAAAAATAAATAGTACAAGTAAGAGGATAGTGGACTAGACCAAAACCATCCTCAAAAAACAAAACTATAACACATGTACTTAAAAAATTGGCAATAAGTTAGGCAAAAAAGAACAATGAAAGACCTAACATCCACGAAGGAAACCTCTCGCTGAAGCATCATAATTAAGGGCTGATATAAAAAAGAAGGCAAGGAATCCCACCAAAAATCTCAATTAGAAGTCTTATAGTTAGCAAGCCTATCTGCAACGGCCTTGCCCTCACGGTAAATGTGTGAGACATTTTCACATGCATTTGGCTAGCAACAGTCATAGCATTTTTCTAGAGAACTTGAAAATACCAAGGTACCATATTAAGACAATTGAAATAGTGGACAATCAAATTAGAATCAGTCTCAATCCAAATATATATAATTCCAACCCTTAGCGTTAGCAATAGTCACTGCCTCAATGACAACCAAAATTTCGGTATCCATAGTATTTGAAGCTTGTACCTTCATTGAGAAACCCCCTAGGAAGTTAACCGAAGAGTCTTTGAAAACACCACATGCCCCCGCTAGATTAGTACCCTGAAAAGAGCCATCCGTATTCATCCAAGGAGGCTCTGGAGGCTGCCAAGAAATATGATTTTTGTGTTGTCTTACTAAGAGGAGACAGACCCAAAAGCTTAAAAATTGGTCAGTTGGTTGCATAAGGAGAAGCCAACTAGAATGTCAGCTTAGGAAACTCACTGAAACCATTGAGGAAGAAGTGACTAAAGCGTGTTATGTTAAAAATCTCATTGTTGTTTTTATACAATTTCTCTCAAACCATGTACACCACAACAGGTTACAACCCGCAACAAACCAAATGAGTTTAGTAGAGGGACTGAAATCAATTAGCAAAGAGGAGTCAAAGTAATCTGATATGGACATACCTGGATTAAAAGCACGCTGGAAAAGAACAGATAATCTCTTCCACAAGTTCTGAATTCCAGGGCATTCCTAGAAAAGATGGCGAGCAGATTCGGTTGCATTATGACAGAAACACATCTTGAACACAAGAAATGTCTTTGCATTGTAACAACTCATCCGACAAACTATTATTATGCAAAACTTTCCATAAAGTGAGACTTTTCCAAGGTTGGATAGATGGGTGCCATATGTTCTTTCCCCATAAAGACGATGTTGCGTCATTTGTCATCAAGAAAATTTAAATAAATTACACCAATGTTGAGATGAGAAGCAATGGATTGGTGTAGCCAATTATCAGTCCAAAAATTCACTGTGCGACCGTTGCCGATTACCCATTGCAGATTTTGTTAAATGGTGGGCCATAAGATAGAAACCATAGACAAGTCATTATTTTGAAAACGAGAATGCAAAAGAGAGACCAATGGAGAGCATTTGGACATACACTTCCCATCCCCGTTTCAAGAGAAGAAAACTGTTGAACATGAAAATATTTTTTACTCCTAAACCACCGTTATCTTTTGGCAAGCAACAAATATTCGAGGAGATAAGAGCTAAGGCATCTTTAAGAGGATCTCCATTCAGAAAAAATCGATTCCAATGCTGCAATTTAGATAAGAGCTCTTTCGACCAAGCATTAACTTGAAAGCTATAAATTAAGAGACCCTGAACTATTGAATTAACCAATTGCAATCTTCCAGTTTGGGAGAGAATATAACCCTTCCAAGCACTCAACTTGCATCTTACCATGTCTGCAATTAGGAGAAGAAATTCAGCCTTAGGGCTGCCAATAAAGATGGGGTGGCCAAGATAAGTGATTTTTCCTCATTTGACGCCTAGTTTGGGATCACTCTTTCCACTAAGCCCATGTCGACGATCGTGGAATCCCTTGTAAACAATATAAGGTGCATTAGAGGCTTGATCTGAGATGACATCCTGCTAAACTTCAGAAAATAAATTGTCTTTATTGCTTAATCGCCTCACTTTAACCATGTTGTGCATAAACTTTGTGTTACGGTTCCCATCCAACAACCACCTTACTGCCTTGTCTTTAAGAAGAGTAGCTTGCGTAGCCAAATCAGCTAGGTAGTTCTCATGTGCTTGTTTTTCTATCCAAAATCTAGCCTCCAAAAGACCTTGAAGAGATATTTCAGCTTGGATATTGTCTAGAACAAGCTTTGAAACAGTCACTCTAGTTTCAACATCACCCACATTTGTCTTACTCCAGACCCGCAACATTCCTCTCAAAGCACGGAGCTTTGCCAACATCACATACTGAGGGCAACCAGTGAATTGAAGGGAGCTCCAGAAAGCACCAACATCTGATGTCAGGACCCACCTAATAGGAGCATAAAATGCGACATTCTTAATATGTTATTACCTCTATTTGTACTTTTTTTATCTCTTATTGTCGTAGAATAGAGTCATATTATAGAGTCAAGAGTCTTTGGTTGTGTAAGGATGAAAACGTGCTAAACATAGAGGATTTATACAGAATTTTACTAAGTGTTACATGAAATAACAAGAAACCGATTTAGTTTGGGGTCTTGAAATATTGTTTTTTTTTGTGTGTTTTTGTTTTTGTTTGAGTCTTAGAATGCCCTTAAAAAGTCTAGGATGATTATGTCTTTGATGCATAGATGATGGTTTTGCATTTACTTAAAAAAGAAATTGTGAGTTTCATGAATAATGTGGATTGGTATGAACATTTGAGACTTGATTGATTGTGAAGTATGCATGTCTTGTTTGATTTGTGTTCATAACAACTCATGTGAGCTTTTGTGCCTTAATGCTTTCTTCATGAGTGATTCATTGAAAATTTTTTGATTTCTTACTCTAAAACCTCATCATTTTTTTTCATATTCAATGACTATATGCTATAGCTTTTTATTGGACTCGAGAATTTACTAGAACTTGCTCTTGTATGATTTTTGAAACTTTTATATCATAACATGTCTTGATTTTGAATATGATTGAATTTAATCTTTTTAGGATTATCACCATTGCCAAATAAAGGATGTGCCTATTTGTACCCGTCGTGGGACTCCTTAGCTAACCCCTTTAAGCCTACATTGAGTCTATTCTTTCATCACCTTCATAAAATTCCCTTGCTTAGAATAATTATATCATTTACCTTGTTATCAAGAGTTGGCAAAACTTACATTCATTGTAGAGTTATGTTTGTGTGGTGTTAAGAAAAAAGTGTGGGGTGAACTTATGTAAAAATTGTGTGTGCCGAAACCTACATAAAAAAAAGAAAAAAAAGTGAATGAAAATCGGATCAAAACAAAATAAAAGAAAGGGACGACACACTACAAAAGACAAATGTTTGTGAATTTGGAGTTTTGTGATTATTTGAATGTCTAAAAATGTATATGTGACCTTTGTTCATGTTCATGATTCTTTGAGAAGTTGCGAATGACGTTTGGGTCCAACAAGATGAAATTCGGCCCTTGGAGTGAAGACATAAGGAGGATCGAGATTTGCTAAGTTTTGGTGATGTCTTAAAGCACCACTTATCCTAAAAATCCTACCTTTTGCAACCGAGCCCCATTACAACCTCCTTTGAGATCGATTCATGATTCTTAAGATGGCAAAATTTGATTTGTGGAGATTTTCTCAAGAGTTGAGCATATGGTTTTGGTCCATTAGTGCATATAGTTGTTACATGAGGTTTTTCTTAAAAGCAAATTCACAAAGTACATTTGTTTGATGAAATATGCAAGTTATGTGTCGTCTTACTATCTTTTCTCTTGCACATGCTATTGAGTGAATACCATGATCGAGTGAAAAGAAGAGAGTATGCCTAGTGAGGAGAATCGAATTTACTTGATATGTTCCATGCTTATTATTATCACTTCTTACTTATTCATAACATGAAGCATGTTCATGACGCTTGGAATTTTTGTGTTTACATTCGAATGTATAAACTTGAAATCTATGCGTGATCAAGATTCTGAGACAAAGTGTTTTAGGGACATTAGTAGTAGAGTCTTGTATTTAGTTTGCTAAGGGACTAGCAAAGGATAAGTGTGGGGTAGTTGATAGGAGCATAAAATGCGACATTCTTAATATGTTATTACCTCTATTTGTACTTTGTTTATCTCTTATTATCATAGAATAGAGTCATATTATAGAGTCAAGAGTCTTTGGTTGTGTAAGGATGAAATGTGCTAAACATAGAGGATTTATACAGAATTTTACTAAGTACTATATAAAATAACAAGAAACCGATTTAGTTTGGAGTCTTGACATGTTTTGTTGATTCTGTAAAGCTTTTACATTGTCATAAATTAATTTCACTTCTCTAATACTTAGGTGACATGTAGAAGAGTTCATGGGAGGAAGAATCAAGAGAGTTGGAGCTATAAACAGGCGGCAACATCAGAGGAGCCGAAGCATGCAATTTCAGCAGAAAGCAGAAATTTCCTGGGCATATTACCCAACGTCTAGAATTTCTCCAGAACGACTCATAAGGAATTAGAAGATGTTACATATATGCACGGATAGCTGTGTGAGTCTAGTTTCCAAAACATTTTAAATCACATCCATATCTATTTTTTAGAGGGAGTTATGCCTGAATTAGTGACGGAAGGTCAGACTGTCGAAACAGAGTAACATGTTGCCGCCGATAGAAAGTGTTCCTGATGGAAGCAAAAAAGCTGATCCATGAAGCCTAGTCCATTAAAGGGAGTCCAATTCCAAGTTCAATGAAGAATTACAAGTCAAAAATTCGGCCTAGAAAGCCTCTAGAATCACCAGGTCTTGTTGGCCAAGCAAACCAAGTTCAAGATTGTAGTGTAAGTAATGATGGCATGGAACTGAAGGAAGGTCTGATCAATTCAAGAAAAGTTTAGCTACGCTCGATTATAATGGAGAAAGATGGTAGAAAATTGAGAGGTGGCGTAGCTTGACCCCTCAAGAAAGCCAACCAATTTGTGGTATGGAGGAGGACCAAAAGCATATGATCGATTCTCAAATTCTCAAATATTGAAAGGTTGGTGCTCTCTGGAATCCAAGAAATTGTATCATCTGTACTACCGCGCAACTATGTCGCACAAGTCTACGTACCTCCACCAGAATATATGCATGACTCACCCATTGCCATAAAAAAAGTAACCTGCAACAAAATATCAAGTTCTAACCAAATGGATGCATAAATTAACAGAAACTAGACGCAAGTAGTGTTCATTTCCAATATACTGCATTCATTGTTTTCATGGGTTATATAGTACGTAGATCACTGCAGGAAGCAAGAGTCTGAACAAATTAAGCCTAGCCTGAAGCTAAAATTGAACAAGTATGATACTAAGAATGCAAGATAACTCTTAGGTTCATCCAAAAGGTGCAATGCATTGGAAATGGAACCCTTTTTGATAGAAACTGAGAACAGTGCTTCAGAACTCTTAGATAGATGAGAGATCGATGAACCAAAACTTTTCATTCAACTATGTGGCTCATTCATATCGTACGTATGTATCAAAACAATGGCAGGTTTCACTAATACATTTATCCATAATTCCTTAATGCTATAAATTTGTAATTTTGAGCTTTTAAGTTGGCTCAACTCGATCAAGTGACCATGTTAATTATGTGAAAAATTAATTAGTTGCGGTTAATATTGTTCAGCTCTTCCCAATTGCCAGCAGGAAGAGGCACGTTTTTGGCAAGTGAGTTCTCTTGATGTTTGACTAATTTAGCAAGTTGAATCTGTCGGTACAAACGTAATATATATTGTGCATTTGATGGCATCTATATCATTACCTAATTCATTATTAATTAATTGTTTCCGGGAAACTCGTGGTCCCTTTAGCGGGTCACACGGCTCCAGAAATAGCGTACTTCCTTGTACTCCGAGTTTTCCTGTGTAAAGAACAAACACTTCAAAGAGGCGTCCCCGGGTTTACCGAGGGAAACCACTCCGATGCTTAAGTCAGACACTGTCAATTAAGCAGAAAACTCAAGAATAGTCAAGAAGTTGCGCGTCCTCTTACCGGGAGGCCCGCGCTGGTATTTACAGTAGCATTAAAGACAGCATGCCTTGTCCTTTTCCAATGTGGGAACAGTTTCCCTTGCTTTTACTTAGCTTTACGACGAAATGGGCCCTGACAAAGGACCCAGAGTGGCTTCTCACATTTAACTGGGCTTTCACCCTATAAACAATAACTCAAACACAATTAATAATGCACATTTAATAATTAACTAGACATTTAGAGGTTATTTCTTGAATTGTAACCCGGTAAAGGTGAAATATTAGGTTCCACCTATAAACATTAATAATATCATATTGGTGATTTTTTTTGAAATTGATGGATATATTTCAAAGGCTGAAAAAGTCATACGACCAACTATTGTTAGGTCAGATAGAATCATAACATGTCTACTATTTACCATTCATTATCTTTATGGGGAGTCTTATCATCGAGCGGTAAATGTCTCAAAATTTTTAAATGAGCAGTTGCGTCTCATTATGGTGAGAGTTTGTTGTGTTGAAGGTTTAACCAAAATAACTCATATAGATGTAGATATATGCGTTTTCGTGTGTTAAATGATTAGAAAAACTGCATTTTAAAACCGTAAACGAACTCAGATGGCCAAAAAAGCCCATATGTCATAGCAAAGCAATGAGTTTGACTCATACGGCCGTTCCCCTTCCAGATTTGTATCACAATAGTCAATCAGACACTGAAATATCTGTAGTGTATTTTTGTAAGTAAAATGTACTTTAGCCGACGAAATACCCTAATTTTGTCGGCTCAACTTTTCAAATTTCGCCAGCCAAAGTTCACAAGCTATAACCGACAAAAAAATTAGTTTAGCTGACGAAAATTAAATTTCGTCGGCTAAAGTTGACTTTAGCCGATCAAAATTTAACTTAGCCGACGAAATAATTTTTCATCGGCTAAAATCCACTACAAGGAGAAGGTCTTTAGCCGTCGAAAAATTATTTAGTCGGCCTGTTTTTTTATTTCGTTGGCTAAACAACTTCTCCTTGTAGTGTACAAACCAAGTTTACTTTGACAATTTACACCATATTAGTATTAGTGAATTACTACCACATAATTCAGAAAAATTAACATCAACTATACTCATATTGCTTCCCTTAATGGTTGATATTTTCGTTTTTTTTCAATTGTTAATACATGTACATATGTATTTGTGGATGATAGAATACTTCAAGGAAACTAAGGTTGAAAATATGAAATACTACAGCTAGCTACTTTGATGACCAACAAAATCAAAA
Source organism: Comarum palustre (assembly GCA_951800085.1). NCBI lineage: Eukaryota > Viridiplantae > Streptophyta > Magnoliopsida > Rosales > Rosaceae > Comarum > Comarum palustre. The sequence goes on from OX637589.1 coordinate 2,852,333, forward strand.
CAACTTTTTTTTCATTGATGAGATGATCATCACGCGCGTATGTATGTCAAATAACAAGTTGCATTTTCTAGTTACTATATGAGATAGTATAAGTAGTATTCAAATAGAAATTCCGGTCCTCAAGACTTCTACCTTACAATTATGTGTAAAATTATTTGTCTAATTCATTTGAATATCGCACTCAATATTTAAGAAACCCATGCGCGCATCTTGCAAGATGTGTATAGCTCTAAATAATTCGACAAAGATTCAGTGCATTGCATTAGCCAATGTACCCGCTCACTTTCAAAGATACTTACAAACCAACTTGGGCCGATCATAAACAATCAAAGAAAACAAACAACAAGATACCTTACATTCTAGTTTTCTTTAATCAAAACACACCAATATATGGCTAGCTTATTCCACCCACACCATCGATCCTTATAACCCCTGAAACCCGAAGTGTAGGGCCGGGCATGGGAGGAGATTCAGTGAATTCTGTCCCGTTCTGAAAATATATTATCTGGAGTTCGGGACCAGACGAGATTGCATTTTTAGAAACATATCCCGTATGGAACGACCTCGTTCGGTATCGGGACGAATCGGGACGGGACCAAGATCCCGTAACAATAAAATAAAAAATAAAATAAAACATAAAAGAGATATGATCCTAAATTCTATGTTTTTTTTGTTTTTTTATTTTATCCTAAATTGATCCTAAATTCAATTTATCCCGTAAGGATAAATTCTTGAAGAAATTATATATATATATATATATATATATATATATTCTATGGTGTTACTTTTTCATAGTATAATTGTCTTTGTTCTAAACTCTAACTCTATATAAGTACAAGACTAACAAAAATTATAAAAATGAAAGGAGAATCAATAACCAATTAATTAATTGTTTGTAGTTTGTATCTAACTAATTAATTAAGATCTCGAGAAAACTCTCAAGTTTGAAAAATCAAATGAGCTCTAGTTATCACTAAATAGGTTCGTTGTGACGGCCGATATCTTTCATATGATCATCATCATCAAATGTGAATAAATTATCTAACTCTTGTTGTATGGAACTAATACTGTGAATTTATATTTAGGTTTTGGACGTCTCATTGAGTGTTTTTGAGTTCGTTGTAAGATATTATACACCTTAAAAATCAGACGGTTATAATCGGATACAAGTACATTTATACTTTTGAGACGGTTTCAGTACATTTATATTTTTGGGACAGTCTCATCCCGATCCCGTCCCGTTCAGTTTCCAAATTATCGGGACGGTATCGTCATTTTAAAATTTTGTCCTATCTCGTCCTACCAATTTTTAGTAAAACACCGAGACGGAATCAAAATTACGATACGAATTGCCTAGCCCTACCTAAGCGCATCTTTCACGCGATGACAAGCTCGTTTTGATGGCATATCTGCGATCAGGGTATTTTTTTTCTTTGGCTTCTATATATTCTCTACCCCATCCCACATTTGGCCCCTTCTTGCACATGTATCTCATAGATAATATGGGAATCTTTTTCATATGATGCAGACGTCCAAGTTCTCACAGAGTTTTCGAATTCTTCTGTGTAGTGAGGCTAACGAAGCTGCACGGCGTTTGTCGTTTAGGGTTTTGGTGTCTGTCGACTTTTGGAGGGAGTTGTTGATATTCGAATGGCATTAACACTGTTGTTCTTGCTAGGATTCCAATTATATATCGGGGCCCTTTATCTTCTTGCTCGATCCATCAGTCATCAGTCTTTTCCTCTCCAGCTGCATCATTATCATCTTCATCATCATCCTTTTTTCTCCTTATTCCTTTTCGTCTAGATCTAACACTTTGAATTTCGACTCAAAAGTGTGAAATTAAGGAAATAGCTATCTATTAGGAAAGCTATGGGGTTGTGTATGTTAGGATTCTATTAGGATCGATTAAGAAATTAATAACAACTGCAACTTTGCAAATAAGATCGAGTTAAACAGCTAAAGTACACTATTGATATGCAATCATGCATGTATTTTTCAAGATATATGAAAGTAACTAATTAAATGGAAAAATTAACTTTAACATCTAAATTAAACTAAACCTTATGAAATATAACTAGACTTCAAGTCGGGTAATTATTAAATTTGCTATTGATGATAAAAATAAATGTTTACCTTTGAGTAGGAGGATGAGTTTATATTTGCAGTATGCTAGATAAACAAATTCATAGACTCAGGTCCACCATGCTCCGTCAAAATTTAAAAGAAAACACTATAATACTCAAAATAAAGGTTAACATAGTAATTTTCTAAAAAAAACAGAATATTCTTAAAGAAATATTTCTTGTAGGTATCTTATTGATAACAAATTAAGAGTTTAGATATAATTTTGATATATTTACAAGTTCATGTATCATTTTAACAATCCTTTAAAAGTCTAGACACCTTTAGTGTATTTTACCCTAATTTCTACCACACAAATTTTCCACAATACCATATCATGTATCAGTGAAGAACTGTTAATTTGTTATAGTCAATCGCATTCTAAAGTCCTCGTAAAAACTCATCAATAACAATATCATGTATCTATTTTCACATCGTGTAATCTTTATCAAGCGATGATACTCGAGGAGTACTACTGTAGATCTGAACTCAAGAACATGTTTTTGACTACTAATTAATTAGAGCTAGCTATGAACTAATTAGCTAGCTCAAGAATTGAATTCATCTGCACAGTAAAAACTGAGCCCTAAATATATATATACCATATATTATTCACGTCTGATATAATCGATGCAGTTTGATCTGTTGACGCGCATGACAAATATAATGGATGAAACTAGATAGACAATGTCAAAGTCATCGATTAATCGTGTTCATGCTCACACACACAGTGCATGCCTTTGGCTTGGCTTTCTGCATGAGGATAGATAGATCATCAATCAGTTTGGAGTTTGCTGGACCACGATCGATGATCAGATTCATGCTTTTCCTTTCCAATCACACAAATCCTACTGTGCCTGCTGCTGCAACCATCACTGTTCTGAAAGTTGCTTTAGATTCATGCTCCACTTTCCTTGCAAAGTGCAAACTGATTAATAAGTTGCTGGAACACAATGTATGGATCCCAACAAAAGATATATATTTTTCCACCATGCATAACATATATATATATATATATATATATATATATATATATATATATATATATATATATATGCATGTATGGTGAAAAAATATATTACGATGAATCAGCTATACGTACATACATGTATTCCAATTTTGTATCAAGCAAGTTTGATTATATATATATCAAGCGTATACGGATTCGTTTAGTTTGTGAATACAATCTTTTTCAACATCAATCTTACTGCGTTGATCTGATTGGCCTACGTAAACATATTTCACTGTCGCAATATTGTACAAGCCACGGTTCCTACATTGCATGAAACACTGCTTACACGATATTATGTGGTCATTGAAGTGGGGAGAGAGGAGGCGGTGGTGGTCGAGGTGGGGGAGGAGATGAGGGAGGTAGCATCGAACATCAAAATTATAGGAAAATATCAAAATAATCGTAAAATTAAGGTACCACATAAAACAAGAGATGAAGCCCGTTCAATGATAAACATTCTTTTACCCTTTCAATGGTAAAAGTATTTATAAGAATTCGAGGATACAGAATTTTTAATAAAGCATACCAAAATTAGCTTAAGGATAGATAACCATAAAACAATAGATAATCAAACAAAAATACATCAAAACTACTTCTTCTCTTGTGCTCTTAGTATATATCTCAACTAAATAAACAGTTTTTCTCTTGATCAACGTTTATCACCATCTAGTGTTCAAATTAAGCGGGGTGAAAGAATCGCTACGTCCACTTTTTGGAGGTGGACGGGTTGGAGCAGGTGGACAAGTAACTTTGTCCGGTGAAGTCAGTCTAGATCCTTTGTCTTTTGGGGTTATTGTAGACGTTGACTTGACGGTATCAGTGCCTCCATACACCTGAGAATTACTTGAAGAACTCATCTGCGAGAACAATATTGACTAAAGCTCTTAATTGAAACTTGCTGAATTTATGAGAATTAACAGGACCAAGGGCCTCCATATATAGAACTTGTTTTACCTTTTCCAAAATACAAGAGGAATTTTAATAGGATCAGGAGTAATCTTTCGGAAGAAAATTTTCTTAGTCCAGAGAGGAAAAGGAAATTTTTTACAAATCTATTTACGTTCTAGAATCCCTTTAAATCTATTTCCTCAAAATTTAAGAAATACTCAAAAAAATTGAATTACTCAGTATTGAAATACTCTGCAAAATTTACCGTTTCCATGACTTGTTTCCCATTTAAGAAAGGAAGAAAGGGAGGTGAAATCCATACTCCTAAAAATGAAATCCACGTTCCCACTCAAAGTTTTAATAATATTTTATTTTCTCTCTTTGTTCAGTTCTTGAAATTTCCTTGAGTTATTTCTTTTTTCTCTTTGTCCCGCTCGCTCCTAAACAACTGACAAAACTGTTATCTCTTCCACTTATCTCACTCTCGTTCTTATTGTCTTCCTTTTTTTTCAGGAATGTCTAGACATTATCGATTTGATTGTTTAATTCTGTAGATCAGTATCAATTTTCTATTTTCCACAACTTATTCCTGTATCTTAGAATTAATCAATTTTAATTGTTTAATTCTGTAAATCGATTTGATTTTTCTTCTTCTGAGTCACCTCTTTTTCTCCTCTCTCAAAACATGCAACATTTCTATGTTTTCCATTCCAAGCATGTTCTCTCAAATTAAAAAGGAAACGAGAAGGAAAGAAATGAATCTGCAACACTTTAGAGAAAAAAGAAAAGTATATGTATTCCTTCACCCTTGATTCTAATAACAAAACTCTCTACTGAGAGAATAATACAATTTAATCATCATATACAGCCTTGATTTCAAGCTAAGCAGCCTTGATTCTCTTTCCAAAAATAAAAGGGTCCCAAAAGGTGCAACAAACCTCTCAATGCACTCATGTCTCCTTGTGTGGTAAGATCTAGTCTACAAAAACCAAAATAAAACTCATATTTCAGTACAATATCATAAACAAAACACATTAGAGAAGGCCTACAAAAAACCAACACAAACAATGTGGGCACTTACATATTAAGTCCATGTGGCACTACAAAAAAAGAGAGTATTGGCTACGGCAGCTTGCATCGGCGCGCAAGTGCCGTCGCCAATAGTCTGACTTTTGCTACGGCAAACGTGGGGTAGCAGAAAAGAAATTTAGTTTGCGACGTCAATGACACGCCGTGGCCAAAAATGAAATTATTTGCGACGGAAATAGAGGATGTCGTCGCAAACTAACAAAAGCTGGCGACGGGTGTTGCTACGTTTTTGTTACTGTGGCCATCTGTCCTAAAAATGGAGCCAGTTTCTCTAAATTCTGGCAGTATAATGAAATTTTACCTACCAAAACCTAATTTGTTACCACCAAACTCGAATTGGACACCCACAGTAGAGAAAAACTCATCTCTCAATCATTCAACAGCCAAAACCTAGCAAACCCGAATTAACTGAAAACTTAAACCCGATCTTTATCAAAACCTTTCTCACTCAAATATGAACTCGATCGAAACCCGAGCTGAAACTTGAACCCGATCTTTGGTACTCTCTCTCTTCTTGTCTTTCAATTTCTGAAGACAAACCTATTTCGATTTGCGATTTATGGTTGGGTATTTCGCTTAATTTCTTGTCTAGGTTCAATTGCTTATTAATTAATATTTGGGTATCTGAATTTCAGCTTCGCTTAGTCTCTGAGCTACTGTGCGATTCCTAATTGCTAAGAGGTCCATCGCTCCTCCCTCTAAGAGGTCCATATTTGGTTGTCTTCCACTAGGGTGTCTTTCAGCTTTGAACTTATAGGATAAGTTTGTATATATGTATATATATACATGCACTTCTTCTACTCTAAGGTCCGTACACATTTATTTGTGATATTCAATCATGTTAGTTTCTCTTTTCAGTAAAGTTCAGTTCTCTATTTAAACCATACAAGGCATCTGTAGTACACTTGACAGCATATTAAAATTGTTAGAAATGATTCTGAGTTGTCATTTACAATTTTGAATATGCAGGGGCATAATCTGTGGGTTGAGTTTTATTCAATAGGAGTAGAATAGAGTTCAAGTACTATATTCCCTTTTCCTCTGCATGCTTACTTGATTTGAAAGTGATATGTAGAATAATATGTTAGCTTTGGGTTCATGGCAGGCCACAATGATATGTAGAATAATATGTTTGCTTTGTATTTATGTTGATGAATTTGTTGAATCATATAAATTTAGACTTTTAGTTATACTTATTACCAGAGAATGACAATTGAAAATGAGTTTTCTTAGTTAGTCTTTGTGTAGTATTTATAAGACAAGTTCTTACATTTAAATAACTTGTTTAAGTGTTTTATATCGTAAGGCTTACGCCTTATGTGCCTCAAGTCTTGAGGCTTGAGGCTTTCACGAAACGTCTCGGCCTATTCCTTAGCATTTCAATACTGTCCTCGACAGATTTAGTTAGTTATAAGACTGTCCCTGAGGTTGAAATTTCAGAAATACCCTTGACAGCTTAGCATATTTACCAAGCTGCCATTGAGCTGAATTGACAATAATACCCCTGGCAGTTTTAGGTATTTTACAAGAATGTCATTAGAGATAAATTGACTATTATATCCTTAGTGGATTTATATAATCATGTAGTTGCCATTATATTCTGTTTTTATGTGTATAGTTGTTATATATAAGTATGGTGGTATGTTCGGGATAATCCCGATAGATAGTTGGTTGGTGGATACCTCAACGGAGAGGTTAAACTCCGGATATGCGATAGGCGTATGCTATCCATAATAATATATCGACCGATAAATAGAAAAGTGAGATTTGCCCGGTTAAGGCATTAATTTAAAATAAGAGCTACGTGTGGCTTGATCCTTGAGTACAGGGTACGTAGGCAGCCTGACAGGGATTCGGATGCAGTCATAAATAATATTTAGACCTTAGGTCCTCTAAAGTAATTAGTATGAATTCCAAATGCGGAAATCAGGATAACCTCCGGTTGTGAGGTCTATTCTGGTATCGTTTGGATTGTTAAAAATGGTTTGAAAAAAGGGTTATCCCTTCTAAAGGGGGATTACTAGTAAATTTCTCTTGAGATGGGTCCTGCACATCCTATTTCAGGTTTAAGGAGGTAAACTCGGGTCAGGGCGTGACATAGGGAACCACCGAAGGTGACATATTTATCCCTTGCCCACCTGATGGCCAAATCCATTAATGCATCATAAGAAGCAGGGAGATTAATTTCTATTAATCTTGAGCAAAAAAATCCTAGTAGGAGTGTCTGCGAGAAGGCTTGCTCGGCGACACGAGGCTCCAGGTCATGGCATTGAGCTGTGACAGATTGCCATCTGGAGAGTAAGCTATGCAGGCCTTCTCCATCTTGTTGTTTAATCTGGAATAAGACGTCGACACTGTGGTAGATGCTGGCGTGCAGAATGAAGCGATTGAGGAAGCGTTCCCAGAGCTGCTCAAAACTGGGAATATAGGTGTTGGGTCCAGCATTTGGCTGAGAGGGACCAGCTTGCTCTAAGTCGGGGTTGGGCTCAATGTGCAGGATGGGCTGCAGAGCAATTTATGAGAATGAAGGGTTTATGGGGTGTCCAATATATACTACCTGACGAGAGTTTCCCATAAGAGCAGAGATGATATGGGCACCGCGAGGAAAAAGAGAATTGACCCTGAGGTCCGGTGTTCCGACAGCTCACATGACACGCTCCATGGTCTCATTATAAGCATTTATGTGCTCGAGCCTAGCTCGTAATAAGAACTGCTCTTTCTTGAGTTCTACTATCTGAGCACGATAAGTCTCGACCTCGACACGTTCCTTAGTAGCTTGCTCTTGGAACTGGTGAAAATCTCTCTTCAAAATCTCTTGAGCCGCAGCGGGATCTGTATGGGGAATGAGGGAAGTGACTGCTGTTGATGCATTGGGGTTATCTTTCTTGTTAAAGAGAGCTTGTTCGATATGGGGTTCTGGATCACTAGGGTTGTCTAGTATCTAAACCATGATAAGTACTTAGAATAGGGCTAGCAAGGTGTAAATAAAGGAAAGCCCCTCCTTCTAGCGCCAACTGTTACTCATATTCTGAGAGTTCAGGAGGGGGGAGCACAACTGGTTTACTATCCGAGGCCTTTCACAAGCAATAGCAACGTTAGGATTCGACTGGGGTGAACCTAGCCTTCGACTCTCTGATGCTTAAGTTAGTGTCGTTGTAGGTAAGTGACTTGGCAGAGTTTGAGCTAGAAGAACCTTACCTTTTCCAGAGCCTTTTACTGGCTTCTATAAGGGCGCTTTGGGCTTTGGGAACCACGCCTTCCCCGATGTGGGACTGGCAAAGAGGTTCTTCTCAACACCTCTATTTGAGGGGCTGGAAAGTGGTCCGAGAAGGATTTGATATGGACGTTTGGTTTTGATTCTAGCACTTCATGCACCTAGGTCGCCATAGGAGGCGGAGTGTAAGACGCTAGGACCTCTGACGATCATGCAATGAGTCTATTTTCTGGCACAAAAGAAGGGTATTCACCCGGTGCTAACACTACATAATCTCTTCACGTGTAAACGACTAAGCATAAAACTAATTAACGTGATATACAAGCTTCATATCTTCAAGTCAATAATGCAGAAAATATCACTAGTTAAATCTCGCGTCTTGCTGCCAAGCAAGTCTACCTATTCCCCCAGCTCCACCAACTCCACATATTCCACTCTCCATGACAACACCTTTCCACTGCTAGTGCCAATGTGCCATGACCCTCAACATGCCCACCTCCAACCCCACAACCGCCAGCAAAGCCACTTTTGTCATCGCCTCCACCCTCCAAGCCAAACAAATTGAATTCCTCTAAAACTCCAGAAGCACAATTATCAATATCGATCCCTTGCGCCCTATATCAACCACAGCAAACCAAAATTGATTACCCATGACAAAGAACCAACTTACCCAAATCGGGTTTGTATGGTAAAAACAGAGATCCCAAAATATACCTCTTCCTCTTTGTTAGAAGAAAACACGGTAACCTAATCCTAATCTCAATCTCCTGTACACGAAATTCTGAAAACAAAATGGTTTGATTGTTTGTTTTCTTGTTTCAGAGGCGGAAGAGAGCAGAGAGAGCGCGCAAAGGGAGGAAGAGAAGAACAAAACGTGTTAAGGGCAAACACGTCATTTCGGTAGATCGATGGCACATTTGTAAATAAATTGCATTTAGTGGTAGCACCGTCATTTTGTCAAAGAAATGAACAGTGCTACTTCCTAAACCCTATTATACGTCTTTCACATGCCCTGAAGACAAGGAGACATGCTTCTTTCCTGTATCAAATGTTTGAAAGCTTACCAGTGGATTCGATGCAGTTATGTCATGCTTATATTCCAAAGAAAATGCAGAATGCAATTCATTTCACTCGTTGGCCATTCACTTATATTGGTATTGGTTCCGGCTTCGTCCAAAACTTGGTTGCGTTTTCTTGTCTTGGTTTCAAAGGAGGTCCAGGAATGAGGGATTCAAACTGTGGGAATAGAATAACAGTACATGCTCAAGTTATAATCCCCACAGAATCAGTAAGGGTGATAACTCTTGAAGATGAAGAAAACAAGGGTCAAGAACCATTATGCTATAATGCTAAGCCGCTGAAACCTTTTTAAATGAAAAGCGTAAACAGGTTAAATGACACTAAAAAACTGAGTTCTAAACTTGAGCAAATGAGAGCTGGAGTTCAACAAAATTTCTACTTTCATTTTTAGAAAGTTCAGAACATTAAGAATATAATTGCTAAGGAGAGGATATTGAGTTGTCCAAAATGCCCTTTTCACTTTGGGCTCAAAGTATTTACAACTCAGCATCGTTATGTTCAGTCCTTGTCTTTGATGAAGCTGTCAAAAGCAGTTAAAAGCTTTGAGAGTAGAGGCCAATGAACAAATCAACCTCCAAGAGTTCTTAGCACGGCATCACAATTGATTCTCATTCCCTTCTTATCTGAGATCCTTCTGGGGAAAGAAACGGCAATAGAACCGGGTTAGCCTGGTTGAAAAGAAAGAACCAAGATGGAATGGAGAAAACAGTAAATGATGAATCTAAATCCAACAAAACTTGGGGCAAACTTTTACTGGATCATTATATATGAATTAGCAGTAGGAAAAAAGTTGACAAGCTCTATCACAGACTAAAAGTTGGTTAGCCAGCAGCAGCATTCAGCAGACAGAAACAATGGATATTTTGCTCGAGATTTTTTTTTTACTTCAGAGCGGTCAGGTGAATGAAACCTTTACCAAATAGCAAATTATGATTCTATGATAACATATAAGAATAGGCATAAAACATTACTACAACTATCAGACAAGACCACCTATCCAGGAAAGATAAAATTACAACCAATTCCACAAATGGATACGCGTGTTTACGGTTTGATTTTCAGGGGAACAAGTAAAGGAAACAGGGTGAGATGATGAGTAATATGACTCATTAAGCTCTGGAGTCAAGATTAACTTCTAATTGGATTTTTCAATCCCTAATTCCTCAAGTTTATCAGCCTAATTTGCATGCACAACCCGCATTGACTGGATTTCACTACCCTATCTCTCAAGATTTAAATTTCATTCAAAGCAGTAGACGATGTCAATGTCATGAGCTAGATAATCACACAATTTTTTTTCCTTTCTTTAACGGGAAAGAAGTCATGGAGATCATAATTTTGCAAGTAATGCATTACTGAGTAAAAAAAATGGGTAGTTCAACACTGAGTTAGACTAACTCAATTATATAGACGTGGACTAATTTGAGATCATTTCAAGCTAGTCTACTTGATGCATTGGTACATTAATGTATCAGCTTAAGTTTTTGAGAAACGCTCACCTAGCTAGCAACAGTTTTAAGGGGTTTGAAGGAAAAGTGAATCTCAGCTCCTCAAAACATTTGTCCCTTAAGTATGAGGAGTAGATTTGTTAAAACTTTTCCCTTTTCCTCTTTGGATTAAGAAAATTTTCCTCCAAAAGATTATATAGAGGCCCAAATTTTCCTCCAAAAGATTCTATATATAGAGGCCCTTGGTGGTTATTCTCATCAATTCAACAAGTTTCAGTTAAGAGCTTTAGTCAGATTGTTCTCTAAGATGAGTTCTTCAGATAATTCTCAGGTGTATGGAGACATTGATGCCGACAACTCGACGTCTACAACAACCCAAAAGAAAAAGGATCCAAACTGACATCACTGGAGAAAGTTAATTGTCCACCTGCCCTGGCCCGTCCACCTCCAAAAAAAGCGGACCTAGTGATGCTTTCACCCCGCTTGATTTGAACACTAGATGGGTGGGGGTCATAAATGTTGATCAAGAGAAAAAAAATTATTTTAGTTATATAGTAAGAACCTAAGAGAAGTAGTGTTGATGTATCTTTAGTTTGATAATCTATTGTTTCATGTTTATCTAGCTTTTACAATAATATTGGTATGTTTTAGAAGAACTTATGCATCCTTTTTGTTTGAATAAATAATTCTACCATATTTTATAATCCATGAAAAAAAATAGAACCAGAAAAATATAAGAAAATATTAGAATTGACAAGAGAAAATAAAGTACATGCAGATAAACATGTTGCAGACAAATGTATAGCAAAGCATCATTCCATTACTGGCTCCATATTAAATGATCTTTAACTTATCAAGAAATAGACAGCGAGTAAAATAGGCTTGTCGTTTTGGTATCAATGGACTGACTTAAGAGCAAAATAAGACACTGAGAATGAAACTATGAATTTACAAATACCAAGTAATTGTGGGGTGGAGGCTCATTTGCTCATCAATTAGATTTCCATGTATTATGGTTAAATTTAGTGAGGACAAAAAGATTCAGATCACCAAATAGCATGATCTTGCGAGAGCATAGACATTAATCCAAGCACGGCATTGTCATACCTGCAGATCAATTTGTTTTAAGTACTTTCAGTCTCCATTCTTCTGACGTTTTGCATCATGATCAGCTTCACCCGAATCTGGATGTTGAATTGATGCTAATACTATGTTATTAACACAAGTTGATAACTGAAAAACCTTGGTTCATTCTTGCTATCTTATTTGCAAATATTATGATAGAACCAAGCAAGCACCATTTGATGTTCTAAAGACAAATTCACTCATCTTACCTTCTTGCTCATGTTCAGACTGCTTCTCTGTTTGTGAAGAATTCTCTGGAGCTGCAGCATCACAAGTGACACAATTTACTACAAAAGCAAAATTACAAATAAGCAAGCTATAACTTAACGACAATATATGGCGCGGTATACACTTCAATGATCAAGTAAAACCCTGTAAGAAGTGTCCTTCAGAAAGACACCCAGTTTTTTGTTTGACATATAAACTATCTGAGAGCGACCCCTACATATAAATGGTCCCCTATGGGGACATTCTTGGCAGGTTTCATCCAACAAGTGGTCTAGGGCAAGAAAACACCCAATACATTGTTCAGGCATGATCAACTCAGTCCAAATTTCATACAAATCTGCTGGATTTATATTGAAAAAAAAGACTAAAGCGACCCCTACATATAAATGGTCCCCTATGGGGACATTCTTGGCAGGTTTCATCCAACAAGTGGTCTAGAGCAAGAAAACACCCAATACATTGTTCAGGCATGATCAACTCAGTCCAAATTTCATACAAATCTGCTGGATTTATATTGAAAAAAAAAGACTAATCTTCTCGAATTTGATCTGTGAATCCTATATTTAAGGTGCGTGATCACTAATAGCCAGGAGTTGACACTAAGACCTAGACTCCTGAGCATAATTAGATGAAATGAAACTTCTATAGCTGAACAAATTCCAACAATCACACAAAAATAATGATAACACAAAAAAGTAACTATTTAGGCAATTAGACTTGGACTTTTCAGAAAATAAAATTACTGATTTCTATTACATACCTTCCTGATTTAAAGGCAATATGTGTTTGGTGAGAGCTTTGTTCATTTGAAACATATCGATAGAAGCGACATCAAATAGGGTGCGGAATACTGCATCACATATTATAACTCTCCGATTATTTGGATCTTGCAAATTGTTCTCCCGGATATAATTCCAAAGCCTCTTGACAACCTAATCAGAAAAAGAAGAGGTGGGAACAGGAATGAGTTGTCATATTAAGTTAAGAGGTTGCACCTTTTCATCCATGATTTTTCCTCTCCAATGATGGTATGAAAATACTTTGATTATAATGTAATACCTCTGTTCTAGCCAATTCTGACTCTCCAGTGAACTTCTGAAGTTCTGGAGAAAGGCTCGATAATTTGGTAAAGCCACCTCCCCTTTTTTTGACTTCTTTATCCACTTTAGAAGACCTACTTGATAAGATAATACATGAGAAAAGATAAAGACCAGCCAACTGCGAACCTGGGTAAAACCACCCTATAGACATTGATGATCATTTTTTTATAGGGTTTGGAACCCAACCTAGCTGGGAGGCTCAGCCCCATGCCCGGATTTTATTACAAATTAAAAACAAGAAAAATTACATAGTTCAAATGAGAAACAATACGAGACGGAAACTAAGAAAAGATGGATATGAACATAGAACGGATGTCTATCTAATGTAACACACACATATCCATTACGGATTGTTTTAAGCAAGTAAATAGTCTAATGCTGAAATTCATATGCTTCATGTAACCCACACATATCCATTACAGATTGTTTTAAGCAAATAGTCTGATGCCGAAATTCATATGCTACTCAATCTCAAGTTATAACAAAACAACTCTGCGATGGTAATATCCTGAGTTAGTACATAACATGATATTAAATTGTTGTTTGGATTATAGTAACAATTTTCAGTCTCATCCACAGAATCGATAAAGATGAACTTATTATTAAATCTCTAGGACATCCAAATCAAAGACTAACTTTTCACCTGTTTATTAAAAAAAATATAAAGTAATAATACACGATGAGAAGGTCAAATGCAAGAAAATCACCACAGGACAAGAAAAAATGTTATTCAAACTAACCTTCGTTTCATGGTCTGTTTTCGAATGCTGCCTTTTTCTTTCTCCACTTCTTCGTCTTCTTCTTCAACCTCTTGCTCTTCTACATTACTTTCATCTCCTTCAGAGAGAGAGTGATTACTGTCTTCCTCTTTCTTTGTTTTCTTTACAGGTCCTAAGGGGTAATCATGGTAAGTTGTTAAGCTCTCACATCTGTGTAACAATATACAAGGTAAACAATAAGAGCAATACAATTTACAGGAAAAAAAGAACACTGAATACATAAAAATCGATTTTGAAGCTTTTTTTTGTGGCAGATGAAGTTGCAATTAGGGGAAAGGAATGTATGTATATATATCTAGAGCGAAGCTTCGCTTTGAAATTAAAGTGTGAAGTTCCTTATTTGACTCACTTTTTGGTCATATTTCCACATCTCCATTGTTCAGTTTATTGATACTGATGTATAGATCATTAGGGGAAATGAATGTATGTATTCGCTTTGAAATTACAGTGTGAAGTTCCTTATTTGACTCACTTTTCGGTCATATTTCCACATCTCCATTGTTCAGTTAATTGATACTAATGTATAGATCATTCCAACAAAATTTCATCCCTGCTAATGAATATATCATATCCCAGCCACTAAATTCATTGTAACCATATAAATCAAGCTCCAAAGGAAACATAAGGAACACAAGACAAAAGAGATGAAACATTCAATTAAGACATTACTCATGTTGTAATATGCAACTGTATGTTATATGATTAACCATATCAGGAAACATAACGATATTATTTTCGAAGTAAAAAAATAGAAAACAAACTATCCAGTGCTTAGCAATAATACTGTACTTAACCTTTATTACCAGTATTTATTTATTTATATTTTTCATACATTTTGACCTGCATGATCAATTACAATTATGCCTCTGCCAAGTATGTATAACGGAAGATGTCATTGGTAGTGTGTATAAAAGTAAACATAATTTAACATGTGAATCCATGAAACAAGGAAGAAAAATGTAGAACAATATTGATTTTCTACATTACTGAAACCCCAAAAGAGCAAATTTCCAATAAATTTTGGGAGGTTTACCGTTTTGTAACAGCTACTGGAAAATGACATAAATTTTGGGAGAAAGGGACTGTTTGCCATATAAATTACCATGACAACCCTTCCACAAAGTTTCAAAACATGCATGGACTGCTGGAAGAGAGAACAGAAAGAAGAAAAGTGTAAATAACTGAATATACTTTCTGTTCATTAAAAAGTATACTAACTACATTCTCGATGTACAACTGAAATCCAAATAAAAGCAACATAAGTGACGAGTTAATCCTCTCATAAGTTGATTTCTTGTAAATAAATAATGTAA
The DNA here is from genome assembly GCA_951800085.1 of Comarum palustre. Classification (NCBI taxonomy): domain Eukaryota; kingdom Viridiplantae; phylum Streptophyta; class Magnoliopsida; order Rosales; family Rosaceae; genus Comarum; species Comarum palustre. The sequence continues at coordinate 2,867,733 of OX637589.1, forward strand.
AATCGGTCATAAACTACAGAATAGAAGGTGTGAGATTACATGTCCTTACTGTAATAATCTCTGAATTTTAACTGAATGCACCTAGAAGGATTTTTATTTTATATTTGAAAAGATGCACCTAGAAGTTTAGAGAGGACCTTGAAATGCATGTCAAGTTACAATATATATTCACACTTACAACCATATCCATGATCAAGCTAAGAGCATCAATGAAGCTCCATGGAAAATACAGTCACATTTATGGTACCAGAAGAAAACTAAACCTAGTATGGTATATGCTTGAGCAGAATATGCAATTGTTCAAGGTACCAAAGAAAATATAGATAAGTTAACACTATGAACAAAGATAGTTGAGTCACATATAGAGGTCACCAGAAGGTCGGGGTAGAGAATTTGGGATGTACCATCCTCTCTGTTTAGCGGCCATATATGATTTGACAGGACTTTATTCATTTTAAACATATCAATAGACTTGACACGAAACACGGAACGTAGTGCTTCATCACATAATATGTTCCGCCTATTCTTTGGGTCCTGCAAATTCTTTTCCCGGATATAAGCCCAAATTTTCTTCACTACCTGAAACAAAAGGAGGGACTGAGTGTCACCGCATGGTTCCAGAATCTCTGCCACAAACAAATATGAAAAATGTACAATAATAGAAGATTTCAAGAAGTTAATAAACTGTACCTCTGTTCTGGCCATTTCGGGCTCTCCAACAACTACTTGAAGTTGTGGAGACATGCTGTATACTGTTTTGAAGCCACCTCGTTTTGCACCTCTTTTGTTCACATTCTTGTGTCTATAAGCAATATAAGATAAGATAATTTAGAAGACCGACAATACCTTTCTCTTAAATTGCATCATAAATTAATATCAGCAATTTCTTATTTCTTTTACTAACAACTGCTAGTTGCAAATTGATTGTGATGGCATTCAGTGACAAATATTGAAATCATACCAAGTCTGATGGGTTGAAATTACAACCAAACTAGGAAATCAAGTCACAGTTGCAATTCACAGAAAAGTAGAAAAACAAGGATGTGAAAAGTTGTATTCATTGAAAATCTAAAAGTATGTTTGTTGTTTTCTAAACACTTTCTTTTCTGACAAACTCCACAAACTGACCACTAGATGAATGCAAATACCATGAAAAAAAACTTATTAATTTATAAGATGTTATCCTTTTTATCTTCATAAAAAGGAAAATCTTTAAACTATATATTTAATTTATTATTTTAAACTATATATTTAATTTTATATATATATATATAGATATAGAATTATATATCGCTTTAGTGAGACCGACCTGGATTAATAGTAATCCTTTCGTTATTGCCAAATAAATGGGATAATTTTTTTTCCCAAAAAAATATGTATTTTACTTCAAACTATAGGAGCGAACATTTTTTGGTTGGTGTTGCAGATTAACATTGTCAATGTAACACTAGCCCTGTGCATAAAGCACAATATCCCTAACTCTTCACACATAAATAGGAGGTTCAAATCCTATCATATAGTGATATAAATAATTGTAATAGTCAAAGAACACTTTTTGTATCATCACATTTCTAGACAAACAAGCAACAGCACAATCGAGCATAACTCATTACGAATGTTCAGGTGGATTTCTAAGGGAATCTATAGAATATGTACTGGCAGCAGTGTCATCTCCAATTCCCTCTCTAGAATAAACTTCATTACGTGTTTCTTAAACCCAGTGGCATCTCATTCAGATCAGGGCATAAATATACACACCAAAGATTTTAGGACCCTTACCAGACAGACAACAGAACACACACCAGGTGTTGCCATAATGAAACAATGAAAAGTAGATTAATATGCAGGGTCATATACTCATTTCATGTAAAACTTTCAGAAGTGGGAATGCTAAAGTCTCATCTTTCACTGAATTTGCACTAAACTAGTGAAACAGTGAACACATTTCGGCAGGATATCAACACATAAAGTATGCAATGCAATCTCAACATGAGTTAAGACACCACTAATTTCATTCACATTGTAAACAAAAAACAACAAACCATCGGATAGGAATTTTCAGCCTACCAATAGATAAGGCAATACAGATATGAATAAAGTAAACAAATTCCCTTCTTGCAATTACTCCAACTGATTAATGGCTCTACCTTTCTTTGATTAAAAATAAATAAAAAGAAACAAGAAAAGATGGCAGCTCAAATTACGCAGGATAAATCCAAAAACAAAAAAACAAAAAAAGGTTCATTTCCTCATTCGCCCAAAACATGAAACTTTTATTCCTTCACAGTTCACACTGACCCCTTTTTCCCAGCAATCAAACCTCAAATTACAGAAACCTCAATGCGATTAATTAACAGATTAAAATTAAAACTAATGTAAAAAACAAACAAATAAATAAAGAGTGACTCACGCCTTTTTCCGTCGAGCTTTGCGTACTGGTTCGTCTTCCTCCTCTTCTTCATCGTCATCTTGTTCCACTTTAACGTCGTCGTTTTGCCCGGCATTCTCGGAGCCTTCACCGACCTCTTCCTCCTCCGCCGCCGCGGCTTCGTCTTCGTCCTGGGGATTGGCGGCATGGCTCTCCTCGAGGTAAATGTCGATTTGGCCCCGGATAAAGGCTTTCCGGTCGGAGAGATCAGCGCCGAAATGCTTCTCGAGCTCGCGGCGGACGCTGCCGGCGGTGGCGGTGTCGAGGTCGGAGGCGCTGAGGATTTCGCGGAGGCGGGTCAGGAGGTCCGATTCCGATACCATGGTTCGGGTCGGCGGTTTATTTTTCGAGTTTGAGAGAGAAGAAGAAGAAGAAGAAGAAGAAGAATAAGAAGAAGAGGGAGAATGGCGTCGCATGCAAGTGAGGGGGGCTTTGAAGAAGAAGAAGAAGACGAAGAAGAGAAGTGGCGTGACGTGGCGTGTAGACGGGTGGAGGGTATTTCTGGAATTGAATACAAAGTTTTATCCGGGTAGGTTAGTTTTGGTTGAAGCTTTCCCTATTTGGTTTGCTTGCCCTGAACTAATTGAAATTGCAATGCAAGCCAGAAAGGAGCCCCCTTCAACTTAGAAACTTTCTGGTTCAGGCCCTTGTTTTTGGTTTTTCAATTCCTCTGCAGCTTCTAAATGTTCTTCCATTTTGTGGTCAATCAACATACAGATTCCAACCTCAGCATATCAATTAGCATAGAATGCAACTAGTATGGTATGTTGTCGATTCATTTTTCATGATACAATAATACAGATTTCATGTTATTCCCTCTGCATTGTTCTTTACCCCATATGTGAGAAAGAATCTCTCTTGTTACTAGAGAACAAACCTGATTCCCAAGCTAACTCTTTCCAAAACTTTTGTTATAGATCCAAACCTGAATTCAGACACCATGTGTGTACGCAACTATGCAAGAAAGAACCCATCTGTTCAATCAACACGGTACTGCATTCTGAAACCCAGAGCTGCTGTATATGCTAGCCTGTTTGGCAGGACAAGCAATCACTACAGAAAAGATCAAGTCATTCTAGAACAAACCATCATCAGAGATCATTTAAAGGATAAAGTGGAATTACAAAATCTATGAAGACTCGTCTATTTTATGTGAACCTTGTATCTACACCTCTGGTAGCTGAATGGGAAAGCCCTTGTACTGGCAGAATTGAACACCAGAATGACTAATGATGCACTACAGTTTAATTCCTATCATCATCACTGTTATCAGACGCATTCTCATCTGAATCAAACCCACTGGCAAAGTTCATATTTTCATTTGAATCTGTGCTGTTCTCTGAGCTTTCCCCATCCGATTTTAGAAGATGTTTCAAATCGTCTAAAATGTAAGGCTCTGTAAGTTTCCAGAACAGTGTGGAATTACTTCCTAGGAAACCTATCCAAAACACTCTCCCTTTCCTCTTCACCTTGCAATCCAGAGACTTAGCTTTCAAGGTTCTGACAATCTTCTGAACACCCTCCTCACTTCCCCTTATCTTCAGCAATATGTCTCCTGATGCAGTCCTGTAGCCCCCATACATATACCAGTATGCAAGAACACACGGTGACAACCATCGGTGGACTAGCATGGGAATCATCTGCCGGCCATTGGGCCAAAACTGGTTGGCATAGAAACCAAAATAAGAATGTGAGATGCTAAAAAATTTATAAGGTATGTGCTCAGTATTCTCACTGAACTTGCATGAAGGATGAAGCCATTCATGGTATTGATCATATATATGTCTCCTCAAAACAGCATGTGCACTAGAATTATCACTGAACTCAAAATGGATCATGTGATTCTTTCTGTCGTCATCTGATTCGATCCGCAAACCACCCAGCAGTAGACCTACTAATATCTCACGTTGTTCCTTGGTCAGTGTCATGCTTATATGTCTCTTATCCGGTTTCTTTCTCAAGCTTAAAAAAGAGTCGATTATTTCCATCAATGGAGGATCAACATCGTATCTCTTCTGACACATCAGACCATATATTTTCTCTGCCTTGAAATCATCTCCAGCTGACAAGTATCCACTTAATATGGTATTGCAGGCACGGGCATTAACACCTATTGCCCCATTGCTCAGCATGTAGTCAAATATCTCGGCACCTTTATCAAGATTACGGACTTTCACCAAAGAATCCAAGTATATACAGTAAACCGTTCGGCTGGGTCGACATATCTCAAGGCACTGGGAGAAGGCAGATTCCACTTTGTCATATAAACTCACGTTGAAGTACATGTTCATCACATCTATAAAAGCTGGCATGGAAGGCTTCAAACCAGTATTGATGAAATCTGCCATTAGGGATTCAGCAATATCAATTTCTTTAGCTTTACACATAATCTCTATGACTTTATGATATGCCTGAACATTGGCTGAACCCAAGTTCTCTTGCATCTCCCTGAATATGTCCAAAGACTTCTTGGGTTCTCCAACTTTTGCATACACTTCCATTTTATAAACAAACGCTTGTGACGGAAGACCTGCACCAAGACGGAGAAGTTTGAGCCATGTGTACTCGGCTTCCTCCACATCCCCCTGCTTTGAGCACGCTCTCAACACAAACACAAGCACTTCTTTCCCTTCTTTAATCCCTGCTTCTTGCATCTCCTTCCTCAACGACGCCATCCTCTCTGTATCAACAGTATCCTGATAACTATGTAACCAAATCAAGCCACTGTAAATGTCCTTATGAATCTCAAGTCCAGTAGTTAACAAATTATGATATATAAACTCAGCCTGTTTAAGGTAAGCTTTTGCAGAGCTCCCTGGTTTGCTCACAATAGCCTTAAACAGAGAATTATGCAAGCTAAGCCGCGGCTGGTACCCTCCAAGCTGAATCATCCGATTGTAAACGCTACACGCTTCTTCCAAACACCCTTCACCTGTAGCAGCGCTAAGATACGCAACAACCAATATATGAAATGTAGACTCACTCGGCACACGCCCCTGCTTAATAATATCATCAAAAATCTCCCTACATTTAGCAAATTTCCGCTCTTTCCCCATGTAATCGGCCAACTTGGTAGCAAGAGCAAAATCAAACCTGTACCAGTTATGCTGCATCATCCATTTATACACCTACAAACATTTTCCAAAACTCAAACTCTGCGCAATTGCGGAAACAAAAGGCACAAATTTTGTAAGTAAACTTGAGTTACCCGGAATCCGGCGTCGTTCTCCCTAATGCGCATACAATGCACTGCAACATAGGTAGCGTCTTCTTGTCTCATCCATTTCTTTTGGGCATTGAGGATCCGAATCAAGGTGCCGGATTTATGGGCGGGGAGCTCTTTACAGAGCCAGGCGAGCTTGGACCTGCGCCACTGCTCGGGAAGCTCGTCGAGCTCGCGGACCTCGAGCTTGGGGGAGGCGAGGTGCTTGAGGTCGGTGGAGGCGAAGCAGCGCTCGAAGTCGAATGCGTCGCTCTGGGCGACATTGCTGGAATCCCAATCGTCGTCGTGTTCGAGGAGAGGGGTGGAGGCGGGGATGGCGCGTGGTGGGCGGAAGGAGAGGGAGGAGAATTGGGGGCGGGAGAGATTGAGGGAGCAGAAGAGAGAGTTGGGGATTTGGGAGGAGGAGGAGGAGGAGTGGGTGAGGGTGAGAATGGAGAGGGAGAGGTCAGCAGGAGCGGTGGTGAGAAGCATGTCTGGGATTTTTTGGGAGGGTTTTGCCCTTTGGATATGAGGGGTTTTATCTGGGAAATTAACAAATTAATTAACGAGCATCCCAACTATTCACGACAAAAAAATCGGTGTGGCGACTCAAATTCTTATGAGATGATAAAAGTGATATTTAAATTTATAAAATTATTAATGTAGTGTGGTGTCAGGACTTCATTTTCCCTATCAACGAAAGACTTGAGATCATTTTTCATCATGACACCGTAGGACTCACCATAAATATTTTTTGTCGGTAGGTGACAACATCAACAGTCTCTGAACATTTTTATAATGAACAATGTGATACTCAGAATGAAAACTCAGATTTTCCCAGTTCAAACTATGAGTGAAAATAGATATGCAAGTTATAATTTTTGAGATTTTAGAAGAAAATAAAATCTAGAAAAAGTCTGAATGTCATATAAACCTAAACCCTCAACGAAAAATCTATAAATCCTAAACCCTTAAAGGAAATGAGATCTAAGAAAAGTCTGAAAGTCATCTAAACTCTAAACCCTTGAAGAAAATAACCTTCTATCTTTCTTAGATCTCATTTCCTTCCAAACTCTAAAAATTAAATCTTGCGGATTCATTTTCTCTCATAGTTTGAGCATCGAAAACCTAGGTTTTCATTCTAGGTATCACATTGATCATTCTAGAAGAGTTCGAGGACTACTGGTGTAGTTATCTACTGATAAAAAAATTATGATGGATCCCATACGAGACACATTATCAAACAAAACCACGTCATGACATAAAATTGCCTCAGGTATTTCGTTGGTAGCGAAAATGAAGTTTGTGTACCATATTGGTAGTTTTGTAAGTTTGGATATCACTTTGACCGTGTCATGAGAGTTTGGATATCTGGGCTGTCAAAACTCAAAAAAACATCTCCAACCGATTTTGCAGTTTTTAGGTAAAGATATGGTGCGACTAGGGAGATTACTAGATTAGTCTCAACTCTTCTGATTTTACCCTCAGGTAAGAAAATCCAAGTGTTAATGTCCACTAGCCCTAAATTTAAGATTTGTCTTCCCACTAACAAAATCATATTTATAAATTCTCACTACTCAACTTACACAACAAAAAGACAATTATATCGGCATTCATGAATTAAATAAATTACAATAGACCATTATAAGAGTATTATGAAATAAAGATTCTATGACTGAATTCCGATGATCGATGACCGTTAACCGGACTCTGGTGACCGTTGACCGGACTCCGGTGACCGTTGATCGGACTCCGGTGACCGTTGACCGGACCTCCTACTAGGGACAGGAGATCCTGGGTACTTGTCACAGAGCAGGTCATATTAGAAGTAGGACCTCCTACTAGGGGCAGTATGACGTAAGATGCATTGACATAGGGCTGGACCTCTTACTAGGGTAGTAGGCCCTGAGTACTTGTCACAGAGCAGATCTTGTTAGAAGTAAGACCTCCTTTTTAGGGGCAATATGACGTAAGATGCATTGTCATAGGCCTGGACCTCCTACTAGGGCAGTAGGTCCTAGGTACTTGTCACAGAGCAGGTCTTATTAGCAGTATGACCTCCTACTGGAGCCAGTAGGACCTCTTACTGGAGGCAGTAGGACCTCCTAATGGGGGCAGTATGACCTTCTACTATGTACAGTAGGACGTAAGATGCATTGACATAGGATTGGACCTCTTACTGGGGCAGTAGATCCTAGTTACTTGTCACAGAGCATGTCCTATTAACAGTATGACCTCAATTGAGATATTAGGACCTCCTATTAAGGTCAGTAGGACGTAAGATGCATTGACAGAGGCTAAATAGAACTCGTTGATGTTTGTATGAGTAAGGTGACCCATTTTGTTGCATTCCATTCATTCTAATGGACATGTACACACGATTCTAATACATAACTAATACAAAATTAAACACTAGTATAAATATATGGAGGAAAATGAAATGATGCTGATAAGTATACAAAATAAAAACTGAAAAATATAATCAAAACGAATTTGATGATTATGGAGACCAAGAGATGCATTAGACTTCTATTTTTTTCTTCAATATGTAAGATCTTCTGCCTTGAGAACTAGTAGATCTCACTAAAGCCTCGCATATGTACATGGATGATCCTCCACACCACCCACATGCAACAATTTAGGGATTTCACCGAAAAATTGAGAGTTCAAACCAACCGAGGCAATCACCTAGAGATGAAAAAAGCAATTAGGTTTGGGTGTGCAGGTGCGGGTGTGGAGAGATAAGAGAGCGAACAATGCAGCGGAGGAGAGTGAAGGCAGAGGCGCTGACGGAGGAGAGAGAAGAGAAAGAATGCCGGTAAAGGAGAGAGAAGGGAGAAGACGACAAGATCTCGCTAACAAAGAGGAGGACTAGATTGATCTGAGTTGATGAAGAGAGATGAGAGAGAGAATCATGATAGTAGAAAAAGGGAGAAAACCGATCGAAAAAGCAAACGAGGGTATTCTGGGCATCAAATTAAGATAAAATCAGAAAATTTTGTTAGTAGGAATAAACCTCTAACTGCGTATCAGACTGATGAGAATTTTAAAATATTATTTAGTTAGTGGAAAAAATTTGCTAAATTTAGGGTTCGTGAGAATTTTCTGAAAATCCAAATATCAATACTAGGCAAAGAGTGGAGTTGTTTTGTCACATTTGGAGGACAAAGAAAATCAAAAACTCTTCCATACTTCTAATTTGTATTAAAATAAAATAATAAAGTATCAAGAATTTGGTCATGATTATACACATTTGTGTTTTATTAAACGACCGACAAAGTTTAATAAAACACTAAAGTTTGGTTGTTAGGCGGCGGCTTTTGGCCGACTGCGGGTCTTCAAGAAGGTGGAACGGCGTTGTTAGTCGTAAGCGGAGTGAAGGCCGGGACAATTGCTCTCCTTCAGGGTTGTTTTTCCGACAAAAGGCTTCACAGCAGATTGGCAAGTGTTGTTCGTAAGTGTAGGCGTCTGTAGGACCTTGAGCTCTTAGGGTCGGTGGCTGCCAATCGAAGGAGAGGGACGTGCCATCAACCAAAGTGACATCTTCTGGTGGATCTTTGATCTAATCCAAGTTGTCATATAAGGACGTTGGATTGCATTTTGATTCGGTTGTCTCCGTCGGTGTCCTAGTCTTCTAGCAGCGGCAGATCCATTAACATGCCACCGGATAGCGACGGTGGTGTCACGGGAACCAGGTCCGGCTTCGGAAGGCCACCGGATTAATTAGGCGGCTATCGACTCTATCAGAAAGCATGCAACAGGATGGGTCTGGCGAAGGGAGGACGGAAGAGGATGGGCCGCTAGGCCTTAACTTTCTGGGCTACAGCAATGTTGCTTAGCAAGTTAGGTCGTTGGGCTTGTTCTATTTTCTTCATCTCTAATTGATTGGGCCTGCAATATGCTTTTCATGGGAGCGACACTTCTCGCCTATATTGCTACTATATCAAAGCTGCCCACTAATCTGTTGAGTGGAAACGTACACCGTTGGGTCTTTAGGCGTCAAACTTGTCAGATCATATGCTTTGTTCGACTGGCCATATAGGAGGAGAAGTTTTTTGCTTTTTAGACCAGAATAAAGTTCTCTTGTGGACACAATTTTTTTAGTTAATTTTCTTTGTAGTTTTGTAGGCTCTTTGAGTTGTATTGGAGCTTCGCTCCCGATTGACCAGCCGTTGGACTTGTTTTGGAGTTTAACTCCTGCTCGTCCCATTGGTCGATTTAATATATGAGTTATAAGCCCGCTGGAGTAACATCCATTTTCATTAAAAAACGACCGACAAAGTTAATATTAAACGATGCTGCGTTTCTATTCAACAGTTGACAAAGTTAATGGTTCATTATATATATATATAGTAAAATGCAGCGCCCACCCAACTCTTATGAACAGGGACGGAGCTTGGTGTAATCATCCCTAGGCTGCAGCCGGTGTGATTGTTTTACTTTCTCTAATTTACATATGCATAATTCATCTATAGCCCTACATTTCTATATAGATATATAGCCCATGTAAATATTCAATCTTCAAGTGTTGAAAGTAGCAACAAAGTCAAATGTTAATGTAAGTTGCTAGATGAATTTGCTACAAAGAATTATAGTCTAACTCAAAATTAGGTAGTTTGTATCAGCTATTCTATTTTGTATATTTAACTTATCAATTTGTTATTTGTAGCAAATAGAGATAGTAGTTCAAAATTTCAACCCACGCTATTTGTAAATCTTACCTCCGTTCTTGCTTACGGAACAGTTAAAGTGGTACTCAAATTTTAAAAATTATCAATGTGATACTTAAATTCTATTTTCGCAACCAATGAAGGGTCCAATATTATTTTTTGTCACAGCACCGTCTTTTTGCTAACGTGTTTCAAATAAAATCTATAAAAAAAAGTAGACAATGAACCGGAATAAACAAAACAAAGAAACACAAGTCTAGACCCAAACCTCTGAGCTCTGAGGCTGTGTTTGTTTCAAAGAAAGTGGTTGGTGGGAAAGAACAATGGTTTTTTTCCTTTGTTTGGAAGCCCAAAAAAAAGGAGGGAAAGGAAATTGCTTCTCAAATCAAGGGAAAATTGGGCGAAATGTTGTTCCCTCCACCTCCACCTCCACCCCCACCCTGTATTCAGTCTTCCTCCTATCCTACAATGATTGCATATGATTATGACAAAATTGTCATTGCTTAAAATTTCATCTTTCAACTTTAGCCCTGCATCTTTATAAATCAGTCCAACCCCAAATCTCTTTTTCTTACGACTCCAATTGATCTGACTGAGAAGAACTGAGTTTGCAGGCTAGGCTCGAGAGAAACTAGTCTTTCGATTTGAGCTTCTTCCATTCTCAATTTCCTCGCATGGCAACTGCAAGGTATGAACTCTATACATACGATTTCTTCTTCTCTTAATCAATTTAATATGTTATCTTCTTGTTTATTGTGATTGATCTCAGGTTAATGTTAGTTTCATGAATTCGTTTTGAAAACAACCTTCACATATACAAAAGACATATATTGAGGCCCTAGTACGAAAGGAAACTTAGAAAAGAAAGATAAGAAGGTATAATTATGAACTTGGAACTTAATTCTAGATTATGATTCTGGTACAGAGTTTGCATCAAAAGTTTATGATCAGTCTCCTTATTATTTGATACGTGGGTATTGCTGGAAAATTGGTAGGTTTTGTTTCCTTTCCATACCACACCAAACAACGCAATAGAAACTAAGCAGATGTATTCTGACTACATTCCTGCCAATTCCCACTTGGAAAGGAATATTGATGGGAATTTCATCTCCCCATGACCATGGAAAGTAGTAGAGGATTGATTTCCTTTCCCTTCCTTTCTATGAACCAAACGCGGCCTTGACTGAATCAATGTCATCTCAGTCCTCCTCCACCATCAACCACCACACTGACAAACTCACCACTTTCCAAGAAGCCATGCACAACTCAGACCCACCGCCACCACCGTCTTCTTCCTCCTCATTCAAAGACCACCTCACCATCCTCCTCCTCTTCCTCACCTTCTCCTCCTCCTCCTCCTCTCCTTACCCATCCCTTTCTTCTTCCTCCTCCACCACCCTCTCACCTGACCCGTTTCTCTTCCCAACTAGCGTCGTCTACCATGACTACAACTCATTCGATCCCAACCCTCCCTCTTTAGCCTACTTCTTCGGGTCAAAGGGAAACTCGGTCGGATCCTCCGCCTCCTCCACACGCCACGTACCACCCTAGAAACCAATACCTCCACCTATACCGCTTCGAGTTGCCAACACAACCATCCATACCAAAGAGAACCCAAGTCGACTAGCAAGAACACTGGCTCCAACCCAAACACATGTTTGGACCAAAATAATATCTTTTCGGCGAATGGTGATTCTTTGAGCCTATTGAATCGACACTTGCGGTCCAAGTAATTGTACATATTCTTTTATTTATTTATTTATTTATTTATTTTGAGGTCATGTTTGTCTGATTTGCTGGAATGCAGAAGATTTGTTAGTCATCTAGGAGATTTTTTTCCTAGTGGATCAAGAGATTTGATTTATCTTAGCATGCAAGTAAGAACAAACCCTAATGTTCACTATATAAGGAGGTCATGAAGATGGAGATCAACAAACAACTTTTGTACACTGCAAAACAAACCTCTCTCAAAGCACCTCTACCAAAAAGATTCCTTGGGTCTTTTTGTTCACCAAAGGCCTATCTGTAGGCATTCTCCGCTGCTACTTACCAAAGCCCGATCCGTCGGCAGTTCCCACATCTACCTCACCAAGCCTCATTTATGAGCGAACAGTCCACCATCGCTTCATAAAAACCTATCCGTAGGCGAATACCTGCAAAACCATTGTTAGAGTGAGAACTCTAGCAAATATCCCCGGTTTGTCAATGAACTCTTTGGCGAACGCCTCGTAATCTTGATTTATAACTCTGCTCTACCATACCGGTCTGAGTAAGAAACGACCGCTTCGCGAGAAGAGGAGAAAAATTCTAATTGCTCCTCAGCTAGGTATGTGAAGAACTTAAGTGTCGGTCTGACTAGCACCTGTACGACAGTTGTTTGAGAAGATCGAAGTCAGAAGATGAACAAGCATCAAGATCAAGGTTGTACCTGACCCATAGGTACTGACACGCCTCGAGCCTGGTTGTTCGAAGAAAAGTGATTTTCACACCGAACAACATAACAAAGCAGCCAAGGATTCATCTTTTTCATCCAATCCAACATAATACAAACCCTATATCGCAGTGAACAGAAATTCGAGAATGAGATAAAACCCGGCTGGGAAATTGATTTGTGAAGTAGCGAAAACAAGAGAAGTAAAGAGAATAGCAACACAAACAACATGGATCAAAATATTAATAGGGTTGGTGTGATATGTGTCATAGAAGGCAAAGTGGTTTTCATTTTGGACCTGGCATCCTTCTTTTCCATTTTATTGCTTTTTTAATATCGGTAAATATGAAAAATTCAGATTTTTTTATTATTAAAAAGAAAAAGATATTTAATCTAAGCATGATTGTAAATTTGTAATGAAAAATAATTGAGACAAAAACCTAGAACTATATACGTTGTAATTTTTATAGAGAAGAGAGACAAAATAATATTATTTTTTTAAAATGTCTCACCTTATTGTTTTAAATTTGGGTCAAATCCGAAATCGATCTGATTTTCAGTTGATCCGAATAACGGTTGATCCGATTTTAAAATTTGGTTCCGGATAGAGATTTTGTAAATCCGAATAATTCCGATTGGATACGGTTTGTACCAAAAACTAGTTTGGTCCGAATATGCCCACCAGTACTTAAATCTATCATGGAACCCCCCTAAATATTCACATAACAAATCAGTTTTGGACAAATCAACTATAAGTATTAATTAAGTCAATTTGGCTTATGAAACTGTTATTGAGGTTAATTCCTTTTATCACCCCATGCTTCAATAAAAAAATAATATATTATATGAACAAAATGGTAAAAACTAAAAACAGAAAAAATTGAATAATTTAAGATCAGATAGATAAGTGTTTTGGGTAAAAGTGGATAACTCCCACTATAAGAAAAACTGCCACGGTTCAGTATATAGAAGAACAAAGGGTCGAGAAACAGTAAACAAATGAAAAATTATTCCGGATGAAAATTCTTATTTGGTACAATTGATTTACTTTTTCATTGATTTTGGCCTTCTTTATCTAATTTTTTCTTTGTTCTCATAGGTGAACATATGAAAAACTTCTGGTGTATGAATTCATGCATCTTGGCAGATTGGACAATCATCTATTTAAAGTGAGTTATAATTTTTGGTCATTTACTCTTCATGTTGAAATAGTTTTATAAATGGTGTTTAAATAGATTGTGCAATCTTAACAATCCATATATTGAGATTCTCTTACTGTCTAATAAGTCGTAAATCTTAATCATTCAAATAGTGTCGCGTATTTACACTCGTGCATAGAAGATTCTTCGATTATGTCTCGTATTTAGAAAGATAATTATTAAATTAATGAGTCTTTATGTCTTAGCAATCAAAATGGATCTAAAATAATTAAATTCTTTTATTTGGAAAATAATACATTAATGAACGAAAAGAGTTAAGTAATTATCAAATTAATAGTTACAAATTTTATCATCTATACATTATATTGATTTGTATGAGGTAGAAGATGCATAGAACAAATTAATTTTGCTCCTAATGAAGATGAACATCTAAATTAAACAACGGAAAATACACAATATTTTGAGTGTGGTTAGTCCTACGTTTTAACATACAGTTTGTACGTTATTTTTAGACCTTTTCAGGTTGCAAATTATGATTCCGCAACTAGATATACAAGCTCGACCTTGATAGCAAGTCAATGTAAGCTTTCAAGTTGGTGGTAAAGATCATCTTAATTCACAGTTGTTTTAGATTTGCCAAGACAAGTTTTCTAGCTCAAATTCGAAGCTGGCAATGACTATTCTCATTAGGAGGAAATGAGATTGAGTTGGTGGAGTTACTTTAAGAATAACCTTGTCAGTACAATCCTAAAAGTAACAATTGAAGTGCATGTGCATATTAGAAAATTGAGTCTCTAATCCTCCACTCTCTAATGCGCATTCTTCTCTTTGATGATGTGTCTCCTCCTCTTTAGGAGGCTGCTCTCTGTTTTCTTGTTTTGCACCTCTTCAGTCTGTTTAAAAGATTTGAGTTCTGTTTTTTGTTTATTTTTGTTCTGTGTGTTCTTTCTGGTTGTTGTCTTTCTATAAAAATACTAAAAAATTGAGTAACTTAAGTATCATTACTACTTTCAAATAATATTAGTGTGTGCCTTACATTTACATCAAGTAAATAAACAAGAAACATAAAAAAAAGTTTGACGCGATTCATTAAGAACTATAATGTTGACTTAAAATCCACGATGGGAGGAGGCCTTAGGTCTCAATGTCTCATAGAGCTTCATTGCTTGCTATCGGCACCGAGAAAGTCGATCAGTCCATTCAAGCAGTAACGGGTTCTGTTTTGAGTTGATATGTAGTGGTTGTTCACGGCTACGTCAGGTGATTGGCGACAGTCATGTCCTTGTTAGTTTTGCATCTCAATCTCCAAACACTTCAATTTTACCGAGTGTGATCACTAGCTATCATACAGTCATTGACTCATTACACTAGTAAATTCATGCCCTCTATTTACTTTTAACAGGTTGTTATTATGAAGGTGGCAGAGACAATCAAAGCACACATGTAGATGGTAGGACAAAACCGGCCGCCCCAAAAATATCACCCACCCAAAAATCTCAGAGCCTTTCACACACAAACTCATCAGAGCAGCACAAATACCCAGAAAGAGAGAAAGAGAAAGAAGATGGTTGGGTTCACGAGCTTTAACCTTAGCCCTCTGCAACTAGTCATCATCCCCTGAAAAGAACACCCAAAAAAACCCAGAAATTTATAAAGCAATAAATCGAAAAAAGCTTGCATCTTTGATCAAACATACCCACCATTTCTAGGTGGGTGAGAGCTTCACGGGGTCGAACCCATCTCAGTCTCTATCTCCTACCACCCACCCAAAACCCTCCTTTTCCATCAATCCAGTGGTCCACTTTCCTCCACGTCACCACCGGCCTCGATCATCATCTGCAGCGCTGTCTATAATGAAACAGAGGAAGAAAGCTTTGAGCTTTGGATTTGTGTAAAGGTGGGATCTTTCTGTGTGTATATATAGAGGAGATGGATCGGTCTATGCTGACAGTTGGGCCAGGTATGGATATGCCGATCATGCACGATAGTGATCGGTACGAGCTGGTTAAGGATATCGGGTCGGGTAATTTTGGGGTGGCCAGGCTTATGAGGGATAAGCAGACTGAGGAGCTTGTTGCTGTTAAGTACATAGAGAGAGGTGACAAGGTTAGTCTCTTTCTTTCTATCTATCTTTTATTTCTTTTAAGTTTCCTTTTTATCTTTACCTGAAATGGGGTGTGTGTATTGGTTTATTTTCTGTCTATATTTGGAATTTTTTGGAGGCTTTGTTGGGTTTTGTTGTTTTTGTAGCATTGTGTTGCTTTTGTGATTTGGGGATTGGGTTTGGTTTTGTTGTTCATATGAGGCATTGTTTTTTCATGTTTGTTTTGAGTTGGTAAGTTTCTAGATACAGGCAGTTGTGTGGTGTTTCCAGTTTTGAGCTGGTTCATTTTTGGAAGTTATAGTTCTATGGCCAATAAGGATCAAAAGATTTGGAGACTTTTATTGCTGCTTGTTGAATGTGAGTTTTGGTTCAATGTGACTTCACTGTAGTACTTGTCTGTGGAATATGTTGAACCTAACCCTGTTTGATTGATGAGCTTGGGTGTGAGCGTTGACAACCACATTAGAAAATTCGAGCCCTATAGTGACTTATTTTAGTCAATACCATTCATATTAGGGAGGTTTTGTAATTGAATATCATTAGTGGACATTCTTAGTGCTTGGGGTGCTTTGGTGAAAAACCTAGAAACTCAGCAATCAAGTTGATGATGGAAGTAAAACATCTGACATTTGGCAAACTGTGGAGTTACCTCGGGGAAAAGAATAAACGAAATTTGACCTTAGTTTTCTTAAGAGTAAACTGTAAAGGAGTTTGCATTTTTCTTTTTGTACTTTTGTTTAACCATTTTTACATAGTTTTTGTTTCAATAGTTAAATAAAAACAAGACAATATTGGTATATAAGGAGAAATTATATAGCAGTGGATAAGAAACTCACACTAAAAGAAACCTCAGGGAAACTGAAAGCTCACAGAATAGAAAAAAGCTAGGACTTGGAGCAAGACAAACTTAAATTCCTAAAAAATTGAGTGACCTGCCAATTGGTGAGAAATAGAAATGCTGAACTAAGAAGAAACCAAGGTCCAATGTCAAGTATGTGTAGTATAAACACCTAATGATCTAGTTTTCATGTTTCAACTCTATCAAGTGATTGAGCTTTGGCAAGATGGTAGTCAGTGAATTTTGGACGGTTCATAAGATTTCCTGAAGAATTTGATGCTGGCATTAATAACGTTTGTGGACTGGAGACTGATAGTTCTGAGTACGATATTAGGAATTAAGCTTAGACACACTTCTTCTAGGTCAGCGTTAACGATTTCCCAAAGAATTTGACTCTGGCATTGATGACGGTCGTGAATTGAAAAGTAATAGTCCTGAATTGAAAAGTAATAGTCCTGAATACTATATTAGGAATAAAACTTAGAAACACTTCTTCATGGTCAGTTTTAACAATGTTATCCTTGAATTCATTTCTAAATCCTTAGATTATTTATAAATAATTTTTTTTGAGTGTCAAGAAAACCTGTCAAATTATTTAGTAAACCTGTCATTTGATTGGCCAAGATATCGTCATTGATGCCTGATGAGTTTTTAATTTTTCATTGTTCTGTCAGGCTGATGTCCCACTCTCTTTCTTGGTAGCTTCAAATAGTGTCCTTTCAGTTTTGATTCTTCCTGATGATATATATTATTTTGTGTAACAGATAGATGAAAATGTACAAAGGGAAATTATAAACCACAGGTCATTGAGGCATCCTAACATTGTCCGATTTAAAGAGGTTCGTTGAATTCTAGCATCCTATTACAGCTTGTGCCTCACAGAGTTGAATTATATCAGATCTTTGTTGTAGGTAATATTGACACCGACTCATCTGGCTATTGTGATGGAATATGCATCTGGAGGAGAGCTTTTTGAGAGGATATGCAATGCAGGCCGGTTCAGTGAGGATGAGGTACTTATCCAAAACATCTATGCTGTATCTAATAGTGTCTCCAACCAATTTGTAATGTACTTCTGTCGCAGGCACGTTTCTTCTTTCAGCAACTTATATCAGGAGTCAGTTACTGTCACGCAATGGTATGTAAACGAAGGGCATTTATTTGTTTTCGATTCTTTAGTACATAAAACATTTACAACTAGATTTCAAAGTGGATATGTTTTTCTTTTCTTCCTGAAGCAAGTGTGCCATCGGGACTTGAAGTTGGAGAACACATTGTTAGATGGAAGTCCAGCTCCGCGTTTAAAAATATGCGACTTTGGCTATTCAAAGGTACTATATATATGTATCTCTCTCTGTCTCTCCCCCCTCATTTTTATTTTACGTATGACAGATCTTTAGTAATTCAACTCAAAGCAGAAATCCATGTATATAAGACATTGTTGTTTGAGTGTTTATATGCATGTTCTTTAATTTCCTTCATTTATGGACTTTCACGATTCTGATAATTTCTTGGGTGTCTACAATCTCTTCATTGCTTATCTCGGTTATCTGTCTTTTCACTTTTTTATTTGGTAATGTTTATACTTGTTATATTCATCTAATTATGCTTTGTCTGTTATCTCAGTCTTCTGTGCTACACTCGCAACCAAAATCAACTGTTGGTACCCCTGCATATATTGCTCCCGAAGTGTTACTTAAGAAAGAATACGATGGCAAGGTACCAAAATTGGTTTGTTGAAATCCTAGTTTTTCCTTGTTTTCCATATTTGTACACTTTTATTTAAATCGTGTATTCAAGCAATAAATATGAAGCTATAAACATCAGCTAAAATCACCAGGCTTGAAACACAATAATTAGATTAATATTTTATTGGTGTCAGAGGGCAAGTACTGGGACTTCGGCATGTAATCATGCAGAGTCATGGATGGATATTATTTCCCGTGCATTGACATAATTATTCCATTACATATTCTTTTGTCCAAGGAAAAAAATGAATAAAGCAAGACTGAAAACGTATGACATATTTCTGTGTTGATATGTCAGAAAACGTATGACATATTTCTGTGTTTATATGTCATTCAGATTGCAGATGTCTGGTCTTGTGGGGTGACCTTATATGTCATGTTGGTGGGTGCATACCCATTTGACGATCCTTATATGTCAGAAAACGTATGACATATTTCTGTGTTTATATGTCATTCAGATTGCAGATGTCTGGTCTTGTGGGGTGACCTTATATGTCATGTTGGTGGGTGCATACCCATTTGAGGATCCTGGGGAGCCTAAGAACTTCCGCAAGACAATACATGTAATTTATTTCTACCTTACAAGTAATTTCACACTTGCACTTTGTTACTATCGAGCCTGGCAGCTCTACTTTGGCAGTGTGGTTGACTAAGGTAATTGGATTTTTTGCAGCGTATTACGAGTGTCCAGTACTCAATTCCCGACTATGTTCATATATCCCCAGAGTGCCGTCATCTGATCTCACGAATTTTTGTGGCTGAGCCTGAAAAGGTGGGTTACATTCTTTGTATATGACTTGCGTGTGTGCACTTATACTTTGGTTTCATATTCCAATTAAATCTACATTTCTGCTTGCTTATTCTTGAGGTCGTAACAATTAGCTATGGTCATGTCTTTCTTTCTTTTCCAGTGAAGTCTTGTGCTGACATATTCTTATCATCCTCTCTGTGTCTCACATGAAACTGCCTTGTTTCACAATACTGAATCCTTCCCCCCTTCAAAATACTGCATCACTCTTCAATTAAAGGGGTTGTGTATAGCACAGCCTATCTCTATCTCGCCCATCTAATCTATGCTTTTATTATCTCGCTTCAACATCTGAATATGTTTGAACAACAGTGCAATTTTCTAATTCAAATCTGGTTGAATATTTTTCTGCAATAGAGGATAACAATTCCTGAAATAAGGAATCACGAGTGGTTTCTAAGGAACCTTCCAGCAGATCTCATGGTTGAAAACACCATTAACAGCCAGTTTGAAGAGCCTGATCAACCCATGCAAGGCATAGATGAGATCATGCAGATAATTGCTGAAGCTACAATACCGGCTGCAGGGACTAACAATCTCAACCAGTATCTTGCTGGCAGCCTGGACATCGACAACATGGAGGAGGATCTTGATACTGATCCTGACGACCTTGACATTGACAGCAGCGGGGAAATAGTGTATGCAATTTGATATTATTTTCAGTCACAAGGCTGCCGATATAGGATTGGACTAAGAGGCTTTTAACCTTCCGTGGCAGTGGAGGGTTTGGTGAAATATTTCTCCATTTTTAGAGTCCGTCCTCCTGGCTCGTGTTTCTGTTTTCTCATCTTTTTTCAGTGACATACTTCTGTTCATCTGTGATGTTTTGCTCTGCCACTAATTACTAATGTAATGTTTATGTACTTGTCACACGGAATGTAACAGGTGGTACCTAGTACCCACTGTTGCTGAAATTGTATTGCCTGACCCTTTCTGTACTTTTTAGAATCCATACCATCACAACGTTGAAGTAGCTCTGGGGGAAGTCGAAAGACTCGAACTCAAACATTAGGGTGCAAACCTAGGTGAACCTAATGTCACAGCACCCTGCAGAGTACTTGAGAAGAAATATCAAGTGCAGCATAAGTTCTGTACCAGTGTCTCCTTAGATATCCCGGACATAATACTGAATAGATGCAAAGTAATCCAACATGATAAGGGAAACTACAACACTAGCATATCTAGCAGAGAACGATGAAGCTCTCATCAGATACTGTTAATAGCTTGAACGTGATCCTTTCTGGAGAATATGAACCACCATTTTGTTCTCTTTAAGAAGCTCGAAACCGCAAACATTTCCGACCGTGATCTGGTTATCACGAGCAAATTCAGCCCACCCCTTAGACATGAAAACTGTTTGACAGGAAGGTACAAGCTTCACTTTATACCATTTGTTTCCCCCTGAGATCTTCACGAAAGAAAATTTATAGTTGCCTGCAGAAAGATGCTTCTTCTTATAGAAGGCTGTGGGAGTCGAGTACTGCAAGAGTGACAACCAATCAACAAAATGTAGAGGAAGGAGAGAAGCTCAAACATCTTTAAAACAGCAACCCACTGCAGGAAGTTCACATAATCATTTTCAGGCCTATACTGAATGAAAATGAAAGCGTAGTAGGTTGGCTGGCTTACCACACAGTAAGTCCTATTAATAGCTTTTGTGTAATGAGGATTCTTGGGTTTGAAAGATATCGCAGATAGGTTAGCTGTGTTATCTGCAGCTTCACTTGCTAACAGTAGCAGATCAGACTATATCATGATCATCATGAGTTCCAGTATGTAAATACATAGAGCAAAATCTATTTGTATACCTGAGAGTTAAGTTTTCTTGGTTTATGACAAGTCCTTTTTGTACTCTTAGCAACTGTGGATTCTTTGAAATCTTCCATACGGAAATTGACTCTCCCACAACAACTCTTGTCAAAACATGCTATGCTGAAATGCATTTTCCCTTCATAGTGAACACAAGGAAGTCACCTTCATCCACTGAGTTATTGTTTAGGGTTTAGGGTTTAGAAATGCCCAATCAGTCTACCTCTAACTACAACACAAACATTTGACGTCAAAAGCCAATAAGCACAATCTTAGAAGCACCTGAGATGGGAGAATCAAAATGGTCAAGCAGGAGCTGGAGCTTGAAGCTTGTGAGTGTTCTTGAGTTTTCACTGCTGATATTTGATTCTGAAACTGGTCCCTTGTTTGCCTATTTACACATACATGTCAAAATCATTGGGAACTAGTACAATTAATGGATACTACCTGCAGCCTTACTACTATGGTTCATGGCTTTATGCAAGCATTAGCTTTGTGAATGTCCATATATGGAACATGCCAAACAGTTATGAATCTACTCTAATACTTGCATAGTGCACAGAAATGACACAGAAATCACATCATACATGTTATCAAATATCCAAAGTTTAGAGACTAATATAAGAAACTGGTAAGCTTCACAGAAAAGATAAAAAAAGGAAAAATAATTAAAAGAAAAAAGAAAGACTCATCTCAGTCAACTTTAAGTACTCTTTGGAAAATGAAAATGTTCATATTGGAGTGAAAGGTGATGGGAGCTGAGAACTAATAATAGACTACCCCTTTGATAAAGTTGCATGAGTGTGTGATTTTCCTTTCTGGGAAAAGTGACAATTTACCATAATGTAAACCTTTTCCTGTTTCAGTATGAAAAAGAGATCACACTCCATGTCAAACAGCGATAGATCCAGAATTTATAGATGAGGTGGGTTTAACCTTGGCCGAAGGCCAAATTTTTTTTTTAAAGATGAAGCGAAAGCCATCAAGCGATGAACTTTGATAAATTTAGGGAGAAAAAGTACACAAGATACTAAACCAACGAAATTTACATTAAATTCAACAATCGCACTAACAATCGTATTCTCAATGGAGCAAGAAGGGGATGACAAGAGTAGAACAACTGTGAAAATGAGTCAGTGAAGACTGAGAAATTGAAGAATTGAGGGATTAGAAGTCGTTGCTAGTTGAGAGGAAGAGAGAACTAGAGATGGTTGTGAGATTGTCGAGAAAGATTAATGCAATATAGAGTTAGATTGTAGAAATGGGTTGGGCTTGGTAGATATATCACACAAAAAATACACATATACACCTAGTTTTTTTTGGCAAAATTTTCGGCTTCACATTGCCTCCGTCACTGATGTGAAACATTTACTATACATACCAGATTTATGTGTATATGAGGACCTAGTTCTGATCTATAAACCGTCCAACATGGTTTACTACACACACAGCAATTTTAGAACATTCAACTAGTGATACAAGGGTAAGCTTGCTAAATTATTGAGCCTGTGTTCATCCTTGATGAGTAAATCCAAAGAAAAAAAACACAAATCCATTTGTTTCTAAGATGGAGAGCTTTCCACCGACAATTACTTTGAAATTCGGTGGTGTTAGCATAAACTTGCAGCAATTTTGACTCTTTATTTAGATGTCCAATATAATACTGAATTCAATACAAAGCAATATTATAAAGTAACACTACCATACTTGCAAATGTCTCCAGCCAATATATTAAGAGTAAATTCGAGCGTTGGTATCTAAATTCTTGTGGTACGGTCAAAATGATACCCAAACTTACAAAACTACCCATGTGGTATCTAAACTTCATTTTTGATACTAACGAAAGGCCTGAGGCCATTTTCATCACAGCGTCATTTGTTTGATGACGTGTCTCGTATGAGACCCACCAAAAATATTTCTTGTAAGTAGATAATCACATCAATAGTACCTTAACTCTCTCAGAATGATCAATGTGGCACGTCATCAAACAAACAGCGCCTTGACAGAAAATGGCCTCAGACCTTTCTTTGGTATCAAAAATGAGGTTTGGGTACCACATTGGTAGTTTTGTAAGTTTGAGTATCACTTTGACCGTGCCACAAGAGTTTGAGTACCGACACTGCTAAAAACTCATATATTAATTGGAAAATTCAGTGCAATTTTAGCATAAAATTGGAGCGGTTCAAAGCTCAAACTCCTTAGTTGTCTGAAACAATACTGAATGCAATGCTAAACAGAAACTGAAGGTTAGGAATTATGTAGTTCATAGATGTTTTAGGGAGCTATCTGAGCATATGACTAGCTGCATACAGAAAGAGCCTACTCTAAAAATTTGCAGAGTAACGACGACATCCAAGCCAATGAAGGAAACGAAGACAGATCAGTAGATGGAAAATTACCAACTTTTAGTATGATTCATTGAAGAACAAAATTCAATTTAGTACCCTTAACTTTGGTGTTAAAATTAGTTCAGTCTCTTATTTTAAAAATTTATTTTTTTATTCTCTTAACTTTCAAATGGTTACAATTGAGTTCAAATTTTGATATTGGCTCCAAATATGACATCAGCTGTTGACTTGGACCCTACAAGGTGGCTCCACATAGTAGTGTTGGCTCTCAATTTGTATGAAAGTGAGATATATTATGCGCTTTTTGAGTGTTTAAACACTCTGTTTTGGAGTTTAAGGTCTATTATGCATTTTCTGAGTGTTTAAACACTACTATGTGAGGTGACCTTGTCGGGTCCATGTCAGCACCTGACGTCATTTTTTAAGTCAATATCAAAATTTGGACTCAAGTGTAGTCATTTGAAAGTTAAGTGACCAAAAAGATAGATTTTTGAAACGATTGACTGAATTGATTTTAACATGAGATGTATGACTTATTCGTGTAGGTCAATATATATATGTATGAGTTTGGCTGAGATGAACGAGTTCGACCGAGTTGGTTGAAAATATGATAGCCGAATTGCAAGAGTACAGCCGAGATGCATGAGTATGGCTGAGTTGATCGAGAGTTTGATTTCGGTTGAGTTGGTCAAAGAGTGCATAACTTCGACTGAGATGAATAAATTCAGTCAAGCTGGTTAAGGTGCATTAGTTTGGCCAAGTTGGTCCATTTGGTTGAGTTCGATCGAGATGCAAGACTTAGACCAAATTGGTTGAGATAAATGAGTTCGACCGAGTTGGTCGAGCGTATGATGGCCAAGAGTTTAGCTGAGTATGATCGAGATGTATAAATATGACCATGATGAACGAGATGATGAGATTGGCCAAGTATGGTCAAGAATGCATAACTTTAGCCGAGATGAATAGATTTGGTTAAGTTTGTTGAGGTGCATCAGTTGGGCCGAGTTGGTAAATATTGATGTGTTCGGTCGAGTTGGTCAAGATGCATGAGTGTGGCTGAGATTCATGAGTATCGCCGAGTTGCAAGAGTTTGGTTGAGATGAAGAAGTTCAGCCGAGTTGGTCTATATGGTTGGGTTCGGCCAAGATGTAAGGGTATGACCGAGTTGGTCGACCGTATGATGGCTGAGAGTTCGGCCGAGTATGTTTAAGAATGCATGGCTTCGACGGGATGAATGAGTTCGGCCGAGTATGGTCAAGAATGCATAAGTTTGGCCATGGTGTTTGAAAATTGATTGACCGAGGTGTTGAATAGGATGACCGAGGTCCACTCCACTTGGTCAGATCGTGGAGTCGTGGACAAATGCTTCAACTCGACCGTTTCGTCTTATTTTGGTTCATATATATACCAAGACACCGGTTTAAAATATTATGACAGAAATTCTGTTGTTCGGCCACAAGACGTCGGCTTGAAATATTGTGACCGAAATTTTGTTGCTTGGCCATCGTGACCGAAGTTTTTGGCTTAGCCGTTTCGATATATAACGGTCATAATTTAGACTTGTGCAAGGTCAACTAGCTGAAGAACCAAGTTGACTACACCCCGGGCGCATAGCTAACCTAGTTCGGTGTTGAAAATGCAAAATTTCGATGACCAAACGGCTCGAGGGCCGATAATCATGAGATTGGGAGGCCTATGTTTGCACATAAATTTACCAGTCCATGAAAATTGATAAATTCGTCCAATGTTAGACGAAAATGTTTTTGGCGATTCTGACAAGAATGATAACGCGGTCGAGTACGCTAGTTTGACAAAAAATGTAATTCAGCCATACCATGGAAATGAGACCTTAGACGAACAAGGTAACGGGTCCATATCATTTTTGGACCTTGGACGAACAAGGTAATAGGTTCGTGTCATTTGAATCAAGGCAGCCGACTTTTTGGAAAGTGTAGGTTGAAATAGGATCAGCCCAGAAGAATGACTTATTGCTCAGCTGAGTCCAAAACTATATGAGTTTGGCCGAGGAACCTCCAAGCATCCCATCCAAGAATTCATTTGAAGTGTTTTGGCCAAAGTCATAACTAGGTTGTTTTACTTTGGGTTTGTCTCGACCGAATACTAAAACTATATGAGTTCGACTGATTCGACGTATATTTATCAAGGTTAACCAGTAACATGACCAAGCTGGATTATTGTGATGAAAGAAATGATACTCCTTTCAACCAAGATGCATCAGTCTTGGCCGAAACCTCAAACATCTCATCCAAGCTTTCATTTTAATTATTTCGACCGAAGTCACAACTAGGTTGTGTTAATTTTGGGTTCGTCATGGCCGAGATATTAAAGCTTAGTGTTCTGTCAAATTGAAGTATTGTTGCAGTTTAAATGAGTCAAAATTTCACCTGAGGTTGTTTTCGTGGGTACAAATCTAGTTTACAATTTAAGGACTTAAACCAAGGTCTTAATTTTGCCGAGTCCTTAATTTGACTTGTATCTTTTATATAACTTTGGCCATCATTTTGATTTGAGTTTAATCAAATGTGCAGAGCGTCCCTTAAAGTCTATGTGGCCGGATTAATCAATTCAAGTCTCAATAACCACTCAGCTTGAGAACCGGTGATCATGAGACTGGGGGCTATGTTTACACCTAGATTTGGCATAGCCAAATCAGTTTATTGGTTTCAAATTCAATCGAAGTTAGCTCGGCCATATGGACGAGTTGAAATGAGTTTGACCGTATGAACGAGATGAAATGAGTTAGGCCGTATGGACGAGATGAAATGAGCTCGGCCGCATGGACGAGATGAAATGAGCTCGGTCGCATGGACGAGATGAAATGAGCTCGGTCGTATGGACGAAGTGAAATGAGCTCGGCCGTATGGACGAGATGAAATTTGCTCGGATGTATGGACGAGATGAAATGAGCTCGGCCGTATAGATGAAGTGAAATGAGTTCGGCCATATGTACGAGATAAAATGACCTCGGCCATATGGACGAGATGAAATGAGTTCGGTCGCATGGACGAGATGAAATAAGCTTGGCCGTATAGACGAAGTGAAATGAGTTCAGCCGTATGGACGAGATGAAATGAGCACGGTCGTATGGACGAGTTTAAATGAGTTTGGTCGTATGGACGAGATGAAATGAGTTCGGCCGTATGGACGAGATGAAATAAGCACGGCCATATGGACGAGTTGAAATGAGTTCGTCCGTATGGACGAGATGAAATGATGTTCGGCCGTACGGATGGGGCCGTACGGATGAAATGAAGTGAGTTCGGCCGTATGGACGAGATGAAATGAGCACGGCCGTATGGACAAAATGAAATGAGCACGGTTGTATGGACAAGATGAAATGAGCACGGCCATATGGACGAGGTGAAATGAGTTCGGCCGTTTGGATGAGGTGAAATGAGTTCGGCCGTATGGACGAGGTGAAATGAGTTCGGCCGTCTAGACGAGATGAAATGAGCATAGCTATATGGACGAGTTGAAATGAGTTCGGCCGTATGGACAATGTGAAGTCAGTTCGGCCGTATGGACGAGATGAAATGAGCACAGTCATATGGACGAGTTGAAATGAGTTCGGCGGTATGGATGAAATAAAGTGAGTTCGGCCGTATGGACGATGTGAAGTCAGTTCAGCCATGGACGTGACAAAGTTATCTCGGACAATATAAAGTGAATTCGGTCGTGGACGAGGCAAAGTTAGCTCAACCATATGGACGAGGTGAAGTCAGTTCGGCCATAGACGAGGAGAAGTGAACCCGGTCATGAACAAGGAAAAGTTAGCTTGGACGATGTAGAGTGAATCCAGACATGGACGAGGCAAAGTTATCTCGGCCTTATGGACGAGATGAAGTTAGTTCGGCCATGGACGAGGTGAAGTGAACCCGGTCATGGACAAGGAAAAGTTAGCTCAGACTTTGTAAAGTGAATCCGGCCATGGACAAGGTCAAATAGCTAGCTCGTGGACGTATGGATGAGGTCAAATAGCTAGCTCATGGACGTATGGACGAGGTCAAATATTTAGCTTGGCTATATGGACGAAGTAATTCGTCCGTGTAGATGAAAAAGAGCCCATAACATTTATTTCAGACAAGTGAAAACAAAATAATAATGGACAGTCGGTCGAAGCCCAATACATCAATTGCGACCGAGAGATCGTGTCAAGGAGGAAATCTCTACAAAGAATGTCTCTAACCAAATCAAAAAAACTTATGATATGAGTATCTCAGAATTCGGCCAAATCAAGACAATCATGTGTGATCCAACCCAAGAAAGGAAACAAAATATTGATGAGATTTCATCACGTAGAGCAAAGACTATACAATACATGTATGGTCCTTCCCATGCTTGGAATATGTATTGTAGCTAGCTTGTTCTCTCGGTAGAAGTCTTCATTTCTTGTAGTGACCATAGACTAGAATACCCTTTGGGGGTTTAACCAGCTGAGGATGCCTCAGAGGCAGCTCTACCATTTCACGAATCTGAGCCATCTGTTTCCTAACACCACCAATAAAATCATACCCTACCTCATCTAATCTCTCCTCATCCTCCCTTCTAACAGGTTCTCCGTCGAAGATTTCAGTCTGCGGAGCAACCACACAGTACTCAGGAGGGTCAATCTCAACAACCTTGAACTCTACACTCCTAATTCCTCCTCTGACTAGGAAAAATCACCTTTCCTCAGCGGGCGGTAGCTCTCTTGGAAATAAGGCCTTTCCTCAGATGAGCGGAAATCTTTTTCAAGTAGACGTCAAACAGATTTCCGGTCATGCCTTCAACGGTGTCATCTATTGGGAGGATGTGGACACGTTTTCCATGCTTGACATCAGCCCACTGGTGAATGGAAACAACATCACCAGGCCTAGCCCTAAGGTTGTTCCTCACAACCTTGTTCATTCTTATCTTTGGTTCTTCACAGGAATCATCAGCCAGTGCGATGCAAATTGTATCTCTCGTCTTCTTTCCCTTGATCATGACTGTGTAGGCCAACCTCAGGACAACCTAACATGGCTGGCATTCAAAATGTTCGTAAAATAAGCCTGCAGTAAACCTTTGTTGCTTAACCCGTCATTATCAGCAAGCAAGTTTTAATCTCATGGCTATAAAGAGAAATGAGCTTGTATTATCAGTCCAACAGAGTAAGAGAGGTCATTATACAAGCCGCTTCAATATTAGCATCTCTAATCAGCTAGAAAGTTGATTTGATAAACATACTGATCACTTCTGAATAACATGATCGAACAGCCAAGGTCTTTCTTGCCACAAGCTTAAAAGTGCAAGTATCTCCGAAGTTTATTTGATTATCACGTCTAACTTCACCCATCCTCTAGAACGGTAACTGAACTACAAGAGAGGACGACTTTCACTATCCACTCCAATATTTTTCAGCACAATGAAGTAGTTGCCCTGAGGAAGACACTCCCTACAGAAATCTATTGGAACTCTCTGCATGATTTTGAAGACCAAATAAAATAAATAAAATAAATAAATAAATAAAAACACCTATCAGAGAAAAAATTGATTACGGCTACATAGTATACATTGATGCGCAGCTTAAGTTAAAGGTATTGAAAGGCAGAGAGAGGTAATTGTGTCAAGATTCTATATAACATGAATAATTATGTCTAAACTAAGTCTAACATGTTGCTGGTTTCTTTGCAGATGAAAATGAAGTATAAGATTCGCTGCTTACCACATTATACAAGAACTCCGGGATAGTAATTGTAAACAAAGGGAACTCCGAATTGGTGGTTGTGGCAGCTTCCCCTTTGTTAATCTCTTTGAGTTCAGTGGACTGGCAACTTGGAATTAGGGCTGGCTCCGGTTCACTTCGGTTCGGTTTATACCCCAAACCGCGAACCAAACCAATGTTATATTTCGGTCCGGTTCGGTTCGGTTTTTTACTATTCAAGAGGCCAAACCGCAAACCAAACCACACCTACGGTTCGGTTTTTTTTTCAAATTGATAATTTTTCTTCTTATTATCATTATAGTGAAAAATGGTTATGGTTCACAAAGTTGCACATTTATTTACAAACTACTAAACAAATTATACAACATTAGTATGCATATTGTGATTCCGATGACTAAAAGTCAAAAATTAAAATTCGACCGCCAGATATGATCATTATGACGAAAGATGTTTGTGGAAAAAATTCAACTGGATCCGACAAAGTTAAGGGCTCGATCGAAACGGTCAACCCTGATCCATCGTCACTTATCACACGGAAACACTCATATCTACCTCTATATTATGTATTTTTGTCAAACCTTCTACATGAAAAACACTCACGTAGATGAGACGCAACCGCGCATATAAAAATTTTGGGACATTTACCTTCCAACGATAGGGCTCCCCATAAGGAATAATAAAGGTAAATAGGGTTGACCGCTACAATCGGTACCGAGACATTACCTGAATTACGTGATTTTTTAACCAGAGCTGTATTTCATCATTCCGAACACATCTTATTTCACGAGTTTTTTGATAATTTTTCTTCCATAATTAACGTCTTTTTCCTTCCTACTACATAATTAAAGTTATTTTAATTCATGAGTTTATTTATTTTTTTTTTCAGTTTTTCGGTCCGGTCCGGTTTTTACGGACCCCAAACCGGAAACCGGACCATACATACCCGGTTCGGTCTGGTTTTTTTTTTCCGGTTCGGTTTTTTTTCCGGTTCGGTTTTTTCGGTTTCGATTCGGATTTTTTCGGTTTTCGGTTTCGTATGGCCACCCCTACTTGGAATGTGTCCAACAGCAGCTTTAGATACAAAAAGCAACATTTCCATTAATTAAGCTTTCTGATGTATTGTATGAGTACAAAAACGAAAGATAATCATAAGTTATTCCAGTTAGTAGTACTAGTTTGTTTGGGGGATTTGAAGAGTAATTTTAAATAAAACCTAACATAATATTTCTTTCGGATAGACATCTAAAATGTATTAATTATAATACATATTACGTCATATTTTTTTTCTAAATTTTACATAATTGCCATCATTCAATTGACATAAAAATACTAATTTATCTTAATTGATGTTGTTTTAAATAAGTTGATTATGATTTTTTTCTAACACTAATATTTTTCAATCAATTTACAAGAATTATCCAATTTTCTATATTTTTATGGAAAATATCATCTAGTTGAAATGATGCAATTCTTCATTATGTGATCTATACATAATGTAGAATATAAAATATGGTGCTTCTATTCATACCTCTAAAAAGGCTACTTAGACCTCTTCATTTTTTCAAGTTACAGTTGACCTTGTTAACTCATGTAAAATTACCAATAAAAACACATAAGAGTAAAAAAAAACAACTTGTTTTACCTTCACAATGTTAGTCTCCTAAAAATACCATCAAACATGAAAAATATTTATGATTGAATCAAGCTGAAAATGGCTTTGGAATCTATGCGCACATGTAAGAGTTTCGTGTTCTTTATTATTATTAGTATTATTATTATTATATGAATGAATCACATGTGTATTACAATATTACTATGATAGTTTCAATAAGAACGAAACTTCTTGTCGGAGGAATGGATCGTTAAGTTGCTCATATGCTCACACACACATATATATACATATATATAGGAAGGCTTATTGAGTCATTTTTGGTGGATTGGGGAATCGAGAAGGTGATGTGCATTACCGTCGATAATGCCTCTGCGAACAAGTCTGTCATGGAATGGCTTGTTGCCAAATGAATAGGTCTACAGGTTTCTAACAGATTTTAGGTGACAAATAAATGCATGTCAGATGCACAACTCACATTACGAACCTAATTGTGGGCATGGTTTAAAGAGGTTGCAAAAGTCTGTGTCGGCTATTAGGAATGTTGTGAAGTTTGTGAGATCTACTCACCCTACTGTGCACATCACTTTGCAAGATGTTATTACTATGGAAAAAATATATATATCAAAAGCATGCATGTATTATCTGAGTTGTCTGCTGGAGCAGAAACACGAAAAATATTGAAGAAAATGGCTGGCAATATGATCGGAATTGGCCGGCTCGCAGCAGGTTGACTCATAGCTGGTAGGAGAAAAGCTGGTAGCAAAGGTTGAGTGATCGACTTGCTGCTTGTGAAGGCAAAGGTTGAGATGAAGCTGCTTCAGAAGAATCCTGAAGACCATAAGCACTTCGTCGAGGACGAACAATCACTTTCTTCCCTCTAGCCATGAACAATTGCAGAGGATTGAATTTGGAGACAAGCTAGGTCCTTTGGTAGGAGGCGTCGAATCTGAGAGTGAGATTGGGAATGGAATTAAGAATGAAATCTGATCAAATTTCTTCTTCTGCTATCAGATTGGGAATGGAATAAGTTTTTGGGATCACATTTTTGAGTCGGTAAAAAGAGGAACTGAATGAGGGAGACGCCGAGTTATTGTGACTGAGGAGAGAACGAATTGAGTTAGGTTTAGGTTTTGCGAATCTAACAAATAGACGGCTAGGATCGATAGTTGGAGATACCTCTAACTTTCAGGATCGTCCCGGTGCCGTTTCAAACTTTCAGGACGGAAGTGTCATTTTCAAACTCTGTTGCCGCCATTTTCAATCGTTAATAAAACAGGGGTAGTTTAGATCATGTCTAGACTGCAACGGAAACAAGCAACATCCGCTGCTACGTAGGACAAAAGCACTAGGAAGTTGGGAAATTTTTCACATACAATTCTACCAATTATCACTATTTTAGTTCAAGCAAAGATTATCTGTCAGCATATTGTAGAACAAAATTCAACAATACATCTCATCCATGGCCATTAGATTACAATATTTCAATGACCTACGGAAAAAGAATAAAAAAGAAACAAATGGATACCACACAAGAGAATTCTCCCAAAACCTTCAAGTTCATGGCTCAACTGTTGATGCATTGATCATCAGATATGAACATAGATCAAAAAGGTTGTCTAACAAGATATTCGTATACTTCAAGGCTAAAATATGATGCTATGCAACACACAGATGGCATGTGAGAGCAAATGAGAAAATTCATTTTAAGAAAGAAAAGGATAAAAACAAAGCATTAGTAGAAGATGACATCCTTGATCAGCTATAACTTCAGTTTTGAGAACCAACAGGTTCTGTTGGAGGGGCTGATCCATCTCCTACATTCCTCTCACCAGTCCTTTCAGCTTCAGAAGCTGACGACTGGTCTGCATATCCATTGGTAGGTGGCCGTGACTGCTGATCTGGCTGATGCTGTGACTCCCCATTGGCAGGTGGGTCTGGCTGAGCATAACCACCTTGTCCATATGATGCTGGCTGAGATGCTGCAGAAGCATCTTCGGCTGGCTGCTGCCCTCCATAGCTTTGTGCATCTTCGGCTGGCCCTCCATAACTTTGTTGGTAATATCCTGCTTGAGAGTGTGGTTGGCCTGTGCTGGTCGGATGAGACCAATACCCAGATTGTGGGTTTTCCATTGGCTGACCATAAGGAGGTGCATATGCAGAAGATGGCTGAGTCGTTTGTGCAGAAGAACTGCCATCTTGGCTTGATGACACTGCAGGTGGGCCATATCCAGAAGTTGTGTATTGTTGCTGATCAGATGCTGGGGCCTGACTAGAGATGTCATGTCCATAATTTGGTGGCTGCTGACCGTAACTCTGATCATAACTTGGAGGTTGCTGAGCGTAACTCTGATCATAACTTGGTGGCTGCTGAGCATAACCCTGAGATGTATGATTGTAGTAGACAGGATTTGGGGGAGCTGACCCCATCGGTGGTTGTTGTCCATAATAATTGTATCCACTGCTATCCTGAGGTGGCTGAGTTGGTACCTGGTTTGACTGATCCCAACTTGCTACCTGGGCTGGATAGTTACCATAGTATGATGTAGGTGCCGTAGGTGTACCATAACCTCCGGGCTGTGTGTATCCATAATGAGGCTGCTGTTGCTGAATTGGAGGTTGTCCAGGCGGGGCCCAATTACCAGAAGGGGGATAGGAGGGTTGATGCATATAGCTATTGGTTCCAGATGCGTTTAATAAACGCTTCTGCAGTAAGTAATACAAAAAGTGTTGAGCAACCATCCAGAAATGACAAGGGATATAAAAATACAAATAAAAACATTCTAAAAGTAGAGAAAAATATAGAACATGAAGAAAAGAATAAAATGAATCCACCAAATACCCTTCCAATCCATAAATCAGAAAGTTTCTTTCAAACAGCTTGTATTTTTTTCTTCCAAGATTTCGTAACAGTTCCAATAGCAATGCTAATTTCAAAGAAACCCATAATGCTAATACATTCTTCACTTCCATTAAAAAGGAAGGCGACCTGAAACAAAGCTTTCCAAACTATCTTTTCTGAAAGTACAGTGTACAAAGAAGGTTTGGGACCCTGAAACTACTGCTTTACGAATTTTACCCAAATTACAAAAACGTTAGTGGTCAACCTTTCTACACAAAAAAAATATTTGATAAGCTCTGTACATTTCTCTCTCAAATTAGTTCTTGAAGAGTAACTAAAGACTCCCACTTTTTTTCTGATCTAAAAGAATGCAAGCAAATGTACCAACACTTGCCAGTTTAAGTACAAATTTTAAATTGTTTTAGACCAAGACATGAATGCAGAACAAGACCACCAGATGAAAGCTGAGATGTGATCCCAATATTCTGCACAAGAGATTACCTATACAATTCATTTCTCTAGGCATAGAATTTCATTTATTTCACAAGTTCACAAATCATTATTGAACTAAACGGAACAGAAGAAAAAACGTTGGGTCAAAAGAGGCACGTTTGATGACTCACCCCACTGATTACTTCGTTCACCAATTCTTTGGCTGACTCAATTTGCTCTTGCCCTCCATTTATATATACTGATCTCTCAGTTGATGTATCACCAGGAGGAAGGTGCAATGGTACAATCTGAAAAGGACAACTATATATTAAATACAATTTAAATACGATAAAAGTACATGTGAACAAAATGTGTGCATGGATTTTTCCATTTCTATGCTCCAACAGCAACTTCTGGTCATCTATTTGTAAAGCCGTAATGTAAATAAAGGCAAATGCTGCCAAAGGGTCTTGAGTCGCAGAACAAAACAACTGGTTTTCAGAACCATTAATGATATCGAATTATAATAACACAATAGCATCCGTACATTATGTGAGCTCCTTATTCTTGCAACCTGTTAAAACTATCCAAACAAAAGTAGCACCATTGCATATATGACCAAGTGTTGTCAATAGTATCTTTAAAGTTTTCATGAGGTTGGCAGATTACTAAAAAATACATGTCACCAATAACGAATGGATTTAAGAGAATACATCAGCAGCAGTTCACATAATATCACAATATAACAGTCCCAATAATGTATTTTAATCCCCTTAAAATACCAACCTGAATGCGAGCTCCTGACTGGGCTTGCATATTCCTGATAGTCTCACCCCCCTTGCCAATAATCAAAGCAACCTACAAGAATCATTAGCACCAACCTCAACCATCAGCATCAGCCGCAATAGAGAGAGAGAGAGAGAGAGAGAGAGAGAGAGAGAGAGAGAGAGAGAGAGGGTGTTCCTACCTTATTGTTTGGAACTTTCATGACAAACTGTTCCCCTCCAGCTTGCATTGAGTTAAATCCCTGATTTGTAGGTGGAGCAGAGCCCCCTGCATCTGCCTGTAAAACATAAAAAGCAGATTCTATATTAAGAATGGAAAAAAATAAAAATTGAAGCATAAAATATCAAGAAACTTGATGCTGAAAAAAAAAGAAGTTTAAACATAAGTTTACCTCTGCTATTACATCATTGATAAGTTGTTCTGCCCTACTAATCTGTTCAGAAGTACCCGTCAACTCCACATCTCTTGTTAGAGAATTAGGATTGGCTTCTGAATCCCTGGTTATCTGGATTTTTGCCCCAGACTGTAACTGTAGTTGTCTTATCGTTTCTCCTTGCTTTCCAATAATTACACCAACCTGTAAGATGAATAACATGAGACAATTTTAGTATTACAGAAAGAACCATATGGGTATTATACCACGAACAAGTCAGTAGAGCTGCAAGAAAACAAGAGGTACCTTTCCATTTGGAATATCTATTTTCTTGCTGGTGCCTGAACCATAAGAGTGTCCTGTTTGTGCAGTGAACACTGAAATAACGTGTTAGTTAAGAAACCAAAGATTAGAAAATGGTTACATGCACTTCCATCTGATCAGGATCGAAATATTTATCTATGAACATAACATCAACGCATCTGAAATAAACACACCTGGATTTAAACTAATGCATTAAAAGAAATCACCAGAGACACTATCTTAGCTACTAAATGAATTAAAAAAGGTTAAACAGCTCCGTCCTCAAAATTATGTGGCTGAAGAGAATTGAGCGTGATCTGTTTCCTTTTTCTTCTTCTCTTTATTGAAAAGTAAAGAAAAGAGTACTGGTTCGATTAACTCCTAAAATGCTGGCGGTCAAGCATTGAAAGACTTCATATTTCAAAAAATTGAGGATCACAAAACTCAGACACAGTGCCACACTTCTCTTCAGCCATTGACTTAGCACATTCCCCTATTCGTTGCCAGATACTCTAGCCCTCTTTCAAATGCTCTTATCGACACTAATACGAACTGTAACCAGCCAGCCAATGCTCTTTGAAAGCTTGAGCTTTCAAGGAGCTGATCGTAAGTTTTAATCCATTCGCTAACTATCTCCTAAAATCCCAAAACTGAAAGCTTCAACGACTCAGGACACGCATTCTTCCCGGTACTCATTCCCATTCAAACCTGAAATCTCCATAAATCTTGAGCTAGGTTTCAGCTCTAATTCTCTCCTTCTCATTCAGTTTTTCAATTTCAATTCGGAGATAAAACAATAACAAATACCAATTACAAGAGATGAAACTACAAAACCCTAGAAACGCAGAGTCGAATTGGGAGAGTGAAAGAGCACCAACCAGGATAGGCGGGAGCGGAGTACACGGGGTTGGGCTGGAACGACTCGTCGTCGACTCGGGGGCGCTTCGACTCGGCATTGGTGACGAGCCGGGCGGCGATTTCCTGAGCTTTTTGCTTCGCGAATAGGATACTCATGTCTTCCAGCTTGCGCTTTGCACTGTCGCCGGCGGCGGTCTCCGGCCGTAGATCTTGCTCTTCCGTCATCTCTCGCCGGCGAATTTGGAAGAGAGAGAAGAAAGAGGAGGGGATGAAAAGAGTTGAGGCTCGGATTTGATTGAATGTTATAAAATCGACCCCAATACGGCACCGTTTGGTTGTCCGCGTAGTTGTGAAACTCTCCTACACAGGCATAGACTCTGTTAATTACGTCTTATTCTATGAAAATTGACAAGAAATTGACCTAGGAGAATTGATTATTGTAAGAATTGATTATTCTTTTTACATTAACATCTTATAACAAAACATTACATTACATTATAGTAATTACAATATATTTAACAATTTTTCTAATGATTGTCCTTGTGTTATAAACAAGGTTCTAAAAGTCGCTAGTTGCTATTCGGTCGGCCGGTCAGGGACTAGCGAGTAGAGGAGTAGTCAGAGGAGTAGTCGGGGAGTAGTTAGAGAGTACTCGGTTTTTAATTTTTAGATTTATTTTTATTTTTAAAATATATAATTAAATATAATTTTTCAAAAGGTAATAAAATGTCCAAAATAATAAAAATAGTCAATAAAATGCCGAGTTTGGCCGATTTTTTCCGAGTTAGCTGATTTTTTTACCGAGTTGGGCCGATTTTTTACCGAGTTGAGCCGATTTTTTCCGAGTTTGGCCGATTTTTTTCGAGTTGGGCCGACTACTCGGCCGATTTTCTTCTGGCCGACTTTGTACTCCGATTTTCTTAAAATCGCCTCGGGAGGACGCCGACTAGGCCGAGTTTTAGAACACTGGTTATAAAATAGTGAAGTTATAAAGTTATCGAAAAATTATATTTCTCTTCTCTTTCCCTTCTCATGCAAATCAAACAAGGCTTAAGACCATTGCAGTAAGTTCTTGCTGATATTGGAATTGGTGTTCGACGAAGTCTTTGGAGGGTTCTCTCATTGTGTCGTTGAGACGAATTCATACATTACTTGTCATGTATAAATATGCATCTCAAAATTCGTCTATGATGGTTAGGGAAATGCAGTTCAAGCTTGATGTAGAAAGGCGAGTTCATTTAAGACTTCAAAACACTGATTTAATTATTTTCAAGATTTATTTTTATTAATATATATATATATATATATATATATATATATCTCGGTTGCGTTAATTACTTAGCATCCGGTGTTCGATTTTTCTTGTGCATCCTTAATTGGTTCCGTAAGAATAAGACTAGCCTTCATGCCCGCACTTCGCGCGTGCAGAAGAATTTCCATCAAATTTTATCGAATTTAAAAACTTATGGGTTGATCAGAAATTAACAATCAACTATTAGTAGGGTCCTTAACCAAAACCCACAAACAGAAAGGTTTGATACAAATTAAAGTAAAAAGTAGCCTAGAGGGATAGATAATCAAAAACTACATCAACATGTTGATCAAACTATTTCCACTTTTCATCTGATAAAATTATCCCTTGTAATAGCAAAAATGGAAGACAAACTCTGAAAATGTAATTTAAAAAAAAATCATCTGAAAACAAAACAACAAAAATACAGAGAAATCAATGAATTACTTATCACTCACACAGCTTGCAGGCAGCTTCCCAACTACAAAAGAAGATCAAACCAATAATCAAACCGCAGTTTAACATATGAAAATAATTACCAAAGAAACTACAATTGAAATCTCCATTAGCTATTTGCATATGGAATGGAAATATAATCTTTCCCAAAATCACTGTTGGTTACTTGAATGATGACTCGAAATCCGTTGAAATGTCTAGTTCCTCAAAGTCCACTTCAAAGGTTTTAGGACCAAATCTTTATTATTATTTACTATAAGCATTAACTACACAATTTTCACTAAAATTCTTAAATCCTAACTGGTTATCTTTTCTAGTGATTTTACACTGTAAATTTGATTTGATTCACAGTATAACCCAATGGAAAAAAAGAAAGTAAGATCATAAATGAAAACAAGGGAAGACTTTAAAGGAAAAGGAGGATGATTATTCAAAAAATATGAGGATTATCGTTGGCCTAGATTTGCTAGTTGAGTCAGTTTCTTGCATAAGACTCGTAATTTTTTTCCTGGAAACAAATTCAGTCAGCATAAGATTCATTTAAGAAGCAATAATCATTATCTAGCTCTCTTTTTTTTCTTTTCTTTTCTTTTTTGAGAAAAAAAGAAGCATTATCTAGCATGCTAGGCCGTTACCTAGCTTTTTCATCTTCCTAGTGGGGAATGATATTATCATGTCTGTTCCTGCAATGTCATTACTGAAGTAACTCATACAACTTCAGGGACATTGCACTATGCACTCAACAAATTTTGTGCAATCAAAGAACAGGGTGAGGAAAAGTCCAAAATGGGTACTACTCAGAATTACTCCAACATCAACGAATCATATAATGTTCAACGAATCACTCCAACTCAGGCGAGTTTCGCCGGCGCGCGTGTTGCCTCACCGTCGCCACCATCGAGTTCGCATAGTTCCGGCAACCACACCCTGGCCCTCAGCCGAGCCAACCCTGCCTTGTCCGTCGCCTGCCGGAGGAGAGAGGAAGTTGCTGGGTTGCACACCCTTCCTCGACATGAAACCAGCCGAGAGGAGAAGCAAGGACCTTCTAGGTAGCACCAGAAGCCGCCTAGAAGCAAGGAGGAGGCGAGCGGAGCTTCGCAGGAGGAGAACCGTCTGAAAAACCAGGAGCTCGACTTCGAGGGTAAAATCTCAGTTTTTTCTCTCGATTTTTACATGGTTAAGATGCTTGAGTGTTGTAGAAGAGGATTATGCAGGTGTTGGAAGCCGGTTTGATCGGAAAATGCTTGTTTTTTGGCGAACCAGTCGATCGGTAAACAGGGGGTAAAAACCAAGGTTTTTACCGCGGTAACTTTGTTTTTTTTTTACAGTTTTACCGTGAGGTGAATTGAACAAAATACCCCTATCAGTTTTCAATATTACAACCTGCCATTTTTGCTGTTTAACTTTTACAGTTTTACAGTTTTACCAAGTTACTATTTATAGTTTGACCGGGTGACTTTTACTATTCACAGTTTCACCAGTTGCCTTTTACTATTCACTAGTTGACCTTTGACTATTCATTGGTTGACTTTTAGTTTCATCGGTTAACTTTTACTATTCAAGATTGACTTTTGACTTTTACCGTAGAAGACCAATTTTTACGTTTTTACCGCTACGGTTAAATGGTTTAAAAGTTTTGTAAATTAAATATGCGACAGAAAGACGTAAGTACCGAATAAGTAATAATTCTGATTCTTGCCCGGTTCGAGAATCGATGCATCAAATAATTAGACCCTAGTGTCAGGAAAAATAATCGAAAAGTTTATCGAGTCTTGGTCAACTTTGACCAACTCAGTAGACTTGGTCAATCCAAGAATGACTTTGTCAACCCTAAAGTGAACCTTAATATTTCCTGGTCAAACTGACCATAGAATGACAGTTACATTTCTACTTTCGACTTGTTTAGTCATTGACTTGTCTTTTGTCGGATTCAGGATTTCGCCTACACTCAGAGCTTGAGGATTGAGACTCGGAGCACGAAGATTTCGGCTTCGTCATAACAGGTAGGGTGAGCCGCTCGCTAGGGTGAGCCGTAACTTCCGGATTAGTGGCATTTTAAATTTGTGTAGTGCTCTACTATATGAAAGTTATATGATGTTTGTTTGTGCATAGTCAATGCCTCACGATATATGTTTTCTTACTTTATCGCTTCATAAAATGTTTAGAAAACCGAAGCTAGACACACATGTGATGATTCAGATCGAAAAGTAGTACAATTGTCCTGATTTCCGGTGCTTGGCCTGAGAGTGACGGGACCTAGTGTTTAGACTATGTTTTCCCACAGTGTCGATGACCGTGAACCTCCGGAGGGGCAATGCCTTGTTTAATTTATTTTTCCGCTTACGCCCATCTCACACATAGTTATGCGAGTCGTAAGTGCGGTGTGTTGTTGAGTGATCTGTTGGGCATTAGCTGTAAATAGACACTCTCGCTACTGCGCGTCTTCAAGCGCATATGTAGTTGGCCCCGGTTTGCTGTGAAGACAAACCCGGGATTCGGCCGCCCAGATCCGTGAAGCCCTATAGGCTGTTGTTTTACTTTGAGCGCTCAGTCATTTTGATGTTAGCATTGACACATGGAAAATGAAATTTTTTAAGTCTGCCTATGAAAAACCAAATATAGTTTTTGGTTGTTGCATGTTTTACGAATTGTTTAATCACCGGTGAAAGCTATATGTAGTATCTATTATTGAGAACTACACCATTGTTTTCAAACCCTATCTTAGTTGGGTTCGGCCCCTTTTGGGTTAGCAAGGACGAGTGCTCACTGCTCACCCCTACTTTGCAGGCACCCGGTAGACTTGCTTTAGAAGAGATGGATCAATGACTAGGGGCTTGGTAGGTTACTGTTCAGTATCTGTGTTTCGGGATCACCCTGGGGGAGCTTTTCATCCTTCATGGTACTTCAGCTTTTCGATCTCCGTGACTATTGATTTGGACGCATTTGGCGTACTCTAACCTATCGAGCTTTCATCCACTTATACTTTGCTCGTTGGCCTATATTGGATATTCACTGACTTGGACTTTCTTCATGTATCTTGTAGTCTAAGTCTTGTATGCTACCTTCCGCACTTATATATAACTTTATTTATTCATTCATTTGCTCCTCTCATTTATGTCATTTTATTTAAATTAGCCTTGTGGTTTCGCTCTAGTGGGTAGTCAATACGTTAGATGACGTATCGGTTATCCATTAGTCCGGGATCACGACGGTTACTATCTTGTTTCGGGGCCAGAAATAGTCCTGGGATGCGACATCTATATCCTTTAATTACAAGCATTGCCTTGTATATGTCTATAAACTCATCTGTCTTCATTTTCCCTTTGAAACTTCACTTAGAACTTAAAGGGTTACAGTCTGGTGGAAGATCAACCAGTTCTCAAGTATGATTCTGCAAAATAGAATCAATTTCACTTTTAATAGCTTCTTTCCATAGAAAACCATTTGTGTAATTCACAGCTTCCTTAAAGATTTGAGATTCACCTTCAAGCATGTACGTCATAAAATCTAGACCAAAGGATTTTTCAGTTCTTGCTCTCTTACTTTGTCTGGATTCTTTCTCATACTCAGTTTCTTGGTACTGGCCATCTTCCGTAGTGGCCTCATAAGTCTGTTTAGAAGAACTTGATTCTTCTATGGACTTGCATGGAAATACAGTTTCAAAGAAACATGCATTCCTAGATTCCATCGTTTTATTTTCATGTATATCAGGAATTTTTGATTTATGCACTTGGAACCGATAAGCGGAACTATTCTCTGCATACCCAATGAAAATACAATCAATCGTTTTTGGTCCATTTTTCACCGTTTTAGGTTTAGGTACTGCCACCTTGGTCAGACTCCCCACACTCATAAGTAATTGTAAGATGACTTTCTCTCTTTCCATAATTCATATGGAGTTTTCTCTTCTTTTTTTTGGGTATCTTATTTAAAAGATAATTAACCAACAAAATGACATCTCCCCCATGTTTAGTGGCAAACCAGAACTCAACAGCATTGCATTCATCATATCTTTTAAGGTATGATTCTTTCGTTTAGCCACACCATTTGATTGTGGTGAATAAGGTGCTGTTGTTTTATATATGATCCCATGCTGAGCACAGAAGTAAGCAAAATTTGATTCATATTCACCTCGTCGGGCCTTCTTATGACCTTTATAGTCTTGTTGAGTTGATTCTCAACCTCATTTTTATAGAGAACGAATTTCTCTATAGACTCATGTTTGCTTTTCATAAGATACACATAACAATATTTTGTGCTATCATCAATAAAAATGATAAAATGTTTATTACCACTTTTTGTTTGTGTTGCCTTTAAATCACATATGTCACTACGGATTAAATCAAAGGGTTTAGTATTTCTTTCAACCTTTTTGAAAGATATTTTTGTCAATTTTGATCAATTTAGAATGTTGGTAAGTGTTCTATTTTAATTAGTCTTCACAAAGTATCATAATTAACATGTCTAAATATATCATGTCATAAATCGGAAGACTCAAGCATATAAGTGGAAGAGCTAGCTTCATTCATTTTCTTGACTATAGTTATTACATGCAGTTTAAACATACCACCACTCATATAACTCTTACCCACATACATTCAACACTTAGACAAAACAACCTTGTCAGACTCAAACACTAGGCAAAACCCATGAGTGTTTATCAGAGCACCAAACATAAGGTTTTTGCGGATCTCAAGAACATGGAAAATTTTGTTCAGAGTCAGTTCCTTTTTAGAGGTCATCTTCAGCACGACCTTTCATTCACCCTTGATTTCAGAGGTAGCAGAGGTCCCCATGTACATCATCTCTCAGATGCCTTGAAAGTGGAGAACATCTTCTTGTTAGCACACACATGACGAGTGGCACCAGTGTCGATCCACCACTTCTTTGGGTTAGATCCCACCATGTTCACCTTAGAGACCACAATACAGAGGTTAATGTCAGACCACTACAAGAAAAAAAGACTTAAGCGACGGGAAAAAAAGTTTTGTCCCATAAGAAAATCTTACGCAACAAAATAAAAATCATCGCTTAAAATATATATTGCGTCGCCTAAGATCATTTAAGCGACAAAAATGTGTTGTCGCGTAACATTCGTCGCTTAAGCAGAAACTTAAGCGACAAAATATATATCGTCACATAACATATATGTAGCAACCAAAAAAACTTATAAGACGAAAACTTTTGTTGCCTAAAGTGTTTTTGCACTTCACTTAAGCAACAAAACTTTATACTAAGCGATAAAACTATTTTGTCGTTTAAGTCAAACCCCTAAACGCACGGAAAATGTAATTTGACCATCTAAATTATGTATTTTAGCCAGACCGTTAACTAAAAATAGTTTCAAATCGATGAGACGCAACCAGTGGTATAAAAATTGACTGAAAAATAAGCACTAAAGATAGGGCTACCCATAAGGAGAAAGAATGAAAAATTGCATTGACCGCAACGATCGGCACCGAGACTTTACAGGAATTACGTGATTTTTCAACTGTAGACGTATTTCACCATTTTGGTCATATCTTATTTCACAACTTTTTTGTGTTTGAAGGTTCTACGTAGAGTTTGTTTTTGAAACGGAACATTTACTTAACACTTACTAAACAAGTTATACAACATTAGTAGACATGTTGTGATTCTGATGATCAAACTTGAGAAACGAAAATCTGAACGTCAGATTTGACCATCATGATAAAAATACATGTATGAAAAAAAATTCAACTTGATCCGACAAAGTTAAGGACTCGATCCAGACGATCAATCCTGTATGTCAAACCTTAGTACGGAAACGGTAGTTTGATCGTCTAAATTACGTATTTTGGCCGGACCTTCAACTAAAAATAGTTTCAAATCGACGAGACGCAATTAGTGGTATAAAAATTTACTGGAAAATAACCATTGAAGATAGGGCTACTCATAGGGAGAAAGAATGAAAAATTGCATTAACCGCAAGTATCGGTACCGAGACTTAATCAGAATTACGTGATTTTTCAACCGAATAAGT
Organism: Comarum palustre; assembly: GCA_951800085.1. NCBI lineage: Eukaryota > Viridiplantae > Streptophyta > Magnoliopsida > Rosales > Rosaceae > Comarum > Comarum palustre. The sequence continues at coordinate 2,911,937 of OX637589.1, forward strand.
ATTTCACCATTCTGGTCATATCTTATTTCATGATTTTTTTGCATTTGAAGGTTCTACATAGAGTTTGTTTTTGAAACAAAACATTTACTTAACATAAGGTAACACAAGTTATACAATATTAGTAGGCATGTTGTGATTATAATGATCAAACTTTAGAAACAAAAATCTGACCTTCAGATCTGACTATCATGATAAAATACATGTATAGAAAAAAATTCAACTTGATCTGACAAAGTTAAGGACTTGATCCGGACGGTCGATCTCGTAAGTCAAACCCCTAAACGCACGGAAATAGTAATTTGACCGTCTAAATTACGTATTTTGGCCGGACATTCAACTGAAAATAGTTTCAAATCGATGAGATGCAACCATTGGTATAAAAATTTACTGGAAAATAACCACTGAAGATAGGGTTACCCATAAGGAGAAAGAATGAAAAATTACATTGACTGTAACTATCAGCACCGAGACTTTACCAGAATTACGTGATTTTTCAACCGTATACGTATTTCACCATTCCAGTCATATCTTATTTCATGACTTTTTTCATTTGAAGGTTCTGCATAGAGTTTGTTTTTAAAACAGAACATTTACATAAGACTTGGTAAACAAGTTATACAACATTAGTAGACATGTGATTATAATGGTCAAACTTGAGAAACGAAAATCCGACCGTCAGATCTGATCATCACGATAAAATACATGTATGAAAAAAATTCAACTTGATCCGACAATTTTAAGGACTCGATCCGGACGGTCAATTCAGTAAGTCAAACTCCTAAACGCACGGAAACTGTCATCTGAATTACTATCATTTTATGACTATTTTTAGTGGAAAATCTTGATTTTTCCAACATATGATTTTGACGTTTTTTTGGCGAAAAATGGAAAAAAATTAGCCACTAAGGAGAATTAAGATGGCGGGTTGCGTTCTTCCTAAATTTTTGCCCAAATTTGAATTTTTTGACCAAATATCTATGGCCTAATATATATTTGAACCGGGACTATTCGATACCCTCTAACCCAATTTCTATTCGGTCCCAAATCAGCTCTCTAACCCTAAAATCTTCTATCCTAATTCAGCTCTCTCAAATCGATCCCAAACTCTCTTCCCAAAATCAAGTTCCTCAATCGATCCCAATTTTCTTCCTAAATCAATCTAGTTTGTACCCAATCTCTTACCACTTGAGATTGAAATCCCAAGCTCTCTAATCTAGTCACCCGAGCTCCACCTCACATCGATCTCACCTCCATCGCTCACAAAACTGTTGGTGTGAGTCATACTTTCCTTTTGTATATATTCTGTAATATTTTTGTAATTACTATTATTATTAGGATTATCACTTACCTTAGGAAAATATACTTGCCTACTTTAGCTCGGTTGTAATTTGTATATAATTCCTCCTTTGTGAAGTGAATCATTATTAATTTTATTCAGCCACAATTGTCTCTTGTGTTCATTATATTTGACTTGGTATCAGAGCAGAGATCCGATCTTGGACTCTGACTCTTTGTTCTTTGATTCTTCACCCTTTGTCCTTTTGTTCCTTGTCCTTTGATCCTTGCATCATTGTTGCCCTTGATCTTTGTTATTTAATCTTTCCGCTGCATATTTACCATGACTAAGGATTCCGAAATCTCACCTGTACTCACAAAAGTTGATAGTGGTGAGAGCTCTTATGACTCCAACAAAATCTCTGTCTCTGTTAAAGATGATTCAACTGACAGCTATGGTGGTGTCAAGCTTAATGGCACCAATTATAAAACTTGGAAGAAGATAATGGAAGCTCACCTTTGGGGGATTGATAAGGTGGGCTATGTTGATGGTTCGATTCCTGAACCACCAGTTGAAGCCAACAACTATTCGAAGTGGAAGACTGCTAATGGTTCGGTAACTTCTATTCTTTACAAATCTATGACGGAAGATGTTTCACAAATGATTATGGGATGTAATACAGCTGAAGAAATTTGGGAAAGTCTCAAAGAAATCTACTTCAATGGAACGGATTTTTCCGAGGTTTATGAATTAAGTACTCAAGCAGCTCGTATGACTCAAGATGGGAGACAGGTTGCTGTGTATTTTGCAAAATTGAAGGGGATTTGGCAAGATATTGATCAGATGCGTCCATGTCGCATGAAGTGCCCAGATGATATCAAGATTTATAAGGAAGAGCAAGACCTTATGTGGGTTCATGTCTTCTTAGCTGGCCTAGATCCTATATTTGAGAATGCAAGGAGTGAATTGCTTCGCCGGACTACTACACCTAGTTTGCAGCAAGCTTTTTCTTATATCCGCAAAGATGAAACTCAAAGGGCGAGTACTAGAGGAGTTACCTCTGAAGTTGCAGGTCTTACCATTCATTCAAAGCCTTTCAATTCGTCCAACAATCGGCCATTATCAGGCAATCGGCCTCCTGCTTTGCGTCCTTCTTCTCAAGGTTCTCCTCCCGGGTTCTCTCCTAATGTTATCTGTAATTACTGCAAAAATCCAGGTCACATCAAGGCAAATTGTCATAGGTTGATTGGCTTTCCAACTAATTATTTTAATAAGCCTCGACCTCAGGACAAATCCAAGGGAAAGGCTGCTGTCCATCTTGTTCAAGATCAAGAGTACTATGCTATGACAGACCCAGACCACACCAACGTTGATGGTAATGGTACCATGTTAGTAAGTCATGGTGGTAATGGTAAGATTGGAGTGGCTTTACAAATTTCTAACTTTACTGGTAGCAATACATGAATTATTGATTCTGGAGCATCTGACCATATGACCTATGATCGTAGTTACTTCCTTTTTCTTAACCCACCTACTATTTACTCTGTTGTTAATGCCAATGGTGATTCTTTTCCAGTTTTAGGCATAGGGTCTGTTCGTCTCACCCCTTCTCTAACACTACATGATGTTCTTTATGTCCCTGATTTGTCTCATCATCTCATATTTGTGCCTCAGCTCAATACTCAATCTCGATGTTCTGTAACCTTTTTTCCTTTGTATGTGATTTTTCAGGACCTCCTCACCAGGGAAATAATCGGCAGGGGTTATCTAAGGGGTCGTCTGTTTCATCTGGATTGCATGTTCGCCGGAATGAAGCCGGAGAAGGCAGTCCAAGCAGCTTTGATTTCGACTGGGGTTACTAATCAAATTGAAGAATTGTGGTTATGGCATCGTAGATTGGGACATCCTTCCTTTGGCGTCATGAAGAAATTGATGCCCTCCTTGTTTTTGGGCGTTGATGAGTCTAAGTTGCATTGTGAGTCTTGTGTCTTAGCTAAAAGTCATCGTGCTAGTTATCCTTTGCGTACTACTAGGAGTTCTGTTCCTTTTGAGCTTATTCATTCTGATGTATGGGGACCTTCCCGCGAGTCAACTTTTTCTGGCAAACGTTGGTTCGTTTTGTTTATTGATGATTATACCCGTCTTACTTGGGTATCTTTGTTAAAACATAAACATGAAGTCTTCTCTGCTTTTCAAAAATTTGTTGCTCTTGTTCAAACTCAATTTGGAGCCAATATTAAAGTCTTTCGTTCTGATAATGGGGGGGAGTTCATTAATTCTCAGTTTACTCAATTCTTCCAAACTTGTGGTATTGTTCATCAAACTACTTGCCCTCAAACCCCTGAACAAAATGGGGTGTCAGAAAGAAAGAATCGTCATGTTCTTGATATTGCTCGTTCTCTTTTGTTTAGTGCTCACATGCCCAAGTATCTTTGGGGAGATGCAGTTCTTACTGCCTGTCATCTCATCAATAGACTTCCTTCCTCCGTTCTCAATAATCAAACTCCTTATGATGTCCTTTCCAATCATGTGTCAGTTCCTTCGTTTTCAAATCTTCCTGCTCGTGTCTTTGGGTGTGTGGTATTTGTTCATGTTCCTAAGAATCAACGTTCCAAACTTGATGCAAGGGCGCTCAAATGTGTTTTTGTGGGCTATGGTGTCAATCAGAAGGGCTACAAGTGTTTTCATCCCCCTACACAGAAAGTTTATGTTACCATGGATGTCACCTTCTATGAAGATGCTTGTTATTTTTCTCCTCCCAATCCTTCTCTTCAGGGGGAGAACCATACTTTTTTGGAAGAAAAGTCTTGTGTGATTCAGCCACTTGGGGATGAAAATGTTGTTCGTGTAATCTCTGATCCCACGATCGATCGTCAGGACAACGACGATCGATCGCCCGACGAGGCAGAGGCTTCCAGCGGTGCACCTACGATCGATCGCATTGGTCCTAGTGATCGATCGCCCGAAGAGACAGAAGCTCCCAGTAGCTTACCATCCAGTAGCGCACCAACGAGCGATCGCGTCCTTCCTAGCGATCGATCGCACGACAAGGCAGAACATGCAATCGATCAAGGCCCTTCACCCCTCTCAAATATAGATAACTCTTGCCAGACAATCCCGGAGGAGAGTCCTAATCTTGAGGTTAGTAATGTTTCTTCTAGTTTTGGTAATGGTGATAGTATATGTGTCTTGCCTCCTAGGTCCACTCGTGGTAAACCACCTCGCCAATATGAACCAAGTTTAAATGTCAAGTCCAAATATGCTATAGCTAACTTTGTGTCCACCCATCGGTTGTCTGAATCCCATGCTTCTTTTGTGAATCAAATATCCTCTGTATGTGTTCCCAGTAAAGTGCAGGATGCTCTCAAGGATCCCAAATGGACTCAAGCAATGAATGAGGAGATGGAAGCTTTGGAGAAGAATAATACTTGGGAGTTGGTGCCGCCCCCACAGGGAAAGAGAGCTGTTGGGTGTAGATGGGTGTTCACTGTCAAACACAATGCAGATGGTTCGGTGAACAGGTATAAAGCAAGACTTGTTGCAAAAGGATTTACTCAAACTTATGGCGTGGATTATGAGGAAACCTTTGCTCCAGTGGCCAAGATTAATACAGTTCGAGTATTGATGTCTCTAGCAGCCAATTTAGATTGGCATTTGCAACAGTTTGATGTGAAGAATGCCTTTTTACATGGAGAGTTATCTGAAGAAGTCTATATGGATCTACCACCAGGATATGAAGCAAACGCAGAAGGAAGATTTGTATGTAAGTTGAACAAGTCCTTGTATGGACTTAAGCAATCACCACGAGCTTGGTTTGGAAGGTTCTCTCAAGCTATGCGTCGTTTTGGGTACAAACCAAGCAACTCTGATCATACGTTGTTTCTGAAACGTCGGTCAGGTAAGGTGACTGCCTTGATTATTTATGTTGATGATATGATAATTACTGGTGATGATTCAGAGGAGATTGAAAGACTAAAGAGTCTACTTGCATCAGAATTTGAGATGAAAGACCTTGGTCCACTTAAATATTTTTTGGGAATTGAGGTTGCAAGGGGGAGTTCAGGAATTTTCTTGTGCCAGAGAAAATATGTGCTTGATTTGTTGACAGAAACAGGGATGCTAGATTGTAAACCTGCTGATACTCCTATTGAGCAAAATCACAAGTTAGCTGAGTACCCTGACCAAATTCCTACAGAGAGGGCTCGTTATCAGAGGTTAGTTGGCAGGTTAATCTATCTCTCACATACTCGGCCAGATATTGCATATGCAGTGAGTGTTGTGAGTCAATTTATGCATAATCTCAGTGAAACCCATATGGAAGCTGTGATTCGCATTATGAGGTATTTGAAGTCTGCACCCGGCAAAGGCTTAATGTTTTCAAAGAATAAACATCTGGATATTAGTGGTTATACAGATGCAGATTGGGCAGGTTGCATTACAGATAGGAAGTCTACTTCTGGTTATTTCACTTTTGTGGGCGGTAATCTTGTTACTTGGAGGAGTAAGAAGCAAAAAGTTGTGGCTCGATCGAGTGCTGAAGCAGAGTATAGAGGTATGGCCCATGGAGTTTGTGAATTACTTTGGTTGAGAAATGTACTTCGTGATTTGGGATTTAAACCAAAGAAATCCATGGATTTATATTGTGATAATAAGGCAGTTGTTGATATTGCTCATAATCCAGTACAACATGATAGAACCAAGCATGTTGAGGTTGACAGACATTTCATCAAGGAGAAGCTTGATTCTAAGCTTATTTCCTTTCCTTTTGTTCGCTCTGAAGAACAGTTAGCTGATGTTTTGACTAAAGCAGTTTCGAGTAAAGTTTTTTATGACTCACTTGATAAGTTGGGCATTTGTGATTTGTATGCGCCAACTTAAGGGGGAGTGTTGGTGTGAGTCATACTTTCCTTTTGTATATATTCTGTAATATTTTTGTAATTACTATTATTATTAGGATTATCACTTACCTTAGGAAAATATACTTGCCTACTTTGGCTCGGTTGTAATTTGTATATAATTCCTCCTTTGTGAGGTGAATCATTATTAATTTTATTCAGCCACAATTGTCTCTTGTGTTCATTATATTTGACTAAAACTACCTCTCATATCCTTCTCTCTTCCTAGATGGCAGCTCTCGGCCAGAGGAAAGCTCAGGAGCAGGCGGAGGAGCGTTTGTGACTGGAGTTTGTGCAACAATACCACTCCTCTTAAGTCAGATCCTCCTAAGCGACTGTGACTACGACGACGGCACAGAACCCGTCAATTGCTGAATCAGCTCCCCTTCTGTTAGATGATGACGAGCCACCGGCGCAAGTAGCAGAGACACCGGCTAAGGGTGCACCGAGGGTTGTGAGCGTCGGATTATGTAAGGGTCTTATTGCCTTCATAGTATTGGACGAGCAGCTAGCGCACTATAGAAGAGCAAGAACTCAACACCTTCCACTTCACGCTCTCGACCAACTAACGAGGTGAGGGAAGATATAGAGGGTGCTAGAAAGGAGGCGGCTGATGCATGGGAGAGGGTTGAAAAATCCGAGAAGGTAGCTGAGGAAAACACTGCAAATTATCAAGCTTTGAAGTTAGAATTGAATCAAATGAAGACTCAATTAGGGCTATCACTTGTGTCTGCACCTTCAGTCTCAAGCAACAACCTGGAGACAACAATCCTCTAGCTAGTAGTGAATAATGTAGGAAATCACCACAACTTTTGTCAACTACATAATTGTTGAAACAATATTAGTATTTTTTGGAACAATGACTCTTTAATGTATGTTTTTCTTAAATTTGGTGTAAGAAACCTTTATTTTAGTAATTAATGTATGTATTTTGTTAACAAAGCCTATATGTGTGTGTATATATATATATATATATATTGATCAATTGGCATTATTAGAAGTTTATATTTTTGTTGGATAGTAATTTTATTATTTTTGAAAGAAAAAATTCCTGAAAATTATTTTGGTACAGTAACATTTATTTATAATATTATTAATAATAAAAAAGAATTTTATTTAAAAAATCCAGAAATTCACTTCTGACAAAATGTGGGGTTTCGTCGCTTAAGAAAGAAATTGCGCGCTAAAATATTTCGTCACTTAAATTTAAAGTGACGAAAACATTCGTTGCTTAAGTGTGGACACGTCGACGTTGACTAAACAAAAGTCGTCAGCTAAAGGGATTTTTTTGTCGCTTAACAGTAAAACGATAGAATTTATTTTGTCGCTAAAGTATTAAGGCGACAAAATATTTTGTCGCTTAATATTACAGGTTTGTCGCTTAAAAGTACTGCGACGAATGAGGAATTCGTCGCCAAACATTATCTTAAGCGACGAATTATATTATTTTTGTCGTCTAAGTTCTTAATAAACGCTTCATATACGACGAAATTTAAACGATGAATATTTTGTCGCCTAGGCTATATAGCGACAAAAAATGATTCTTAAGCGACGAAATATTTTTGTCGCTTAAGGTTTTATTTCTACTAGTGGACCCTAGTGACTTCTTCTAGCATGTTGGCTTCCTTGTTCTTCTTCTTCGCCAACTTGCACTCAAAAGACTTTCTTGTCACAATCGAAGCACTTCCTTCAAACTTCGGCTTCTTGCCGATGCGTCCCTTTGGCCCTAGTTTGGACCCTTGATTCTTGTTCTTCTTGGACTTGGAACTCTGACCATGCTCCACCACATTAGTCTTGGCAGAATAGCTAGTGTTGACTCATCTCTTCTTATCTGACCCTCGATTATCTTCTTCAATGCGAAGCTTAACAATTAGATAATCCATGCTCATTTCCTTTCGTTTGTGCTTCAAGTAGTTCTTGAAGTCCTTCAAGGCAGGTGGTAGTTTTTCAATGACACATGCAACTTGGAAGTTCTCTCTTAGAACCATTCATTCAACGTAAATCTCATGCAAGATCAGCTGAATCTCTTGGAATTGGTTGACCACAGTCTTGTTATCAACCATCTTATAATCAAGAAAACGGCCCACAATATACTTGTTGGCGCTGACATTCTCGGTTTTATACTTCTTTTCCAGAGATTCCCATAGCTCTTTGGCTTATATGCTTGAGTTTTCTGATTTATGACCTAGTAGACTATGACATGTTAATTATAATACTTTACGAAGACTAATTAACATGAAACACTTAATCTGAAGACAACAATATTTCTGTAAGGCAACCATTAGTCAATATCACAATAATAGTTCTTAAGAAGAGCATCTGACACACTTGACTCAACTTTTCTTCAAATCATCTTCTATTTTTTCAAATTTTGTTCTTCGTCTTAAATTACTAATTAGTTTAGATTTTTCCGTAATTTATTTGTCTAATATCACTACCTTTTGCTACATTACCGTGATATGTTTTATTTAGATGATATAGTTTACCATATATGTCGTTAATACAAATCAGACAACAAAAATGTTGTATGCAATGTTCTAAAAATTTTCGCCTAGACTAATTAATCCACTGTTTAGGCGTTAGACATGTTTCACTGTTTTAGTTAAAACCGATTAATCGTTATCATAAAAATGATTAATTCTCGCTTAAAAATGATTAATTCTCTAGACGGTTGTCCGCCCAACTAGAACTTAACATTTTTTTTGTCATTTAATTGGTGTCCTCCCGTAACATAATTGACACATATAAGTGTGTATATACAATAACTTATCCCTGCTAATATGGTCTGATTCTGTTTTTTGGACTTGATCAAACCTTTGTCTTTTTACCTGCAAAGCCAAAACACTAGAACAATAAGCCAAGACGCATGGAGACAGTCAGACAGATCACCTTTTTTCCCCTTTCTCATGGCAGACATCTCATTTTCTTGTATAATGTTCCCACACACCTCCATGTATTATGCAAAAAAGAAAATAGAAAAAACAATACCATTTTAGCAAATAATCGCTGCTTAATCTCTTTGATTAGTCCCACTAAGCAAACAATCAAAGTAAAACGTGGAAAACACACCGTGTTTCTACAAAAAAATGGAAGAATAAATAAAATAAAAAGTAATGTTTGAATTTAAAAAGAAAAGCTCAAAATTTTAAGGAAACCAAGTCCCTGCTAATCAAATCTTCTTCTTTCTTCTCTCTTCTTCCTCGGTTTGGTCCGTAAGCGAATTTCGAGGGTTGAAGGTCCACCAGCTTCGATCTTGCGTGACGTTGAAGCTTTAAGAGCTGCGCAATTTTGACTCGGGAGTCTTTCATTTCGAAATTTCAGCGAATTTTGGAGGTGGAATTTCTAGGTTTTAGAGGCGAAGATGAAGAAGGCGATAAGGAGCATAGAGGATCTGATCGAGGAGGTTCAGCTTCGAATCGTGTGGTGGGCGCTGTTCGTCTTTGCTGTTTCCTACTTTCTCACGCGTAAGCACTTGAATTTGAATTTATGAATTTTGATGTGATTAGAGAAATTGTTGCTTTTTGTGGAGGTTTTGATGTCTAGGAATCAGCAGCTTAGTGATTACTCTTAGGTTTTGGCTTGTGCGAAAAGTTTCGAAATGGAATTGGATTGAATTTGAATGTTTGGGTTGGGCTTTGTGTTTGAATATCTGTGATAACAGTTCTACATGTTAGCTGTGAGTAAATGGAGGTTAGAATTGCATGATTAACTTTGTAAGTCTGCCCTTTTCATGTTGCAGATACAAGCAAATCAATGTGGATGAATCTGCCCATAGCAATCTTACTTGTTGCGGTATTACGCATTCTGTTAAACGAGGTGGAGTTTCATTGGAAGGCTCCGAAGCCTGTTCGTCCGAAAACTTATTTGGCTCATTTGGAGAAGAAGCAGTTGCCTGTGAATGATTCGCGGCTTTCTACTTCACTGCCACCACCAAAATGGAAACGGAAGATCGGTTCTCCAATCGTGGAGGAGGCGATGAAAGATTTCATTGACAAGATTTTGAAGGATTTTGTGATTGATTTATGGTATTCGGATATTACACCGGACAAGGAGGCTCCGGAGCATATACGCACCATTGTCATGGATGCTCTTGGTGAAGTGTCGGGAAGAGTTAAAGAGATAAACCTTGTTGACTTGTTAACAAGGTAACCTTCTCTTTCCAGTTAAATTCAACTAGTTGCAAGTTGTTAAGAAGCTTCTGTAGTAAGGTAGCATAAATAATGACTGCCTATTGTTTCAGGGATATAATAGATTTAATAGGAGATCATATAGAGCTTTTCCGAAGAAACCAAGCTGCCATAGGTGTTGATGTTATGAAAACATTGTCTTCAGAGGAGAGAGATGAAAGGTTAAAACATCATCTTATGGCTTCAAAGGAGCTTCATCCTGCGTTGATATCACCTGAGAGTGAGTACAAGGTGTGAGTGGAGTGATTTTACTGAATTGAGCTATCTCTTTCGATCTTATTTGTTGGATTCAGGTTGATACGTTTTATCTTCTACAGTTTCTTCAGCGACTAATGGGTGGAGTGATAGCTGTGGTGCTCAGACCACGAGAAGCTCAATGTCCAGTTGTTCGATCCATTGCCAGAGAACTATTAACAAGCTTGGTGATTGAACCTGTTATGAATTTTGCAAGCCCTGGGTATGTTATTGAATATTTCATTCAACTATCCTGTTGCCATTCAGTTTCTTTGTTCTGTCTTAAGTTTAGACGGATTGCAACGTATAAAACTATGTCTAAGGGTATTGGTGGCGTAAGAGGGATTTCTTTATGGAACTGTTCAAAAGCATCACAATGTGAAAAGCTGTATTGAAATCTTGTATTCCTCCCTTAAAAAAATAATAAAAGAAATCTTGCATTCATTATAATTATAATAACTAGTAAATCAGTGTTATAATTAGTATTATTTTATATATGATCACAATTTGTGCATCACGAAATAGGCTCAGTTTGGTGGGGAAATATGTGTAATAGATTCTAATAATGAAATGTGTCTCCTATGTCATATGAAGATGTTATATAATTGTACAACCTTCTCTACTCACACGGTTTAGGCATTTTAACTTCCGATTTCTCTCTAATCAGGTACATCAATGAGTTGATTGAATACGTTTTGGAAATCGTTAAAGATTATATCTTTAAGGATGTAGTTGGGAACCAGTCTACTTCAGGGGGAGTACATGATCATGATTCTCCATTGAGGAAATATGCTACCTTTAATCAGATGACTGATATGACCTTGGCTAAAATTGAAAATCAGGGAGAAGCATCCTCCGATTATAACACATTCCAGGATGAACCTTTGCAGCTGCGGCCGGCTGTTTGGGCACGAGGGTTGGAGGCTGCGACACAGAGAAGGACTGAAGTTCTGACTCCTGAAAATCTAGAAAACATGTGGACAAAGGGAAGAAACTATAAAAGGAAAGAATACAAGAGAAAAATAACAAAGGGTACAGGAGCAGATTGTGGTATACCAACTGGAAAGTTGGGGAATGAATCGCCAGCTAACAGGCATGACATTTCTACTGGACAGGAAGATAGATCTAATGTAAAGCTAACCAATGGGGCACGTGTTGACACCCATTTTAGTGATGCAACTAAAAAGGAGTTACGGCTCTCTTCAGATGTCAATAAGGAATCAATATCTAAGGATGATGATTTTGTTGATGAGTTGGATGAAAATAGAGCTTTTGCTTCTAATGGAACTAAAAGTAGGCTTAAACGATCAAATAGCACTTCTGCTTTGAAAATCCAACCTGACACAAAAAAAGCATCGTCACAAGGGGGAGGTTCCATCATTTCAGAGTTTTATAGTCCAGAATTTGGCAGGCATGTAGAAAGGCGTGTTGGTAAGAGTACCTCGAATATGGTACTCCACAATGTGGGACAACAAGTTCCCAAGCTGAGGTCCCGGGTAAGCATTCCTTCCCTGAAATTGGAATATAAATATTCTTGAATGTCTTGCGGTAATCTTATTAACTAAAGATTCAATTATTTTTGTACAGGTTATGGGAGCATACTTTGAGAAACTTGGGTCAAAATCTTTTGCAGTTTATTCAATTGCAGTGACAGATGCAGAAAACAGAACTTGGTTTGTGAAACGAAGGTTGGATCCATTCAACTGTGCTCATGCAAGTATTTGATCAAATTAGATATCATTTATTCATTTGAATGATTTGATTTCATGATGAAAATTTATAGGCTGTGTTCATCTGTCTAGTCAATAACAATTTGAATTATGTGATTAAAGATTTGTCGAATTTGTAGGAATGTACTGGAGAACCTAGAAAGTAGGCAGTTCACATCATTGGACAACATGGGGTGGTTCCCCAGTGTGATCACTGTTTATCTTGATTAGAGAGACATCATTACTGAACAACCATAATAGAAAAAAAATAATGTGTGTCTTGGGTCCATATGTGTGTGTGTGTGCATATATTTTCCTGGTTTTGCTTCTTATTTTTTCGACTTACAGATATAGGAATTTTGAGCGACTACACCGCCATCTCAAAGAAATTCCAAATTACACCTTACATTTGCCCCCCAAAAGGATATTCTCATCAAGCACTGAGGATGCTTTTGTTCATCAGCGATGTATCCAGCTTGACAGATATCTCCAGGTATATTATGGAGATTCTCACTGTATATCTCTCTTCCCTCTCCCGTCCCCTGTCCATTTCCAAATATTCTTCTACTTCAACTATGCTGTATTTTTCAGGATCTTTTGTCAATAGCGAACGTTGCTGAACAGCATGAAGTTTGGGATTTTTTAAGTGCTACCTCAAAGGTATTCATCTTCTCAATTGCACCTGTGTCTGTGTGTTCTTCTAAACACATCAAAGTTAAAACTGTTGACAAAGAGAACCTGTGAGTTGAATGATTAGTTAAAAAGAGGAGGTTCATTGTTCATTAAAAAAAGTAAGCATAGGAGAGTTGCGTAGTCTTTCTGCAATATATGATATTGACAACAGAATAAAAGCCAAAAGCCAGTTGATGAAGGCTTATTTGAGTTTTGTGCTTAATTTTCTGAACTTTTTATTTTCGTCTTGAATCTGCATTGTGTCTGCATTTACTAAACTATTCTCTAATATTTTTTTTTGGTATTTTAGAATTACTCGTTTGGAAAGTCTCCCTCGGTGATGAGAACTCTTGCAGGTACGTGGTTTTGTTGTTGGCTTTTGTGTCTTTGCTTGATAGTTTTGTTGCCTTGCTTACTGCCTGCATTTGGCTCGAAAGTTATCAGTTGATATCGGTTCTTTAAGTTATTACTTTTCAGTTTTAGCAGCGGTAGATACTGTCACTTTGTACTAGTTGTGCAAGAAGTTTGTTGACAATTTTTTTAATTATTTAATTTAACTAAACATTAAGAGTAAGTGAAAATTGTATAGTAAGTTCTACCCAAAAAAGATAAAGAAAAATAGATGTAAAGAAGTTGCAAGCGTGAGAGACTTTAAGAATTTGAGAGAGGCAGCCCGAAAGACAAAACAGTTGAAAGAGTTCCCAAGTTGATGATATGCGGTTTGTAGTGAGTATAACAGTTCTAAATGGAACTTAGCTGGGGGTTCTATTAATGTCCACGGTCCAGCATGATTCTGTGTGTTTTTGTCTCCTTTCCTTTTCTGCTGTATTTAGCTGTTCGGTAGTTGCTGCGTCCAAGGCCTTTGGTTTTCTTGGTTTTTATGGTGGTCTTCTTATTTGCTACTCCACTATCTCTTGTTTCTATTAGAGTTTATATCTCTTATTTAAGTTCTTGTAAATCAGTAAATAATTCGAATTCAACTGCATTCCTGCGGTGGTTAATATCAGAGAGTTAATGTTAGAAACTGCCAAGAAGCGCTTTCTTTTAGTCTTCTCGAAAGTGCTAATACAACATGGAAAATTATAATTCCTTTGGAATTTATCTTGATCTGGATGCTTTATATACTGTTATGGCCAATCACATTTTTTCTTATTGTTCCTTGTGACTTCATAATTATTCAGTGAATGTGGATGAAGCTGTTGACGATATTGTTCGTCAGTTCAAGGGGGTTTCAGATGGCTTAATGCGTGCTGTTGCTGGTCCATCCGCTCATGAGGGCTCGTCTTCAGTTCCCGGATTGAACTTAACGTGGAATGGAGAAGAGACAAGTGAAAATGTTTCTAGGCAAAGTACTGGGGAAACACTGAACAGCTTTTCTGATGATGAGCCTGCCGAAAAAGATGCACGTTGTGACCCTGTGGGAGTCAGATTAAATGTCCAGGATAGTGGGTGGCATTCAGACAATGAATTGGAATTTAAGGGTTCTCCCCCTCAAATTAAGCATTCAAAGAGCTTAGGGTTGGAAAAGAAAGATGATTTGGTTTTGAAATCTGGGGTAATTGGTCGAGTGACCTCCAATCCTTTGGAATTGGTGGATCCAGTTGGAATGCCACCTGAGGTATTGCTGTGTTCATTTTAGTTCCTTCTCTTCATGTGATTGTATGTTCCCTGTTATGATACTTCGATTACTCGGTGTAGATTTAGATACTTTAGTTAGTTACAATCAAAACAACATATGATATCTTTGTGGTTGTTAGGGGTCACCTTGTTTCATGTATGCCACTAATGCTAAGTTAAGCCAAGATAAATTTTTCTTTTGGCCATTATCTGATTAAGAAATGTCTCAGTGAAAAGTTAGTATCACCAGTTGATTACTAGTGCACTACCTGTCCCAGGATTCTTTTCCCTTCATGTATGCTGCAATTCCTTAGGAGTTCGACGATGGAAGATATACTGTACAATATAGCTTCTGATAGAATCGAGTACTATAGAAGAATTTGCCTTACCACTTGTAGTATTTTAGGAATAGGATATTTGCTTATGATTCAGCTTTTAGGAATAGGACATTTGCATCTGATTCAAATTATTATTTTTTGAATGGTTATGTTAGTAGTCTCTGGGTGTCACCATTCTTTATCAATATCGCATTGGTGTCTTATTCGCCTTGGTTGCCTCTCTTCTAAAAGTAGTACTATTTACCTGGTAGTTTCAGCTCATCCATACTTACCTGATTTCTCCATCGGTGTCATGTTTAGTAAAACTATAACTTGGATGTCTATGATCATGTCTAGTATGAATGTTACAATTTGGTTTCTTTCAGTGGACTCCACCCAATGTTAGTGTGCCTCTGTTGAATCTAGTGGACAAGGTATTTCAACTTAAGAGAAGGGGCTGGCTGAGGTGAGTTGTCTGGTATAATAAAAACTTGAACATGTTATCTTTTATATCATTTTTAACGGACAGTTACATGCTTATTTTGCTTGTTCAGAAGACAAGTCTTTTGGATGTCAAAACAAATACTACAGTTGATGATGGACGATGCTATTGATGACTGGCTCTTGAGGCAGATTCAATTTCTTCGTAGGGAGGACACTATAGCTTCAGGGATTCGATGGCTTCAAGATGTAAGGACTTGTAACCTGGCCTGGTACACAATTTTTATTTATATTTTGTTTTTTTTTTGTTTTTTGTTTTTGTTTTTATATCGTTTCCTCTTACATAGAGAAAAATTGTACCCTTTGTTCCTAACCTATTATCCGACCCCCTCCATTTTGGCTAACCCCAAGGGATGAAAAATTATAAACATCTGCGTTTTACTGAATTACAGGTTACACTAAGCAATCCATAAAAAATTGCATTCAGTCAATAATTATTTACAGCACTAATTGTATGAATGCCATGCAATCTTAACACCATTATGCTGACTGTTAAATAGATGCAACTGTAAGTGGAGTCACCTCTGGCTTTTGTAAGTGGAGTCTACTGTAGGTTCCTAAAATATGTGTGCAGTTCGATCTCTGCCTTTTTCCATATGTACAATAATATTTTCTGTGATATGAGATTGCTCGAGGTTCCATATTTTTACATTAAATCTTTTATATCTATCCACAAAAATACTATTGTTGAGCAATAAAGCAGAACTGCATGTTAACCATTTTCATGTTTAAATTTACTATGTGTACGAATAAACATTATACACGAAGGTTTACGTCTTGATTTTTTTTTTTCATAATTCTAATTCTTCATAAATTTCTATGCTGGAGCCTGGAGGCTGTAAACAGAAATATGAGGAATTCATACATTGTGTATGATGTATTTAATCTTGTGTAGGTCCTATGGCCCAGTGGCACATTCTTCCTTAAAATTGGTAATGCTAATGACAGTCAAGACCTTCAATCAACTACGAACCAATTTGGTGGAAGCAAGGTTGGTAAACCAGGTTCTTTTGAGCAGCAACTAGAGGCTGCTCGCAGAGCTAGTGATCTAAAGAAACTTCTCTTTGGTGAGTAATTCGGTGCCAATTCTTTATGGTAAATGTTCCTATTTGTTTTTGATGTGGCTGCCTCATCTTTTCATTAGCCAATGATCCATGGTCCAGAAGTGTTTCAACTCTCAATTGAACTATATTCTCTGTTCAATTAGGGTGATAAAAGAAAGTACTATGTATGTGTTTCTGTACGTTTATGTGTTTGCAAGTGTATTTTCTTTCTTTTGGTTGAAGGTTTGCACGTCCGGTTTTTGTGTGCGCACGTTCTTTTTATTGTTATGTTCTTTTTGAGGCTAATATTACATGCCTAGGATTCAGTTAGGCTTCCTGGTCTATGTTACACTTAACAGTATATTCTTAGGAGTTGTAGGATTTTGAGAGTTCATTTTTTCGTGTAGAAGGTCATAATACACTAAAACCAAACTTAAGTAAATGTGGAACTTTTGCTGTTTGAAATAGGTTAACCGTAACTCGTGTGAACTCACATGTGAATTTAAAATGATGAATTAAAAGAACGGCAATAACTTTTCTTCATGGAACAGTCAGTTGAGTTATAATTTTATATGCAAGCATACATCCAGGAAGAAATGTTTGATGAGTGTGAAGTTTAAATTTATTTGTGTCATTCTGAAAAGTTACTATTCCTACTCCCATGGAAAAGAACAAAACTAATCCCTAATTCTGACAGATGGAGCTCCAACAGCCTTAGTCAGCTTAGTTGGATATAACCAGTACAGACGTTGTGCAAGAGATATTTATTTCTTCACTCAGGTTGGTCTCTTGCTTCCGACTACTGGTGCCCTTGTACAATTTAAATTTGTTCACTGTAGTAGTTGATTGTAAATTTATTGTGTGGTGCAGTCTAATATATGCGTGAAGCAACTCGCTTATGCAATACTCGAGTTGTGTCTCGTATCAATATTCCCTGAGCTTCGAGATCTTATTGTTGATATTCACGAGAAAACGCACTTTGATCAAACTGTATAGTGAGCTAGTATATACTCGCTGCATCCTGTTTGGTTGTTGCTGGTTTTCTTCCACGCGATCACATGTCGTAAAAGGTACCCTGGTTGGTGTCTTACTGAGGTTGATGGGACAAAGAAGCATATGATTTGATTTTCCTTGCACTACCTGTGGTCTTCATATTAGCCGGAATTGCGACCCCAAAATTTACAAATTCTTTTGGAGATGTGAGATGTAGCTTCATGTCGTTGGTATTTCAACTGTACAAAATTGTAGATGGTAGGGAGAGGGTGTACAGGAATCTGTGTTTTTTGTGTATGTCAGTGAATGTTGCAGAATGAAATGTAACCAGCAGCTCAGTATCCGATCTTTCATCCACTTCGTCTAAAATCTGAACACGAAATTTTGTTTCATAAATCCCCTTTAGGCTCCACTCTAATCCTATCCGTTTCTGCTTTATTTTCAAGTCTTCTAAGGGATCTTTTTACAATACTATCAAATGGTTCAATTTTTGCATTGACGTCGAGTTCACCATCAAATAGTTACATTTTATACTGAGATTACATCGAATATTTACTTGCATTTTATCCAGCGGGTTATTTATTTATTTGTTTGTTTATTTTGGAGGAAACTCTAAAATAAATTATAATAGAGAACCTTATATTATTCATAGATATGAGCCCTATGTGAGCCCTTCTAGTGATGACCTCTAAGTTGAGGACTTTTCAATTTATCCTGCTTTTCGATCTTATATCTACATCTTAACCGTTCATTTTATAAATATTTATGAGTAGATCATTTATGTAAATTTTCAACTGAATTGAAAATCGTTAAGGCATTCATAAGTGTGATTTACCAATTACAAACTTGAACGGTTTCATGTTTGACAGATTTGGTTCGTCCATTGATTTGATCTACAACTAGTTCTTAACGATCACCAATTTGGCTGAAATTTTGTATGATTGATCTACTTATATAAATCTACAACTTCAACGGTTAAGATGTCAAAATTTGATCAAAAAGTTGGTCTAATAAACAATTAATTGAAAAGTCCTCAACTAGTCCTTAACTTAGAGGTCCTCATTAGAAGGACTCTTTGAGCCCTATATAGGGACTTACGTATCACAGATTAGTGTCATACAATGAAACAGGTATATATATTCTATCACTAGCAGTGAACATAACTCCTAGTATTATCCCAACCAGAAAGGATTTTTGTATCCGTGACCCTCTCAAACCTTAAAGAACAATGAGAACAAAGTTAAACACCATTACCTCATAAGAAAGGCCTGACGAAAAGAAGCTCCGATTTTCTTGGAGCACCTTAGGGTTCGTAACAAGAACTTTCCAGCAGCTGGGGTGAACCTCATGTTCCCCGACAAACCAATGGTCGAATACAGGTGTCGACAATTCAGAAAGCAGGAATCCTTTCAAGTGGTGACACCAGCATCCTGACCAATCTAGTACTCCAACCTGAGCGCTTTGTCGAGGTTGAGGGCGATCTCAAGGAGTCTCGGGCATCGAAGAAACTGGTTGGGAGTTTAGTCTTTGAATCGAGGGCCCATGTGACGTTGATGTCAAATCCTACTAGATGGAATAGAATTTTGAGATCTCAGATCTTGGAAATCGACGAGATGAGTTTGTTGGTTGGGATGGATTATGATCAGGAGATCTTGACCCGATCTCTTTTTGTTTTACTGGCTCGGGCTCTGAGCGGTGGCGCCAAAGCTTGGGTAGTTTCGACGATAAGACAAGAGGTTGCGTAGCTTGCAATTTCCCAATGCTAGGCTCGAACCTGGGTCTGGAACCAGATCTTTGGACATGCGTCTGGTCTCAGACTGGGAGAGATGATGCAATTGATGTTGTCTCGGCCTTTTTTTCAAACATCAGAACATCATTCTAACTCGGGAATGGATTCCTGGGGTCTAATCTGTCATAATACTCTTTTATGGCCTGACCCACAAAAAATAATTTTAGTATAGTGTTGGTGCATTTAGCTTGACAAACAGTCCGCGAACTAGATGCAGCGAGATTATTTCATACTACTTGGAGTATCAAAATTGAGCTCTTTGACTCTACTTTTATGTTTCTCTAGTATCTTGTATGTGACTAGTTTTATCCTTTGATAAGCTCACATTGTTTGGAGTTTCGGCATAGAAGACAGTGGAGGTGCTGTAAGCAGAGGGGGAGCAGTGCTCAGCTGCGGTGGCGGTGGCAGCTCGATCCCGTGACCAGCTGGTGCTGTGATCCTTAGGGACATCACACTTGGTTGCGACCCTTGTGTAATCTTTATACGGGAAGAACAATCACATGTCAATGGTTCCTTTATGGTATCGAAAGATATTCTTTATACCGGTTCAATGATGTTGCGTTGGTGCAGAGCTATATCTAGCTAACACGTTCACTGAGAAAACAATGTCTGGTCGAGTGCACTGAGTCAAGTACAATAGTACACCTATTGCACTAAGGTATGGTACCTGCTCCAAGTAGTTCTTCCTCGTCATCCTTAGGACAAAATGGATCCTTGTTGATATCCAAACTTCGACCAACCATGAGGATGCTGATAGGGTGCACTTTGTCAATATCAAATCGCTTGAGCATCGTTTATGAATATGCATATTGGTGTATTAGGACTCCATAGGCTCGATGCTCTAGCTCAAGTCCTAGGTAGAATCAAGACTTCCACATGTCTTTCAACTCAAACTCAGATTTCAAGTGAGTCACGGTCTCTCTTATGATGATCTTATGGCGTCAATGTTATAACTAATTGTTATAGTGATATGAAATGTGTGTGATGGCGAAATGGGGACAAGGGACACAAGATCTATAGTGGTTCACCTTACATTCGGTGGGTAAGGCTACTTCCACTTTAATATGTACTAAAGTTTGGGTGGTGAATTGCCTTCCCTAAGTATTAGTAGCTATCTAACATTATAGTGCATTATCATCCAGAGAGCTAATAAAGAGGAGTGAGTCTCCTATTTATAAGAAAAGAGACTCCATCCTTTACATAATCTTCGATGTGGGACATGGGGTCTAAAATGTGTTCCGTGAGGGCATGTTGGTGAGGCTGGCAATGTGACTTCCTGATGTCGGATCGGCGACATCCGAGTGTAGTTGCGTAGCTTGTATGACAGACTTCGTGATATATGTCGTGATCAAGTCCCGTTATGACTTGCAGACCCTCATAAAAGGTGTAACTTATGGTTGGGGGTATAGTCACACTAGTGGTTGTCCCAACATTCTAAAAGCTCCAATCTTTCCTCTTTAAACCCAATGCTCCAGTAGCTAAACATCAAACTTTTTTCATCTTTAAACCAGATACTCCAATTGTTAGTTCGTCGATTCTCCAGCAAAACAAGTTTGGAATGCTGCCCAAATTTTGTAAATTTTAAATAAGAGGATAAGAAATCTATTATGGGTTTGCAGAAAATATTGTGTCCATCTCCAATTCTATTTGTGTTTGCATAATTTTTCATGGAATTTAGGAGATGAGAAGAGGAGAACAAAGATTTGTGAAAAAAAGTTAAAGATTTCGATGGGAGATAGTAATTAATACAGATAAAATAATATAAAAGAATGAAGTCAATTTAAATAAAAAGTCATTAAATCTCAACCATCAGATGTAAATTGGTTTATTCCAAGGGTTATTAACCAAATATTCCCTGATCAATACGTGACCAGGTGAGCGGGACTGCTGATTCCATAACATGTGCTACAACAGAAAAATTACATGAAATAAGAATAATGATGAAATGAAATTAGAGTCTCATGAAATTAGGGCAAAGGATAGAATACCCGTGAAGTATCCTACTCTAGACGGAATCATTAACGGAAGATGGAAGGGCAGAACTATAATTTGACCATGGATTACATCAAGGTGGTCTCTAATCCTATTTTCATCTCGAATTCCCGTCTCTCCTCTTCCGCTCCCGTTGCCGAGTCAATAATTTAGTTCACCATTGTCATCACCTCATCAACTCTAAGCATCAACTAAAGAAACGAAATTTAAATCTCCAACTGCTCTTGTAAGTGAACTAAAGAATCACCATGTATCAATATGTACCTGGTAATTTAATATGATCTTCAACCTGTTATCTCTGTGCTTCAGGTACACAAAATTTCCAAACATGTATGATCTTTGATAAAGCTTGAAAGCTGTCAACAAAATTTGAATGGTGCAGATACATCTTAATCAAATTGTTCACAATCATTTTAATACTTCACAACAATTGCCAAACTCAAGCCCCTCAATCACATAATCACTTGCTCGTTAGAAACAAAAACTCAGATTCCATCCCAAAAGTTTCAATCAAATCCAAACAATTTTAAATCTCTAGCATCTCAAATATTCTACCTTTGCAATCAAATAACATCCACCAAAACCAATTCGATCAACCCAAAAATAATAATAATAATAATAATAATAAAATCAACGGTCTGGAATCAAGTTGCATGTCGTCATATCTTTTCGGCGACTTGTGCTAGACAATGAGAGAGAAGACAAGAATTTGATAAGATGATGAGATTTCTAAAATATTACTAGGAATTATTAGGAACTCTCTTATGGGAAGAGGATTCAGTTTCACATCCTCCACTGCTAGTTCGATTATGAAATCCTATAACACAGAAAAGTTGCATATCCATCTCGTTGCCATCATGTCGTGTGAGAAGAGTCGGAGTGTAGCGATGAATCTCATTGCGGGAGATCAGAGTCGAATCCAATTGCTGGTAGTCGTCGTTGGAAACCTAGCACAGTCAGGCGATTCATCGCTTCTAACCTTGATCAAAATACCGAGGAGCGCTCCCTCGACGTTTTACCCAAACATCGTCGATTGAGAAATTTCAACACTGTCCTTCAAATATCTTCACTATCTATAAAAAAAATGACATGTGTCTCGGACTCACGTTGTGCACCGTACTATCGTGTATTCTAGCGCTTTCTTGAAATTAGAAGTAAATTGTGTTTTCGGTCAAAATAATATATTTAATTGTACCTTTGTAAACAAGAGAGAAAAGTACATTACCCAAATACCCCTTACTAATCTATTGTGGACATCACCTTATCGATCAGCCCATAAAGAGGATAAACATGTAATTTACTAATAAGCAATTTTGATTATTTGATCTAATATGTAGATACTCTCAAACCGATGGTCAAAAATGTTAAGCAATTTTAAACCATCAGCTAATTTAATAATAAGCAATTTAAATTTTTGTCGGCTAAATCTCAAACTATTGGCCAAACTGAAGAAATAAGTATAAATCGTCGACTAAAGTTTGTAACTCGTCGGCTAAATTTTTTGAATTTTTTTGCCTAAAGTTGGAATTAGGTAGACTAAAGTTTGCATTTCGTCGCTTTAAGTTTGCATTTCGTCGACTAATGTTTAAAAAACAATTATTTTATTTTTATTTTTTATTTCTTTTACTTTCGATTAATTTTTTTTCTTCGTTTTTTCGCCACCACACCGATCGTCTGATATGACCATCATGATAAAATACATGTATGAGAAAATTTCAACTTGATCCGATAAAGTTAAAAGCTCGATCTAGACGGTCATTCCCCTAAATGCACGGAAACGGTCATTTGATCGTCTAAATTACGTATTTTTGTCACGCCCCGGCCCAAGTTTACCTTCCTAAACCTGGTTTAGGACGTGCGGGACTCATCCCAAGAGAGATTTACTCGTAATCCCCCTTGAGAGGGGATAACCCTCTTTCCAAACCAATTTCAAACAGTCCAAACGATACCGGAATAGACCTCACAGCTGAAGGTTATCCCGATTTCCGCATTTGGATCTCAAACCAATCATTTAGAGATTTTAGGGTTCTAATAATATTTGTGACTGCATCCGAATCCCGGTCAGGCTGCCTATGTACCATGTCCTCAGGGATCAAGCCACATGTAGATCTTATTTTTATTAACGCCCTAACCGGGCGAATCCCGTTTTTCTATCTATCGGTCGACTACCTATTGTGGATGACGTACGACTAAGGCCATTCTAGAGTTTAACCTCTCCATTGAGGTATTCACCGCTCAACTATCTATCAGGATTAATCCTATCATTCAACCATTCTGATCAACGGCATCTAAACATACAACACATAAATAAAAAATAAAGGCAACCACGTGTGTGTGTGTGTGTGTGTATATATATATATATATATATATATATCCCCTCAAGGATATATAAGTAAAACCACCCAATGGGCACCCTTGTAGTTAACGTGAACTGCCAGGGGCATTTAAGGAATTTTAACTTTAGTGGCAGCCTTGTAAATAAACAAAACCACTGCGTCAGTGGAAATTACTCACCTCGAAATCCCGCTGCGTCAGTGGTTATTTCTAAGATTTCAACCTCAGTGGAAATTACTCACCTCGAAATTGGGCTGCGTCAACTACCGCCTTATAGTAAATCTTCAACACTTGGTCGATCAATATACACTTACAATTATATAATCGACTTTAGTTACTACACGAATGTAACAATGACTCGATTCGACTGAACGTCACACTAAACGATAACCAAAACCAGCAAATTATATATCCACGCGCTCGTATCGACGAGTACATGATCATGGGACAACTCACTATCCCTGAGGATGTCAGACGCGCCACCACGCGTCGCCACAGGCGACTACGCATGGGCCCCACGCGTCACCATCCTCAAACAGGTCAACTTCACCCAAAAACCACGTACAAGCAACCATAACAACCCTAGAAGGCCTATAGGAGAAACTAGAACTCCTAGAACTGTCAGACACGCCTACAACTTTAATACCTGGGGTTTTGTTCAACTCGGCCGGGAAGTGGCACAAAACCGCCTTGAAAGGGCTGCCTCCACATCAGCCGCTCCTGACGCCGTGTTGAGCTTCGACACCACCGGAGGTCCGCCCATAACGTCTTGGACGTCCTTTCTAGACTAGTTTCGTGGCTCGCCCCCCCACGCCAGAGAACCAGTCGGGTCGAGAACATCATATTGTGCAAGCTTAGAGGCGCTGACCGAACTAGACCACGCCACCACCACAGGAAGGCTCGCACGGAGGAGGGGAAGAGATCCCGATCGGCCTCGACGTCTCCGGTGACCGGAGCTTGCCGCAAAAGTCGGGTCTGGTCGGCCGGGTCCAGGTCGGGTCCGTTCAAATTTTCAGATAGTGAAGGAACGTGCGCGCGTGGAAGGGGAGAAGAAAATGGATTATTTCCATATTTGGAAATCCACTCTTTCTATTTATATACTTTTTAAAAACAGAATCCCCACTTCTGTTGACTGTAACTTCTCCACCTAGTATCCGATTCACACCTGCCGTGCATCCCCAGACTCGTATCGTCGAGCACTACAACTTTCGTGAAGGAAGTTTTCTGAGAAACTTGATGTGGCAAAAAGTCAACCTTTAACCGTTTAAATAGGTTCTTTCCGAGCGTTCCTTGACTCCAAATACTTTGGTACCGTTCTCGAAGGTACGAATACGCACCAATAACACTAAAATTTTCAAACTTTACACTCGTTAAAACTTCGGGAAAACTAACAGCACAGTTACAATCCTCTGTAACCCGCCTGGTCCTGGTAAAAAGGGAAATTTTGGGACGGGGTGATACAATTTTGGCCGGACCTTCAACACAAAACAGTTCAAATCGATGAGACGCAACCAACAGTATAAAAATTTACTGAAAAATAACCCCCGAAGATAGGGCTACTCATAGGGAGAAAGAATGGTATCGGTAACGAGACTACAGCCGACGAATTTAATGCTTTATCGTTGGCTTTGGTATTTTAATATATATTTTTTAATTTTTTTATTATACCATATCCGATGAATTTATTGCGTCATCGTCGATTATGATATTTAAATATTTTTTTAACTAGTTTATTATATTATAGCCGACGATATCCTAAACCCTTATTATAACATACGTGACGAATTTATTGCATCATTGTTGGCTTTGGTAGTTAAGTATTTTTTATTTTATTTATTATATCATAGCCGTTGATAAATTATTTTTTCATCGGTTAAAATATAGAGACTAAAGCCGACTAAAATTAAAACTTTCGTCGATGAATTAGAGATTCGTCAGCTAAAGTCACTTCATTTAGCCGACAGAATTATGGACTTTAGCCGACGAATTAGAGCTTCGTCGGCTATAGTCCACTATAAACGACGAAGTTTTTTTGCCCGACGAAGGTTTCTTTCGTCTGCTAACGTGGTTTAACCGACGAAATTTTTCTTCGTCGGTCTGTTTTTTTTCGTCGGCTATACTACTTTCTCTGGTAGTGAATTGACCTCTATACATGCAGAATGCGGAAGAAAGTTGTTTGTTCAAACTCTCAGGAATATGATGAAGGGAGTACTGGTTTCAAACAACCTTAAATCTTCTCTGGCTAGATAATTGGGCAAAAATTTGAACAACTAAAGAAGCAGAGAAGTTTCCTTAAGGAAAACGAAAAACTAACGAGGGGAAGAAGAAAAAAGTTGTGAGAAACTCTGTTCCTCAAAAAGATTCAAAAGAAGAAAACAAAGAAGAGTTGAAGATAGACGTTCTGCAACAAAAGTGCGTGTTGCTCGCATTCCACTCATTGATGGACAAATACAAGGAGAAAATCTCTCAAATAATGTGGGATTTGTTGACCCAGACGACATTTTGTGACATGATTGATGCATTCAAGCAAGAGAAGCTGCTTGAGTATATTTGATGAATGGGTAACTTAGAAATTTTCTTGTATTTAATTGATTACTGGGTGTTAGAAACAAGACTACACACCAAGCTTTGATGAATGTGTAACTTATTTTCTTATATTTGATTGAAACTGTTTGTTAGGGGTCAGTAACCGGTTAGCAAGGGTCAACATTTCTGCTAAAACATTAATAATTATAAATAATAATCATATAATCATATTTATATCATTTATTTGTCGGCGAGCCGTAGTTTGGTTGGTTAAGGTGTTTAACTAATAACTATGAGGTCGCAGACTTATAGGTTCAAACTTTACAGACATATATAGGATGCACGAGTTATTTAATATATATATATATATATATATATTTAAAAAAATTATATCATTTATTTCTTTAGTTGTTGAGTTAGTTTTCATCTGTTATTGTTTTGGTGTAATATGATATCAACTCTTGACTAATTTAAATTTTCAGCAAGAAACGGGCCTGACTTGACATGTTATAGGTCTGGGCCTACTATTGGATTATGGCTCTTAGCTGACGGAAAAATTTCGTCTGCTAAGAGTAATTTTTCGTCTTCTTAGATCTTAGCCGATGGAAAGTCTGTCGACTAAGATCCCTCGGCTAAGACGCGTCTGCTAAGATAGTAGCCGACGAAATAAATTTTTTCGTCGACTAAAATACAACCTAGTCGACGGAAGGTTCGTCAATATTCTTCCGTCGGTAAAGATCCTTACAGATGAAACAGTTTAGTCTACTAAGATCGTAGCAGACGAAATTATTTTAAAATAAAAACAAATTAATTATCCTTAATAGAAATAAAAACTAAACAATTCTTAGTTGACAGAATATTCCGTCACTAAACCTAAAAAAATAAAAATAAAAACAGTCATCGATTTCCGACAATCTACCGCCTGTCATCTTGAGCCCACCACCACCACACACCACCACACGTACACCACATACCACACATCAGCACACGTAAACCACCACACATTTCCACACACCACCACACCATCACCCCCACCCCCACACACCACCACCACCACACACCACCACACGTACACCACCACACACCATCACCACCACCACACACCACAACCACAACCACAACCACAACCACCACCACCACACGCACCACCTCCACACACTACCACACACCATCACCACCATCACCACACACCTCACACACCATCACCACCACCACACACTACCGGAGAGGAGAGAATAGAAGAGAGAGTTTGGAGAAGAGAGGAGAGGGGATTTTAAAGAAGAAATTTTTGAATTTTGGTTTGTATCTTTTTTGAAATTTTACCCTGAAAAAATGGTTCTAAATTTGTAACACTTAGGCGACAGAATGTAACCGTTCTGTAGTCTAAGTGATAAATAATATTTTTTAGAACTTAAGAGACAGAATAGAATTTTTCATCATGTAAGTGATAAATAATTTTTTTAGAACTTAGGCGACGGAATACAATGTTCCGTCGTCTAAGTGATAAATAATTTTATTTTAGAACTTAGGCTACGAAATGAAATTTTTCGTCATCTAAGTGATAAAAAAATTATGGTCGACATTATAATTACGATGACCAAAATTCATAAACAAAAATTCGACCATCTGATATGATCATTATAGTAAAACATGACTATGGTATAAAATTCATATGGATGTGACATCGTTAAGGACTCGATTGGAACAGTCAACCCTAATTCATCGTTATTTATCACACAGAAACACTCATATTTACCTCTACATGACCTATTTTGGTCGAACCTTCCATGTAACAAACTCTAACATGGATGAGACGCAACCACCCATATAAAAATTTTGAGACATTTAGCCCTCGACGATAAGGCTCCTCATAGGGAATAATAATGGTAAATATGGTTACCGCTATTATCTACACTGAGACGTTACCTTGATTAAGTGATTTTTCAACCATAGCCGTATTTCACGTGACCGCATCTTATTTCACGAGATTTTTGAAAATTTTTCTTTCTATGTACAGTTCTAAAGAAAAACTTATGGATGATTTCTTACTGTATTTTTGATCTTAACCGACGGAATATAAACTGTTCCGTTGGCTAAAAAGTTCTTAACCGATAAAAAAGTTAGAAACACAGATCTGTCGAGTAAGAAATTCTTAGTCGACGGAGCTTTCTGACGAGCTTGTTTCGGTTTGAAGCGCAACCAATCCCGATTAAATAGAATATTATAGAGATGGAGAACGTGAGTGTAGGAGAATAAATTTGACATTGTTGGGTGATTTCAAATCCACATAGGACCATTTAAGACTCTTGAGTCAATTCTTTCCGTTGGAATACATACGTGGCAAATGCATAATATAATGGAGTTACTCTTATACTGCTCCGTGCCGTAGAGAATGACAACGTATTGGAATTTTAAAACACCCACTTTGCTTTGTAGCCGTTGAAGCTGTGGACAGAATCATCAATCATCTATGTTCTAGTGTTTCACAGTTGGCTGGCTTCGGATTTGGATTCTGGGTTTTGGAAGAGAAACAACAAAATGAAGGGAATGAAAGGCAAACTTGTGAAGAGGTTGAAATCAATCCCAAAAGTTCTTCAGGTGAAGCCATCACAGGCATCAGATGGGTATGTGGACAACAACATTCCAAACATGTCTGCTGTCAAATTCTACAATCGAACAGAGCAGCAGGACTACTGCAGCACTAGCATTGCTGTCGATGCTGAGGATGACAAAGAAAACATCCCAGTTGCTTCCGTGGAGTCTACTTTGAAACAGAGTAAAGCTAATTCCCCAGATTCAGAATCAGAAGAAACACCTGCTTTATCGGAGATTGACATCTCATCTTTCCGGCGACCAGACTTAGATTCCGGCACCCTCTTCGACCCGGGCCTACTGGCCGCCTTTCGGCAAGCCGTGATTGAGTACATGAGATTGAGTGAAGACCCTCTCTTGGCCTTCCAAGAGAAACGTCCACCTGGGAGCTTCGACTCGGTAATTCTCTACACCACAAGCCTCCGAGGGATACGAAAGACGTTTGACGATTGCAACAGCATCCGGTTTCTGTTGGAGAGCTTTCGGGTCGTGTATTTCGAACGAGATGTGTCGATGCACATGGAGTTCAGACAAGAGCTTTGCAGCATTTTGGGTTGCAACTCGGTTCCTCCTAAGCTTTTCATAAAGGGGAGATACATTGGGGGAGCTGAGGAGGTTCTGGCGCTTCATGAGCAAGGGAAGCTGCGGCCGCTCCTTGCAGGAGTGCCCTTGGATCGATCACAAGGACCATGTCAAGGTTGCTCCGGAGTTCGGTTTGTGGTTTGTTTCAAGTGCAATGGAAGTCACAAGCTCATTGCTGACAAGGGAGAGTCTAATGTGTGCCCGCAGTGCAATGAGAATGGCTTGATTATATGCCCTTATTGTTGCTGAACTTGAAACCAGGTTCTTACTGTAATTGTTGTTGTACTAGTTCCTCTGTTAATTTCTTCATTCTTTTGATTGCAAGTTGAAGTAAAAGATAGATAAGAGTGCCCTTGTTAATAATTTCGTCTTCGGTGGCCACTGACCTGCAAATTTGGTTATATTTATATTCTTTCAATTCTTTCACTAAATGTTTGGTCTTGTAATATTTTCATAACCAAAACAAACTACAGATAGTAGGTAAGGTTTGGAGGTATAGTTCACCAGAAGCCAAAATTGGCATTCGGCTGCAAAAACCACAAACCAAATCAAGATTAAATGTCGCCCTTGCATTAAAGTTGAGCAAGCCAAAAGTGTATCAAACATTATACAATATACAATCTCCCATAAAACGAAAAGTTATAGCAACATAAGCTAATAATGGTCTCATAAACTTTCCAGGGCACAAAGTCAAAAAGAAACTACGAAGCTCTGAATGATTCATCTTCCTCTTAAGTCGGTTCTTCTCCCATACTCCACTGCACTACCAAAAAAGATAAACATGAGAAATGTTACAGATAATAGATAAATGAACAATCAGTCAGAGAAGAGCATATCCCAATACAAGCTATTTCATCAACTCAGTATGACATTGAGATTAAAATTGTTCTGATCCTCTTTAAATAATGAACATACGAAAAGTCATAATTTGTTTTTCTTGAGATAAGATTGACAAAACCAACCACTTGTACAGGCATACAATCAAAATCTAAAACAGCCAAGAGCCAACCTAATTTCTGAAGAACTAGTAGCATCACTTTTTAAGAACACTTACCACTTGTACAGGCATATACAGCCACCAATAGTCCAATACCATACTAGCATTAATCTTACATCTATTAACAGTAGCAAGCTAAGACAAAAGTCAATGCAACTGATAATTTGCACTCATGTT
Organism: Comarum palustre; assembly: GCA_951800085.1. Classification (NCBI taxonomy): domain Eukaryota; kingdom Viridiplantae; phylum Streptophyta; class Magnoliopsida; order Rosales; family Rosaceae; genus Comarum; species Comarum palustre. The sequence continues at coordinate 2,942,370 of OX637589.1, forward strand.
TCATGTCATGCAATTATTAATTCATTAGCCAAGTGATTTCAGATCAGGTAAAAGATTTGCCAAGCTACAACTTTAAAATCAGTGATGGGGATGATTTAACCATTTAGAATGCAAGTTCATTACCATCATATTAAATCTAATTACATCCGACATCAGTGATCTGGCTATAAACTCTTGGTTCCAATCCAAGCTGCCCTGTTTGGCTCCTCATTTTCTTCTTGAAGCATACTTGATAAGCACCAGGCTGAATTTTCTTTGTAATGAATGAGACACAAAGGCACAAATGAAGAAAAAAAGATACGACTCAAAAAATGTCAAAAGCATCTAGCTTAGTGAATAAAGGAAACAATTGTCAGATTTATTTGTTCATAAGAAACAATTCTCCCAAAAAGGGAAAAGCCAGTATGCTAAACACAAGTTGCTACTTCTGCAGAAAGAAAATATGTAACCCAAGATAGTTTTTATACAATAGGCATACAGCATACATTGGCATCCATTTACCATTTTTTCTCTATTTAAAAATGTAAAGAGTCAAAAGTTCAAATATGCAATTACCACACGCGACTAAGTCCCATATTCTAAAATCACTAGTGTATATCTGCATATTAAAATTTCTATACTAAGAATTTATGAGTAGCAATATGCGGCAAAGCATTGAAAGGAAGAACAGTCTTCTTATCAAACGTGCATTAGCAGTTTTCCTTTCTTTTTTCTCTGAAGTCTCAACACCTCTCCTATCCCTCCCCTCTCTTATGTCAAAAGTTTAGACATTGGCTCTCATCTCATAAATCTAAGATTATTAGCTGGAGGATAAACCTTACTTCACCATCTGAACCTCACTAATTAACAATTCCATTTAATTAATATCACAATATTAATCACAAACATACTTCTCATACCCTCCTAAATAAGCAAAACAACCAGCAGAACCAACCCGATACAACTAGAACCTATCGAGCCTAGGACAATGTACAAACTACAGACAACTAGTGTCAAACATAAACACGATCAAAACAATAATTTCCCAAAAACACAATAAAGAATTTAATCACGCAAAACATGTCTTACGATTACAAATTCAAATTACCCATTAAATTCACCAAATTCCAAACACTAACATCAATACAACTCCGATATTCTAGACCAAACATAGACCAATAATCAAAAACCAAAACCAACCAACCAAATTAGAAGAAATTTTACAGAGCAAAGTAAACAAGATGTGGTAAATTACCTCAAATCGAGAGTTTGAGCTCCTCCTTTTCGCCACAGAGAGCGTGAAGAAGGTAAGGAGTGACACGGATGGCGACGACCCAAGCGCCAAACATGCCGACGTGGACCTTGAGCTGCTTCAGAGCCTCCTTCTTGTCGGGCTTCTTCATAAACATACCAGGAAACATTTTGGATGGATCTGTGTGTTCTATCGATGGGAACCCTAAAACCCTAGTTCGGATGGCTATTGGGGTTTATCGATTTAGAGGATGAGTTTATTAGGGTACGGGACACGTGTGAATACCAAGCTCTACACGTTTGGGGTATATTTTCTTTGTGGGCCCCTTTTTTATATATTAAAATTCTTCATTTTAAGTCTATTAAACTTTTTAAAGAATGAATTATATGGGGAAATTCAGTAATCAGGATTGCAAAATTACAATCATGAGGGACACCGGTGTTGTAAATAAATTTCACACTCTCCACCCTACCTAATCGAAACACCAGCGGTTACAGTTGACAAGAACCGATAAGGATTTAGCTGTATCTAAACCTAATCTAGAAGTATCGATACATCCTTACAGCCAACCTTAAGAAGAAACAACTCTTTCAAACACTACATGCCAAAACTACCAGCATATATGCACAGGTAACCTCCCCATTACATTGACAACAAGACCTAACCGACATTAAAATAGTCCCTGAAAACGACACTAAAATATGGCTCACCCCACGACACAACAACACCACCCTACCAAAACCCTAACTCTTGCCCAAAAGAGAAGGGACGACCAACACCACCCTACCAAAACCCTAAACCCTCTCTCAAAAGAGGAGGGACGACCCAAAACAAAACAAACTAATTAACAACCAAAATAAGGAATAGGCCCAGCCTAAGGTCCAATAGAGAAGACCCAAGATCCGTTTCCTCCACCACCACCTGTCTCCTTCGCCGTCGACTTGCAAACAACCACTTCGACCATTCCCAAGCTGGTTCAAAGCGTTAGACACTTGCATCTTGCCACACCAAGGTTCGACCAGATTCGCAAACTCTGGTGGCCCAAAGTAGTCGATCTTCAGCACAGTCCAGTACACCTTGACGACCCTCGCTGCCGCAACGATTGAAAGCGATAACAACGTCCATCCTAACAACCTGTCCAAACCCAAAAAGAAATCTTGAATCAAACCCTCCACCCTCGAGCTAATACCTTTCAAGAGACTAAATAGGATGTCGGAATTCCCGTCCAACAGCAAATCTTGATATTAACAAAGCCCTAAAGCCAGTCAAGACGAGACTGTCGTCTAACAAGGATGGAGGAGGCTAGTTGGTGTGTTGGAGAGAGAAGAGGAAGGCTAGTGTTTTTTTGAGGTAGAAGAGGGTGGCTAGGGTCCGATAGTCGACATAGGATAAAAAAGAGTCAAGAATTTGTGATAGTGACACCAACTGGTCTCTTCATTGCAATTTTTAAATCCATGTGTTTATGTGAGTTTTGTGTAACTCGGCCTCCTCTTAAACATGGCCACGGTTGCATAAGATTTTTAATTTGCAAATGGTAATTGATACTGTGGTCGGCTACAATGTTCCAACTTGTAAGCAACTTCCAAAGCATCTTATCTTAACAAGATATTGCACCATCTGAAAATTCCCACTAAAGCAATGGCTTCCTTTGTCATCTTCTTGTGCTAATTTCATGCACTATTTTTACGTCTAATGGTTTTTCATATCAGCAAAAGTAAATGGTTGGTTCACGTCTAATCTCGTCTATTTTGCCCTTGCTAAAGCCGACCCAGCATCCCCACCCTCACACTGCTCCCACTCAAATGATCAAGAAAAATACGAAATTATTCGTGAACCTATACAGCCAGGTTGGATTCTAATGATAGATGAGAGTGATTCATACATACATTTTCTGTTTACTGGAATTGCTTATCTCATGATATCACACTTACAGTGATCCATGCTGGTCAAATTCTTGAAAAAGCTTTTACATGGCTGCCAAACTTGTATTATCGATGCTCTACAATAAATTAAATAAACAGTTCTTGATCCTTTACATGTAAGCCTCCAAATGAACTATTCACAGTTTCTTGCAACAGTAAAGGAAACTACAGGATGGAAAAGGAGGTTAGGAGCAGAGTGCTTAATCTGTGTAGCCCCAATTGTGTCCCCAATCAGTTGACACCTTGCCAGCAAAAACAAAGCAAAGGCCAAGTGTCAAATCCCATCATAATTAAAGCAACCTCATCATTTTCCAAATCTGCCTTTAATACCAACCAAGCTCTATTTGCAGGAAAGCCAACCCTCAAGTTTCCCAGACCCTTCAACAATCTTCTCTTTCCTTTTCTCGATAGTTCAGTGGAGGCTAAGATCTTAGGAATTGTGGGTTTCATCTGTAGTTGGTGATTCAGTTGTTTATAGTACTTCTGAAAACTAGTGTTGATGGCAAGTTTGGATATGAGATTGCTAAAAACTGAAGGATTAAGATGAACCTTCAAAAGGGAAAAGGCAAACCCAGAAAGAGTGGAAGTAGTAGAAGAGATGCAGTTGAGTTATGGATCATGAGGTACCTGGCTCAGTGGGAACCAGTGCCAGCTTCTCTTTGAGATTGGGTCAGGCTATCTTTTCCTCTGCTTCACTCCTATTCATGTCTTTGGGGGTTGATTTCTACAGCTTCACTGCTTTCTGGTATTATTTTTTCTTTATATATCTCATCTTGATTTGCTTCATTCTCCATTGGGTTTCTGCTTGTTGGAGTTTAGATTTGGGGCTTTGGTTGGAAATGTGGAGCCATAAGTTGAAGTATTTAGTTTGGGTTTGTATTGATTTTGTTCTATGATTTTGAAATTCAAACATAACTTATTATGCAGCTTAACTTTAGGGGGTGTATTCAATTAGGATTTTAATTGATTCTGATGGATTTACCATAATCCATAGATTTTAATTGATTCTGATGGATTTATTAGAATCCACAGATTGTCATGGATTTAAACAGATTTTGATGTATTGTTTTAACAAGATTTGTTTGGATTTGTTTGGATTTCATAAAACCATGAACCCTTGAAAACTATCACACCACCATCTCATTGACAGTTTATAAACCAAAAACCTTGCAAACGCAAATTCTTTGTTTGCTCCTGGAATACAAACATGTACATTCCTAGTTGATCATATCAGCTCACACATTGGAAACTCAATTAATGCTAAACTAGGATTCTAGAAAAATGAGAACAACTGATCTCTACTTCCTCTCATCTCATAATCAAAATTACATTCTTAAAAAGCATGAATAACAAAGTATGAGAAACAAAGTACATTACATTCTTAAGAAACAAAAAAATTAAAAAGCTGCATATTCATCCATTCCAACCTCATTATCGTCATAATCTTCATCTTCATCCACATCTTCTTCATCTTCATCCACATCATCAATATTTTCATTCTCATTGGTGTCCTCTTGACTTCCATTATCACCATTTCGTGGTCTTTCTCGCCACATAGCTTCAGCAATAGAAAGCCTCCAAGCATTAGCCTCTGCTCTTTGTTGTAGTTGACTTTGAGAAAGAAGTTCAAGATTCTCATCTTCCATATCTAGAGAGGATGAAGGTGAAGAATCATTTTCTAGTTCAACAGGGAATTCATCGGAACGACATTCTTTACGAAGAAAGTTGTGTAGTCCAGCACAAGCTAACACCAACTCTGCTTGTGTTTTAAATGGAAGTGGAGGTGCGGTTTTGAAAATTGTGATCTCCTTGATATGGAGCAGTGTAACAAGTAGCATTATCCAAGTTTGGGATCTCCTTGATAGCATCCCAAATTTTACTTTGTCGGTCTCTTTTCTCTAGTAAGGCAATCATAGTATCAAAACCAGAAGAAAGTTTGTCAAGCTTCTCCATAACGCCACTTTGAGGGGTGCCTCTAGTTGAGTTAGCATTTTCCCCTTCATACTCAGCTCTACTTCTTTTTCTTTGGGTAGTTCCTTGCCTTGGAATCTCTAAATTTTCAGGGGATTGAACAGGAGTTATCGGATGAGCTGATGGAGTATCTTCCATTGGTCCAACAAATGCTTCATTTTCTACATCATAAGCAAAGAGCTAATGGAGTATCTTCCATTGGTCCAACAAATGCTTCATTTTCTACATCATAAGCAAAGTCTTCTATGCATACCTCTCTACCCTCTCCAACAACGAATGTTCGCTTCTCCATTTCCCGTTGCATATTTTCTCTTTTCGAAGCAATTGCATCAATCTCATCAATGAACACAATTGAAGGGGCAGTTCTATATGCTTTTGAAAACAAATCTCGTATATTTTCTTCAGATGCACCTAAAAGATGTCGCCATAGACATGGCAAGTAAAAAGAGTAAATACAAACTTCTGATACTATAAATCCTAATGCAAAATGTAAGACATTATAACAAGCTTGATAATAACACTCGCTACTACATGAAGCATGATCCCTTATCAAAGGATACACCAAATTTGAAAGGCAAGGAAGCCATACCTGACACACCAGAGACTACTTCAGTGGCCGAAATCTTATAAAAGGGAATGCCAGTCTCATTGGCAATGGCATGAGCCAATGTGGTCTTCCCACACCCCGGTGGTCCACAAAACAAAATCCCAGACATTGGCCTAACTCCAAGCCACTGCGGCAGCCAAGACCGGCGCAGCGGCCTAATAACCTCCTTGTTCAGCTCCTCCAGCACCTTCTGCATTCCACCTAAGTCACTAAACTTGGGCCCCTCATTCCTCTTCACCTCCACACCTCTCGAAATAGAGCTCTTGGCCTCACTCTCGGCCTTATTCGAAACCGTCTCCGGCCTCGCCCCCCTACTTCCGGCCACTAATCTAACCTTCCCCCGCCCCGGAATATCCATTTCCACATTCTTCTCCTTCTTCTGCTCCGCCGCCGCGAGTTTCCCGCCGCTTTTCGGATCCGTATACGACTCCCGCAGCATCAATTTCATCAAATCAAACTTCGGCTCCAACTCCTCGCCGTATATCGCGTCCTCCGATGTAGACTCCGCATCATCTTCTTCCTCCTCAGACGCCGCCGACGGCACGTGACCGTTACTCTGCCGGATTTTCAGGATGTGCGCCTCCTCAATCTGCTGCAACCTCTCTTGCTTCTCATTCCTTGCGCGCTTCCGCCTCTTACTTCCGGCGAGCTCCTCTTCTTCTTCCGATGAGCCGCCCATCACCGGAAGCGGCTTGGAGCGCTTGAACGAGGGAGAGGCTAGGGTTTGGATGACGAATCTTCTGAAGACCTGACGCTTGAGCCGCTCGTAGTCCGGATAACCGCCGCGGAGATGGTCAACGATTTCGTCGACGGAGGAGCGGTGGTCTAACTCGGTCGAAGCTTCGAGACGATTCCGGAACTCGTTCATCCTTCTATCGGAGAACGACGACGACCTCCCTCCTCCTCCGCCAGACCTCTTTCCCGGCCTCATCTCTTCCATATGAAATCGACGGCGGCGATTTGCTTTGGTTTTTGGGGCGAAGATAGTAGCAGCTTCAGGTTTTGACGTCTTCTTGAGAGAGAGAGAGAAGAGAAAATGAAATACGTCAAATTCTCAGGGGTGGAGGCCTGATTTCTGGGGTGGTTTGGTATTTATACCAAGCACCCTAGAATCCTACAAAATCCCTCACTTACTCAAATCATTCAAAATCCGTGGAATTTTGAATACCACCAGATTTAAAAGGAGTTTTTAAAATCTGTATTGAATACCTCAAGATTTTAAAGGACTTTTTAAAATCTTAATTGAATACCACCGGATTTCAATGGATTCTCGAAATACAAAACAATCCATTAAAATCCTACTTTAAATACACCCCCCTTAGTTTAACAGTTCACATAGTAAAATTAGATAGGTATAGATTGAATTCCCTTTGCTCCTTGGGTCAGAATATCAGATAACCCTGACTGCATTCAATAGTTAAGCTACTACATATTGTGCCAAACTAGTAGAATTCTTTAATTTTTGTTGATTAAAGTTGTCTTATGATTGCAAAATCAAAGAATCCTGTAGTGTGGTACAGTAATTCGATTCAAGTACAACAATTAGATTGGTTCTTGTTTAGTTATGGTGATTCATATTAAAGCTGGAATATAGACTCAAACTAACTGGAATGGAACTATATTTTGGAATTTTTCCTTTCCCTGGTTCTTGTTTGATCAATCATGGTTGTGTTATTACATGTCCAACACAAATAGTTGTTTAGTGATCATCAATTCAGTGTATGAACTCGCATATGCAAGAAAATTAAAAATGGAACATTTGGAGGGCTATCAGGCCATATTCTGAATACAAACTAACTATCAAGTCTGGTGGGAGAAACTTCTAGGATAACTTCTACAAGTAGGAAAAACCCAGGAAAACATAAATCTATCAATAAACGAGGAACATTGTTAACATTATCTCAATGTTTATATAAAAGAATGTATAACAACATACGACCCCAGTAGTTACTAGGCTCTTTTACATGCAGACTAAAAACATGTTTTGTTGCCCCATATGCACCGTGAAATACTCCCATTGCTATTTTTACATGGCAGCTACCTGGTCACAGTAATGGGTCTGGTTATACCATGGAGTTTCACATTGGCAATTGTTGATGGTTACTCAGTTCTTGTTAAATGCCCCCTTCGTCAGCCTGGAATGGTACTGATCATTGTTGTAGGAGATTGGGTGAGAATATACACCATTCTGATTTGGGTACATACATCCATGTACTCTTACTCATGATAACTAATTGTGTCATTGATTCAACATATTTCTCCACAGATCCTATCAATTCTAACTCTAGGGGCAGCATGCTCTACATCTAGTGTTGTGGATGTCCTGCTCCATGCAGATGGTACCTATTGCCCTCCAAAGTTCTGCAGCAGGTACAAGATATCTGCTGCAATGGCTTTCATGACATGGTTTCTCTCGATGGCTTCATCTCTTTTTAATCTTTGGTTACTTCCGTCCTTGTGATTCTTATATGGATGTAGGTCATTCTCCTATTGATGTAATGCAGAAACTGCCAACGTATTCAGTCCTTTGGAAAATGTATATCTGTACATCTATAGTGTTCAAATCATAATCAGATAATTGTAAATAAAGTTTCTGTCATTGAAGAAACTTGTCCCTTTTCTGATGACCATCATTTTTGCGCTAATACCAAAGAGTTGCAAACATATGAAACTTGAAAACTTGTAACATGTTTGAGTATTTGATAATGTGTCATACTCAGTCGATCTTAGCCATTGTATGAAGTTCATAAAATCTTGCATTGCTTCCTGATATAAATTACAAGTCACAAAGAGTAGCTCAGATTGATCTATTATGAACTAATGATCAACCATATTTAAGAAACGCCAAGTATAATTACTGTACCTATAGGCTTACTTGGGGTCCAGGTAAGTTTGTTCAGGTAAATACGCCTATATGTATATGTATTTGGAGGGCCTCCACCCTAGAGCTTCACATTGAGCAAAACCCCAAGGCTTGCATTCTGGTCTTGCAAATAAAGATTGAGATTGGTCAGTTTCTTCTGAATCTGCTCCATGTCAACGAAATTGTGCTGCTGCATAAAAGACCGGGTACTCTTGTTCAAGCCATCTTTGAGGCGGCGTTGCTGAGATCAATCTCTGGATAATGGTCGTGGTAGGCGGCACCAAGTCGCCATCGTTTTGATCGTGTTGATGCCTAGAAATACTTGAAGAAAGATTGCGACTCATTAACACACCATCTACTGAATTTAAGTTTTAGATTTGGAATACTCTCATCGACTTCAGGTATTGATTCTGTATAATGGATTTTCAGTGTCTGATTTGATTGTTAAGGATTGAGTTAACGTTCAAACAGATGAGTTACCCACTTGTTGGTCGGAGGTCTTCTTACCTCTTTGAGAATTTCTGTTCAATTAATGTATTCCTTTATGGTGACAATGGTAAGGATTCGAGTGGATTGCTTCGATTGATTGGAAGAGGACCTTTAAGAATGTGGGTATGGATAATGGCTTACTGTTAGGGGATCATTCTTTTAGCTTACAATTTTGTAATGAAAATTTTGTTGTCATAGCGTTTGCAATAGCAACTGATGGTGGGTGTGCAATCAATTTGGAGTATTTCAGAACAGGGTTTTATTCTTGTATGTCAGATGTTTGATATTTCATTGTATGATGTCTCTCTATAAACAAGAGGATCAGTCGGTTACTTTTTAACTGATGCATAGAAATATTTGATTGCAGGAAGAGCAGGATAATATGTTAAAAGTGAGACCTTTGCTATTAGAATATCAAATGTTGCAAACATGGCTCCTTTTGCAGCTAAATTTTATGAGACTTACAGAAGTGGATTTTATGAATCTTACAGAAGTGTTTCATTATTGCATCCACACTGGACTCGTTGCTTGATCTTTTGTCTTGCTTCATCCTGTGGTTTACTGCATTCTCCATGCAAACCCTGAACCCTTATCAGTATCCTATTGAAAAGAGATGTTTGCAACCGTTAGTATGTATATGTACAATTATTTTTCACAGCAATATTTATAGTTCTACATCACATCTGAGGTTAATGTATGCAACTGGAATCCACTTTAAGATCTTTCCTATTTTATAGTTGCAAGTTATGTTGCATTCACCTTTTGTTTGCTATTGTTATATGATACCATAGGTGTAAACAGTAGTCACAGATGCAGGGCTACTAGGCTTTGGCTGGCAACTTGGATTGTCTTGTCTCTTCTGTTTTTGGAATTAAGATATAGGAGCTAGGGCTGGCTCCGGTCCACTTCGGTTCGGTTTATACCTCAAACCGCGAACCAAACCAATGTTATACTTCGGTCCGGTTTGGTTCGGTTTTTTACTATTTAAGAGGCCAAACTGCAAACCAAATCACACCTACGGTTCGTTTTTTTTTCAAATTGATAATTTTTCTTCTTATTATCATTATAGTGAAAAATGGTTATAGTTCACAAAGTTGCATATTTATTTACAACCTAATAAACAAGTTATACAACATTAGTATGCATATTGTGATTCCGATGACTAAAAGTCAAAAATTAAAATTAGACCGTCAGATATGATCATTATGACGAAATATGTCTGTGAAAAAAAATTCAACTGGATCCGACAAAGTTAAGGGCTCGATCGAAACGGTCAATCCTGATCCATCATAACTTATCACACGGAAACACGCATATCTACCTCTATATTACGTATTTTTGTCAAACCCCCTTCTACACGAAAAACACTCACGTAGATGAGACGCAACCGCCCATATAAAATTTTTGGGACATTTACCTTCCAACGATAGGGCTTCCCATAAGGAATAATAAAGGTAAATAGGGTTGACCGCTACAATCGGCACCGAGACGTTACCCGAATTACGTGATTTTTTAACCAGAGCTGTATTTCATCATTCCGAACACATCTTATTTCACGAGTTTTTTGATAATTTTGCTTCTATGTAGAGTTGGTTCATAAAGTTGTGTATTTGCTTAAAACCTAATAAACAAGTTATACAACATTAGTATGCATATTGTGATTCCGATGACTAAAAGTCAAAAATTAAAATTCGACCGTCAATACGATCATTATGACGAAATTTGTCTGTGGAAAAAAATTCAACTGGATCCGACAAAATTAAGGGCTCGATCGAAACGGTCAACCCTGATCCGTCGTCACTTATCACACGGAAATACTCATATCTACCTCTATATTACGTATTTTTGTCAAACCTTCTACACGAAAAACACTCACGTAAATGAGACGCAACCGTCCATATAAAAATTTTGAGACATTTACCTTCCAACGATATGGCTCCCTATAGGGAATAAAAACGGTAAATAGGGTTGACCGCTACTATCGACACCGAGACGTTACCCGAATTACGTGATTTTTTAACCATAGTCGTATTTCACCATTCCTAACACATCTTATATTACGAAATTTTTGATAATTTTTCTTCCATAATTAAAGTCTTTTTCCTTCCTATTACATAATTAAAGTCCTTATAATTCATGAGTTTATTTATTTATTTTTTCCGGTTTTCCAGTCCGGTCCGGTTTCTACGGACCCCAAACCGCAAACCGGACCATACATACCCGGTTTGGTCCGGTTTTTGTATTTCGGTTCGGTTTTTCTGTTTCGGTTCGAATTTTTTCGGTTTTCGGTTTCGTATGGCCACCCCTAATAGGAGCTGATATATCTTTTCTTTTTTTACTTTCCATGATTATTCATATAATGTGTAACTAAGAGGTAACGTAAATTTTATTTTTCTGGACTTCATTCTAAAATGCTTGCCACTGCAAGACGTCCAATACTGCATTCAATATATATGCTTATTTTCATAAGCTTATCGGCTGCTTGAGCATTTTTACTGTAGTTATATCCTATATCATGATCATACTATCTTCAACAAGAATTTACTAAGCTTTTTTTATTTGCTTTTTTTTATCCACGTCTGCAAGTTAAAGAGAAACCTGCTCGGTTTATCTGCTCTGCAAAAGGTGGCTTTCAGTATTTATTACAATGAATTTGATCATGTGTCTGGAAGATTAGTGGTATTTATTGGGAGTGCGGAATGCCCAAGTGTGTGATATTATATTTAAGATTACAAGCGAACTTCTGCTTCTCTAAGCTAGTCCCTTATCTGGGTATTTGCCAATTGAATCTGCTTATGGTTTGTGAAGCTGAGCAAGCTCTGTTGCTTAGCCTTGACCTGAGTAGACATGTAACAGGGCGGGGAAGTAATTTGAATCATTTCATTATGTCTTCACCTTTTCTTTTTCTTGAGTTCCTTCTATGGGGTTTCATGATACTGATCATGGTTATGTGAGTATGATGATCACTATTCATATCTGAATATTAACCTTGACTTTCGTTATTGCTACTTCCATAGTATGGACTCATTGTCCTTGGTGTTTTTGGTACTTATACTTGCATGTAACTGTTGGATTTTTTTGTAGCTGGGTACGCTATTCGCACCTTGCCATCAACTGTCTTGGAAAATGTGAACTCTCTGGTTAAAAAATCAGATGCTCCAAAATACCTACAAAAACTGACATACCTGTGGTGGAGCCATCTGAAGGTAGGGCTGTACATGGGACGGGATGAGACGGAATTCGACGAATCTCGTCTCTTTCTAAAAATATATTATTGGGACGGGACATGATTGTATTTTTAAAAATGTATCCCGTACGAGATGATTCTGTTTGGGACCGGGATGTGATCGGGATCCCGTAATGATAAAAAAAATATTAAAAAAAAACTTAGAAAAGAGAAATTTATTATAAATTTTTGAAGAAATTTTATTTCTATTTTTTATAAAGTCAATGTGAACCCATCTAATATTGATGAGAGTTTTATTATATATAATATTCTCAATATATATATTCTATGATGTTACTTTTCCATGATATAATTGCCCTAGTTTTAAAGTCCTAACTCTATATAAATAGAAGACGAACAAAAATTGTAAAAATAAAAGGGAGATCAATAATTAATTAATTAAATGATTGTAATTTGCATCTAACTAATTAATTAAGATCTCGATAAAACTCTGAAGCTTGAAAAATAAAAGGAGCTTCAGTTGTCGCTACATACCTTCGTTATGGCGGTCGATATCTTCCATATGATCAACATCACCAAATGTGAATGAATTATCTAATTCTTGCTATTTGAAACTAGTATTGTGAATTTTATTTTAAGGTTTTGGGCGTCTCATTGAGTGTGTTTAAGTTCTTTGTAAGATTATACACCCTGAAAATCAGACGGTTATGATCGGATACAAGTACATTTATACTTTCGGGATGGTTCTGTCCCAATCCCGTCCCGTCCTGTTTCCAAACTATTAGGATGAGACGATACAATACTGTTATTTTAAAATTGTGTTTTGTCCTGCCAATTTTCAGTACTGGACCGAGATAGAATCGGGATTGCGGTACAAAGTGTCCAGCCCTATCAGAAGGTGATACATCATATCGACACAATCTGTGCATACACCATTGGCTCACACAAGAGGCTCATGAAATTGGGGAAGCATTGCAGGAGAAAGCTCAATTTGTGCTTCTGACATCGAGCATGCCTTTGTCCATGAAGACAACGAATTTAGTCACATGCCCGAGCATGCACTACACACTTAGAAAGAGACCATGTTATATATTATGACATATCAAGATCCTTGTGACTCAAATGCTAGAGTTGAATCTAGAATGGAGGAAATATCAAACCAAGAAATGTGTAGATATTTGTAGTCTTTTTTTTAGAAATGTGGATACAGTATTTATTGTCAAGTACAAGACACTTGATTATTTTGAAAAAACTGGGTATGAATGTTGGCCCTTATAAAATTTACTGACTTGGTGAAATAAACAAAAAAATGTAAAACTCGGTATAAACACTGGTCATTATAAAATTAACTAAACTGTGACTTTTGGGGAGAAAAAAACCTTTAAGCATAAATATATAGATACGAGTCGTTGAGCACCTACTACGGGAAAATTTGAGAAAAATCACCACACAATGCGAGAAATAGTAGGAAATATGAACATGGTGTTATAGAATATATGAGAGCTGAATCTCGTTGTGTCTTATTCATCAAATGAGAGGCCCCTTATATAGGGGTTTACATGGAGCCTAGTATGGAAACGTACTACATGTACTATGTGTAGTACAACAAGATATATATGGTATGTACTACATGTTTCCTATTACATCTAAGGCCCATGGGCTAAGCCCATATACACGGCATAAGACCAAGTGCACACACGCACATGTCATATTTCCTACAACACTCCCCCTTGTGCCGCGCGTCGATATGCCGGATGGTGCTTACAATGTTGCCTCATTAAAACCTTGCCAAGTAACAAAAACCCTGTGGGAAAACTAAACCTTGGTCGAAGGAAAAAGAGTACAACGCACCAACTACTCCATTGAGAACTTGCCATGTGATGCTCCCCCTGATGTGTACTTCAATCGGATTTTCCTGATGAATGGTGCATTCCAACATGCTTCTCAAGAGTAGATGTGAGCCAAGACTTAAACAAGTCTGCCATGATCAACCACAAATTGGGATCAATGGTCTTAGCGGTGCATGCAATGTTACCTCGTTAAAAACCTTGTCAAGCAAAAACCCAGTGGGACAAAAAGCTGTGACTAAGGGAAAAAGAGTGTAACATGGTTGACACAAACAACCACACCGTTCACATTTGATCATGACATGTATATGCTAGACTTTCTTTCAAATCTGCATCTCCCCCTGATCTCAAGATCATCCATAGGGCGCTTCCGGATCCTTAGTGACCACGGAGCTGTTTTGACGACTTAGCATATGTATGCTCTTTCAACATGTCTCAAATGTGGCATTACTCAGTGCCAGCAGCTATGTGCACGGTGCCTAGCAGCTGTATGCACAGCGCTCGGCAGCTGGCGTGCATAGCTCTCAGAAGCTAGGTGCACAGTGTTCGGCAGCTGGTGCACAGCGCTCGGCAGCAGGTGCACAGGTGCACGTATAGTGTCTGGCAGCAGTGCACGTGTGCACAGACAGTGCACAGGCAGCGCACAGGCAACGCGCACAGGCAGCGTGCACAGGCAGCGTGCACAGGCAGCGCGCACAGGCAGCGCGCACAGGCAGCGCACAGGCAGCGTGCACAGGCAGCGCGCACAGGCAGCGCGCCATATGTCCGGCAACTCGGCCACTAAACCAACCGGTGCCTAGATCATGATTCCGCTTCCGATGCATCTCGATTCATGCATGGCTAGCGATGACATAGGCAATCAACCTTTCTCTCATGTCATAGGGATTGAATATGCCAGATACTCTTAGAGTATTCAAGCGATGTCATATGCCATATCATTGGCATTTGCGTGGGCGCAAAGCTACTTAGCTTTATAACGAATGAAGGTGAGGTCAAGTCTTTCTTTTGATTAAACGGATCACTCTCTCTTGGAGTAAAGACATTGACTAATCATGGGAGCATATGAAGGTTCCACTCTTCTTCAGAGGACCTAAGCTGATTGATGGAAATACATCATCAATACACAACCGATCGACTTCAATACGAGATTGTGTCTTTCCCAAGATACTTTTCATTCCAACATCGGATATCCAGCATATACTGCGATCATCCGGAATCAATACGCAATGGCATTATTCATCATATCCCATCCGAAATCAAGGAGTCATGTACTATGCGTTCAAAACACTTGGCCAACGCAAGCTCCACTTGATTTGGCTTATGAAGTCTATTTAAGATCTTCATGCATATCTCTGATCCCATAGAGACGTCACTATGATCATAATCATAGGGCTGCATGTACAGTTATTGGGGAACTACCAAACTGATAAGGTAGTGGAGTGCAATAACATCCATTAAGAGAGTATATCTCATCGTAGTCGATCCCAGTGCGTGTTTATGAGAAACCTTGCGCCATAAGGGAGTCTGAGACTCTTGTTCTCACTACGCTAACTCACAAAGGTTTACTTGATAGGGTTTACACTTGCGGTGTCGGCAACACCTGCCCAAGGACCTATCCCTTTGTCCGGGTCGCATCTTCCCATTTTAGGTCAATACACTTTGTTGACATATCAACAAACGTGTGGTTCGATAAACTCATCATCCCACGTCCTCATGTACACTAGTGTAGTCATTGTAGAGATCTCTTACTATGAATTGGATTTTGACGTTGAGGCGTCCCCCAACGATAGTCACAATTCAGACTAACATGAGACGGAGTGAGTATCACTGATCAATGGACCAGTAGTGCCAAACTCGCTTTCTCTCTCAGTGCGAGTGTATATCGAACCCAAGGGCCTCAACCTAACCTTCAGGGAGCCACAAGGCCTAGGACACCATGTTGCCACATTATGGCGCCCTCACATCACCACACAAGGTGATGGCGTCAAGACCATCTCAATATGGCCGAGCCATGGCATCAAGACCACCTCAATTTGGTCGAGCCATGTCCTATTGGTAGGACATCATTCCTTACAGACATATGCAGCATTGATCTCGTCACTATAGTTCTATGGGGATCATGTTGAGACTTAGTGGTAACCAACCACGACATTCACGTCGTTCCCACTTGAATCTTGGTGTTCGTATCTCCCCCTAACGGCGGGAATACAGTCTCAAAGTGACAATCCGCAGTGTAGCGGTTAAGGAGATCGTCTGTCAAGGAGCATAAGGTGGAGAGCAATAAAATGACTCCTATCCATCCTTAGAACATATTCATCTCATGCGACACATCATCATTGGGCACTGTGGCAGTCCAATTTGGCACATTGTGGAACTCATGGCTTGGAGATCCGTTACTATCCCGCCGAGTTCAAGGATTACAACTATGTGTCAATCCTAGCACACAGTTACGAGCTGTCGTGCATCAATGCAATGATGGTAAGTCGTGGACGAATTAATATATGTCTGCATGTCCCTCTTCAGAGATGGGTAGTGAGCCCATAGATACATAAGCAGCATGTGGTAGACGATGGTGCAACACATGACCACTGTGTTAGCCCTTCAACCAACACCATAAAAGCGTATACGGTGTCCATACATTGGTTGCATCGGTCTACATAATCCTTCTTTGGATTTTCAATAAGAATGACATCTTTTGTGGCATAGCATAAGAGGATCTTTCACCTTACTTAGCTAAAGATCAAGCTTTACACAACGAAAACATGAGTACTGTGCGGCTGCCGAGGACATCATGTCGGCGCACAAACACAACATACAATCATGGTGTAGTTCGTTGTTATCGGGGGAATGGATGCCCAAGAATATCAAACAATTCTGGCTCGCATATCTCACCCGGTATGACCAAATGTCATAGCTTGTCTGAGTCAATTGTCCCAAATATACTTATTGGAGACACCTTAGGACTCATGCTCATCTCCATGATGCTCTTAATCGGCAGTCATGAGAAGTATACACAAAAGTCTTAATCATTCTCATCATGGTAATCGTTGGTGTGTATGTTCATAACACACTTCAATGTTCGATTGCCTCTCTCACAATAAGGAGGGCATTTGTGACTTGGATCATCGAGCCAACGGCATCAAGAATTGATTCAACCATATCATAAATGATGGTGAAGATCCAATCAAACTTAGTCACAAAAGGATTCACAATCTGCGAAGAGTATGCAGTTTTCGTGCAGTATGACCTATACTCACTAAAACAGCCATAACTCTTTCGTCTGGACGGATATGAACGAACCGCTTAAACCATTGGAAACTAGATTCACATAGCTTTCCAATGATATAAATTGCGCGTTCTAGTTCATCAGGAGTTGATCTGGGGGCTCTGACGAAGTTAAAGGACAGTAGGATACAGTCTGCTATGACCTGTACACACTTAAACTGACATAACTCTTTCGTCGGGACAGGTATGAACGAGCCGCTTAAACCACTGGAAACTAGACTCACGTAGCTTTCCAATGATATAAAATTCGGCATCTAGTTCATCCGGAGCCGTTCAGAAAACTCTGACGAAGTTACGATACAGTAGTTTCAACTTACTGTGGTCGCAGATTTAGACATGATTAAGCTTTCAACTTTAAAATGGCATCGCAGGAGTTATCCTCGACCCAAAAGTAAAGCGTACATATGGCATTACAAGTCTTCAACGTCCATGAAGGACGGCATTTGGTAACAGCAACATGGGGGGGATCCAAAATCAAGGGAGTAGGTAACCTTTGCCAAGGTTAACCACGTCATCCGATGATGGAAAATCTGCTGTTAGGTTAAGACTAAACCACAAACATCGACACACCTTTATAAGGCTGTGCATGATCATGTCATAGTGTGAATACACGTATCGAACCAACGATTTCATCGAGGTCTCCTTTCGTTTGGAGAAAATCAAAGAGCCCTTCATGACGTCAAATGTCAGAGACATCTATTTGACGTTCCGTACGCCCTTTTGTACGTTTATTTGTATGCATTCATTCTTTTGCTCAGGATTGTGTGGGTAGTCCCACCATCTGCAAAGCACTCAATTTCATCACATAATATACCTATCGAACAAGGTAGATACGTGAGAAAAAGACATAAACACCGAAGGCAACAATCGAAGGCAACCTTGTGCATTGCAGAATTCCTGGCAGCATGACCTTTGCTCACTCAAACAGGCATTACTCCTTCGTTAGAACGGATATGAACGAACCGCGAAAACCATTGGAAACTAGACAAATGTAGCTTTCCAGTGATATATGGTCTGCGTTCTAGTTCATCCGGAGCTGTTCAGAAAGCTCTTCGGAAGTTGCTGTTCAGAAAGTGGCAGATTCACTGTTTTTGTTTTTGGTTGCCCGCATTTGCAGCTTGCACGTATGTCAATGCACTAGGCATTTGGCAACATTTGGCAGCGCATTGCACCTACACATATGTCATTGCATTAAGCACTTGACAACATTTGGTAGTGCATGAGGAGCCACACATATGCCGGTGCACCGTGCACTCGACAACATTTGGTGGCTGCACAACCGCTGGCGCCCATGGCGCACGGTATGGGGCAGTGGGAGGGGAGCTCGGCAGCTTATCTCAAGTGTAGCGCATGAGATGCACAGTGCTTTGGCAGCTGCTGCACAGAGCTTGGCCCTGGTGCTCAGTGCTCGGCAGTCGGTGTCCTGTGCACGTCCTCGAGTGTTCTGTGCTATGTAGCTCACTTAGTGCTTGTCCGTGATGTAAGTGCACAACCATTGGTGATCAGTGCATGGTTCCTTGTGTTCAATGCTAACATATGGTGCTTAGTGCTCAACACCTAATGCACAGTGTACGATAGTTCATGTGTAGAGCATAAAGCGACAAACACATAACTAATCGACATGTGACATATAAGTGGTGGCATTCCTCACACAACATGAAGCAATTGACACACAGGGGCGGCAACTGACACACAATATTGGCAAAAACAATCAAGGGGCAGTAGGTAGCATACAGGGTTAGCAACAGACACATTGGGCGGCAACAGGCGCGTGACTATCGACAACTGGTAGCCAGGTGCACATGGGCTTGGCAGCGTGCACGGCAGCTCGGCAACTATGTCGGCAGCTTGTGTAGCGCTCAATAGCTCCTAGGCAGCGCTCAATAGCTGCATGCCTTTAGCATAAAACAGTGTTGCTCAGCTTCTAATCTCCATTCGAGACTTAGAGCGGCATTCAAGGGTCAATATGTAAGTGAGCGGCAAATTTCCTCGCTCATGCATACAAAACCAAACTATGGAGACTCGAGAGTGGTCATCTCACTTTATAGGTCGGAGGTGCAGTGTAGGAGGCAGTGGCTAAATCTCGAGCAAAATCTATGTGATGCTCGGCAGCTGGGTGCTCAGTGGTTGGAAACTAGCACTCGACAGCTATGCAGCACTGGTCCTCTATAGCTAGGCACTAGGCGCACTACAGCTCGAAACTGGGCAGCCTGTGCTCTGCAGCGTGGCAGTGGTGCTCTACAGCTAAACGCTGGGCATCCTACACCGGTTGCTGATTCTCCTACCATATTCTCAACAAGACTTCTACCCGGAGAAATGTGCTAACGTTGATCAAACACAACGCGGGTTCAATGAATGAGATGATTCTCTAATTCCGAACTCTCTTTAATAGCATAACACAAACCAACGTTGGATACCTCACAACGTGGACCTAAAAACATCTTCGGTGCATGGTGCACGGCAACTAGTGCTTGTCACTCGGCAACTAGTGCTCGACAGTGCTCGGCAGTGCATAACAATTAGTGTGCAAGGCTTTGATAGCTGGTAGCCATGTGCACATATAGTGCCTGGCAGCAGTGCACACGTGTTGGCAGCCGCGTGCATGTGCCAAGGCCCAGCCTCGGCAGCAGTGCTTGGCAGGTGCACGTGTGGTGCCCGGTGGCAGCGTGTGCGTGCACAGGGCCAATCCCCGGCAGCAGCGCTCGGCATCAGCCAAACCGTTGCACATATGGTGCCTGACATCAGTGCACGTGCACAGGGTCGATCCCTGGCAGCAGTGCACGTCAGTGCACAGAAGGTGCGCATATGGTGCCTGACATCAGTGCACGTGCACAGGGTCGATCCCCGGCAGCAGTGCACGTCAGTGCACAGAAAGTGCGCATATGGTGCCTGACATCAGTGCACGTGCACAGGGTTGATCCCCGGCAGCAGTGCACGTCAGTGCACAGAAGGTGCGCATGCGCGCCGGCAGCGACGTGCACCCGCGCACAGGGGCAGGCCCCGGCAGCGGTGCTCGGCAGCCAAATGCACATATGTCTTAGGATTTTCCATAATAACCTGCAAAGACAAACGTCCCAAGCATAGATTGAACTTTGAAATTACTCAAAACTAAAGCTTACTTGCTAGTCTGCCAAATAGACTGCATTTATATAAGCTGTTCCATGCTTCCATGCTCAAATCCATGCGCGTTGGGCGATTGTTCACGCAATTCCATTATGAATTTTCGCGTGGGGAGACCGTGTGCACATGAAAAATATATGGTTAGTTAAACTTGCTATAAAACAGTAGCAAAAGTATTGAAAACATCAACCATATAGAGGATTCATAAAGAAAATAGGAATACAACCCGTGTGCACAGGGGGTGCGCGCGGTGCCCAGGGGGTGCGCAGGGGGGTGCACAGGGGGTGCCCAGGGGGGTGCACAGGGGGCTGCGCAGGGGGTGCGCAGGGTGTGCACAGGGGGTGCCCAGGGGGTGCACAGGGGTGCGCAGGGGTTGTGAGCGGCGGTGCGCGCAGGTGCCCAGGGGGGGTGCGCAGGGGGTGCACAGGGGGTGCGCAGAGGGGTGCGCAGCAGTGGTGCGCGCGGTGCACGGTGGTGCACGGCAGTGCGTGCGCAGTGCACAGAAGGTGCACGGCAGTGCGCGCGCAGTGCACAGAAGGTGCGCAACAGTGGTGCACGGTAGTGCGCACGCAGTGCACAGGAGGTGCGCAGCAGTTGGCACTCGGGTGTGGCCGCTTCGCTCTAAGGTTATAGCGTCGTGCTGATAACGTGTTATAGAATATATGAGAGCTGAATCTCGTTGTGTCTTATTCATCAAATGAGAGGCCCCTTATATAGGGGTTTACATGGAGCCTAGTATGGAAACGTACTACATGTACTATGTGTAGTACAACAAGATATATATGGTATGTACTACATGTTTCCTATTACATCTAAGGCCCATGGGCTAAGCCCATATACACGGCATAAGACCAAGTGCACACACGCACATGTCATATTTCCTACAACACATGGTAGAAATTTCATGTTTTTTGTTAAAGATACGGTCTCCATCATCTACTGAAAAGTCAAATTAACAAAACAAAATTTTATGGGTTTCTAACATATATAAATGAGTTTGATGTGTGAAAACGAGAGCAAATAGGGTTTGACCAGATCGATGAGAGGCGTAATGAATTTAAAACAGGATGATTTTTTTTTTCAGTAGACCAATTTAACTACGTACATTGACTACATCGGACGATGAAATTTTTATTTTCATATTTTTAAGACATTAGATCGACGTGTGGCTACTAAAGGGGTGTAACTTGATTATTAGGTTATAAATATATATATATATATATATATATATATATATATATATGGGTGTGTGTGTCTTTTTTAACCAACCACAAGATGTAAGTAAAATTTGAGAAAACCCACCATACGATGTGAGTAACAGCATGAATTATGAACATGGTATAAATTTCAAGTGTATTCGTTGAAGATGCGATCTCTATCATAAGAGTAAACCCTAATTGCTCCTAATGGGAGCCTAGCTACCGGAATGTCAATTTAACAAAAATAATTCATGGGTTCCTAATTCATATATATATACGAGTTTGAGGTGTGAAAAGAAGAATAAATAGGGTTTCGCATGTTGGCAGTTAACTATGTTTCGTGTAAAAAATGAATGTGAATTAAAGTTGACCAGTTTGATGAGAGACGTAACGAAGTTAAAATGGGGTGGATTTTCTTCAGTAGACATATTTAATTACCTTGGCTACATTGGACGGTGAAATTTTTATTTTCACATTTTTAAGACATTGGATCAATGCGTGGCTTCTAAAGGGGTGTAACTTGGTTATTAGGTTATATGTGTGTTGTGTGTTTTTGTGAACCAACTACGGGATGTAAGTAAATTTAAGAAACCCACCATACGATGTGAGTAATAATATGAATTATGAATATGATAAAAATTTCAAGTTTTTTCGTTAAAGATGCAACCCCCATCATAAGGCAAACCCTATAAAGTTACACCCCTTTAGTAGCTAGTGTCGATCAGAGGTCATAAGTATGTGTGAATAAAATTTTCACCGTCTGATGTTGTCATGGTAATTAAAGTGGTCTACTGAAAAAAATCCAACCAGTTTCAGATTTGTTACGCCCCTTATCAAACTTGTCAATCTTAATTCAACATCAATTTTACACGAAACGCAGTTGACCGCTAACGTGCGGAACCTCATTTTCTCCATTTTTGAACCTAAAACTCATGTATATGTGAATTGGGAACCCATGAACCTTTTTTTTTGTAAAATTGACATTTCGGTAGCTATGCTCCCTTTAGGAGCATCTAAGCGTAATTATGGTTTACTTTTATGATAGGGACTGCATCTTTAATGAATACATTTGAAATTTCTATCATGTTCAAAATTCATACTATTACTCACATTGTACATTGGGTTATCTCAAATTTTACTTCCATCCCGTAATTGGTTCACAAAGTCACACAAACACATAATCTAATATACAAGTTGCACCTCTTTAGAGACCACGTGCCTATCTGATGTTTTAAAAATGTGAAAATTTTTACCGTCTGATGTACTCAATGTAATTAAATAGGTCTACTAAAAAGTTCACCTCGTTTTAAATTCCTTTTGCCCCTCATCGAACCGGTTTAGTTTTAAATTCCTTTTGCCCCTTATTGAACATCGTGATATGGTTTCTTCTCTTTTTGGTTTAAGGTTGTGTTGTGTACATTATTCTTCAATAATGTGTTTCGTCCATAAAATGCTAAAACTAATAAGGGAGACCTCTGATAACGATATTGAGAATTTCGCTAAATGACTGAATTAATTTCATAGCATGTCGATCACTAAACAATAAGATTTACATTTAGCATGATGTACCTATGTAAGGTGTTTGTTGCAATCCTGGAGGTTTTATTTTTCTCTTATGTAAAGAAAATCATGTTAATTATGTTTGGAAAAATAATATAATGAAAGTGACAAACTCAAACCAACAAATCACAAATATGCAAAGATATAAAAGATAAAGGAAAGTGAACACCAGATATAACGTGGTTCGGCAATGTGCCTACGTCCACAGAGCAGCAATAACAAAAACTTCCACTATCAAATAATGAGTACACAAGAGATACACCACTTGAAGGAAACACTCTCTCACACTTGTTTTGTTACACTACACTACACTCTCAACTTGGAGTGGACACTCTCTACTTGGATGAAGATGCTTGAGATGATGTAATGAGCAAATGACCTCTCCTTTATAGGCTTATGGAGGAACCCTCATTAGTGCTATACCATTATGGTAATACATGAAACCATAACTCTAAAAGCATCCCACTTTCTTGTGTAACTCAAGTCTTAATACCTTGTAACTTAAGACTTAATGCCTTGTAACTTAAGAGTTACTAACTCCTAAGACCACTAACTCATATAATTCATGAACCTTTAACATTCCTATCATAAATTAGAAGTGTAACTTATTGGTATGGATATTATAACAATCTCTCCTTGAGGTGATGTGGTCAAGCAAAGCTATAAATCAAAATTGCAGTTCATTCGCCAAAGAGCTCGCTAACAAATAAGGATATTTGCTAGAGTTATTACACTCCAACAATGGTTTTGCGGGTATTCGCCTATGGATAGGTCTTGATGAAGTCGTCATATCCCGGTTCTAAAATCAAATTACGGTCGATTACTTTTTGTTACTTTAGTGTTTAACCATTTTTAGTAACCGTTTTACTATAGAGGGTCATAAAGTAGACATTTTTCTAGGATTGTTATTTCGAGAAACTTCCTTCATGGAAGTTACAAAGGATGTTAATACGAATCCGTAAACATGCTATGCGCCTTAATCGGAGATTGTATGAGGGAGTTATTGTCTATAAACGGGAAGTTACAGTTTCAGGAAAGTCAATAGAAATGAAAACTTACCAGAAGTAGAAAGTAGACAAATTAGATTTTTCTTGGACCTTCTCTCTTCTCTTCCCCGACCCAGTTTCGGCTAGAACTTAAGCACCGCCTCAGGCCTCTTCATGCCGCCGCATAGGTCCCAAAAGGAGCGCCTTCAACTCTACACTACTAGGATCAGTACTTTAGCCGAAGAAAAATTTTCGTCGGCTACGTACAAAATTTCATCGGCTAAGAAGTCGTCGGGAAAAATCTGTCGGCCAAGAGTTAAGCCGACGACAAATTTTTCGTCGCTAAAGTCATTTATTTAGCCGACGAAAAAATTAGTATTCATCATCGGCTAAAGTCATTTATTTAGTCGACGAAAAAATTTTCGTCGCTTAAATTCTGGACTTTAACCAACGAATTTTTGGACTTTAGCCGACGAATTTTAATAAATTTTCGTCGGCTATATCTATTATCTAATAAATTTTTAATAATTTTAATAATTCAACATCGACTATAGTTATTTTATTTATAAAATTCGTCAGCTATAATTATTTCTTTTCTTTTTTAATTTTAGCCGACGATTTACCTTAAAATTCATCGGCTATAGTTATTTTATTTTTTATTTCTTGTATTTGTGATTAAAATTTTTTTTCTTCTTTTATGCTTTTTACATCGGTGGGGGAGGAGAAGGAGGAGACCGGCTATAGGAGGAGGAGAGAGGAGGGGAGGTGAAGAACGGAATAGATAGGCTAGAAAATGAAGAGGAGAAGGATTTAGAGGAGGAGAAGGAGAAACATTTAGAGGAGCAGGAGGAGGAAGGAGGAGTACGTTGTTGTCGCCGGAGGAGGAGGAGAAAATTGAAAGGTATAGAAAATTTTGAATTGTAGCCGACGAAATACCCTAATTTCGTCGGCTAAAGTTCAAAATTTTAGTCGAAAAATTTCAAAATTTTTAAAATTCCTGCCAAAAATTTTGAATTTTGAATTAACTTTAGCCAATGAATTTTAATAAATTTCGTCGGCTATATTTTTTTATTTATTTAACTTTAGCCGACAAATTACCCTAATTTTGTCGGCTATAGTTATTTATTTTATTTATTTATTAAACTTTAGCCGACGAATTACCCTAATTTCGTCGGCTAAAAACCTATATTGTAAACCCTATACGTAGAAGCTTCAAACAAAAAAAGTCGTGAAATAAGATATTACCAGAATTTACCCTAATTCCGGTAAAGTCTCTGTGCCGATAGTTGCGGTTAACGCAATTTTCCATTCTTTCTCCCTAGCGGTAGCCTTATCTCCGGTGGTTATTTTTCATAAAATTTTTATAACACTGGTTGAGTCTCATCAATTTTAAACTATTTTCAGGTGAAGGTCCGGGCAAAATACGTAATTTAGATAGTCAAATGATCGTTTCTGTGCATTAAGGGGTTTGACTTACGGGATTGACCGTAAGGATGGAGCCCTTAACATTGTCGGATTAAGTTGAATTTTTTCTTATAGACGTATTTCAACATAATGATCATATCGGACGGTTGGAATTTTGTTTCTCAACTTTGATTATCGGAATCACAACATGCGTACTAATGTTGTATAACTTGTTTACTAAGCTTTAAGTAAATGTTTCGTTTCTAAAACAAACTTTACGTAAAAACTTCAAACGCAAAAAGTTGTAAATAAGATATGACCAGAATGGTGAAATACGTCTACGGTTGAAAAATCACGTAATTCCGGTAAAGTCTCGGTGCCGATAGTTGCGGTCAATACAATTTAGGGGTTTGACTTACGAGATTGACCGTCCAGATGAAGTCCTTAAATTTATCGGATAAAGTTGAATTTTTTACCATGGACATATTTCAACATATTGATGATATCTGACGGTCGTATTTTTGTTTGTGAATTTTGATGACCGGAATCACAACATGCCTACTATTTACCATTATTTATCTATATAGGGAGCCCTATCATCGAGGGGTAAATGTCTCAAAATTTTTAGATGGACAGTTGTGTCTCATTATGGTGAGTGTTTGTTGTGTTGAATGTTCGACCAAAATACCTCATATAGGTGTAGATGTGGGTATTTTCGTGTGTTAAGTGTTTAGAAAAACTTCATTTTGAAGCCTTAAACAAACTTGGATGGCCAAAAAATCCCATATGTCATAGCAATTGCAATGAGTTTGACTCGTACGCCCGTTCCGCTTCCACATTGGTATCACAATTGTCAATCGGACACCGAAATATCCATAGTGCAATTTTGTAACTAAAAGGTACTTTAGCCGACGAAAAAAAATTTCGTCGGCCTGTTTTTTGGATATTTCGTAGGCTAAAGTCTTTTTTCTGGTAGTGCTACTTCATTTCTAGGTAAGTTTTCTGACATATCTTGCCGTATTTCAGTCAAAATTATGAGTTGTTTACCAAGTGTACAGTATAGGATTTTGATCGGATTTCTCCCTCCTCATACCACCAATCGGTGAGTTTTATATATGAATATGATGAGTTTGAGGAGTACTACTCATCCCTAGAAATTGGTAGATCAATTTGGAGTATGGAGGGAGAATCGAAGATTTGAAGTTTTTAGGGTTTGCAAATTGGGATTTTTACATTTATGTTCTATTGACCAACTTAGACTAGGAATTGGCATTCGAGTTGAATTAGAAAGTTGTTTCGAGTGTGGAGAGGAACAAATTGTGAAAATTTGGTGGCAATTGGTGGTGGCCGGAGTTTGGCTGAAAGTTTCTGCTGCCGACGGGGAGCTTCCACCTTTTAGGCAGCTTTTCTTGCTCATTAAATTGTTAAAAATAAGAGAAGGCCAATGGAGGATAGTTTATGATTTTCAGAGAATTGTTGGTTACGTTTCAGATTGTTCAAAGAATTGGAGATAATAATGGATAAATAATTGGTAATCGGCCATTAGAAAATTACCGGCTAGGCGTGAGATTATTGTTAAAGGGCTTATACGATAGCGGTGAGGTTAAGACCAAATTTCCACGATTATTTTAGTAGTGGCTTAAGGATGAACGCTAAAGAGGATAATTATTTTTTGGCGTTTTATTTAATTGTGGAGTTGAGGCATTAATCATATATTTTGAATAGGACTTGGGAGGGGGGAGGACTCGAGCTGAGCAATCTTTTGACATTCGATAGACGTAGCCATATCCTGTGAGTGGACTTTTATTTCTAAATATATTGCATGCAACAGATTTTTCTTGAGTTTCTCTTTTATTTATGAGAATTTCCTTCATGTTGATTTTTATGGTGATTATGGAAAAATTTGGGGATTTATTATGTTTCCTAAGTTGAGTGAGCTGAGAAAGAGGTTCATACCGTTTCCTTGAGTTTTAAATAATTTTTCTGGAGTATGATTTTAATTGTTATCAGTATTTTGGGTTATGGAGGGGTATACATTTTAAATGGGAGAAACTTAAGTCTTGGAGTATTATATTTTTTAAGTAAGGTCAGGGAACCGGTTTAGGATACTTGAAAATGTTTTATTCTTTATATTTGAGGGAAAGTCATTGTTGATTTTTAGTCGTTTGATTAATTTCACCATGAGGATTGTCAAGTGTATATATATATATATATACATATATATATATATATATATATATATATATATAATTATTGCTAGTTAGCATGGACCCTCCTCGGATAGAGATGGTAAATCGACCCTCTTCGGTTGGAGCCGGACATGACCTTTTTCAGATAGAGCCGGTCAGGAGGACTCTCTCTAGATAGAGCAGGTCAATGGACCATCTCTCGATAGAGTTGGTCAATAGACTCTTTTGTGGATTAGAGCTGGTTAGTTATTCTCTTTTAGCCATGATGAGACTAACTCCCTTCTTTTATCTCTTGATTTTGAGCCAAGGGGATTGGTGTGAATTTTTATTTAATCATTTTTCAATTATTGCTTGCATATGAATTTTCAGAAACATGAAGGGAGAACATAAACAGAAATTTACCTTTTAGTATTTGTTTTTATCCACTCACGCTAATGTTTTAAATGTTTCTCCCCTGAGCCCTTCGTTTTAAATGCTCAAATTGCAGAGTTCGGTTCAGCTAGTTTTCATGGAGGCCAGGCATAGTTATCACTACTTCCTATCCATTAATAGGTTTCGGGTTAACATACTTTTACATTTTTTTTCGCTTACGCCTTTGTTAGTCGCTCTGATACTCTTGGGTTGTATTTTATCTTTTCGGTGAACTCGTAGGGGTCTAGTACCCAATGTAGTGTTAATCTTGGGATTGTTTTTATGTTGATGATATAATTATTTATGGATCATATCGGTTTGTTTATTTGAGGAGGATGTTTGGTTATGAGAGCATGATGACTCAGGAGTTTGACGATGGTTGTTGGATGTTTAGAATTGTTGTTTTGGGTTGTTTATCTTTCAAATGAGGCTATGTCGAAATTTCGGCAGAATCTTTTTTAAGAGGTGGTCCCCGTAGGAATTATTCCAGGTTAAAGGGAATAACCGGGGGTGGGTCTTGACAATTGTTATCAGAATATTAGATTATCTGATTCATTCATACTACTGCTTATCCTTAAGATTATCTAGTGTCTATAGAGTGATGGTCCGACCACGACGGATCATAAGCATTTTATGCATAAAATACTTAGTATTCCTTATGTATTTGCAGTAGTTAATTTAGTACTATTTTGATGAATGTATTTGGAACAGTTTTTCAAGCGACTTACCACTTTCTCTCTAGAGATCAGTATTGAGAAGACTCGTAGGAATGGAGCCCAGATTTTCTTTCATGCCAATGAGCCGATTGATGCTCTCAACTGGCTAGAGGGCATAGAGAATATGTTTGTGTAGACAATATGTCCTAAAGAGAAGACAGTGACCATAGCTGTTCAGTTCCTAGAGAAGGAAGCTTGGTATTGGTGTCTTGATTTGGGAAGAGTCTTGGGCGATAGGGTTCAGGGTATGACCTGGGTCAAGTTAAAGCTCGCTTTAAGAAGTGTTACATCAGCCCAGCTTATATCAACTTGAAGAAAGATGAAAATTTGTCTGTGACGGCATTTGAGAAGCGTTTCAGGGAGTTGGTGTTCCATGTGTCTGACTTAGTGAGGACAGAGGAGAAGAAGATCTATTACTTTGTCAAGGGTCTTGGTCGTATTTATTCGAGTCAGATGACAATGGTGCCCTGCTAGGTATTTCAGCATGCCATAATGTTTGCTCTGCATGTAAAGGCATAGGAATTAGCAGTTGGCCCCCTACTTGATTTGGGTGGTCCTAGTCATGTCCCTACTAGGAGGGGCACATCTACCTCGGGTTTTGGATCATCTGTTTGTAGTGGTTATGGCAGCAACTCGAGTTCTGGTTCAAGTGTCCGAGGAAGGTTCAAGAAGTATGGTAGGAGACGCCCCAGGAACCAGTACGGTGGGCGCCGTCTAGACAAATAAGAATCATTTTCTAATTTTTAAGGTGAAATTTATTCAGAACTAATTAACTTGTGAAACTTTTAAGAACAGTACACCACAATTGGGCTACACTAAACTTTCATACATTAAGTTTTTGAAATTTCAAATTTGTAGATGACTTTCAAAACCTCATACATTTGTAGTACATAGAGTAACTTACTTCTCATCATTTGGCCCTTCGACCCTAGCCCGTCCTAAAATCCGCCCTACTCTCTACGGGCGAAGCCCTACCCGGCCCTCCATTAGGGCGGGCCGGCCCTAGCCATTTTCGAGTATGGTAGGGTAAGGGTTGAGCAAATGATACCCGGCCTTACCCTACCACCCTACCCTAATAAGTCCTTTAGGGCCGAACCCGGCCCGACCCTAAAAGCTCGCCCTTTAGGCCCTAATAATTTCTTATTTTTTGTATTGTTTTAATATGTTTCTTATTTTTTAGATACAATATAACTAATCTTCTCTTTTGTAGTTGATTTGCTAATTTTGTTCATTTAATTTCCTTTTGTTTTGTTGATTAACGATTGTATTTTGATGATTTAGAGCATTAGTTCGTGAGATATATGAGTATAACCACTTAGTTTATAGATAAATGTCTTAAATTAAGCATAATGTGTATGCATGCATGTTAAATATAACACAAAAAATAAGATTCATTACATATAATTCTAAAGCTAAATTGTGAGAAAAAAATAACAAGCCCATCTTGGCCCTGGTTAGCCCTATTTAAAGGGTCGACCCTACCCGATCCTATTAGCTCTAACGAAATGGGCCGCTAGGGCGGGTTAAGACTTACATATTCAAGGCTCGACCATACCCTAATCGGCTCTAAATTTTGTTGATTTTGACCGTGTCATATCCTACCTTACCTTAAATCCTAAAATTTAGAATCGGACCGGGCCTAACCCGGCCTAAAGTAACTAACACCATTAAATTTAAGCAATTAATCACTTATACACAGGGTTATTTGGGGTTTTCCCTGGCTCTTGGTCTCTCCGCCTTCCGGTACGAGTTTTTCCTCTCGCTCGTGATCTCTCTATGCCTCCATACCTGATTCGACTCAGTCTACCAAATCTGGCAGGATCTGGGAAGCCCCCATGCCTCCACCTCCGCAAACGATCCTAAAGACGGAGATGCCAATCTTAACGAGGAACCACCTCAAAGTCGAGATCCAGCTCATTTCCGAACGGAGAATTCAAACCAAGTTTCAGTAATCGAAATTGATGAAATACATTTCTAAATTCTTAGTGAATTTTGGTTTGGGAATGGAATTAACTATTCTACTAAAATTGAGTGACAGAGCATATCAAAGAAAATTTACCCCTACCTTACTGCCTGGCGACATCTATCCTTGCTTCTCACCATCTCCCACAACCCGGCCTCTCTTGTTATCCTCTCGCGGCAGCGACGGCGACGATACGAATAAGTCTTCAGCTTACAGCACACTAGAGCCTCTTTCTTATCTCTGATGGGTCGTGATTTTCCGGTGGACTCGAGCTCTCTCAGATTGAAAATCAGTTTGACATCTGCCTCCCTCAAACAAGTCGTCGCGCTACCGCCAGCCTTATACGGCCCACGCTCGACCCCAAAATGAAAACGGTGATCTACTGTCGAGAGAACGCACAAACCCCAAACCTAAATCCATCTAGAAGCTGTTGGGCGTTAGATATGAAGAGATTGCTTGTTCGTCAGCTAGAGGAGCTTTGTTTGGGATTAGGGTTATCACTTTTGTTTGTTTCTTTTCATTAATCCAAGAGATGAATATGTCCTTACACATTTAATGGAAAATGTATACCAAATTTGGGTCGAAAATTTTAAAGTCATGTACGAATTTGAAATTTCAAAAACGTAAAATATGAAAGTGTAGAATGACCTAATTGTTGTGCGTTGTTCTTAAAAGTTTTCCAATCAACTTTGCAAAATGAAAATGAAGCCATGGTGGGGGTGGATGAGGCCACGAAAATGAAATGAGAACACAGAATCACATTCATATTCATTGTTTTCGATGCAAGCAGTACGTCATGTGTGCACTTAAACCACTGGATATATATGAAATATATATTCCTTGAATTTTATCATAAAAATATAAATAAAAACTAGTTTCGTGGATAATGAGCACAATAGTATTACTACGGGACTCAGACAATTGGAATATTCCAGATGTTTCTTTCTACCAAAACTTCAAACTAGGCGCGCTTCAAATTATCTGTTACCAGAATCGTTTGATGCTTGTTCGATCTTGTTAGTCAATTATTCAGTACTGTACGACTGGACGAGGGAAGTTCACAGCCACCATTTACTCGATATCTTTGTTTCTTTGGTCATGGTTCTTGTATTGATTTTCACATGCAATATTTGATAACAGATGGAGTTGATGCGTGGTTTTGTTACGAACGTTGGATACCAGCTAGCCAAAACAATATATAACAGATTATTGATGGAGTGACATCGAATAAGTTCTTTTGTGATTATTATTGGGTCCTCATGGCGTGGCTACTTAGTTGAAGGTACGAATGGATGACATGCATGCTAAGCAATTCTCAATTACAAGCAATTGAGACTTGAGAGGTTAAAGAAAGTTTCCAAACAAAGGGAATTGGTCCCCCACGTCATATACAAATAAGCCATCTTTCATAATTGGATTAAAAGGAAACATATGTATAAGATCGAATTTCCAAGAAGAAATTGAATTTTCGTTATTTGATTTAGTCATATACGGCATCTACACACACAATAAGTGATACAAAATTTGCTCTAGAGCTGATGATTTTTGTTTATGCATGCACTTTCACGAAAAGGGTTTTGCTAGGTTTAGACAACGTACATGTTTAAAATATATAATTCTAGTTAAAATATCAAGACCAAACTTTTTAAATGCCAAATTCCTCTTACGAAGTTCTAAAGTTATGACAATTAAGTGTAATATGATTCCTAGTTAGTACTTAAACAACTATATCATCCTTAAATCCTTTGATCTTTTATACGTCGATCACATAATGCATATTCTTAACAATTCGAGCTAATTCAATGGACTCCTTCCAGTGAAGAAATTACTTAAGGAGCTTAATTTGCTTGTTGATTTGTATCAAACTATCCGTTAAAACTTGTTTGCATATTTCAACAAATAAATATACATACAGTATATATCAATAATAACAGAAAATAACTCTCTATATAGTTTGTTTTTTTGGTACGTAACAATAGGATGGCAGAAAAATCATACATTAATATCCAGTGAAAATTTATATTTTCTTATTTGAGAAGACCTAAATATGTGCCTTATGTCTGCCCTTTCCCTTCACGACTTGGTGATTCTCATGCACACACTACTATCACCCACCATCCCAAAGCATAATTCCCTTCAATTGCTTCAACCACAAGCTAAATCCAAATATAATTTTACATAATCACGCCCTTCACAACTCACTCTCTCTATATATTGTTCCCCAAAGAGGTTTAATTTCCTTACTACAAGTCACAAAAGTTAAGCTTATCTAGCTACCAACTCAAAAGGCCATGAAATACAATGAGATATCCCACTTCAGCCACC
This sequence comes from Comarum palustre, assembly GCA_951800085.1. Classification (NCBI taxonomy): domain Eukaryota; kingdom Viridiplantae; phylum Streptophyta; class Magnoliopsida; order Rosales; family Rosaceae; genus Comarum; species Comarum palustre. The sequence continues at coordinate 2,975,645 of OX637589.1, forward strand.
CCCAACATAAGCTCAAGTTTGAGTACACAGAAATCCCGTTCAAGTGCGATGGCTGCAAGGAAGTCGGCATAGGATCGCACTACAAGTGCGCGACATGCGACTTCGACCTCCACATGCACTGCGCCATACCCACTCCTTCGATCGTCCACCCTTTCTACACCAAGTGCTCTTTCCAGTTCCTCTTCCGAGCCCCCGGGGACTCCCTGCGCTATTGCAATGCGTGCGAGAAGGACATAACCGGATTCGTGTACCATTGCAAGTCTTGCGGGTTTGACCTCCACCCTTGCTGCGCCAAGCTCCCCATGGTGCTGGACGACGGGGAGGTCAAGCTCTATCTGTATCGGAAAGTGAGCAGCTCCTGCCATAGGTGCGGGCGCAAAGGGAGAAGCTGGAGTTATAGGTCGAAATGCAAGAAGTACAATTTGCATGTGGCGTGTGTGAAGGAAATGCTTGCGGAGACTTGGCATGAGTTTTTGCGTTCGCATGGGAAGAGTGGTAGTGGTAGTGCTAGTAGGAAACTGGAGATGACTAGAATTCCTAGTCTCAGGAACATGCTGCAGAGCCATCACCATAAAAGCAGAGGTAAAGTGAAGAAGTGTTGTGAGATGGCTGGGTTGGCCGTGCAGTTTGTGATATCGGCGGTGTTGGGTGATCCGACGACGTTGATTGCTGGGTTTATTGGGTCACTTATGTCACGAGGGTGATGAAAGTAGTTGGTGGCCGGAGGGTGGTAGAGTACTGGTACGTAGAACGTAGTGGTACTTTGGGGATAAAATTGTAGATGTTAGAAGATGTATATATAGGAGATGAAGGCACTCGATCCATGATCTTGTAATATAGTTAGTATAATAAATTTATTTATCCTTGATCATTTTCATTTTTTTAATAAGAAGTGCATAACCTGCGTGTTACGATTTACATAACAGCCACCCTAACTGGCATAATGATATTTAGAATGTAGTCCAGTTTCTCATGCCGTTCATTTTGATTTGAGTCAGTTGGGCTGTTGTCGGGATTCTTCGGTGTATTTTTTTTCTCATGAAAAAAACATGTGTCGGCCGGTAAATGGGGATAATTTGAGACGTTCATCACACAGAAGACACCAATTCTTCCCTAATTAACCACCCTAGCTATATATATAAAATCTTGAGTCATAGACTGAATGAAACGAATCCTACGTACCTCACTGTCTTATCCAAACTGATCGATGCGTCCACAATATTCCTACATTACTTATCTTATGATCTACTCTCCTACTCCAGAAGCCATTATGCAAGACCCCCGTACAATAAAAATTCACATAATCATAGTCATAGAATGATGGAAATGCATGTAAAAGGTGGTGCATGACAAATCGGTATCGAATAGGTGTTAGTTTTGACAATTTGACATCTTATTTTCTTTTTATTTATTTTAAATTTAGTTTAGGAAGACGGTTTTGGTTTAATCCTTCGTTCTCTTGTTTGTACCTTTCAATCTTTATTTTTTATTAATAATAATCTAGAAACAAGATTGAACCACTCAGACTGAGTTTCAAATCCCATTAAAAAAGAAAAAAGTAAAAAGAGGTGCATGCATTAAGAAGTATGAAGTGTGACACTACGATCGGTCATATATAAAAGCAGGGAACTTCCATCATGCTGGGGAGATGATCAATGATTGCATCCTAATTCTAGAGGATCTTTGCAATTCCGGACAACATTAGTAGTACGTGGATCGAGTAGATATTGTTGTAGATATTGTATTGAAGAAGAAGAAGAAGAAGAAGAAGATGATGATGAAAATTGACGAGGTAAAAGATATGAGATCGATGCTAGATTGCTAACCATGGTGAAAACAGGCAAGGGATCTAGGACTGATTAAAAATTCCCTTCAAGGTAAATTTTGGAGATATATTCTCACGAGACTGGCATGGCTTTAGCCGAAATACATGTAGATTTTTGAGGTAAAAGTGTATTTCACTTATTTTGTTAAGGGTAAAATACATATAAGTAACTGATTAAATTTAAAAACATAAAAAATCTATTTTTAATAATTTTTATACAGTTTAGGACACGGATCCAAGTCAAAACTTAATAGTATTTGGTCTGATCCGAATTTTACTAATTAAATGACCAAAATGCCTAATACTAGAAACAAATCATCTTCATCCAGATTGGATGTTCTCTCTCTCTCTCTCTCACTTTGTGCTCCGGAAGCACCACACGGATGACAGGCTAGGGCTTGACGTCCGATGACGAATTTGACGATGCTCGACCACAACCGGATCGCATATGCAAATTCGACGTCTAGATTCAAATGTCCACCGCCGTCCAGATTCGATCGACTCCATTTGTCCTTCGACACTATTCAAAGACACTTGACGACGGCGCCAATGCCCGAATCCTACCATATCAGTCCTCTAATATGTGCTCTTAGATTAAATTATGGCAAGGTGTTGTGATCTGGTATTTATATACTGTTTGTAGTAGATTGTCAAGCCTTACTGCTAATGTAGCAGTTCATCAAGTCTTGCTGTCACAATAGGTCAAGTCTTGCTGCTACTGTTGTTGCAGATCATCAGGATTTGCTACTGCTGCAGATCATCAGATTTTGCTTCTACTATAGCAGTTCATCAAGTCATGCTACTACTAAAGGTCAAGTCTTGCTGCCACTGCAGATCATCAGGATTTGCTGCTACTACATATATGGCTATGACATCATTTAGATCTGGTTATGACATCATTTAGGTAGTAGCAGATTTCAAAATCGGTATTCAAATAGGCAGTAGGAGCAACTAACATCCAAGTCAGGTAGTACAGCGACTGACGTTCAAGTCAGTAGTAGCATCAACTAACATGCCGAACTGGGCAGTAGCAGTGAATTACATTGAACTAGGTAATATCAGTGAGCCAACGATAGACATGTAATAGTATAATATGTAGAGAATGGTAGTTTGGTAAAAATGATAGTGACAGATGGCATATGGACATCAATCTATCATTATTTGTTAACATTTGTCCTTAAAAGTGTATAATAATGTGTAAATTATGTATTTGTAAACTGAAATTTAGTCAATAACTAAAATGTAGTTTGCTATTTTGTTAAAAATCATTTTGGGTTTTCACTTTTTTTTAATTCTAAACACTAAACTCTATCACTTATCATTGGTAGAGAGTAGACGAGAGGCAATTACCTCATTAGTCGACGCAAATTCAAAACCCGGAAGTTGCTTAAGTTTTCCTCGATGAGTTGACGTATACGCTTACCGCTCTCTAATATTGGAAAAATTTTCAATTGTCACTACCACATTAAGATTAGGATGATTAATCTATAGAAAAAAAAATATTAACATGCCCATTTTTTTTCTTGAAGGTGATCCCGTTTATTGCTTTCACAGGTCCCATGCATACATGTTATTAAGAAGATTTGTTACATTGTATAAATAGTTTAAAGAAAACCCAGAAGCTTCAGAACCATTTCAAATCTTTATAAAACAAGAATACTCAAACGATTTCATAATTTTCCACCCGAGTCTTACACCGTGTAGCTTAGGTTGAAACGTAATCGTGTACACGTATATATTACCGTGTATATCGGTACGTACCCTTTCGAATAAATATAAATATGTAATTTGCCAAGTAGTTACCAACCCTTTCGTATATGCTATGCTAAGCAAGTGCATGTATGATATATATATATATATATATATATATATATATATATATATATATATATATATATTCAGAGGTTAACGTTCGTTATACTAAAACTTCATCTCAAACTACAAATTTAGCAAGCCCAAAAAAATACCATGATCATTGAGGGCAATCACATATCCCATAAAAGCCACCCCAGCACCCGCTCCGGCTCTAGGACACAACAGTCCAGTTCAGGTGTGATGGCTGTAAGGGGCTAGGAATTGGCAAACGCTACACCTGCGCCGAATGTAACTTCGACCTTCACAAGCACTGCGGCGTCGATCCTGATACTCCTTTTTTCCACCCGCTGATGCCCAAGTGCAAAATCTTGAAGTTCAGCTTGAGGCCACCGGAAAATGCTACACACTATTGCGATGCATGCACCAAGCCTGTGACCGGGTTCTTGTACCGTTGTGAAAGGTGCAACTTCGACCTGCATCCCGGCTGCGCAAAGCTTCCTATCGAGCTTGAGTACGAGGGCGTCAAGCTGAAGCTGATCGAGAAAGACGGTAGGTGGATTTATAGGTCAAGATGCAAGAAGTATAAGTTGGAACTCGCATATGCGAAGGAAATAATCGAGGAGAGCTCGACTGAGCTTTTGGGGTCAGAGATGACAAGCGTTCCGAGGATTAGAAATATGGTTCAGACCAGTCACAGCAGAGGTAAAGTGAGGAGGTATAGTAAGATGATTGGGTTGGCTTTGAAGATTGTGATATCAGCGTTGCTGGGTGATCCGACGAGTTTGATAATTGCTGTTATTGCTTCTTTCATGCGACCATCTTGATTCTTGAATTCCTGCTGATATATTCAGAAGTCGATGAATAGAACGTCGATTATATATCTTCCCGGTCGTTTCTGTCTATACTAAGAGTTTTTACTAATTTTCGTCGGCTAAACCTTGTTAGTATCTTGGCATTCTTACATAAAAGGGCATCATATCTTTCGGATTCTAATTGACAATCTTTTAATTAAGATATTTCCTAGTAGGAAGTCAATTAGGGTTAGGATTCTAAAGTGTGGGGAAGTGTTTACTCTCTATTTAAGAGTTGCCGTACACAAGACTTCGCATGCCTAGGGAATCAAGAAAAAGAGATTAGTTGTGTATCTCTAACGTGAGCATGTCGAGTTTTGTATGTTCTTTCACTGTTCCATGTTTGAGTGAATAGAATTGAGGTTTGATTTGTGTAGTTCAATCCCTCAAGAAAGTGATTTTTGTGAGAGAAGATTAGTAAGTGATTAATAGACTAGACGAGTCTGCAAGTGTAATCATACAATTGTAATCTTCTTATAGTGGATTGAAGTTCTTCTAGGCTTGTGCCCCGCAGTGATGTTTCCTCATGTTTGAGGTTTACACTGCGTAAACAATTTGCTGTGTTCTTACAAGTTTCTGCTTTCAGCATCATTGGGATTGTTAGTGTTTAATCAATCCCTGACACACGTTCCAGTATTTTCAATTGGTACCAGAGCAGGTTCTAGAAGTTTCTAATAGATTAGGATGGAACGTGATAGAGCTGCTGGATCGATCAACTGTCCTCCGCTCTTCAATGGTGAAGATTATCTTGAATGGAAGATCATGATGCGAGCCTTCTTGTATTCTCAGGATGAGAACATGTGGAACATTGTTGAGATAGGTTGGGAACATCCAACTAAAGCTAATGAGAAGAAGGTGGAAGGAACCTCTTGGGCAACAACACTGAAGCCTAGACAAGAATGGACTGAAGCGGAAGTACATGATCGGAATTGCGACTTTAAGGCAAGAAACAGCTTGTTCACGACCTTAAACAAAAGAGAAAGAACTCGTATCAGTCATTGTGACACTGCGAAGAAGGCGTGGGATCTATTGGAAGCTACTTATGAAGGTAATAAAAAGGTACGCTCACAAAAGTTGCAGAGGCTAACTCAAGAATTTGAAAACTTGACTATGGGAGAAGATGAACTAGTAGATGATTTTCATGCTCGTCTATTAAGGATATCTAGTCAATGTCAAAGTCTTGGTGATCCAATTGAAGATCACAGAATCGTCAAGAAGTTTCTCAGATCTCTTCCTTCAAAGTTTCAAGCTAAGAAAACAGCAATTGAGGAAGCTCAAGACCTAGACGTTTATCCTCTTGATGAACTGGTAGACAACCTCAAGACCTTTGAAATGAGAATCAGACCAGATAAAAAGGTAAAAAACGTTGCTTTTTCTTCTCTTAAGAAAAAGGAAAGTGATGAAGATGAGGTAATTGACCTAGCCTTGCTTACAAAAGAATTTAAAAAATTTCTGAAAAATAAAAATGCTTCTGGTCCTTCAAAAAATTTCTCTAATCAAAGGAAAGTTTTCAATTATGAAAAAATAACCGACAAACCTTCTAGATTTACTCAAAAGAAAAATTTCTCAGAAAAAATAAAATACTTTGAGTGTGGTGGTTTTGGTCATATGGCTGCTGAGTGTGCAAACAGGAAGCAAACTTTCAAGGATAGCAAAGCTCTGACATCCACGTGGGATGATAGTGATGAGGAGTTCTTCGATGACAATGAGGTAAATGATCTTGCATTAACAAGTTCTCTCCATCCAGAAACTTCAGATGATTCAGAAAGTGATGAAGATCTTTCTGATGAAGAAGCAAATGATAAATATTTGAAACTGTACAATGCTACAAAAAGTGTACAGAAGAAAAATCTTGCTTTGGAAGAAGACATCAAACTTATTAGCAAAGAGAAAAGGAGAGTTGAGGTAAGTCTTGAATCAAATTTAAAATCTTGGGAAACTGAGAGGACAAATTTGCTTGAGAAAATTCAATTGTTGCAGCATAAAGCCACATCTCATGTGGATAGTGACGGTAAGAATGAGCTTAATGATAGATTAAGAACCTTGCAAGTTGAGCTCAAGGCCCAAACAAATTTAAATGTCTTATTAACACAAGAGAATGAGAAATTGCAGGTTGAGCTTACAGAGGCAAGGACAAAATTCAGCAAATTTGAGATTAGCTCAGAGAAGGTGTCAAAAATGATTGGGCTTGGCAGAACTTCATGTAACAGAAAAGGTCTCAGATATGAGAATACCCCCACAGGTGTTACACAATTTGTGAAAGAAAATAATCACGTACTTGAAGAAAAGAATGATAATATACGTATGTTAAAACCTGAAATCAACTCTGGTTCAGAACTGGGATCGATGACATACTATCAATCCCCTCAGGTAAGTAAAGATACAAAGCTGAATGCTCATCAGTCCAGGTATGTTCTTAGGCAAGCACCTTTCACTCCTACGTGTCATTTTTGTGGAAAACCTGGACATATTCGTACTCGTTGTAACTTGTTGCGAAGAAAAATGCACAATGAAACACGTGGGTCTGAAATTAACTCTGCTTCTTTATTACAAGCAGAACTAAAGGAACACTTAAACATTTTAAATAGGATTGCAAAGATGGTTTCAATCCCAGAAAGTCTGGAATCAAAGACCAAACAGATTTGGGTCAAGAAAGGATCACATAAGTGTTATTCAGCTAAGTATAGTAAGTGTCGTGCATCCCCGAAATTAGTTAACGAAACGTGCTTGTTTTCTTCCTACAGGGGTCAAATTGGTCACGAGGATGCTACATGCCTTGTTGCCTTAACAGCTTTATCTAAAAGGAGGGAAGATATTTGGTATGCAGACAGTGGATGTTCAAGACACATGACTGGAAACAAAGGCTGGTTCACCACCCTCTCAGAAGAATTCACCAGCGGAACAGTCACATTTGGAGATGGAAGAAAAGCACCGGTAATGGGTAAGGGCACTATAAATACTCCAGGTATTCCTAATCTTCAAAATGTCTTACTTGTCGAAGGTCTTCAAGCAAATCTCATAAGTGTTAGTCAACTCACTGATGATTATGAGAATGTAAACTTCAACAAACTGAGATGTATAGTTCTTGATAATAATGGAAAAAGTGTTATGGGAGGATTAAGGTCCAAGGATAACTGCTATCATGTTCATGCTAATGTAAATGTGCAGACTTGTTTGAACACCAGATCATCCGATGTTAACCTTGAATTATGGCACAGACGCTTGGGTCACGTAAACTTTCAGGACTTAGTGAAACTCTCTAAAAAGGAAAGTGTGTGTGGAATGCCTGCCCTGAGTGGAAAATCTACTGTCATGTGTGAAGGCTGCAAAATAGGTAAACAAACTCGTGGTGCTCACAGTTCACTAAATTCCTTGACTACCTCTCATCCCTTAGAGTTGATTCACATGGATCTTGTTGGACCTTCTTCAACTGAGACCATTGGAGGTAAGTGGTTGTGGATGATTTTTCTCGTTTTACCTGGGTAAACTTTCTTAGAGAAAGAAGTGATACATTCGAAATCTGCAAAGGTCTCTTCAAAAAGGTAATAAATGAGAAACAATCTTTGCGTTTGTCAATTGTGCGAGTAAGAACTGATAATGGAACTGAGTTTAAGAATGTCAGGTTTTCTGATTTCTTTATTGAACTTGGTATCTCTCATGAGTTTTCAGCTTCTATAACTCCACAACAAAATGACATTGTGGAGAGAAAGAATAGGGTTCTACTTGACATGGGAAGAGTAATGCTTCACTCTACTGGACTTAGTCTCAACTTCTGGGCAGAAGCCATAAGCACTGCTTGCTATACAATAAATCGAGCATTTCTTCGTCCAGGTAGTAACAAAACTCTATATGAACTATGGAAAGGTAAGAAACCCAATGTAAGTTACTTTCGTACTTTGGAAGCCCTTGCTACATTTACAGAGATAGAGAGTATCTTGCTAAATTTGACTCCAGAAGTGACAAAGGCATTTTCCTAGGCTATTCCCTGAACAGTAAAGCTTATAGGGTGTATAATAAAAGAACCATGTCTGTTATGGAATCCTATAATATATCTATTGATGATTCTTTCATAAGAACAGGAAATGTCATTGAAGAAGAAGATGGATCCTCAAAAAGGAAGATGACTGTGGAAGTAAATGAAGAGGAAGTTGACGAAGTTATTGATCTCATTTTTGATACTCAACCCAATGTAAGAACTGGGTTCAAGCAAGTTCAAAAAGATCATTCATCTCAAGATATCATTGGCAACATGGATGATGGAATCAGGACGTGGAAACAAGCCGCAAGTGAGGTAAGTAGAGACTCTGTTCTTGCATGTTTTTTGGATGATAACAAAGAAGATGTAAACGTCATTAGTCATTTTGGTTTTGTCTCTCTTATTGAACCAAAAAATGTGAAAGAAGCTTTACTTGATGATGATTGGATTAATGCTATGCAAGATGAATTGAATCAGTTCACTAGAAATGATGTCTGGTATCTTGTGCCTAGGCCTAGTAAATGCAATGTGATACGTACTAAATGGATTTTTCGAAACAAAAATGATGAATTCGGTAATATCACTAGAAACAAAGCTAGGCTTGTAGCGCAGGGATATACTCAAGTCGAAGGAATTGATTTTGATGAAACGTTTGCACCTGTAGCTAGACTTGAATCTGTTAGACTCTTGCTTGCTATTGCTTGTCATCTTCATTTTAAATTATATCAAATGGATGTGAAAAGTGCCTTTCTAAATGGAGTCTTGCAAGAAGAAATGTACGTTGAACAGCCACTGGGATTTCAAGACCCTCACAATTCCAGTCATGTCTACAGACTCAAAAAGGCTTTATATGGGCTTAAACAAGCTCCAAGAGCTTGGTATGAACATCTATCCAACTTCCTGGTAAGCAAAGGGTATGTTAGAGGCTCTATTGACAAAACATTGTTTGTAAAAAAGGATCAAACACATGTCATGATTGCTCAAGTTTATGTAGATGACATCGTGTTTGGTTCAACTTATGAATCTTATGTTACTGAATTCACTAACATCATGGAAAGTGAATTTGAAATGAGCATGTGTGGGGAATTAAATTACTTTCTTGGGCTTCAAGTTCATCAACTAACTGATGGTATGTTTTTGTCTCAAACTAAATATGATGAAAATCTTGTTAAAAAATTTGGTCTTGATTCTCCAAAACTCGTGACAAATCCCATGAGTACAACCACCAAGCTCAGCGAGGATCTTGATGGTAAGTCTGTTGATCAAAAGCTTTACAGAAGTATGATTGGAAGTCTCTTGTATCTTACTGCCAGTAGACCGGATATCTCCTACAATGTAGGTGTGTGTGCTCGATTTTAGGCAAATCCCAAGGAATCACATCAAGAGGCTGTGAAGCGCATAATTCGATATGTTTCATGTACATCTGCTTGTGGTATCTTCTTTACATTTGATACAAATGTTGAAATTGCAGGTTATTTAGAAGCTGATTGGGGAGGAAATATAAAAGATAGAAGAAGCACATCCGGTGGCTGCTTCTTTGTGGGAAATAACATGGTGGCCTGGCATAGTAAGAAGCAAAATTGCATATCCTTGTCAACTGCAGAGGCTGAATATGTAGCTGCCGGTAGTTGCTGCACCCAGATGCTTTGGATGAAACAAATGCTACAGGATTATGGTTCACTCAAGGCAAGTTAAGTATTTTCTGTGATAACACAAGTGCGATAAATATTTCAAAAAATCCTGTTCAACACTCACGTACAAAACATATTGATCTAAGATATCACTTTATACGTGATTTAGTTGAAAAAGATATTTTAGAAGTGTCATTTGTACCTACTGAACATCAATTGGCTGATATCTTTAAAAAACCACTAGATACTGAAAGATTTGAGACTCTTAGAAATGCAATTGGTATATGTCTCAAGCGCTGAATTTTAAGAGCACACCCTGCACCACTTGCATTCATTCTGTGTTATTTCATAGTAGCTTCGTAACTTTATTTTTCTCTCCGGCTCAAGTGTTTTCAGGTTTACTGGGATTGCATACAGGTTAAGTATCCCACACTACTTTGTAGAAATCAGTTGAACTTAGATTGACAAAGATGAATCTCTTAATCTCTTGAGTGTGCGTATTACAAGTTGTTTGGTCATTAAAAGTGTGTGCTCTGTCAATCTCTCTGAAGAATAGTCATGAATCTCTCACATTGTACTCACTTACACATTGCACTCTCTTTTGGAAGACTCATATGGGGTAAGCACAATCTTAATGTCTCAAGTATTGAATATTTTCTTGGCTCCAGTTTTAAAAAATAAATATATTTTGGAGCTTGTTCAAGCTATTCCCAAAGTAACTACGCCCTGGTCGTGATGAACGATATAGGGATTAGGCAGAAACCGGAATGGTTTGATGGTCAGACTATTCCCAAAGTAACTAGGCCCTGGTCGTGATGAACGATATAGGGATTAGGCAGCAAAGGGAATGGTTTGATGGCCAGGCTATTCCTAAAGTAATCAGGCCTTGGTCGTGATGAACGATATAAGGATTGAGCAGAAAAGGGAATGGTTTGGTCACCCCGGTGATAGTTGTTTACGTAATTCTTGACAAACATCAAGAGTTCAAATCAAAAATATATATATATATATATATATATATATATATAAATGATTACAAAAGAAAGGTTCTATGGAGATATAAGGAGAAGTTGTTACAAATATATTGTTACTTGGGACTTACTGATTGTTGTGTGTCCCACTGTCTCTGACAAATCACTCTCATCACTCACCCACTGAGATGATTGAAAATTCCTCCTTGTTGAATTGTTGGGCACATGACTCATGGTGAACTTAGAACTTGTCTTGCTCACATGATGTGTTATGATTATTCTTTGTCTAAAAGCTTTGCTTCTGTTCTCAAGTATACGTGTGGGTACTTCTCTTGGCTTGTGGTTCCATATTTGATTTGATATTCATAAGCATACACAATCTTACTCTTTTCAGCTCTTGGACTTTAACATGTTGCATTTTAGGAGTGATTTTTTTGTCAAGCTGATAGCATCATTTAAAAAAAAAACAAAAAACAAAAACAAAAACAAAAAAAAATCTAGCATCTTGTCTGTATCTTTGTGTTTGTTTTCTTGCTCTTCGTCTTTCTGTGTTTCTTCCTGTCTTCTTTTCTCAGATTCGTATCCGATTTCATTGATCATGGCACCCAAAATGCGTAACTCCGGCCTCAAGGGTACTCCGTCGCGTCGATCTGGTCGTCTTCGTCTTCTCGGACCTCCATCCGGTCCTCCCACCTCTGCTGCGGCTCCTCAAGTCCTTGAAGACTCTCCTTCCGCTGCCACTTCGGCTGCTGATGCTTCTCCTTTCAATTCGTCCACTCATAGTGGACCTTCGTCTCCGCCACCCTTCCTAACTGGTGCCACACCTTCTTCTCCCATGGAGTCTCCATTGGAAGCCACTCTCAATCAGGCATATCGCAGTCGCACTCTCCATCAGGTTTTCCAAGCTCGCGCTTCCGCCTCTTCCTCGTCAGCAGATTCCGATGCCACTCAAAGCCTTGTTGTTGGTCTCTCTCAAAAGCGCAAGACTTCATCAAAGCCTTCGAAGCCTCCTGCCAAGCGGCTCAAGTCTTCAACTGGTTCAAGAAAACCCCCTTCAATCAAGTAGCAGTCCAAATCGACAGTTTGTAAGCGTGCTCCTCCCTTGACTTGCTTTGTCAATTCTACTGCCCGTACCTTATACATGAACACTACGTGCAATCGTCCTTGTGTGTTTGAGCGGTCGTTTGATTTCTCTACACCGCCTCAATTATTCGTCACCTTAGTTGCATGCTTGGGATGGAAGGAGGGTTTGCAATCTCTACCTCGGCCAAATCTATCTATTGTGCATGAGTTTTATGCTAACTTTCCAAGATCATTGCCTGAGACTGGACATATTTGCTTCCTCTGGTGGGGTATTTGTTCGGGGTTCCTACATTCTAGTTTCCCCTACTGTGATTCGTCATATACTGCATCTTCCTTTGCCATCTGAAGGCGCAGTTGCTGAAGCCACTCAGTTTCTTTCTGCCTGTGATCTGTCCATGTTGTTGGACAAGATGTATGCCAACATTCCTCAAATTCCTCCAGCATTTCTCTCCAGTGGACACATGGATGAATGGTTTCGGCTGTTGGGCTTTCTGGTTCGATCTCTTCTGCATCCCACTTCACAGACCAGCAAGATCACAAGGGAGATTGGTGCAAAGATTTATGCTATTCATAGTTACAAGGGTCCTTATCTTCCTCCTGAGTTTTTTATTTATATTGCCATTCGTTATGCTGCCATTGTTGACCAGCATAATTCTCAAGGTGCCTTAGTGTTTCCATCCATTATCACCTTGCTGTGCAGTTCCTTTGGTGTTGATTACCAGGATGGTGATGTACTTGGCCCTCCTCTCAATCCAGTTACTCCCTCCACTCTTGTTAGAGGATCAAGTCAGGCACTGGATGGTGGTGTGTTTGTTGAGACTACTATGTTGATGAAATGGATGGAAGACAAGTTTGATACTCTACATGCAGAATTGGAATCTCGGATTACTGGCCTTGAAGGTTTGCTCAACACCTACATTGCATCTTCTACTCCAACATCCTCCACTTGGGTTCCTGCTGCTACATCTCCTACTATGGTGTCTCCACCTTGTCCTACTACTGCTCCTGCTACTCCTGATGATGAGTCTCCCTCCCATCTTCATATCAAGCCTTTTGCGTGGATGTTGGCTATGGATATAGGTGTTTCCCTTCTGGGATACTACTTGCCTATTTGAACTGACACTTTGTCATTCCTAGACAAAAAGGGGGAGAGTCCAGTCTTCTTATGTTTCTTATGTGACTCTATGTCGCTCTTATGTACTCTTGTATGCCTATGTTCTCTTTTGGAAATCATTGACTTGTGTTTTGTGTAGGAATGCCAAAGGGGAAGATTGTTAGTATCTTGGCATTCCTACATAAAAGGGCATCATATCTTTCGGATTCTAATTGGCAATCTTTTAATTAAGATATTTCCTAGTAAGAAGTCAATTAGGGTTAGGATTCTAAAGTGAGGGGGAGTGTTTACTCTCTATTTAAGAGCTGCCGTACACAAAACTTCGGCATGCCTAGGGAATCAAGAAAAAGAGATTAGTTGTGTATCTCTAACGTGAGCATGTCGAGTTTTGTATGTTCTTTCACTGTTCCATGTTTGAGTGAATAGAATTGAGGTTTGATTTGTGTAGTTCAATCCCTCAAGAAAGTGATTCTTGTGAGAGAAGATTAGTGAGTGATTAATAGACTAGACGAGTCTGCAAGTGTAATCATACAATTGTAATCTTCTTATAGTGGATTGAAGTTCTTCTGGGCTTGTGCCTCGCAGTGATGTTTCCTCATGTTTGAGGTTTACACTGCGTAAACAATTTGTTGTGTTCTTACAAGTTTCTGCTTTCAGCATCATTGGGATTGTTAGTGTTTAATCAATTTCTGACACACGTTCCAGTATTTTGAAACCTGATAACGCCGAAGAAAAGAACAAAATTTCGTCAGCTATATTAAGTTCGGCCGACGAAATTCGTCACGCGTCGTTGACTAAAAGTTCCTTGGTCAACCCATTTTGTCCAACAGTTTGAGGTTTTACCGACGACGTTTTCGTCGGCTATAGTTTAGAATTATAGATGACGAAATATCCGTAGTCGGCTATAGTTTAGACTAAGCCCGACAAAATTCTTTCCGCCGTCGGCTAAATTTTTAACCGACGACCTTTTACCGATGACGTTTTAGCCGACGAAATTTCGTCAGTTATAGTCAATGCCGACGATTGTTTAAAAGGTCGACGAAAAAAATTTGTCGGCTAAAACTATTGTCCTGGTAGTGTTTGAAGTCAGGGACATAGCTAGCTAGTGGGAAGGATGTCAATTGTCCTCTCTCAATTTTTAAAAAGAGTAATTATTTTTAATTTATATCAGATATTAATAAAAATGAAATATAAATTGATCACTCAGTTTTTTTCTAAGAAATCCTTAATTAGTAATAATGAAATACAATAAAAATTTATACTATTTAAATACTTAATCCAATTAATACAAACCATTTCAAGAGTTCCTTACCATACTAATTTGTAATTTAATGTTTTAAATTTTATTTACTGTTTTTTTTTATAAATAAGCTAAATAGAAACAACACATTGATGTTTACCATACAATAACGTACATTATGTCTTAAAACATATTTTTTTAATACTTATCATGTATGAAATTCTGAAAATTCAAAGTTTATTCTAGATGAATTAATTGTCTTTTCATGAGTGCATGTTCATTTACGAATTGGTATAAAAAACATTGTTGAAATTAAGTTTGTATCATTTTTTAAGTAAAACCGTGTTGTTATTAAAGAGTGACCGGAGATAATTTAATTTTTTTCATTAATCAAATTTAATCATTCTAAATGAAATATCTAACTACGTCATGCCACATATATGACATCATACGCGCTTCATGCTTTGCAATTTTTTTTAAATTGTTGTTGGGGTCAACAATGGTTATTTTTTACGGTCATTCATGCCCAATAATTTCTTGTACATGCTTCTTCGATTCTCCTTCCCTTACCTTACCTATATATATATATAACAACTCCTTCCTCCACCCAACACCATCCTCAGTTTCCTAAACAATCTCTCAAATGGGTATTTGTGCATCTACTCAGTGCTTGAAGGAAGGTGGAAGAATTGTAAATGGTTCAAACACAGTAAAGATCGTTCACTTGGATGGAAAGCTACAAGAGCTCAGGAACCCCGTGAAAGCCTCCCACATTCTCTCAAAGAATCCCAACTGCTTCCTCTGCCCTTCGGAGTCCATGTTCGTCGACACAGACGCCGCTCAAGTTCCTAAAAATGAAGAGCTGCAGCTGGGTCAAATTTACTTCCTGATGCCAGTTACTCAGTTAAAAGCACCACTGTCTCTCCAAGACTTGTGCTCACATGCCATCAAGGCCAGTGTAGCTCTTGCAAAGGGTTCGAACTTATCGGCGATGAGGTCGCCGGATTCTGAAATCATAAAAGGAGGTGGATCATCAAAGCTGGGATGTTGCAAGGTTCCAACAGGGTTTGACACGGTGGGAATGAGTTCAAGGATGAGGCGAGACAACCAAAGAATCGAATTTTAACTTTTCTGGTTATTGATTTGTATGTCGATTAATTAGCATAGTATGTAGGCGCATATCTTTGGAATGTAGCTGTTTGCCGAAAAGACAGATCATGATGGATTGGGAAGCAAGCAAGAGCCAAGAATAAAGCTCAATCAGGAATTACAGCCAGAAAATAAGATCAATATCATACATATAATCTAATTAATGTGTACTTAAATATATCTCATTCTTGGCAACTGCATGTTATCAGAATCGGAAATTGTTTTTGTATGCATGTGTCGATTAATATAATCTGAAGGAAAAATCTCAAATAGCTACGAGACTTCAACCCTTTAACTTGCATCAATCCTTTTTAAGAGAATCATTTCAATTAAATTAGGCTAGCAATGAGAATGTAGATAATCTATATAGACTCTGATATGTGTTATTTGGAAGTTTGATTGGGGCTCCTAGCTCTAATATTTTACCAGAAAGACTAGCTGTTCACAAGTCAAAAGTAGAAATCGATAAGGGTCATTGAGACATCTTTAATCTTCATATAATTAAGCTGATGAGAAAGTGTCATTTCTCAAGTTAATACGAAGCAAACTAGACGTCACATGATGGGCAGACATACAATGATGCCGAACGTGAGCGTTCCGTTCTAAGTTCTAACACTCTTGTTCGCTCACTTCCTGGTTCTTACCCAACATTTTCTGAAAATCACATATATTTCGACCACTACTTTAACCCTTTCAATAGGGTGAACTTGGAGAAGAATTACTTTCTTTTAATGGTAGAAACAAAAACCGGAAAACTACAACACAAGATGTCATTGTTACTCCCCCATTTTAGTTGATCCGAATGGAATGCTTGGAACACAATAAGGGGGAGGTAGTTATGCCAAACTATGACAGAAAGATCATGAAGATCAAATTTGCAATTCTATCAACTATAACTTAAACGGTATCGTATGAACTGTGAGGTGGTAAGCGGAGAAAATAAAATTTCAAAGTAGTTGTTCATGGCGCATACCCGAAAACTAAATATAGTTATAAATTATCTAAAGGTCTATGTTTTCTTTGTTAATTGACAGGATCTTCACTAGTTGGGTCGCCCAGATTACGATTTGAGTGTCACTTTGCGGGCAATATATCTCTGTCAATTGATTAAGCACATACCCATGATTAGATAGGAAAATTAGGAGGACTGAGTACTTGGGGCTTCTCTTGTCGGAATACGATTCTACTGTATGAACAAATATTACTGTAAAATCAACATGATCAAGGACTCATGAACTTAAATTAAGAAGCAGTTGCCATAAAAAGTGGTACATCTTTACATCGCTCTGTCTTCATCTTATTAAATTTTGAAAAGAAACAATTTCAGAGCATATATAGAAGATCAGTCTTATTAGTCTAAGGAGAGGGGTTCATTTCCGTTTTGATAGCAGCCACCAACTGATCATAAGCTTCTCCCCATGCACACTTCAGCTCTGGTGACCACATATCTGGTACTGCTTCTTTTATAATTTCCAACAATGCAAACTTGACCACCTATAATTGTATCGGTCAGAAAGAAATATCGGAGATGAGAAATTGATACATCAGAAAAGTGATAAATAAAATATAATATATAAGTATATGAATAATTTCTAATTGTACTGAGGCTTTTTGTAGATAAAATTCAACACCTTAAAGGTGATTAAGTTAGGCAGTATCTGTACAAGGATAATCCATAGGCCACGCTTGTCGCTCGCGCTTTGACTTGGTATCAGAGCGGATCCCCTCCAGTTGAGTCTCCATGAGTCCGGATGCTTCTTTCAAGGGTTATGGCCCTGGTTTGGTTCTTTAGAGTTTAAGATTCTTTCAGTTGTCATGGGTTTGGAGTTTAGAGTTTCAGGTTCTTTCAGTTGTTGAGAGTATTTGGAGTTCTTTCGGTTATCATCGGGTCAAGGTTCAGTATGTTAATTAGTTTCACGTGCAAACTTAAAAATTAGGTTGTACATGAGAGTGTTAAATATGAGAGATCCCACATCAGAAAAGTGACAAATAAAATATAACATATAAGTGGGTGGATCATTCATAATTGTACTGAGACATTTTGTAATTAAAACTCGACACCTTAAAGTGGTTAAGTTAGGACAATATCGATATAACAATGATGGTCACACTTGTCCCTTCCATTTTGACTAGAAATATATTCGAATAAGCAACTTATATGCATTAATTAGTTTCTCTAAAATCACTTTGAACGATTCCAAATTTGATTGAGATTCGAGATCATGCATACCTCATAATGTTCATCCACTACTCCGGACTTGAAATGCACGCTGCCCAACTTTTTTAAGGTTGAATTCCTCACTGTAACTTTGCCTGCTTTACGGAATTGAACTGCCGATTCACAAGTCTGTCATAGAAATAAAGACTCAGCAGTGTGGCATAATCGGAACCTTTATCTTGAGTGACAGTATGACATGTAATGTTATGACACTGATCAGTGGCATGTAATGTTATGACACTGATCAGTGGCATGTAATTGTTATGAGCCTGATTAATCTGAATCAATGATCATCTAGGTGTTTTTACTTAAATGTGTGTTCCAAATCTACATTGCAGCATGAACAGGTTACCCTGGCATGCATTAATAATTTACTAGCTGGATTAAGATTATAGTGAATTACCATAACAAAGACAGACATAGCATGAGTCTTGAGCTTGGGGTTCTTCTCCAGAGGAATATCAGAGTCCTTCAAGAATGAAAACAGCTTCTGAGCTGATGGTGCAATTTCAAATACCCTGCATATTTTGCACCCAAAATTTAGGACACCCTTTAAATTCCAAAATTTAAAACCGCATGTTCTCAACATATGGGAATTCAATTGCTATGAATTAAGAATGCAGAAAAATGAAATGTAAGAATGACTTGCTTCAAGAAGAATTTAAGACCCAATTCAGCAGAATTCTTCTTCATTACAGCCCATGACTTCACCACCAGTGTTTCCTGCTCTTCTGTGAAACCTTTGCCTTCCATGTTTCTATTTTCTCACACAAACTGAAAGTAGCACTCAAGAGTTGAACTTGGTTTGAAAGATGGAACCAAGGATGTTGAGACCATTCATTCTTGGGTGGAGTTTATATAGTATATCCTCTGAGGATCAGATTTGCCTATTCTCTTTTTGGTTACCTCTTCATGACTTTGAGGAGCCACTTTCAATAATTTCTGCATAACGATCTGCAAGGGTATGTACCACATGTCCCAAAACTAGGTGCTGCCTGTGGCTAACCAATGGAACATGGTTTTGGCTATTTCTGTTCAACTCAAGTGACGCAAGCAAGAAAATAGTATCGCTCCAACTTCTGTTTAAAAATTTTTTGAAAATTTTGTATGCATGCAAGTGAATCAAGCATTTATTAAAATATTTTAATCGTTGATAATTATATTTAATTTTTATTTTTTTAAAAATAAATAATGTAATAACTGTCAATTTAAATTGATTTAAGTGTAACATGATGCATCTAAAACGTTCTGTAAACAATCGAACAATGTTAGGATTCACATTTCTGGATTCAATAAATTATATGGTGATCAACTAATGTTACTCAATGGTATTAGATCAAATCAAATAAATATTTTTGTTGATCTAACTTAAATGCTGTAATTAATATATTATAAGTCGAACTCACCTTCTTTTGTGACAAGACTATGGCTAGGTTTGGTGCAGCTGGGTTTATAAGATATAAGCTGACTTTTAGCTTATAAGCAGAAGGTGGGTGTTTGCAGCTTCTCCTTTTTCCCTCAAAACACTTTATACTTTTTTAAAAAGTAGCTTATTTTTGGATTTACCAAACACCAAAACCTTTGGTGCTTAAAAGCAAAGGAGTTTATAAGCTCTCCCAAACCCAGCCTATACCATAAGTATTAGTGGTCAAATGAACTTTTATAATATGATTAGCTGAACTCTCTTAAAGAACATCCATATTGTCATCGCTGACGCTACTCATAACCCTTAACTAGACTCCACAAAACATGGTATGAGGTCCATTCATGGTCGCCTTGACCCAGTGGTTGAAGGAAATGCTTTTAAACAAAGAGATATGGGAACAAAAATATTGCAACCCTTCAAAGTTTTGAAGAGGTAGAGCCACTTCTTTTGACAACGAGTACTTTAATAAGGCGGCAAATGGAACACAAGCCAATTGTATTTGGTTTCTCTTGGTTCATCCATCTAGCTGGTTAATCACCAAGTCTTAATATAATAGCATGATCATCATCATATCAAAAATATTGAAAGAAATAAGTTCAAGCTTTAACAATGGAGGAAGAGTGCACCTGAAGAATTTCAGATCACTTTTTATATTATCCTTCAGTAATGAATATGAAAACGAAACAGAGTTTTTATAGAGAAACTGAAAAACAGAATCTCAACTATACTGACGCACTATTACATCATCAAAACAGAAATCATGAAAACCAACATTATGTTATGCAGCTGCTGATCACAGACAGACTGTCATGTACTGTATTCATCAAATGTTGCTGTATTTGCGACAGTATTGTACTGATCAAATACTGCTGTCATGTACATTTCCTTGCTGTTTAATACTTGCTGCTGCACTATCAATACTCTGTTGTATCTGCCAAACAATTCTATTTTCATAATAAAGGATCAATCAACAAAGATCTCCGCTAACAGCTGCTATCCCCAATGCTCTGAACTCATTAAACAAATCCCTCTGAAGCTTTAACAGAATCAAAGATGAATTATATCACAGATATCAGATTCTACCATCAGACTTGAGATTTAAACACTGCAATCATATAACTTGAAGGAAGAGAATCTCTTATCTATACACTTGAAAAGTAGAAGATCAACCAGAACAAGCACAACCTAAAAACTCGAAACTATTATTATGCTTGAGAACAGGGCAGCCTAGATTAACAGAAAAGTGATTCTATTACAGCAGTAGAAAAGAATACTTCAATTCAGAGTTAATTCAATAATGCGAACAAATCAGATTCAGATTCAGGACAGATTCAGATTCAGATTCAAACAGATTCAGGTTGTCAAGATAGTCAGGACAGATCTACTATGATCTACCATAGCTTTCAGCTCCCAAGATCAGAACTCTCAACGATCTACATCACACCACTACTAAAACTATGCCTCTAGGGTCCTATTTATATACAAGAATAGTTGTAATCCTAGAAGGAAACTAATTACACAGAAAGACTTACACAATCCTAGTTTGATTATACTTCACTCCTCCTCAAGTTGGCGCATACAAGTCTTGAATGCCCAACTTGTCAAGTGAGTCACTAAATGTTTGGACGAAACTGCCTTGGTAGACTCCAAACACATTTCTTCAAACTTCATAATCAAATTCAGAATCATCTTCATCACAGTTGTCTTCAGAATCACTAGATTCAAGTTCCAGCTCTCTCAGATTGCTGCCATCTGCATTGTGCTTCACAGTATAAACTCATCTACAACCGACAATTTTTTTCAAATGGAACCAAATCCCAAGTACCATTCTTCTTGAGAGCATCCATCTCGACCTCTATTGCTTTGACCCACTTCTCCTCCTTGATTGCATCCGCAGGTGATGACAAGCCAGGTGAGATCGTTGATGTAGGAGAAGAGATTGGTCTTGCATGTACATCTTCAACTAGTTGATCAGTATTCAATTCTCCTCCTTTCGACGTGTCGGGCAAGGTTCTTTCAATACGAAAATTCTCGGCTTAACATTACTACATTCAGACGTGATTTCGTCTTTGTCATCTCCAGTATACGTGAGATCAATATCGGACAGCTCCACATTCAAACATGGCATAGTCTGACTACAGTTGAGCTTAACGGCTACCAGAGACAAAGAATACCATTACAATATCCATAATAAGTAACAATCAGCAGGGCCTTTTCAGAGTAGTGTTACTGCTTACAGTTTCAAAGAAGCTTAAGAGGTACTTTTGAAAGCTTTTGTTCGTGTTGATCGTTGTCCCTTCGACCTTGCTTCAAGAAGCTTTGCCTTTAAGGTATTTTCCCTTTTCCGCAGAGGCAACTTGGAAGAAGGTTCTGATATGTTGAAAGCTGGTGAGGTTAGTCTTGCCATCCATTGTCGTACTGGACTTGCCTGATTCCTCCATCCAGTATTACTGCAAGAAGCCTCGTTTAAATTATTTCCAGGAAGTACATGCCCACAATCTGATATCAATAATTGATTTCTGATATGGTTTTCAGCCATACAGTTCGGATTAGAACCATGTCTTTCATCTTGTTTATTGCCCCTTCTGTAAGTTTCATCTTCTGTTGCTTCACAGTGTTTAGATTTTTGAGACAGGCTTATTTCAGTTTGCTTCACCTCTTTAGTTTTCCCCTGGTCTGAATGTACCACTTGGGATTTCTTATTTTCACTAGATGACAAGGCCCAAGCCATTTGTTCTTCAAACTTAACTTGCAAACTAGATGGAGTGCGGCTTCTCACTCTCTCAGAAGAGGCAGGTTTTTTCTTCGAGTGATCTGACTTCACCTTTTCATCAATACCATTCTCTACAACTTCCTCCACTTGCAATTTGAAGTCACTGTTGCTTGGTTTATTGAGCTCGAAACAATGCGAGTCACTGCCTAAAGAATCTTCTTCATCACCTGCATCTTGAGGTGCACTCACAACCTCATTAATCGGAATAGATTCCATTGAATTCTTTCGACGATCCCTTGGCAACAGACTTTCAGTATTTGTAAGTGTGTTATTCATACGTTTAGCTCGAAGGAAAGTCTCTATTTCAAGGCTTAGTTTGTCCACTATTGAATTCCTCTTGGGAGGACCACACTCAGTTTGTTCTAGCTGCATCTGCATTTGTTCATCCAGCCAGGATTCAGATACATGTAGAATCAACCAATCACGATCAGAGCTTCCAGTCCGATCCTTGTCATATTTCTGTTTCAAAACTTGCACCTCTTGTTCAGTCTTTTATGCCTTTAGGACACTCATCACAAGGCTCTTCCAACAACTTCCTTTATATCTGTCAATGCTTCCATCAGCTTTCAACTTCACTGCAAACACCCAACAACACCCAATTATTTTCTTACCAGGAGGCATAGGAATAACATCCCATGTTTCATTCTTCTGCAGGGCTTCTAGTTCTTCATTGACTTTCCAGGTTCTTCAACTCTTTAAATTCGTCCATATTTAGAGGATTTCCTACATACTTGCTCTCCCCTTGAAGGGAAGACTCTGAAACTCCTCCTGAGTAATAAAGTTCAGGTGTCATGACTATGGCCTCAGGTGCAGCTGCAAGGTGCAACATTCGATTGTTGTAGACTCTACGAATGTATGCAATTCAATTCAATTCAGGGTTTCAATTCAATTCATGGTTCAATTCATGGTGGTTCAATTAATTCAAGTAGTGGATTTCTGGGTTTCAATTCAATTCAGGGTTTTTCGGCTCTAAGATGGTTTAGGGTTTCAATTCAATTCAGGGTTGTAGGAATTCAGGGTTTCAAGATGGTTCGATTTCAATGGTGGTAGTCGTGGAATTCAGGGTTTCAAGATAGTTCGATTTCAATGGTGGTAGTGGTGGATTTATGGGTTTCAATTCGATTTCAATGGTGGTAGTGGTGGAATTCAGGGTTTCAAGATGGTTCGATTTCAATGGTGGTAGTGGTGGGAGTGGTGGTACGCAGCGGTTTGTGATGGTAGTTTGGGTGTTATTCGAGATTCAGGATACAAAGGATGCAAAGCAAGTTCAAAGGATTGAACCTGCTCTGATATCAAGTAGAAAAGAATATTTCAATTCAGGACTAATTCAATAATGCAACAAATCAGATTCAGATTCAGGACAGATTCAGATTCAGATTCAAATAGATTCAGGTTGTCAAGATAGTCAGGACAAATCTACTATGATCTACCATAGCTTTCAGCTTCCAAGATCAGAACTCTCAACGATCTACATCACAACACTACTAAAATTATGCCTCTAGGGTCCTATTTATATATAAGAATAGTTGTAATCTTAGAAGGAAACTAATTACACAGAAAGACTTACACAATCCTAGTTTGATTATACTTTCTAATCATACTAGGATTAAGACTCACGTCAACAACATCATATTAGAAGAAGCAAAATATACAAAAAGATGGAAGGATCATACTTCTACCCGCAGCCATAGTTTACATCAGGTCTCGGAACAACTGAAGAGAAAGGAACTTCAACTCTTTCTTTCACAACACATGGTGTCTTCCCATCTTCCTGAGCAAGGACCCTCCCTGGGGAGCATTCAACAGTTGATCTCTTTTCTTCGTTTGGCGGTTGCTTAAACCGGCCTAACATATTGAAAGCAGTATTACTTCTCACAATTTTAGGCCCAAAACCAGACAGGCTAAGTACAGATACCACACCAACAACAGTAAGCACTGTCTTGGCTGCTGTGCTCAGGAAAGATATCAACCCTACTGAGTTCTTTGATCTCTCTGTATCACTCAAATTCTCCTTTGCTCCATTAGTTGCATCATTGGTGATGATCCCATTTCGTAGAGGCTTATGCTTAGGTGGCAAATAGCCATTAACAAAAGTGGTTGGAGAGCGGCTTGGATATGGAGGAAGCAAGAGATCATTACTGTGATCCACTGTTTCACCAGCAAAAGCAGAGGCCTCATGTATCACTTCCAAATCTTTCCCTTTGTACGCTCTAATCTTTTCCAGTAGCATCTTGCGGCTGCTTTCAATCTCAGCAAGTGAGACTTCTCTTTCATACCTTTGCTGTTGTTGTAGAGTCTGATGACAAAAGAGGAAACAAGAGTGTTTCACACTTGGTTTAGGAAACTTTATTAGCCAACAATGTCATTTTATGTAGTGATATACTCCTTATATCCCAACATGACTGATACCACCCATGCTGTTATTCATGCATAAAATAAATCAGATGCACCTCAGCCAAAATGTAGTTCACAGGTTGAATGACATCATAGACCTATTGCAGATGAAGAACCAATATGCTTGGATTGATCAACCAATCAGTAAGTGTAACATGATAAGCACATGTTTTCTTTAAAAACAAATTAACAAAATAGATCAAAAGAGAACTTTGTTAGAGTCTGTATATGGATACATAATGAAATCTATCTTATAATGAATACATGAACTTAAATTTTCTGTGTTTTAGGATAGCAACATCTATATCTATCCTTATATGAAAACTAGAATTTATATAACTCAAACTGAAAACATACCCAGAAAACTTTGATTGATACATGCGTTCTTCTGATGTCTTGAAGTTCCTTTAGACTTTTGTTGATGCATTTGGAGTGCCTTAATGTTCTAGTGTTGTAATTATCTCTTGGAAAACTTGTTGGTGAATTTGAATCAGTAGTTTTGGATCTTCTCCTTGTTACACCTTTAGATTTCTCAGAGTTGATAGGACTGTGTTTGAGAAAAACGTGTATACAAGCAGGGACCAAAATCTAATATATATATAGCAGATGGTTTATGACAGTTACTTTCATCAAGCAACTGCCATTCCAACTGTTTTGTAACTTCCTGAATAACTGCATTAATACAATTTGAATTTTAAATTGTTACAGGTTTAATGAGATAGACTTGTATGATTCTGTAATGTTCTTATCTCATATTGATATTTGATCTCAAAACCAGTCATATATATAGACTAAGTTTAACCTGATATTGACGAAGTGGTTATAACGTAGTGGTAAGTGCATCCTGTAACACACCGTCCCAAAAATTTACCGTTTTACTTGGACAAGGCGTGTTACAGAGGGTTGTAACTGCGCTGTTAGTTTTTCCTAATTAATAACGAGTGAAATAACTTGGAAATTAATTAGTGGTATGGGTGCGTATTCGTACATTCGAGAAGAGTGTCAAAATGTTCGGAGTCAAGGGAAGTTCAGAAACGACTTATTTAAAGGGTTCAAAGGTTGAATTTTTATTATGTCGAGTTTTTCAGAAAAGTTCCGTCACGAGAGTTGTAGTGCTAGATGATACGAGTCCGTGGACACGCGGCAGGTGTGAATCGGATACCGTGTGGAGAAGTTATGGTCAACAAAAGTTGGGTTTATATTTTTAGAAAGTATATAAATAGAAGGGATGAGTTTCCAAAAATGGAAATAACCCATTTTCTTTCTCTTTCCACTCGCGCGCGCGTTCCCCCTCTATCTGAAATTCCGAACTGACCCGACCCGAACCCGGTTGACCCGACCCGAACCTCTCGGCCGACTTCGGCGACCTCAGGCGGTGAAACTGTTCGGGTTCGCTTCGTCTCAGCGGCGCCATCTTTCCTGTGGTGACGGAAGAGTTCGAGTCGTCTTAGGTGGTGAGATTCGAAACAGCACAGTAACGAACTCGGGTCAGATGCCAACCCGACTAGTTCTCCGACATGCCATAGTGGAGGGACCTGAAACCAACCCAGAAATGATGCTCTAGGCGTTCTGGGTCGATCCATGGTGGTCTAGAAGTTCCAACTTGAGGTGTAGAGTTGCTGGATCGGAGGAGAAGCTTCGCGGCGGTTCCGGGCCGAGTTGATCAAAACTCCAGGTATTAAAGCTGTTCCTCTTGCTTTGTTCTCCAACTTTCATGTTTGGAGTTTGCTGAAATTCTATGTTTTCGGTGAAGGCGCGTGATGCCCACGCGCCGGCTGTAGTTGCGTGAGTAGGTGCGTCCGGCACTTATGGGAGTTTTGGTTGCTCCTATAGGCCTTCTAGAGTTGTTTTGGTTGCATGTGGGTGGTTTTTGTGTGAAGGTAACAGGTTTGAGGGTGGTGGCGCGTGGCGGCGCGCGTCTGACATCCTCAAGGGTAGTAAGTTGTCCCATGTTCATGTACTGGTCGATACGAGCGGGTGGATATATAATTTGTCAGTTTCAGTTATCGTTTAGTGTGACGTTCAGTCGAATCGAGTCATTATTATCTTCGTGTGGTAACTGAGGTCGATTATATAATTGTAGGTGTATATTAATCGACCAAGTGTTGAGGATTTACCGTGTGGCGGTAGTTGACGCAGCGGGATTTCGAGGTGAGTAATTTCCACTGAAGGTGCAATCTCAGAAATACCCTTGTCGGGTTTGATTATTTACAAGGCTGCCACTAAATTCAAAATTCCTTAAATGCCCCTAACAGTTCACGTTAACTACAAGGGTGTCCATTGGGTGGTTTTACTTATATGCCATTGGGGGATTTATATATTTACGTGGTTGTCTTTCTATTATATTTATGTGTTTGGAAGTTATAGATAAGTATGGTTGAATGTTTGGGATAATCTCGATAGATAGATGATTAGTGGATACCTCAGCGGAGATGTTGAACTCCGGTTACGATAGGTGTAAGCTATCCATATTATTAAATCGACCGATAATTAGAAAAGCAAGATTTTGCCCTGTTAGGGCATTAATTAAATAAGAGCTACGTGTGGCTTGATCCCTGAATATAGGGTACGTAGGCAGCCTGACCGGGATTCGGGTGCAATCACAAATAATATTAGAACCCTAGGTCCTCTAAAATGATTGGTTTGAGATCCAAATGCGAAAATCGAGATAACCTCCGGCTGTGAGGTCTATTCCGGTATCGTTTGAACTATTTGAAATGGTTTGGGAAAAGGGTTATCCTTTTTCAAGAGGGATTACGAGTAAATCTCTATTGGGATAAGTCCCGCACGTCCTAATCTGGGTTTAAGGAGGTATACTCGGGCCGGGGCGTGACAATTGGTATCAGAGCCTAGGTTCAAATCTCGGACCAAAGGTTTGGGTAATTAGAACCCTTGGAAATGTTGAAGTGTGTTATCAAATTTCCAAGTGGAACAAGTCGTTATACTTGTTAGTATGTGTGGTGGCAAGGGTGGCCACCTGGGGTTGAAATTAGTGAAGTTAAACGTAACAGTAAAGTTTGTGGCATCAATTGCTTTTAGATGTCGATATAGACTTTTTGTTGAAACCAAAAGTCGAGAGGTTCGTAAGTTTAGTAATGAGCCATATTTTGAAAAGGTAAATTCAAATTTCAATATTTGGCGCAAATAGGCTTAAAAAGCGTCTAATATTATTCGAATTTATAAATCGTCAATTTTCAAGCTTATTAGGATTTGATCTTTGTCGATTAGTCAGAAGGTTTTGGTCAATTTCCTAGTCAACCTAGGAAAGACTTGACCAACCCTAAAGTCAATCATTGACTTTTCCTGGTCAAACTAGGAAAATTGGGCTGTTAGACTATTTGATAGTCGTTTCACGTCCTACATTTGATTGATGGGTCAAAAGAGTAGGTATGACCACTTATGTCAACACATTAGTGTTGCATAATTATATTCGGGGAGGATCAGGGATGATCCGGTGATTGAGGTGCTGGATGAGGTCAAGAGAAACAGATTATGTTAAGTCTCATAGTGGCGGTGGGTCCATAAAGCTCGAGGAGGAATATTTTACGATGGTCAGGGAACCGCTTTCGGGCAAGAGAGACGTCACTGAATATGAGGACGATTAGAGTACCGTATCTGGAGTAGGAGATGTGTGGTCAGGATGAAGAGTAGGTCTTTGATTTGTTTTAAATAAATACATGTCATTGTTTATTAATTAAATGGTTTTAAAACGTTCCCAGAACAAATGATTTTTCGGGTTTCTGTACATTTTCGATTCCTTTGGTTTTGCGAGCATCCACTACCGGAATCAGTAGTTTGGCCTTCGAAAAATTTTCGTCTGCTAAGATGTCGTCGGTAAAGACTCGTCGGCTATAACTTTAGCAGAAGAATTAAAAGTGGTCATCAGCTACAGTGTCACACTTAGCCGACAACATATTTTTCAATTACTCGTCGGCTAAAGTAAGACTTTGGCCGACGAAATCAATTGTCGTCGGTCTCAACCTAATACTTTGGCCGACAAACTATAAATATTTCGTCGGCCAATTGAAAAAACTATAGCCGACGAAATGTACTATAAATCGTCGGCTAAATATTTTAAAAAATTAAAAATTAAAATAATATAGTCGACGAAATATAGTACATGTCATCGGCTTAAGTACACCTATAGCAGACGAAATTTACCATATTTCGTCGGCTAAACGTTCAAAAATAAAAATAAAAAATACTATAGCCGACGAATTATGGTAAATTTCCTTGGCTATAGTACGTTTTATACTAAAAAAATACAAAATTTCTAAATTATCATCCAAGCAAGCTGCAAATTACACAAACAATTTCATATAACCAACAACATACACCATCAAAAGTAGTCTAAATGTTTTACATTAAATTATTAATTTATAAATTGTTCATAAACCTATAAAACTAAATAAAATCTATATCATCTAAATCTATATCCGCACCAGGAGGAGGTTGTTGTTGGGGAGGTTACGGCGGTTAAGGTAAGGGAATAGGTGTAGGGATTGGCGGAGGCGGAAGTCCCTGAAGCTGGGCAGCTGAAAAATCTTACAAGTACTGGAGCATCTGCTACTGTGCCAGGTTGGTGGCATATACTGCCGCATTATACTCATGTAAAGTGACAGTATAGGCTGTCTGGGCGGCTTGCTGTTCTCGTAACATCTGAACTTCCGCCTCTAGATGAGTCGTTCTGCTGCTGGTCGAGGCTGCTTTTTTTTGAAATCCGGGAGTGGTCTTCAGTACCCCTCCCCTTCTTTCCTAGACCCCGGCAGTATAAATTATTTCCTTACGGTGGGAACGCTGTGCCCATGATCCTCGCTCTAATCATGAGATCCAAATTGTCGATCCGAGACATGGCTTCAGACATGTCTTCCTCTTGCGTGTCTGGCCATGTCTCCCTCACTATATCAGTCATCACCTCGTCACTAGCCTGTCTCACCCTCGCCTAATTGGATAGGAAAAATAATTACTTAACATTTTGAAATATATATATATATATATATATATATAAATATAATTTAAAAAAATTTAAAACGTAAAACGACTTACAATATCCTCCTAGGCGTCAAGATATGCCTTCTCGTACGTATAGACGTATCGGTTGACTTCTGGATGTTCCCTGGCCGCTTCATCCATCAACGATGTGAACGGTCTAGAACCAGCATGATGGTTCCTTGTGTTGCGTTGCCGGTTCTAAGCGTTCGCCCGGGAAACGGCCTTCAATGAAAAAAAAATTAGTAAAATATTTTAAAAAGTACTAATTAATAACAATATAAGAAATTATTATTTTTAATTACCTGTTTATGAGGGTTGTTGAATTCAGATATCAGAACCAACGTCACTCGTATTCCCTGAGCTGGAACTCAATGGGGGGTACCAGAACGTTCGTTCCCATGCGTAGTCCAGTGGGTCCGTAACTCGTTCTTTCACTCCTTGTACCTACAGATACGATAAAAAATTATAAATATTATTAATTACACATAATTTTGTTTTTTCATTAACTTTCCAACGTACCTTCCCCCATGCACAACGTCCGCCCAGGTGCTGGAGAACGTCAAACCACACCTGCATTAAAACGTTTATTAGTTTAGTTTTTCATAAATCCACAATGTAATAAATAATGTTAATTGTGAATTTTTTATACTTACCGACATTGCGTTGTGGACCATGTCCTTAACCTCCTGTGGGACCTCGCCTCAGTCTGACCACAACATAGGAACTCTATCCCTAATGAGGGCTCCCACGCGGCCGGAGTACATTCTCCTCTTCCCGCCCGATACTACATTCTCATCCTCGTCAGTATCAATGACGATCCTTCTCGAGGTACTCACTGTCTTCTCGAGAGCCTTCCCTGTGACGGGACCTCTCTTCTTCCTTGTCGGCTTGGCTCCGACGGTGCCTATCATAAATTTATTATTAATAGATTATTCTTATTATGACATTATAAGAAAACAAATTATTTATATATCATTACCTGAGGGCGGTGGGGCGGACGCGACGGATTCCGACTCTGTCGCCGATGATGATACCCTCGCAGAAATTAAATCCCTACCAAAAGGCATGAACAGGTACGCCGCTAATGGGGTCACCTGAGGGGGCAGTGGATAAATCGGCTCCCCTAAGTCATCGACTGCCGGTAATGCCGGTATCAACCGCGGAAGGTAGAGAAGAGGCGGCGGCATCTGTACCCCAGAAGAGCCACCCTCCAAAACAGTAGGGCCAGGAGTCGGTGCCCTGTGTATCTCAGGCATACGTGGTGCAGACACCTCCGCATGAGTATAATATATCGTTAATATATTATAGAGCGATATGGTTAGTTGATTTACATGCGGTAAGCATATCTCACTGGTTCATGGAGGAACGATTATTTTCCTGTATGGTTCATTGTTGTAAAATATAAAATTGCCTTTTCTTTGGAACCATGTTTTGATTTAAAAATAAATGGACTTGATCGACTACGGTCCGTTGGTAAGTTAAAATGATTTTCATTTATAAAACGATTTAAAGCAGTTTTACGACTACAAACTATAAAATGCATGATGACGGTTTAAGATTAAGTCATTACTGAGAATGAAGTATTGCTATGCAATATTAAGAGGAGAAGGTTATGTGTGTTGGACATCTTATATTGACGTAGACACTCCCATGTTTTCGAGATGTTAGATGGAGCTAAAGTTGGACTAGTAGAGATGTTGATGTTGACTCACGACATATGTGCCATGTGAGAAGTTAGATGAATCAAAATGCGTATTCAAACTTGTGTGGTATCTGAGGTTGAGTAAGTAGGTGTGCCTCATGATTAGTCAGAGGACTTGTGTTCTAGTGGTGAACTGCGTGTTTTAGATGCGGGAGAGTGACCTGTATGCTTACCTGTGTGGCGTCTAGATCCTCCTGTGTGGCAAGGGTTTTATTATTTCATGTGTGGTGGTCAGATCCTCCATTGTGATGAAGGGACCTGTCGTGTTTTTATGGGGTTTAGATCCTCATGTGTGGCTAAGACATCTATTCCGGAGCTGCAGTCTAGATCCTCTTTAGTGGCGAAGAGATCTATTCTAGTTTGTTAGGTTATGTCCTCCTTTGTGGCGTGCAGACATATTTTTCTAGTGTGACGTTTGGCTCAGGGGTGGAGCGTGTTTGATTTAATTATTTATTTAATTTTGTTGTCTCTGTTATGTCTTGATTTTCTGTGGTTTTGGGTAATTCCGGAACTACCCTTAATTGCTGGAATTTTCATGTTTTTATTTATGATTTTCTGTGCATTTTCTGAACTAATCTTTATGCAGGAAATGTATAATTTTATCCTTATATTTATTTTTATTCAATGAATGCTTGTTTTATTTAAATCTTTACTTTTTGTTATTAATTCTTCTTATTTCAGAAGCTCTGGTATCTTTGGGTGCGAGTCCATGATTGTTTTTAGGTTTACTCATACGAGCTGAAAATCTTACCGGGTTTGTTTGTTTACAACCCGGTGCACCAATCTATGGTGTAGGGTTGATCTTACAGGTTTAGGAATATCAGTGATTGGCAGAGTGCAGGCTTAGGTGCTTACTCGTCGGTGATTGGAATTCTGCTTGTAGCGGTCGTTTATTTTGTAGTAAGTTCCTTGGAGCGCGACTTTTTTGGTTTATAGCTTGTTGGTAAGGTTATCATATCTCGAGTTTTAGGATTTTTGGTTATCCTAAAATTCGGGTCGTGACATTCTCACTAAACAAAATTGAACCCAATGTCTTTAACGCTTAACTCTTAAGTCATGTTCAGACAGTGTCTTCCTTGTTTGTGTGAAAGAATGCTAGTGCGGAGTTCATGTCTTAATTAATGAAACTGTTAAATACAAAAGGGACCTTCAGTCTAAACTTAAGATTACAAACACCTAAAAT
Source organism: Comarum palustre (assembly GCA_951800085.1). NCBI lineage: Eukaryota > Viridiplantae > Streptophyta > Magnoliopsida > Rosales > Rosaceae > Comarum > Comarum palustre. The sequence continues at coordinate 3,007,988 of OX637589.1, forward strand.
AATAGCATGAGTCTCTACAAACAAGCATATATCAAACATGACATCAACTAGAAAAATGCTCTAATAACTACTATATTTTCTTTGAAATAATGGTGACACTACGAAAAGATAACTCGACTATTGCGAAGCATGATTACCAACAACATTGCTTTCCTACTAAGTTGTCACCATAAAATAAATCCGACGACTTTTACCCTACCAATAGGTGACAACAACCATTTAACTCGTCGTCTATCTAGAGCAGACAAGACCACTTAAATGTACAAAACAAATAAACATTAAAGAAAAACCTGAACTAAAAGACTAAACTTGGCGGGACCCACTAGGTGAGCCCTGCCTTATTACCAGCCAAAATGGGCTCATTAGGTACTTCCACGCCTAAGAGAACAATCAGGAAATCAGCCCTCCCGACCATGAACAATAGCTTTATTGAACTCTTCCAGAACGCAAGCGTCCTGCTATCACCGGTAGATGTTCACAACATTGTTCGACCATTGGCGATCAGTCTCTACCAACACCATTAGCTTTGGGGGTTAATCCCTTCTGATAATGCGAACTCACTGACTCCACAATCTTAAACCGCATAGACCAGCACCACGAGCTATACTACAACTAATTTGTTCACTTGTGAGTTTTAATTAAAATTTATAACGGTGTCAAAAACTTGTTTTGAAATTTTAATTAAAACTCACAAGGGCACGAATCGGTTGTAGTATAATTTATGCAAGTATGATGTCGTTCCAACCACTAGTGGATTTTCACTCTTAGCCTACGGAATTTATCTTGTTCAGTCGGCTATAATTTTCTTAGCTGACAGAAACAGTTCCGTCGGCTAGGAGAAAAAGTTCGTCGACTAAGAACCTCTTAGTCGACGGAATATGTTCGTCGGAAATTTTCGTCGACTAAGTTTTTCTTAGCCGACGGATCTGTGACAGCGATTACGTTTCGGTGTCCGATTGACTATTGTGATACTAATCTGGAAACGGAACGGCCATACAAGTCAAACTCATTGCTACATGGCATATCGACTTTTTTGGCCATCCGAATTCGTTTAATGTTTCAAAATGTAATTTTTCTAAACACACTTAACACACGAAAACACCCATATCTGCATCTATATAATGAATTTTGGTGGAACTTTCAACACAACAAACTCTTACCATGATGAGACGCACCTGCCCATCTAAAAATTTTGTGGCATTTACCCCACAATGATAGGACTCCTCATACGGATAAATAATGGTAAATAATTGACATGTTGTTATTCCGAATTCACAAACAAAAATCCGACCGTCAGATATCATCAATATGTTTAAATATGGCTATAGTAAAAAATTCAACTTGATCCGATAAATTTAAGGGCTTCATCCGAACGATCAATTCCATAAGTCAAACCCTTAAATTGCATTGATAGCAACTATCGGCACCAAGACTTTACCGGAATTACGTCATTTTTCATCTGTAGATGTATTGCACTATTCTGATCATATCTTATTTCACGACTTTTTTCATTTGAAGCTTCTACGTATAGTTTGTTTTTAAAACAGAACATTTACTTAAAACTTAGTAATCATGTTATACAACACTAGTAGACATGCTGTGATTCCGTCAAACTTGAGAAACAAAAATCCGACCATCTGATATGATCATTATGTCGAAATATGTCTATAGGAAAAAATTCAACTTGATCTGACAACGTTAAGGGCTCGATCCTTACTGTCAATCATGTATGTCAAACCCCATTATATACGAAAATGGTCATTTAACCGTCTAAATTACGTATTTTGCCTGAACCTTCAACTGAAAATAGTTTCAAATCGATGAGATGCAACCAGTGGTATAAAAATTTTATGAAAAATAACTATCGGAGATAGTGCTACCTCTAGGGAGAAAGAATGAAAAATTGCATTGACCACAACTATCGGTACCGAAACTTTACCGAAATTACGTGATTTTTCTAACATAGACGTATTTCACTATTTTGGATATATCTTATTTCACGATTTTTTTTCGTTTGAAGCTTTGACGTATGGTTTTTTTAAAAGGAACATTTACTTAACACTTAGTAAACAATATTAGTCTGCATGTTGTGATATCAATCATCAAAATTCAAAAAAAAAAATCCGACCTTCAGATATCATCATTATGTTGAAATATGTGTATGAAAAAAAATAATTTCGTCAGAATTAAATAAAAAACAAAAAATAATTTTAATAATTTCTAACCCCTTAGCCGACAGAATTAAATAATTTCGTCTCTTAAGGTATCGCTTAGTTGACAGAATTATTTAATTCCGTTGGCTAAGGGCAAAAAGATCATAACAATATTTTCACGCAAAATTTTAGACCAAAATTTCAGAAAAAATTTCAAACACTTTGCCGACGGAATTATTATATTCCGTCGGCTAAGAGCTAAAAATTTCAAAATTTCGAATCCCCGAGCTAAATTTCGAAAAAAAAATTAAATTTTTTTTTTAATATTCTCCTCTTTACTTCTTTAAAATCTCACCTCTCCTCTCTTCTCGTGTGTGGTGGTGGTGTGTGGTGGTGTAGTGTGGTATGGTGTGGTGTGTGGTGGTGGTGTGGTGGTGTGGTGTGTGGTGGTGGTGTGTGGTGGTGGTGGTGGTGTGTGGTGGTGGGTGGTGATGGTGTGTGGTTGTGGTTTTTGGTGATGGTGTGTGGTGGTGGTGTGGTGGTGGTTTTTGGTTATGGTAGTGTGCGAAATCGGAATGACCAGTTTCTTGCCAGAGATTGATCGCTTGCGGTGGATTTTTGTTGATCGATCTATGTTTTTTTTTAATTTTTTTAGGTTTACCGACGGAATATTCCGTTGGCTAAGAGTTCTTTATTTTTTTAAAAAAATATGTCGGCTAAGATCTTAGCCGACGCAGAAATTCCTTCTCCTAAGATGATTATTAATTTTTTTTATTTTAAATTATGTCTGTCTCCTAAGAACTTAACCGACTGAATCATTTTGTCGGCTAAGATCTTAGTAGACGGTTCTTAGCCGACGGAATTTCCGTCGACTAGGTTGTCTCTTAGTCGATGAAATAAAATTTTCTTTCGGCTAGGGTCTTCACCAACACGTCTTAGCCGACGGATCTTAGTCGACGGAATTTCCGTCGGCTAAGAGGTTAAGAGACAGAAAAATACTCTTAGGAGACGGATTTGTTTAGTCGTCTAAGAGCCATAATCCACTAGTGAACTAGTGATCAATATTCAATTTAAATTTTAACTCAATTAATCTCAACCAAGAACACAAAAACAATTAAGGTAACAAATGTATGTCTTTTTAAGTTTTCAGGTAACAAAAGAAACAAACAACAAACTAAGAGGCGGGGTGTATTGTCACTACCAGGATAAGCACTTTAGCCGACGAAATTTTTTCGTCGGCCTGTTCACAATTTTCGTCGGCTAAGAAGTCGTCGGCTATGCTTATAGCCGACGAAATAAAGTCCGTCGTCGGCTATACTCCAAACCTTAGCCGACGAAATAATATAAAAAATTCGTCGGCTATACTCCAAACCTTAGCCGATGAAATAATATAAAAAATTCGTCGGCTATAATCCAAACCTTAGCCGACGAAATAATATTAATATTTCGTCGGCTAAAGTTTTTAAAAATTAAAAATTAAATAGAGAATAGCCGACGAAATTAGCACACTTTCGTCGGCTAAAGGTTGTTGAAAAAAAAAACAAACATAGCCGACGAAATATGGTAAATTTCGTCGGCTATAGTACTTTTTATACTAGAAACCCAAACAAAATTTATACATTACTATCCAAGCAAGCTGCAAATTACAGAAACAATTTCATAACCAACAACAACACACCATCTAAAGTAACATAAACATTTTGCATTAAATTTTCAATTCATAAATTGTTCATAAACCTAAAAAGTAAATTAATATTTGTTCATAAACCTAAAAAACTAAATAAATAATTGTTCATAAACTTAAAAAACTAAATGAAATCGATATCGTCTAAATCAATATCTGCTCCAGGATGAGGTTGTTGGGGAGGTTGCGGCGGCTGAGGTAAGACAATAGGCGGGGGCATGGGCGGAAGCGGAAGTCCCTGCTGCTGTGCAGCTAAAAAATCTTGCATGTACTGGTACATCTGCTGCTGCTGTGTCTGCTGGGTGGCATGGACTGCTATAGTGTACTCCTGTAGAGCGGCAGTATATGCTGCTTGGGCGGCCTCTCTCGCGGCAGTATATGCTGCTTGGGCGGCCTCTCTCTCGGCAGTATATGCTGCTTGGGCGGCTTGTTGTTCCCGTAACATCTGAACTTCCGCCTCAAGCTGAGTCGTTCTGCTGCTGGTCGAGGCTCATTTTTTCTGAAACCCAGGAGTGGTTTTCAGTACCCCCTCGCCCTTCTTTCCCAGGCCCCGACAGTAGAAGTTATTTCCTCGCGGTGGGAAGGTTGTTCCCATGATCCTGGCCCCAACGCTGAGATCCGAACTGTCGATCCGGGACATGGCTTCGGACATGTCTTCCTCTTGCGTGTCAGGCCATGTCTCCCTGACTATAGCAGCCATCACCTCGTCACTAGCCTGCCTCACCCTCGCCTAATTTGATAGGAAAAAAAATTAATTAACATTTTAAAATATATATATATACATATAATTTACTAAATTTTAAAACGTAAAACGACTTACAATATCCTCCTGGGAGTCAGGATATGCCTTCTCGTACGTATAGACGTACTGGTTGACCTCTGGATGTTCCCTGGCCGCCTCCTCCATCAAAGATGCGAACGGTCTAGAACCGGCATGATGGTTCCTCATGTTGCGTTGCCGGTTTTGAGCTTTCACCCGGGAAACGGCCTACAAAGGAATCGAATTAGTAAAATATTTTAAAACGTATTAAATATAATTCAATATAATAAATAATTATTTTTAATTACCTGTTTATGTGGGTTGACGAAATTTTTTTAGTAATTTCGTCGGCTATAGTTAAACTTTACCTGACGAAATTATTACGAATGTTAGTAATTTCGTCGGCTAAAGTATATTTTATTCATATTTAGTAAGTTCATGCACAATTTATTTGTTTTATCTTGTGATATGAAAAACCGACCGTCAAATATCATCATTATGTTGAAACATGTGTGAGGGTAAAATTTCAGCATCATCGGACACACGGTCGGGCTCGATCCGCACGGTCAATCCCGTTGGTCAAACTCCTAAACACAAACAAACGGTGATTTGGCCACCTAAAATACGTATTCTGTCCGGACCGTCAACTACAAATAGTTTCATATCGAGGAGACGGAACTATCGGTATAAAATTTATAAGAAAAATAACCGTCGGAGATAGGGCGTCCTCTATGACGAACGAATAGAAAAAATGCAATGACCGCAAGTATTGGCACCGAAACTTATCGGAATTACGTGAAATTTCAACCGTAGACATATTTCATCGTTCCGGTCATATCTTATCTCACGACTTTTTTTTGTTTGAAGCATCTACGTATAGTTTGTTTTTAAAACGGAACATTTACTTAACACTTAGTCAATTAGTTATACAACATTAGTAGGCATACTTTGATTGTGACAATCCATCTTGTGAAACGGAAAACCGACCGTCAGATATCATCATTATATTGAAACATGTGTGAGGGTAAAATTTCAGCATCATCGGACACACGGTCGGGCTCGATCCGCACGGTCAATCTCGTTGGTCAAACCCCTAAACACAAACAAACGGTGATTTGGCCACCTAAAATACGTATTCTGTCCGGACCGTCAACTACAAATAGTTTCATATCGAGGAGACGCAACTAGCGGTATAAATTATTATTTTATTCATTTAACTTTAGCTGACGAATTATTAGGGTATTCGTCGGCTATACTTTAGGGGTTAGGGTTTAGGGTTTAGCCGACGAAATATTAGGGTATTCGTCGGCTAAGATACTTTTAGCCGACGAAATACACATGTTTCGTCGGCTAAGATACCTTTAGCCGACGAAATACAACATGTTTCGTCGGCTAAAAGTATCTTAGCCGACGAAACATGTTGTATTTCGTCGGCTAAAAGTATCTTAGCCGACGAAACATGTTATATTTCGTCGGCTAAAACTGTCAAATAGATAAAAAAAACAGTTGGTTTAACCGTACCCATAACAATTTCCTGCATATATAACCAACATTAAGATACATTATGAATTGTCGAGCTTGTACCATATAAAACACATCAAATTGTAGTACAAATTCAAAATAACTAAGAAGGCTCGTAATCAGAATCATCCGATGAGTCTTCTTCGGTGTCAGAATTAATTTCCGGTAATCTATGCATTTCTACATCACAAGAGTCGTCGTCTGTGTCTTGATTTGGATCCACGTCAATAAGGCGAGCGTCTAAATCACGAATTCGAACCGAACGACCCGGTTTAAAATTATTAAGGCGAATTGTAGAGGAGTCAGGAATATCTATTGCACTGTGTTCTTGATACGCAACATTTTCTTCCTCGTCTTCGGCCTCTCCAAGTGTAGCCGCCCGGTAAATGTTTCGAGGGTGCACAAGATTGACTACTTTCCACGCGTCACCCTTAACAAGGTCATCAAGATAAAACACTTGTTTCACCGATGTCGCAAAAACAAAGGGGTCATCTTCGTAACAGCTTGTGCCAGTGTTCACCGATAAAATCCCGTACTGATCAATCTTCATGCTCTGCGAGCTTCTAGTATCAAACCATCTACACTTGAACAGGTGCACGGTCATGCCTTGCCCATAAACGAGTTCCACCACTGAATCAAGAACACCATAATAATCAACTCCATTCCGGCCACCATGCGCCATAACCCCAGAATTCTGTGTTATTCGTCTGTTGTCTCTCATTTCACATATAAATTGCACGCCATTGACCTTGCACATCGGGTAAACTCTTGACATTATCGGCTTCATAGCTAGAAGTCTTAGTTCGTGAGACCAATTTGGGTGACCATCAAATTGAATATGGTTCATCTGCAACCAAAGATTCAATGTATTATAAATATGAATAATTATGCAATCAAGGAGACTTGCAACATACAAAATTGGAGAATTACATACCCAATCGCCAAAATAGTTCGCGAACTCCTTGTTGTGGTAGTCGAGATCACCTTGAATGTCTGGACAGTGTAGATGGATGTCTTTCCAGTATTCAACTTCTTGACAGTTAATCAATACCCATCAATCACACTCAAAACACAATATAATCAACTCTAATTAAAACACAATATAATCAACTCTAATTAAAACTCAAAATCAATGCATAACGAAAATAAAACTCTTAAATCAACTCAAAAACAAGATATATACACATATACGTACCTATATATAGCGCCACAAACTAATTTCGGACAGATTTCGACAACACCCAACAATTTTTCTCCCGTTTTTTCTTTCACATCAGCTACTGTCTAGATCTGGAAATATAAAGACTTTTAGCCGACGAAATTATATATATCGTCGGCTAAAGTTTTAAAATTTCGTCGGCTATAGTTCAAAGACTATAGCCGACGAAAAAAACTATTTTAGCCGACGACACAACATTTCGTTGGCTAAAGTAGACTTTTAGCCGACGAAAATTTCACTTAGGCGACGAAATTTTTTTTCGTCGGCTAAAAGTCCACTTTAGCCGACGAAAATTTCACTTAGGCGACGAAATTATTTTTCGTCGGCTAAAATGGACTTTAGCCGACGAAAAAAAATTTCGTCGGCCTGCTAATTTTTTTTTCGTCGGCTATGATACTTATTCTGGTAGTGTGTATTCAGATTTCTACATACTTTTTAAGTGATGGATTTAAAAAAGAATTCTTTGATTTATGCAGATTCTTTTAATCTCCCAGATTAAAAACAACTGATAAACTTATACGGATTCTCATATAATTTATTAAACAGTTTATGATTTATTACTTCATCTACTTAATTACATAAACATGTAACATAAGTAGATAAAGAAAAATTATAACATGAAAACTCTCAAGTTAAGCTCTATATGTTTACCAATCCTTTAGAGTCAATTTGCGAAAAAATGAATGAGAATTTTTATTCATAAGAGACTATTTTGAAAATCTCACAAACTTATGTCAAAACGGCGGATTACTGTATTACATTTATTGTGTTAATTCAATTAAATACAAATGTTATAATAGTAGGAAGTAAAAGAAATAAGATAACGAGATAATTATGAGATGTGTGTGAGAGAGAGAAGGGAGAGAGAGAGTAAATAATGATAAAAAAAATTATAAATCCACAGAGATTTTGAGCGTATGGGGTTAGATTGTTTTCTTTACAATTTACACTAGACAATCCAGTACAAATAACGATCATTGGACACAGATGAAGCCACTTTTACGCATTCGAATCCCAATTTGCTTCACATCTCTCTCTCTCCCGTAGCATTTTAAAATTTCCCCTTTAGCTGTTACTCTTCTCTCATATTCAGAAGCATAAAAACCATAGGTTGTATATCCGATCGACAATGATTCAGACATTCAGTAAGAGTCTTGCTCCAAACTAAGGGCAATTGCCACTCCAACTTCCCACCACATGATTTGAAATGGTGTATAACTGCTATGAATGGTGTTTAGTTCATTCTTCAAATTAAGCTACTCTTGCCTAAGTGCCTAACCGTGAGCCCTGCAAATGTAAGACATTCATGTTCTCATTATAACCATTTTGTCCTCAATTATTTGGTAGATGGCCAGCCTTCAAAGATATAATAGTTTCAAGTTTCAACAATGACTGCTAGTATGGGTCTGTTTTCATAACAAAATAATAGTGATAGATTGTGATTTAAATTGCTGATCAAGCAAGTTGAATTAATTTTCTTACATACTCGGCATCTTTATGTTACAGGACCTTAGCTATAGTCGTTCATATATACGTCTGAATCATACGCTTAGTTCATATGACACAAGGTTGTGAATCACTGACATACAGAGAGAACTCATTGCGTTTGTCACACTGAACGTCTCCTTGTGATTTCACTTCTGGGATCAACTTGTAATATAGATTGTATTCACCAAACTCAACAAGGTTATACTTGATCCTTGAAATTGCCGGATTGCAATTCATCCCTTGTAATTTGATACATTTGAGGAAGTTTCTAACATGATATGGCCTAAAACTAACCACTTGTTTAACCACCCTGCTAACAAAGAAACAAATTAGAAGCCACAACGATTCTTGGATTTCACAACAAATGAGTGAAATATGTTAAATGAAAAAACAGACATGTTTCAACTTGGGGCACTCATTTCCACAGCTTTTTTATCTCATCTTTATAAAATTTTAAAACGGTATTTCACGTTTCTATTCCGATCATATAACAGTATCACTGGAGCGGTTAGAACGGTTAAAAAACCCAACAGCTAAGGGCTACTTTGTTCTTTTCATAGTTAAAACACATTCTCTCTTTCCAATGTCTCAACCCAACAAATTCTCTCTTTCTCCAATGTCTCCGCTGAAACCCAACAAACCCAGAATTGTCAATTAATCCCGGGTTCACTTTCTTTATCCATCACCTGTGCAAAACAATTGAGCGTCTTGTCAGTCTCATTAGCAACATAATGGCCTTGAATCAAAATCTAATGAATCCCATCATAAAAACCTTAGACCCACAAACTCAAATACAACCTTAAACACCAAATCCGTATCTGGTTTCTCACTTAATTAAATGAACAAAAGGTTATAAGGACCATCCATCATGAGCTCATAAGGCTTCACCGCATCCATTACCATCTTTCTTTCTTTTTTTCTAGCGTTGTTCCAAATTCAAGGTCCTGTTGTTCTCAAGATCATGCGAGTTTCTCCTTCAAAACCAAATGTTCAAATCGCTGACGACGTGCAGACTGCCGACGTCGTTTAGACCAGCGTTCTGCTTCAGGGATTCTCAGTCCGGCGCAAGTTTCTCAATCCCAGTCCGTAGTCACCTAGATCGGTGGCGTCTCACCCAGACCGTTTAATGATAAAATCCACAATCGTTTAATGATTCTTAGAAATACAAATAAAATGGTACATTCATTTTATGAAATTATGTAGTTTTGACCTTCAAGCTATCATGAAAAGGAAATTGGCATTGATATATGAAGAAAGGAGGTCAAAGCATGGCGATGATAAAAGTCTAAAATGAGCTATCAACGTTCTCACACACTCCGAATACAATCTCAAACACCTTAAATCTAACATATGCAAGACAGCAATTAGAAGGTGGAACTTCAAATAATATTACCTCAAAATTACTCTTCAAATGATCGAGTTCCTTGTCAAGATCATTAATAGCCTGGTTATATGCCTGCATTGGTGATGACTGGCTGGTTGTGTGAATCTGCAACAGTACAATTACAGTGGTTAAGGTCAAAACCATAACAGTAAAAAAGGTACTTCTGCTTCTCAGTCCAGTTTATCTCTCATTTTTCTTGATTTGAAGTTCTGAACACTTCAAGAAAGTAAAAGAATAGTAATGTATGAAATCAAACATGGGTAACTAACCCTGACAATGATCTTGTACTGAAGTGGGTGAGGAAGCTTGTATCCAGCAAATAAAACATTTTCATCCCGATGCAGCTGCCTGCTTACCATAAAATTCGTAAGAAAGCAACAGTTAGGGTTTGATGAACTAAAACCTGTAGTATAATAATGTTAATTACAGTATAGAGTTTGAATTAAAAGACAACAATCAATACATGCGAAGGATGTTGCCAATAGTGTGATCCTCTCTCTCAATCGTAAATGATGCAGCATTTATGATCTTCGTATCCCTCTCGTACGACACCCTGTAAACAAACAAGAACTTGGTGAGGCTGTTAGATTACAGAGTTGTTGGGCCTGAAGTTTCCCCAAAGCACAAAGCTTACTTTTTTGTCCCTTCAGGAACAACAAAGCGCTCATATCGGTCTGGGGCATTCATAGTGGCAGTTTCCTTCTCTCTTTTGGGACAGGAACTTCAGCTTCCTTTCTCTCTTGCAGGATGAACCTAATTGAATAAAGTTCAACAATATTCCTCTATCAGGGGGCTTCATATGTGTATAATGTCTATGGTAAAGCCAGCTATCAATTTACTAATATCTGACAATCTACACTTGAGCAAGATACTGAAGTTTTCTAAAAAAAATGAAGTGAAGACAACGAAATAGATGTATTTGTACTAAAAAGTTATAGATAGGGGTAAGGTATGTATGTTTAGAGAAACCCACCAAAAACAAAGATAAAACTCGCATAGCAAGCACCAGGAAAAACCAAACTAGTAAAAGCTCCACAAAAATTTGCTCAACCTCAGCCAAAAATGATACAGACCAAAACGTTTTGGACTGAATGCATGAGCGAAAACTGGATGTACATGATCACAAATAAACCAAATAGGCGACTGACAACCGCTGAGCTTAAAATGACAGACTTTACTCTTAAAATGGATGCAGAAAGAAACCAAACAATCCTCAAATGCAGCAGAAAACCAATAACTAGTGCATAAAGCATATAATTAGTTACAGGCACATCTCATATAAAATCTAGTTAAAGAAGTCCACATAGTAGAATCTCCCTTAGGTTTGCTACCAAATCAAAATGTTCTGGTCCAGTCATCCTTTTAACGACTCACATACAATAACGAATCAAATTTCAGAGTGCTCAACCAATAAAAAGGGAATTCAGTACCATTCTTTTCTCTTCCTATGAGAAAAGAAAACCCAGAAAAGTTTGTAGGGCTCAAAAACCCTAACCCCAATTCTCAAGCACAAAAACAGAAACTTGAGGACCTAAAACCCAAAACCAGAAAAGGCCTAGAAAGTTTGAAACTTTAAACCAAACAAAAACGGGAGAAATCGAGAGCCCCACCAATGAAGATATATGCTGCCGGAGAAGCCCATAACCAAGTGAGTGACTTACAGCGACGATGCAGTTGGAGCAAGATGCGGAGAGACTTAAAAAAGGAAATGAAATTGGGGCCGTGGACATGGATCGGGTTAAAGGGTAATCAGTTGGTCCAACTCTTTCTTTCTATTGGTTCCTTAAAATGGTAGTTGAGTGAGCTACCACTCCGAACCGCTGGAGGGGTTAAGGTTAGAGCTCTCTTCATGAGATTCTTTACCATGCGGATGATCGAACCAGTGACCTCTTTACTACCAGGAGTATCATTATGACATTCGTTCAACATGATGGACCTAGTCCTGACTACTAGACCAAACCCATATGGTAACTATTTCTTTCTATTCTGGTTCTTCAAGAATTGAAAATATCTCTGCCATTGCTGACTACATCGGTAGTGATGGAGGATGGTAATGCTACTCACTAGTCAGTACTCACTTTGTATGGAGTATACTTGACGATGTGATCAATACCTTTTTGGGTTAGTTGTCACATACGTACACAGAATATTAAACCATGTATCATATTGTGAAGATGTATATTTTAAGAGTTCCCTCGATGATTTAACCTTACAAGGTTTTAAATTTTTATATGGAAATCAAATTGTGAACATAAAGTTTGAAATTGAGGGAGGTTTTACTTGCTATATTCTTTTGTGAACACATACATTAAATTGTTCATTTCAACCGGCTTAGTGATAATGAAACTAATTATGTATAATGTCGTTTAGCGACGTGAATCTTTTTTCTTTGTAAGTAAGAGGTCGTGAATCCAACTCATTATAGATTTTGTTGAAGATTCAAAACTGGATCGGTTGTTGTCTCTGTCGTGATTCTAAAAACTAACATCTATAGGAGCCTTGAGTTTTGTCGAAGAGAAGCCACCGAGAGAGAGCAGCGGCCTCCTGTGTAGGTTTTCTCGAGAGCCTTTTAGATATTGATTTTACAATCTTTTGCTATATCGTGCCCTCAAGGTTAGCTGGTTTACTACTCTCCACAAATTTTTATTATGCGCACACGTATATACGCCTATATGGAGCTTCTAGTACATTCTTGTACAAATGTATTTGTTCACCGAGCACTCATTCATTTGATCCTACTAAGGGCAGATAAAGGGCAACACAAATGGGATCCGAATCGCTCTAAAAACTCGTTTCTTTCAATCATTCCGGACCCTTTTCCTCATTGTTCATGAAATTATTAACATCCCATCTACAACTGACTATACCGAGCGCAGACTATACCCTGACTATGATGGAGTGCAGACTATAGCCCGTAGTACGTAAAACCCACCAATGTCAGATGGATCCCGTAAACCAGATGTTTTAAAAATAGCGAAGCAATATGATGAGCCATTTAAAATACATGGCATTATGAACTCAGATTTACACCATCCATTCAGCCAACCCCTGCTGATGGTACTATTTCATGTTTAACATTGTAGTGATTGTACTAGCCCGTAGTACGTAAAACCCACCAATGTCAGATGGATCCCGTAAACCAGATGTTTTAAAAATAGCGAAGCAATATGATGAGCCATTTAAAATACATGGCATTATGAACTCAGATTTACACCATCCATTCAGCCAACCCCTGCTGATGGTACTATTTCATGTTTAACATTGTAGTGATTGTACCACCGGAGTTTTACACATGGAAGCCACCATTTACAAAAAAAAGAGCTTGTACATGATATTGGCTACCAACGGTACAGACATGCGCAACTTCTGTTCATATACAAAATCCAGCGACATTGTTATCAAAATAGTAGAACATAGGAGCAAAAATGCCAAAAGTAACGATTAGAATTAAGCTGAAATAAGACAAAATGTTAAGAGTTATAGAATAACCGGCTCCAAAAATTTGAATATCTCCCAAAAATATCATTATTGTTTTTTAATTGGAAAATCTACAAAGCAAGCGCCCCGGACAGCCCCAAAGAATTATATATACGAGGCGACCAGAAAGATATGATGGAGAAAAAACATAATCGCACTTGGGTGTTTGATCCGGAAATAATGACACATTGAAAAAGAGGGTCTTACGTTAGATACTGTACACCTTTTTATGAAGCTTTGCAACTTGCACGAATCAGAATCAGAATCAGTTTCTGTCAACGACCTCTGCTGGCAAGTTTAGATCTGTCAACGACCTCTGCTGGCAAGTTTAGATCAAAAAAGCCACCTCCACGACCCTCCTTTTTAGCACGCTTCCGAGATGAGCAGCCACTCTCATATGAACTTCCAGAACCTGAGGGATGTTCTGGTTCCAATGATCCTCCTACATCGGGAGTGAGACAGCAAACCTTACATATGTTAGCCTCATTTATCTTCTACATTGCATCATGTTCTATGCATGATCATATGCAGTAAGAAATTCTTTTTCATCTGAACTTGGAAGAACATTGCTGGTCTGCACGCCTAAGAAATTTCTTTTAGTAAGTAAACTGTATCCAAGACAAAAGTTGACTATAACTACATAGGCGGAAAAAATGATGTCCACATAGCAAGGTTTTAAGAGTACAAGTTATAGGATAAATTAGACAATCTTTGGTTGCACGTTAAAAGTGTAGAACGGGTAGCACTAGGGCCGATGGTAATTCAGGTTTGGTTTCAAGCAGTTCTTTTGAGTTAATAGTATTAGACGGTATTTATTCATCACGAGGGAACAGTGGAACACACTAGATTCATGCATTATTAATAGCATGTGAAACATTCTGAAGCCCGTAACAACAGAAAAATTGGTCTAAGCTTATATAAAACATGGAAATATCCATAACATTCGGCTACACCTGCTATTGTTGGCTGATGGGGGTAAATGCTCAAGTCAAATGCAGAAAACTTAACGTAATCAAAATTAGATGATCACAAGGTTCTTTAAAACAATCAATGAAAACAAACACACTGAGAACATGGAAACATATCAACTTGTCACAACAGATCACGCTAATAGGGAGCATCACACATATTTGACTCTCCACTGGAGCAAAGAATTATACTTTCAAACAAAACAATTCACAACAATGCTTTAAATGCAACACTAGCTTCTTAATGTTTAAAAAATAATAAAAAATAAATAAAAAGAAAATAAAAGATGGTGCTAGCTGACTATAAAATTTGGTTACTTTTGGTTTCCAACCATAGAGATAATTAAAAAATGCAGAAAAATTGATGGAATCAACTTACCATTTGTTCCATAATGGAATGGTAGATCTTTATCAGAAATTGAAAGTTCAGATGCCTTCTCGATACCCTTTGACTTGTAAGGAGCTATATTGTGGTGGACACCGAGTTCCACAGAGCCCAATAAATCATTCTCAATGCAATCATACCTGCATTTGTTTTAAAACAACTTTAGGGGAATCCCCGTATAAAAGAATATAGTCATAAATGCATGCTATATAAAGATATGTCTACATACTTCTAAAATACTCGTCAACAACTTTTCTGACAGTCATACTCACATTTTTGTACAGAGTGTATCTGTGACTACTGAGAGATTGATCACTTGCATCCTTACTGCCACAACTTTATCCTCTTCATAATTATCAAATGGCTCCTCCAGATACTTTGACAGTTTCTCCACATTTTCCTCAAGCTGCTGCTGCTGGTCCTCAAACAAGTTTTGTTTTATTTCTCTTTCCTCCTTTGTCATCTGATCCTTAAACATCTCCTCACCAAACATATAGAATGCAAAAGGATATGAATATGAAAGAACCCGCCTAGACCTGAACAGTCTGGAGAGTCCATTCTTTACCCAGCTAAAATCTCTGTTCTTTGATTCCTTTGATTCTGAAATTGATACCTTCTCTTCTATAGTGTCCTTCAACTTATTTTCAAGCTTGATAGAATCAGTATGAGCTTTATAGCGGTTGTGATAATGCATATACCGATAAAGATCTCGCTTTGCCCGCTCAGCGTTTTTCTCTTTGTCTTCTTTGAATCGCCCACAGCTATGGCCTTCAATACTTGACCATGTATGGTTTCGGCCAGTAGCTCCACCACAGAGCCAACTGCATTCAGAAGAAAGAAATTGAAAATACGAGAGAGTCTGCTTATATTTCTAATCTAGTAGCCAAACCGAATATGCATAAAAAGGAACAGAGATAAATAAGCACGAATGTCAGTAGGGAACAGGATGAAATAAATATAACAAACATAATACTCACCAGAATGCTTGCCCACAGATACAACTCACAAGGTTGCAGCCACCATTCTTCTCTACGGGTTTGTGACACTTAGGACAAGGTTTAGTATGTACTGTGATCCAATTAACAGTCTCTGATTCATCCCGGCATTTCTTGGCCCAAAGCTCCCACATCAAACAAGAACAAGGTGAGTGGGCTTGTGATGAACAACGGAAACAAAACTGAAGCCCGCATGAACATTCAATTTCACAAAACTCATCATCGTCCACCCTTACTGCATTACCACAATGTGGAGTACTAGGGCACCACTTGACCCTTCTATTATCCTCAATGTATGACTCTAGAAGAAACCGATCAAATTTCTCTGCAAGATCTGGGTGGCTCTTGCTAACTAGATTTCTAACAATAGCTTCATCACAAATGGCATTACATTTATGAGCCATGCACCGCATACGCTTGCTTTGACCATCATTTATCTTCACAACAAAATGCTCTGTCCAACCTATATAAGATAGAGAATATTAATTTCATAACAGTCACCATATGATAGGGGAAACACAAAAGAGCAAATGAAGAAAGTTTGCTGACATACACAAGCGTAGAACACACAGAAATGAAGTAAACATACAGTCAGCATGAAAGACAATTCCCTTACAAAGAACCACAATTTCCAAAAACAAAATATAAAGTTTCCACTACATTGGATAAGTGACCTCCCCCAACGACAAAATTTAAATTAACAATGCAAATGGCCGAAATACTAGAAATCAGGAGACTTCTTGTGATTCCAACTCAGCCTCAAACAGATAGGATCATCCAACAAATGTTATTGATTCACAATTATTACGGTGTATCACTCCACAAAAAATTTAGGACTAATAAAATAAAAAAAGTGCAAATGGGTAGATACTTACAGCCGTTGCAAAAGCAATGTCCACAGTCCATTGTTGTTGCCTCATTACTAGGCACATCCTCTAAACAAATAGCACACATTATCGTAGAAGAAGGCGGCAGCGGTTCACTATCTTGATGTTCCACTACGGACACACCTGCTTCTGCAAACAAGAAATCTCTTCCCTTCTCCACAAGCACTGCAAAAAGCTTGTCAACATCCCACCGATGATGAATGAGTAAAGTCCGGGCATGGTGCTCCCTCAGAAATAGCATGTCCATCACTTTACGCAAATCCTCCTTCTGCATACACCCCAACTCAAACATAAATACACATATCATGGCAACCCAACTTAGAAACACTACGAAACTCGACTCTTTTCCAGTTTTCCCTACCTGTGCAGCTAAAAGCGATTCTTTAGTAATCACCTGCAAAGGTTACACCCAACAGTATTGTCAATATCCCAATTTAACAATCACATTAAAATTACAAAAACAACATTATGGTCATCAGATGAGAAACAAACAATTTACGACGACGATCAAACCTTATATGCAAAACAGAATCTATATCCCCATAGAATGATTAACCCCAAACTCGTATAGTGATCGAATAAGATAAACTGGGATTGATTGCAAGGTAGAAGATGAGCAACCTTAGTGGTGGGGCCCTTTGGGGGAATCCATGGAGTATCAGAGTCATCGTTTTCAAGGCCTTCGATGGAGCAATCGTCTTCTTCCTGATCGGAGGTATAGAACTCATCATCGCTGCCCACGTAATCATCGTCCTCCATTGATTCCAATCCTCCCTCCCCAAAACCCAAAAAGATCTTCAATTCAATTAGGGCTTTTGTGCATGCATGTAGACCCAAATTGGGGATTGTTCGATTGGGATTGAATTGAATTCTGGGTTGGATTGGGGAATGGGATAAAGACTAGGGCTTTTTGGGTGTGTGGGGGGAGCTAAACGACGACGTTTAGGGGATGGAGTAAGGGAGATCTGGTCGGAGTTGGGGAGAAGAAGAAGAGATTGAGAAGGAAGAGTGAAGTGAAATGAAGAATTGGAGATGGTGTGTGATTAGAGGAGCCGGCTTTTTTACTTTCACTTGTTTGTTTATTGTTTGTTTGATTGATTTAAAATTATTATATTAAATAAAGTTGATTATATTAAATTTGTATAATATTACTATATTATACTTAATTTAATAATTTATTTTTAAATAGTTTAATTTAATAATTTTAAACTATTTAAATAAATTAAAAATACAAAAAATTCATGTAAAAAACTAAATTTGTAATTAGAGAGGCGTAAAGACTTGTTTTATACCACTACTCAAAAACCCAATTTATAACGGTGTATTTCATGCATTATGTAAATTAATGAGAAAATAAATTCACTGCTTTGATCATTCCAATGGGTTATTTTTTTAACCATTTAATATTGACCAATTTTATATTTCCTTGTTTATTCTGTGGAGATTCACTAATCCTCGTATCAGATTTTCTTTGTTTTGATAGGAGAAATTTTCTTTTAGTAAGAGGAATTGCGGTTGTAATGGGAAACCATAGCCCAGTGTTAGATTGGTACAATGCACCGAAACTAGTTTTGGTGTCTTATCAATTTCTCTCTGGTTATGTAACTATACACGAAAATATTGAAGCAAAGTATCAGCTTTGTAAGGATAACCGATTTAGGATTCTGTTCCTAAGAGGATTTTTTGTTTGAA
Source organism: Comarum palustre (assembly GCA_951800085.1). Classification (NCBI taxonomy): domain Eukaryota; kingdom Viridiplantae; phylum Streptophyta; class Magnoliopsida; order Rosales; family Rosaceae; genus Comarum; species Comarum palustre. Next base: position 3,026,601 of record OX637589.1, read on the forward strand.
TCGGATCGGACTGGACGCTGCAAATCTTTTAGGCTCCCTCACAACCTCCAATCTCAGATCTCCAATCTCTATCTCTTGACCTCCTCTTATTTCTTCTTCGTCAAGACAGTAGTAGATACGTCATCGTCGACCACTCAAAAACAGACCACGATCAGAAATTAGTTTTTACTGTCAGAAATCTTACCGTTGAAGCATTGATTGTTCATTTCAAACACAGAAGAAATCACCTCGGCTCGCGTTTCATGCACGACATGGGTTGACGTCGCGGATTTTTGTTCCTCTCCTAGCCGAGCACGACGCTTATGTCACTGCAAGGGCCCAGCCAAGTTACGTGTGGGACCGGAGTCTTGGTCTTGGAATTGTCTCAGATTTGAGATTGATTTTCGGGCTGGGTTCAATAATTCCACAACCAAACACCTCCTCTTGGCCTGTTGGAGATCAAAAGTTCTATTATAAGACCAAAACCTAGTTTTAGTGCCACCGTTTAACTTACCCTAACATAGAAAAACTTGAAACCTATGAAAACCCAAGTCAATGACGAAGAGAACCACAACAAGTGATTCAGTGGGATTAGTAGGCTCCCACCACTTGTATCTTTGTCTTGGTTTACCATTAGGTCTAGAGTACACACTATAATTTCGCTGAATTATCAACTGTGGTCAGGGGAGGGCTGCAATTGTTAGAAAATACGTCAAATATTACAAATATATAATTAAATAAATAATTATAACTAAAAACACATAATACAAACATGATGATGAACACCAATGTTACCAACTCAGATTCAAGGATAGGAGGATGTTGAAGAAAATCGAGTCGTGTGTCTCACACACTTTTCTTAAGACAAATTTTGTCTCCTCTTCGATGCAAAGGCTTGATGGCACTTGTCTCCCAAGATACAACAACTGTTTGTCCCTTGAAGCTGCACTGCTACTAAGGACACCGAACGAACTTGAAGTACCTTCGTTTATCACCAGAACACAACTTAGAGAGGGAGAGAGAACTCAAGTAAGGAGAGATGCTTTGAGTTGGTGTGTTTAGAATGAGAGATAGAGTCACCTATTTATATTGGTGACATTAGAGGAAAACTTGAATGCCATGAATAAGATTACAACCATTTATTAGCCCACTACCATGCCATTGATTCATGTTGTTACAAAAACCAAAAAACAAGGAAGTTGAAAGATCAACCATTACATGCATTACTTTTGTGACTATTTTCATTCACCTTAACTATCAAAATGATTACAAAAAATCTTTTATTTCTATCATTTTTTCCAACAATTCTCCACATGAATGAAATAGACGACCAAAGACTCAATAGACTTGGTGATAGATATCTACGGTTGAAACCTGCTTAGGATAGGTAGGTTTTACCCTTTGAATCTTCCCTTGTGAAAGTATGTTGACTTTACTAACAAGACAGTAGACGCGATGTCTTTGAACTGTTCGTCATTTGTGTAAATGATAACATACTTCACACAGGAATCTTCCTGGTACTTATAGTTCTTACTTTTGTGTCAATTTTGGCCCTGGACACACACCTGGTTTTGTAAGAGTTTGATAGGAATTGAGTCCTTTAACAATTCCCTTAGAAGCAGCCCCACTTCTCTTTTACATAGGTGATTTCTTAAGAGTAACCCGCATTACTCCGCTCGGATCTCCAACGCATAAGAATCATTAAAAGCTTTCGCTTAACCTCATTCCTTACGGGCATCACTATTTTCATCATAGGAATGTACATGCGGAAAATCCCCACAGTGATCCAACATGGTCTCTACAGTTTGGTTGTCCCTTTTGAACCTAGATCTTGGGATCTTCAGTCAGCTAGGTTGGGTGTCCACTGCAAAGATTTTTAATTCATGGGCTTTAGTCTCATTCCCCATGATAATTTATCAACTAGCTCTCTGTTTAACCCTTTAGTTGGCGGATCCGCAATATTATCCTTTAACCTCACATACTCAATAGAGTCATTAGAAAGTAGTTGTTTAATAGTATTATGTCTTCCACGAATATGTCTTAACTTACCATTGTACATCGTGCTCTGTGCACTGTCAATTGTACATTGACTATCACAATATATGCATATTGCAGGCACAAGTTTTGTCCATCTTGGAATATCCTCTATAAATTGGCATAGCCATTCTGTCTCTTCCCCACATTTGTCTAATGCGACAAATTCAGACTCCATCGTGGATCTGGTTATAATTGTCTGTTGAGAGGATTTCCAGGACACTGCTGCACCTCCCAATGTGAACACATATCCACTAGTGGATTTTGAGTCTTTCATGTCAGAAATCCAATTTGCATCACTGTATCCTTCTAGGACAGCTACATAATTGTTATAATGCATCCCATAGTCTCTAGTATATCTTAAGTATTTTAGTACCCTCACAATTGCTTGTCAATGATTTTGAGTCTTTCATGTCAGAAATCCAATTTGCATCACTGTATCCTTTTAGGACAGCTACATAATTGTTATAATGCATCCCATAGTCTCTAGTATATCTTAAGTATTTTAGTACCCTCACAATTGCTTGTCTATACATAGCTGTAGGATTACTCGTGTACCTGCTCAGCTTGTTCATAACATAAGCTATGTTAGGTCTTGTACAACTTGTTAGGTACATCAGACTTCTAATGACTCTAGAGTACTCTAACTGAGAGACACTCTCTCTTTTATTCTTTAAGAGATGTAGAGTCATATCCACTAGAGTTCTGGCAACTACAGAATTATCCTTATCGAATTTTCCAAGGATATTGTCCACATAATGAGATTGACTCAATACAAACTCATTTGATGTTCGTTTGATTTTAATCCCCAATATGACATCAGCATGGCCCATATCTTTCATATCAAATCTGGAATTTACTATATCCTTATTGGACTTGATCATCTTTTCATTGCTTCCAACGATAAGCATGTCATCAACATATAGACACAGAATGACATATCTATTTTCTGTATATTTGACATAAACACATTTGTCACATTCATTGATCTTGAAACCATTGGTGATCATAGCATTGTCAAATTTCTCATGTCACTGCTTTGGGGCTTGTTTTAAGCCATACAATGACTTCACCAATTTACACACGTTACTTTCTTTATGAGGACCAGAGAAACCCTCGTGATTTCTCAATCTGGCAATTACAATTATCATTCTGATAGATGTTATTCTCGTCGCAGGAGAATAAGTGTCGAAATAATCAAGACCTTCCTTTTGCTTATAGCCTTTAATTACAAGTCTTGCCCTATACTTGTCTGTTGACCCATCTGCTTTCAATTTTCTTTTGAAAATCCATTTGGAACTTAAAAGTTTACAACCTAGAGGAAGATCCACCAGTTTCCAAGTGTGATTTTGCAAAATAGAGTCAATTTCACCTTGATAGCTTTTTTACACAAAGGACTATCAGTGGAGTTCATGACCTATTTAAAGGTACGAGGTTCACCTTCAAGCATATATGTCAAAAAATATGACCAAAATAATTTTTCTATCCTTGCTCTCTTACTTCGTCTGAGTTCAACCTCAGACTCAGTGTCTTGATGTTGACTGCTTTCATTAGCAGCTTGGCTAGTTCCAGTACCAGTCTCACGTGTCCGTTTCGAAGAACTCGATTCCCCTATAGACTTACATGGAAACACATTTTCAAAAAATGATGTATTTCTCGATTCCATTACCATGTCCTCATGTATATTAGAAATTTCTGATTTGTGCACAAGGAAGTTATAAGCCGTACTGTTATGTGCATATCCAATGAAAATGCAATCAACTGTTCTAGGTCCATTTTTCACCTTTTTAGGTTTATGGACTACCAGCTTAGACAAACATCCCCACACTCACAAGTAATCATAGGATGCCTTTCTTTCTTTCCATAGTTCATATGGAGTTTTCTCTTGTTTCTTTTTAGGAACCTTATTTAAAAGGTAGTTAGCCGACAAAATGACGTCTCCCCACATGTTGGGTGGTAAACCTGAACTTTGTAGCATTGCATTCTTCATTTCAATCAATGTACGGTTCTTTCGTTCAGCAACACCGTTTAATTGCGGAGAGTAAGGTGCGGTTCTTTCATGAATAATCTCATGCTGAGCACAAAATTCAGCAATTGGAATTTCATATTCACCTCCTCGATCACTTCTCAATACTTTTATTTTCTTATCGAGTTGATTTTCCACCTCACTCTTATAGAGAACAAACTTCTCTATTGCATCATCTTTGCTTTTCAGCAAATACACATAGCAGTATTTCGTGCTGTCATCGATAAAGGTAATGAAATATTGGTTACCATCTCTTGGCTGTGTTGGTTTTAAAGCACATACATCGCTATGGATTAAATCAAGAGGTTCATTGTTTCTTTCAACACTTTTGAAAGATGACCTCGTTAGTTTTGCCTCTACACAAGTTTCACACTTATGTTTCGCATCAATTTGGAATTTTGGTAAATGTTCCATGCTAGTTATCCTTTGTAAAGTACCATAATTAACATGTCCTCGTCTACCATGCCACAAATTGAAATACTCAAGCATATAAGTGGAAGTACTAGCTTCATTCATATTTTTGACAATAGTCATTACATTCAATTTGAACATTACAGCACTCATATAACCCTTACCCACATACATTCCACCCTTAGACAAAACAACTTTGTCAGACTCGATCACAATACGGAAACTATGAGTGTTCAGTAGTGCACTAGAGAAAAGGTTCTTGTAGATATCAGGAACATACACAATATTGTTCAAAGTTAGCTCATTTCCAGAAGTCATCTTTAGAACCACCTTTCCCTCAACGACAGATGTGGCCGAGTTTCCCATGTACATTATCTCTCAATCAGTGCTGGGTTCAAATTTAGAGAACATCTTCTTATCAGCACATACATGGTGAGTTGCTCTAGTGTTGAGCCACCATTCCTTTGGGTTTGAGCCCACCATGTTCACCTCAGACACCACAACAGAGAGGTTCATGTCAGAGACATCCCTTATGACTTCTTCAATTATGTTGACTTCCTTATTCTTCTTCTTATTTGGCTTGTTACAGTCAACAGCTCTGTGACCAGTCTTGTCATAATTGAAGCACTTGCCTTCAAATCTAGGCTTATTGGAAATGCCCCCTCTTGGTCCGAGCTTGGACCCTTGATTTTTGAACTTCATGGTCTTGGAGCTTTGACCATGTTCCACAACATTTGCCTTCTTAGAGTAGCCACTAACCCATGTCTTCTTTTCAGATCCTCAGTTGTCTTCTTCAATGTGAAACCTGACCTTCAGATCTTCCAAGCTCATTTCCTTTCGCTTGTGCTTCAAATAATTCTTGAAATCTTCCCAAGCTATTGGCAATTTCTCAATAACACATGCCACTTGAAAGCTTTCTCCAAGCTTCATCCATTCAGCGTGAATCTCATGTAGGATCAACTAGATTTTTGAGAATTGACTCATCACAGTTTTGGAATCCACCATCTTATAATCAAGGAAGATGCCCACAATAAATTTCTTGGCACCGGCATCCCCAATTTTATATTTCTTCTCAAGGGATTCCCACAGCTCCTTAGCTATTCTCATGCTAATGTACACATTGTATAAAGAGCCAGCCAAACAATTTATGATATAGTTGTTGATACCCGAAAAATCACGCAATTAACTAATGATTCGTCACGCAGTAACTCATGCAATCTTAGATGAAATCCTTGATTTAACACGCCGAACAAGCAAATCCATGCATTGATGTGGGCCCAAGCCACATACAAGCACTTTTGGGGCTTGTAGACGTGGGTATGGTGTGGAAGGTCACGGAGGCACATAACGCTCGTTTACTGGTCTAACGTTGTTAAATTGTTCCGGTCTTAGGCCCGTAACCCAAGCTCAACGACTTAATTCGGTGACGAAATTGGTGAAAAAGAAAATTGGACTACAATACAAACCCAAAAGAAGACTTTCAAACCCAAAACTCATTACTTCTTATTCCTTTATATGACTAAGCCCAAACCTCATTCTTTTTCTTCTTCTCAACCCAAAACTATTAAGAAAAAGCCCAATCTCTTTTTCTTTACTCATCCTTATCGGTAAAACAGCCATCAGACCAATTACCCGCAGCTTTACCCAACAGTCAGAAGAGTTTATCTACTGTCCCCGCAGCTTTACCCAGCAGTCAGAATACTTTCTTCACTATCCTCGCAGCTTTACCCAGCAGTCAAAAGACTTTATTTCCTTGTTTCCCACAGCTCTACACAATGCATCTTCATCCCTGATTTTAAGGCTGAAGTTATGGGACCATCCTTATCACCCTGCAGCTAAAGCATTGGAACTCATCCTAGAAAATCAACCATTTTGCCCTATAAAAAAGGAAGGGCTTGGAGCTGCAGAGATCATCAGGCAATCAGTCTAGAAAGTCCCTAAACACTCATGCCTTCATCCTTCAAGCAACAGGCTTCAAATCTCCCTAAATACTCAAACTCTCATGCCTTAGTCATTCTCCCAATTCTTCTTCTAAAACTCAGCCCTTTTTCTAGAAAACCCAGCTTTGTTCTTCATTCCCCAATCCTCAAACCAGTCTAATTCTCTCTCACTGCAGTGCTCTTTAGCTCTCACACCAAGCTCACACTACATGATTCTTTTGTCTTTGAATCACACACAAGATTAACTATCTGATCTCATCTGTTATTATCAAAACGATAACACTTTATATGTTTATCTTCTTGCCATAAATATCTTTGCCGCTTGTTACAGGGACAATCATTCTTGTGTTATAATTACCTTCTCTCATCATATGGGAAACATAAACACAAGCTTAATATTCATGCAAACACTTGAGGGTTGATGTTGAAAATCCAAATCTCAATGTCTATATCATATATTCACTAATATTCAGGTCAATATGTTCATTAATTGATGATCGTAGCCAAATCCTCTCCAGAAGAAACCATCAGATTCAAAGTCATTTATGCACACTCTTATGTTAATCCCACTTTGTACAGCTAATACAAAATGTTCTCGATCACCAAAGTCTTCTATTCCATACCTAGATCCTTTACTATTATAACCAGTTATGTTATTTGACAAGCACTACATGCAAAACATGTTTATTCAAACCAAGCGCCTTAATCATTTTGCATATGTCTTTGAAAAGAAGCTACATTTTCTCTATAAAGGCGAATAATTTACCCTGCAAACACATCATGCAAGCACGCACAAAAAAATATGTCAATAGTCATGCAACAAGTAAATATTTATGTCCAAACCATTACGGTATGCAAACTATACTCATTCAAGCAATTCTCAAGCAAGTAACAAACTAGATAAATTAGAGCAAACAATCATTACACATACAAAACCGATTTCAAGCTAGAGGTGGTCTTTATCATTGTTGTCAAAGGCAAGCAGCATATTCTAATTGTTCTATGTTACTAGGGGGCTGAGTGATAGTCATTGTTGAAGTTGTAATCACCAACTAATTTATGAGATTATTGTATTCCTATAGTTCAAGCAGCCACCTTTTACACTAAAATCCTAAAGTACCCCTTCCTTGTACAAGCCAATATCTCTCTCTAGCCGTGCCAACTATATACTTTTCAATCTTTGTTCTCTGTCATTTTTCAAATACCAATTCTACATTATTCCAAAACTTCGTTCAAGCCAAAGAATCTATAGACTGGTTCTATCATTGTCCTCTTCCTCTGCAGCTCCCAGCCATGCCCTATTATTTCATTACTCAAAAATCTACCATAGCAGTTATCATACTTCATAATCCAAACCTCAACATTAATCACCACAATCAACTGTACCCCATACACAATGCCAAAACTATGTACTCATCCACCCTATTGTAAAACCAAAACAGTAGGTACTCTATCTACAGGCTTAGCCCTGTAACAAGCTGAACCCCAATACTGCAACAACACAATAATTTATGCATTGCATTTTTTATTCTAGCAATCTGTGTTCCCTGCCATGACAAGGTCACAGCTTCAAGCAACAAGCAATACTTAATCAAACAACAAGCGATAGTCGGTCAAGCAAAAACCATAAAAACAAGCAAATCAAATCATGTCATGCCAAGCCAAGACATGTCATCCTACAAAACACCCTCATCATAATGAATCTATTATCAATAGCTCACTCCAAGCATGGTCAATAAGCAACACGCGACGATGCCAAGCAAATCAAGCCAGGCCAAACCAAGCCAAACCAAGCCGGGGTGTGACTTACATATAACAAACAACTAAAACAAGCAACAATGTCAAGCAAATCAAGCCAAGCTAGGCCAAGCCAAGTCAAGTACGACATGTTCATTGCTAAGCACATACATTGTTATTCAAATACAAAAGACAACCACAGACCAAAACAATCAAAACACATATCTAATACATGCTCATACGAGGTTGCCACAAACTAAACATCAAGCAACAAACAATACTTAATAAAGCTAACTCCGAGCCTAACTCAAAACATGCTCAATCAAGCTAATTTCAAGCCACACGCATTATTCATTATCGGTTCCAAAAGACATGTTATGACCCATGATGAATAAGTTTGGGGTTATATAAGCGTGTCATCATCCCGTTTGTATTTCATACATGTACCTTTCAAACCCCTACACCTATTTGTAGTAAACTACAATCGCAATAAAACTACATGCTTATCGCTCTTAATCTAAGTGTCTATGCAGTAAATCATTCAAGCAAAGATATACTATCTACAAAATACACATGCCAAAACATTACACCAAGTCACAACAAAACAAGCCATGCAAATTCATATCACTGCCAACTCAATCCTCATAAGCAATTCATATTCATATACTAACACCAAGAGTTGTGTTTATTGAAAAAGCTTAAATCCTAGCAGAACAATCACAGCAACATTAAGTCGAAGACCAACATGCCCAAACCAACCACAATAGCATATCAATATTGTGGAAGGATCGAGACACAGCAAAACAAGCCACGTAATTTCATGCTATATCAATGTTAAATTCAATTATTATCAAGCAATATCCATATTTGTGTACCATCAAGCATAGTAATTATTGAAGAAACTCGAATCCCACTGCAGCAAGCAAAGACGCAAGCCTACCGTTGAACATGCTTACTTATCAATTGAAAGCTTCATGCCGTAGTCGTGCCTAGAACTGAATGAATCCCTAGGACCGCAAATTCACATACAAATCCTAACCTAAAACCTGGTGAGAGTCACAAATATGTGCAATCTGTTCTAATTCCATAATACAACAAATAATCCTTCTTCAAAATTCATACCCAATTGAGGAAAAATTCATGAATTAAGCCTACCCATCCTAGATATCAAGCTCTATATACCATTTTCCAGAAATTTGAAACCTACCCATTCAAACCCAGAAGAAGAAGAAGAAGAACAAGAAGAAAAAAACCACTGCAGTATCCATGTCAAGTTCATCACTCTCACTTACATTTTGAAACGCATAGGAATTCTTCCCTAGATTTTAGCCTTAAAGCTGATTAGGAAGGAAAATATTCTTCAACTTTATCTTGCTCTTTAAATCTTCGATTTGGTGAGGAAAAGGAAAGCAGGTCTTGCCTCTTTCTCATCTCGTAGCAACTGAGAAAGAGAGAGCACGTTCACTATGAAAAACTCAGGCCAAACATTCGACTTAGGCCCAAAACAAGTCATAAATATATATATATATATATGTTATATATATATATATATGTTATAAGCTCATGCTCACACATGCACCCTTACCTGTTCAATATATGTCAAGTTGTAGATCAACAAGTTACTCTAAGCCCCACGCTAAGCCAGCACAACGCCAAACCTATATTCCAAGTTGTAAATCAACAAAGCTACTCTGAGCCCCGCATTGAGCGTTTTCATGATTAAGGAAGCATGCCAAGCCCAATACAAGTTCATGCCAAGGAAAAACTTCAAGTTTCTCTTTGTCAAGGTCGTGCATCTATTCAAGACTATATAAGAGTCATGCCAAATTCACTCACTTAATCACACACATTCAAAATTCCATGCACATTCTCTCTCTTGGTTCGTCAAATAATTAAAGCGACTTCAAGCCAAAAACACTGATACACATGCTTAACACATGCCAAGCAAACTTAAATCGACTTTAAGCCAAAGTATCATTCTATACATGCCGAACGCATAATCAAACATGCATATTGCCAACCAAAACAAACACATCCTTCACTAGTCAGGTGACTAATTTTCTATATGCTTTGCCTTCATGCACAAATTCAATTACTCTTATTGATTATGTAGTCTATTTCATAGTTATTGCATAGCCTACATAATCAAGGGGGCTAATGTTGATATCCGAAAAATCACGCAATTAACTAATGATTCGTCACGCAGTAACTTATGCAATCTTAGATAAAATCCTCGATTTAACACGCCGAATAAGCATATCCATGCATTGATGTGGGCCCAAGCCACATACAAACACTTTTGGGGCTTGTAGACATGGGTATGGTGTGGAAGGTCACGGAGACACATAACGCTCGTTTACTGGTCTAACGTTGTTAAATTGTTCAGGTCTTGGGCCCGTAACTCAAGCTCAACGACTTAAATCAGTGACGAAATTGGTGAAAAAGAGAATTGGACTACAATACAAACCCAAAAGAAGACTTCCAAACCCAAAGCCTATTACTTCTTATTCCTTTATATGACTAAGCCCAAACCTCATTATTTTTCTTCTTCTCAACCCAAAACTATTAAGAAAAAGCCCAATCCTTTTTTCTTTACTCATCCTTGTCGGCAAAACAGCCATTAGACCAATTACCTGCAGTTTTACCCAACAGTCAGAAGAGTTTATCTACTGTCCATGCAGCTTTATCCAGCAGTCAGAATACTTTCTTCACTGTCCCCGCAGCTTTACCCAACAGTCAAAAGACTTTATTTCCTTGTTCTCTACAGCTCTACACAATGCATCTTCATCTCTGATTTTAAGGCTGAAGTTATGGGACCAAGAAGGGGATCCTTATCACCCTGCAACTAAAGCATTGGAACTCATCCTAGAAAACCAACCATTTTGCCCTATAAAAGGAAGGGCTTGGAGCTGCAGAGATCATCTGACAATCAGTCTAGAAAGCTCCTAAACACTCATGCCTTCATCCTTCAAGCAACAGACTCCAAATCTCCCTAAATACTCAAGCTCTCATGCCTTAGCCATTCTCCCAATTCTTCTTCTAAAACTCAGCCCTTTTTCTAGGAAACACAGCTTTGTTCTTCATTCCCCAATCCTCAAAACCAGTCTAATTATCTGTCACTGCAGTGCTCTTTAGCTTTCATACCAGGCTCACACTACATGCTTCTTTTGTCTTTGAATCACACACAAAATTAACTATCTGGGTTAATTTTGGCCTAGTCATGCTCAAATAAAAAAGGACCCTTACATTAATGACTGAGTTTTAGAAGAAGAATTAGGAAAATGGATAAGGCATGAGAGCTTGAGTATTTAGGAAGATTTGGAGTATGTTGCTTGAAGGATGAAGACATGAGTGTTTAGGGGCTTTCTAGACTGACTGCCTAATGATCTCTGCAGCTCCAAGCCCTTCCTTAAGACAAATTATGCATCCTCTTCGATGCAAATGTTTGATGATACTTGTCTCCCAAGATACAACGACTGCTTGTCCCTTGAAGCTGCACTGCTACTAAGGGCACTGAACGAACTTAAAGTATCTTCGTCTATCACCAGAACACAACTTAGAGAGTGAGAGATAACTCAAGTAAGGAGAGATGATTTGAGTGGGTGTGTTTAGAATGAGGGATGAAATCACTTATTTATATTGGTGGCATTGGAGGAAAACTTGAATGCCATGAATAAGGTTACAACCTTTCATTAGCCCACTACCATGTCATTGATTCATGTTGTTACAAAAACCAAAAGGCAAGGAAGTTGAAAGATCAACCATTACATGCATTACTTTGGTGACTATTTTCATTCACCTTTAACTATCAAAATGATTACAAAAAATCTTTTATTTATATTATTTTTTTCCAACAGCAATGTCCCTATAGCCAGACGGAACCCGGACGAAAATTAGTCTTTAGGCCTAAAAAACCTTTGGAATACCCTCTGAGGGTGTAAAAATGCCGAAGAGTAGTTTACAACTGAAAAAAACCATCTAACTGTCACGGACGGCTTTCCTCAAACCACTCCACAATCCCCTCACCACCCACCAATGATCTCCTCTTCCTCCTAATCTCATATATAACCTTCACCGTCATCACCACCACCAGACATTTCTCATCATCTCTTCTGCATGCAGTGCATTGATTCAGGTACAATCCAAAACTAAATGGCACGCCAAGCTGTTCTTCTTGTTGCCCTTGCTCTTCTGGCCACCATGGCTTTCGCCGCCAACAGCCCCACTGGAGACCCCGACAAAGCAAAGCCTGGACTCCCAACCTTCGCTGCCGTACCCCCCGGGGCCTCCAGTCCCATCTCCGAAGAAGTTGGAACCGTGAGTGGTGGTAGTGATGGTGCAGATGCTCCGGCTGCCGGCGGAAGCAGCATTGCCGACGCTTTGGCCGCAGGGCTAGGTGCACCTATTAGTGAGAAAACTTTTGGCACCGCTGAGGCTCCCAAGTCTGGTTCCACTGCCATCAAGGTCTCCACCGGAGCAGTTGTAGCCGCCGCATGCTTCTTCTTCTAGCCTAGCTAGCTGCATTATGTAAATTACATGCACCTATTTATCTGTACGGTACCGAGATGGACACCCTTGAGAAGTAATAATATAAATCTCCTTGTTTAACTAGGTATCGACTCCTAGAGAGGTTTTTCCTGTTTTTATATTATGATCAATCTAAACATGTTTTGAACAAATCGTGTCGTGACTCGAGAGGATTTGGTCAAAACTTAATTGCATATCTAATTATGTATTACTTGAATCTGGAAAACTGTTGAATGGGAAAGCTGAAGAGTCGAAATTTGGGACTAGGAGATGAGGAACCATAGTTTACGGAAGAGTGAGTACTTGGTACCGGGTTAAACTGGAATCTCAGAAAGGCCCTGGAGGCAGTGAACCTATACTAAAACAATATCATGCGACCAAGTTTCTCTGTCTTAATTGTGACACCCAGAACAGGAAAGTGCAACTCCAAGATGTCAAAGAAAGAAATATTCATAGTTTCAGTAAACAGAACCAAGCAATTCTCCCGCATTAGACATGCTAAACCAAGTATTCTATGAAACGTTCTGTTTGTTCCCTCAACTGGAGACTGGCACCTAAGAACCCTGATGATAATAAAACCTCATCAGCGGCCTCAGCTACATACAAATATGATTGTACTGTCATAAGAGTACTTACTCTGCTATATTCTTTATAGCAAAATAGACAATTTCATTCATGGCACATTTACAGGATTTTTCACTACAAAATTCCTCATCACTTATTTTCATAGCCAATAGTCCTCAACCCTACACCGTTCACTAAAAGAAAAACTTTCATTGCCGCTCCAGTCAAAAGTGGTTAGTGAGGAAATCTTCTTCACGAATTTTCCGCACCAACAAATACTATCGATCAGTACCTTAAAATCTCCTTCAAAGACAAAAAAGTCATGCAAATTGGTTGCCGTAAGACCTGTAGATGAAGATTATTAGAAGCAGCTAAACCAGGGTACCATCCGAGCCTCAATACAAACCCAACAACAGCTCTTCCATCAACCATGCATAGTCAAAGATAATGGTATTGAGAGAATGAATTGTCTGATATCTTATTCATCTTACATATCTTATTTATCTTACAGTAGAGGTATATATAGGAGGTTACAAGGTATACAATTGATAAAAATAAATCTACGATATAATTACAATAGTATATTCCTAATATGACTTAAGCTGACATTCTCCCTTAAGTTTGCGCATACACATCAAACATGCCTAACTTGTTTAGTGAATCATAAACACCTTTCTGGATACTCTTTTGATGAGCATATCTGCAAACTGCTTTTAAATAGGAACAAAAGGAAAGTTAAAATTTATTGCAATCTAGCTTTTCTTTTATGAAATGTCTATCAGCCTCCACATGTTTAGTGCGATCGTGTTGTACTGGACTTTATGATATATCAATTGTTGTCTTGTTATCACAATACAGTTGCATAGCATTTTTGGGTTTGACACCCAAATCACATAGCAAATTTCTCAGCCACAACAATTAACACACTCCATGAGTCATACCTCTATACTCAGCCCCAACACTAGACCATGCAAGAACAGTATGTTTCATACTTGTTTATGTAACCAAATTACCTCTCACAAAGGTAAAATAACCTTTTGTGTGTGTTGGATATGGAGGACATCAGAAAGGATACAAGTTTTACTATCCACCTACCAAAAAGTATTATGTCATTATGGATGTCACTTTCTTTGAAAACATAAGTTATTTTTCTCATATGATACTCCTCTTTAGGGGAAGAATTAATATTTTAAAGAGTTGTATAATGGTGAAAGGGAGGAATCTGAAAGAGGAGATAAAGTCACATAGGCAGAAGATACAGTCTCACAAGTAAGAGATACATCAACAAGTTCAGTTGAGATCATCATCCCGCCAAATCTAGAAGCAAAGGTTCAACAAGAAGACGAGATTCGTCCAGAAACAAAAGCACCAGTTTCGAGCACTGAAAATGCAATTGAAGACTCAACTGCCCCTCCTGTCATTGCTCCTACCCCTAACCCACAACTTGCTGGTACTGAAGATCACTTATTTGTGGTATGTCCCCCCACTGGTACTACTAGTAGTGAGTTTAATAATGGTCAATATGTGTTACCAAACGGGTCTACTCAAGGTCAACCACCCAAAATATATGAACTCATTCTTCAAACCAAATCATATGAACTAAATATATGATCTGAGTTATCATTTAGCCAATTATATGTCCACTAAAAGATTATCTAAGTCGGGCACTCCATTTTGCTCTGGTGTTTATGGGCATGTAGTTTGATGGACAATCCTATGTGTTTAGAAAAACTGTTAAAAAACACGATTAACATACCCCTCATTGTCTAAATGAAGAACTTTAATAGCGCTACTATATTGTGTTTGAACAAGAGTACGAAAAGCTTGAAAGGTAGGGAAGACTTCATCTTCGTTTTAAGGAGAACAACCCATGACAATCTTGTGCAATCATCAACAAACAAGACAAAGTACCTCATACCTGAAAAAGAGGTTGTCTAGAAGGTTCCTAAACATCAGAATGACTTATTTCAAAAGAAATACCACTAATAGAACAACTCGGAAAATAAGTAGCACGATGACTCTTAGCTAAAAGATGAATTCCCTAATTTACGATGCCACAACCAAATTTCACTTAGCTGGATAGAACTCAAAGTTAAAGTAGTGCAGGGTTGTGCTCCTGATTTCTCTCCTACGTATAAAGTAGTGCAGGGTTGTGCTCCTGATTTCTCTCCTACGTATGCCTGATACAAATGAAACAATCTACCCCTCAAATACCCCCAACCGATTAGCTCATTAGTGAGAAGATCCTGAAAAATCACATACATAGGATAAAACGTACAGAACATCTAGACTCAGTATTCAATTGTGGAACTAATATCAAGTATTATGACAGGTCAGGTACATATAAAACATGATGGAGTTCTAGAGTAGGAGTAATAAGAACTGACCCTGTCCCTAACACAAGAAAAACCTCACCATCGACATTACTGCATAAGACACTGGTGGGGAAGAAAACTCAGTAAAATAAGATTTATCATAAATCATATGATCAGTGACATCAGAATCAATAATCCAAATATCAGAACCAACAAAGTTTGAGATTTTCAAAGCCATACCAAACCTACCACCTGCTCGAGGTTTTTTAGTTATAGAGAGATTACTATTAGGGTTGTCTAGCCTCACTTAATATCTAAAAATGTGTGAAAGCTCAACTCTCCAGTCATTATTGTTATCTACCTCATGAAAAAGATACTCAACATCTCTTCTTTTGTTAGATTCAATGAAAGCGAAACCTGGTGGCCTCCTAGCCACCCATATCCTTCTAATAGTTTCGAATTTGTGGAACACATTTTCAAGTTCTTCCTCAGACATCCAACACTTAAATTCTCGATGTACACACAAGACATTTCTTTGTTAATAGTAAAACCCATTATTCACCTTTTTTTACTTGGGTGCAGATGCACGTGGGTGAAAATGCACTAGAGCCTTGAAGTTGATCAAGACACCCTCGGTAAAACAATTCGCAGCCTTTAACGTTGTTGCTGCCAATACTGCTTCGACCTAGCAGAAGAAGAATGGTGACTTAGTTGTAATGGAGAAGAGGTACCGGTGGCGGCCTAAGCTTTGAAGGAGAAGGAGAACGGCCGAGATTTGAAGAAAGCACAGTCTACCAAGGGTTTAAAGAAAACACGGTCTACACGGTTTAAAGAACGGCCGCTGCAGATGCTCTAAGGAGAAGATGATCAAGGCTCTAACGGATATTGTCGATCATGGCGGCACTATCGTGTAGATCATGACGACGCTGACGTAACAAATAACTGTAACGATGTCATAGCAGATCATGACGATGCTGACAAGTGATGACGCAGGAGAGAGTACAACATCGATAAAACTCATCACCGAAACTCTAGAGCGGGTTGGACAGAGAGACGACGAAGTCGGTCGGAAGAAGAAGGACGACATTGGCTGCAGTGAATTCCGATATGAACAACACGGGCAGAGAGCAAAGATGAAGAAACCAACGGTGGCGTTCGACTGAATGAAGGATGGCGTCGGCTAGAAGACACAAAAACCAAGTGTTAAGCTTTGAGTGCCCAAAGTGAATTAACTTATTCTGTCTGATGGAAGACGAAAATTGTCTCGACGAGAAGGAGGCAAAGCTAATCATAAGAACCAATGTATTTTTAATTTTTGGAAGCTCGATTTCATGTATTTATGGACCAACGTATTTATTTGGCCAATGGTTAATTTATTCAATGTTGTACAAATGAAGATATTTTTTAACATATATTATGCTCTGTTGTTCTATTAATACTCTTTAAAATGCAATGTTTTATTTCAAGAAAAGTATTTAAAAATGATAATACACACGTGTGAGCCCGCACTTCTGCACGTGCGTATACACATGCAGAAAGGCTAGTAAAATATTAATATGTTTAAGATGAATATTTTTTTTATAACAATAGGTTTTTCTTACTAATGTTTGTGTGAAATACTATTCTAGGATATTTGATATATATGTGTGTCTTGGTTCATAACTTGTATACGGGCTTTATGTAGTAAACCATGTTGTAATAGGGTTTTACACATATCCATGTAAGAGGCTCATTGGCCCATGTAATAGCCCAAGAGGCCCATGTATTTCCACTACCAGGATAAGCACTTTAGCCGACGAAATATTTTCGTCGGCCTGTTCATCAGACTCGTCGGCTAAGGTCATAGCCGACGACACGTCGTCGACTAAGAAGTCGTCAGCTATAACTCGTCGGTTAAAGTTATAGCCGACGAAATAAAATCCGTCGTCGGCTAAGTTTAACACTTAGCCGACGACATAATTTAAAATAATTCGTCGGCCAAAATCTTACTTTAGCCGACGAAATATTAAGATTTCGTCGGTACAAACATAAGACTTTGGCCGACGAAATATTAATATTTCGTCGGCCAACTTAAAATATTTTAGCCGACGAATGTACTATATTTCGTCGGCTAAATATTTTTAAAAATTAAAAATTAAATGGAGAAAAACCGACGAAATATTGTACACTTCGTCGGCTTAACTACAACTTTAGCCGACGAAATATGGTAAAGTTCGTCGGCTAAACGTTGGAAAAAAAAAAACTACTATAGCCGACGACATATGGTAAATTTCGTCGGCTATAGTACTTTTTATACTAAAAAAATTTACAAAATTTCTAAATTACCATCCAAGCAAGCTGCAAATTACACAAACAATTTCATAACCAACAACAAACACCATCAAAAGTAACATAAACATTTTGCATTAAATTTTGAATTTATAAATTGTTCATAAACCTAAAAAAGTAAATAAATAATTGTTCATAAACCTAAAAAACTAAATAAATAATTGTTTATAAACCTAAATCAATATCTGCGCCAAGATGAGGTTGCTGGGGAGGTTGCGGCGGTTGAGGTAAGGGAATAGGCGTGAGCATGGGCGGAAGCGGAAGTCCCTGAAGCTGTGCGGCTGTAAAATCTTGCATGTACTAGAACATCTGCTGCTGATGTGCCTGCTGGGTGGCATATACTGCTGCATTATATGCTGCCTGGGCGGCTTGCTGTTCCCGTAACATCTGAACTTCCGCTTCAAGCTGAGTCGTTCTGCTGCTGGTCGAGGCTCCTTTTTTTTCTGAAATCCTGGAGTGGTCTTCAGTACCCCCTCGCCCTTCTTTCCTAGACCCCAACAGTAGAAGTTATTTCCTCGCGGTGGGAATGCTGTGCCCATGATCCTCGCCCCAACGCTGAGATCCGAAGTGTTGATCCAGGATATGGCTTTGGACATGTCTTCCTCTTGCGTGTCAGGCCATGTCTCCCTGACTATAGCAGCCATCACCTCGTCACTAGTCTGCCTCACCCTCGCCTAATTTGATAGAAAAAAATAATTAATTAACATTTTAAAAAATATATATAAATATAATTTACTAAATTTTAAAACGTAAAACGACTTACAATATCCTCCTGGGCGTCAGGATATGCCTTCTCGTACGTATAAACGTACCGGTTCACCTCTGGATGTTCCCTAGCTGCCTTCTCCATCAACGATGCGAACGGTCTAGAACCGGCATGATGGTTCCTTGTGTTGCGTTGCCGGTTCTGAGCGTTCGCCCGGGAAATGGCCTACAAAGGAAAAAAAAAATTAGTAAATATTTTAAAACGTACTAATTATAATTCAATATAATAAATTATTATTTTTAATTACCTGTTTATGTGGGTTGTTGAATTCCGATATCAGAAGCCAACGCCACTCGTATTCCCTGAACTAGAACTCAAGGGGGGGTGCCAGAACGTTCGTTCCCATGCGTAGTCTAGTGGATCCGTAACTCGTTCTTCCACTCCTTGTACCTGTAATACGCCAAAAATTATAAAAATTATTAATTATACATAATTTTCTTTTGTCATTAACTTTGCAACGTACCTTCCTCCATGCACAACGTCCGCTTAGGTGTTCCTCAGGTACTGAGGAAAGTCAAACCACACCTGCATTAAAACATTTATTAGTTTAGGCGTTCATAAATCTACAATGTAATAAATAATGTTAAATGTGAATTTTGTTATACTTACCGACATTGCGTTGTGGACCATGTCCTTAACCTCCTGTGGGACCTCGCCCTAGTCTGACCACAACATAAGGATTCTATCCCTAATAAGCGCTCCCACGCAGCCAGAGTACATCCTCGTCTTGCCGCCCAATACTACGTTCTCATCCCCGTCAGTATCAATGGCGATCCTTCCCGAGGTACTCACTGTCTTCTTAAGAGTCTTCCCTGTGACGGGACCTCTCTTCTTCCTTGTCGGCTTGGCTCCGACGGTGCCTATCATAAATTGATTATTAATAAATTATTTTTATTATAACATAACAAATTATTTATATAATCATTACCTGAGGGCGTTGGGGCGGATGCGACGGACTCCGACTCTGTCGCCGATGATGATACCCTCGTAGAAATTAAATGCGTATCAAACGGCACGAACAGGTACACCGCTGATGGGGTCACCTGCGGGAGTAGTGGATAAATCGGCGCCCCTGAGTCATCGACTGCAGGTAATGCCGGTATCAAGCGCGAAAGGTAGAGAAGAGGCGGCGGCATTTGTACCCCGGAAGACCCACCCTCTGAAACAGTAGGGCCCGGAGCCGGTGCCCTGTGTATCTCAGGCATACGTGGTGCAGACACCTCCGCCTGAGTCGGAGGCCACAGCTGTCTCGAGGAGTGAGGGACGCTAGGCTGCCTGGAGGAGCGAGGGTGTCCGGCTGGCTGGAGGAGCGAGGGGCGACTGGCTGCCTGGAGGAGGGAGTGGCATCCGGCTGCCTGGAGGAATGTGTGGCCCCCAGCTGTCGCTGTGTCAGCTCTAGAAGAGACGCCCGTCGAGCCGTCATTGGGTCCTGAAACGAACCCCGAGGGTTGCTAGACGTTCCCTCAGACGATTCACCCCTTTGGCCCTTCGAACTCTTTGATTTACTAAATAATCCTTTCATCCTAAATAATATAATTAATATTTTGTTAAATATATAGCATTATAACAACATTATCACAAATTAATTTAATATACCAATTAATATTTTAATATACCCAAATATATTAAATATACCATTCAATATTTTAATATACCCAAATATATTAAATATACCATTCAATATTTTAATATACCTAAATATATTAAAAATTTCCAATTTACTTTATACACCCAATTTACTAAATATACCAAATTGACTAAATATACTATAAATATACCAAATTCACTAAATATACCCAAATATATTAAAAATTTCTAATTTACTTAATACACCCAATTTACTAAATATACCAAATACACCCAATTTACTAAATATACCAAATTCAGTAAATATACCCAAATATATTAAAAATCAATAATTTACTTAATATACCCAAATATATTAAATTATACCAATTAATTGAAATAATTCAATATAATTCAACATTATTACCAACAATATTATCACAAACAACATTATCACAAACCCTAATTATCATATAATTCAATATATTGAAAATAGTTATATAATACAATATAAACATGAAAGTGCATACCTTATTTGTTTAGAAGATGGGGGAGGCGGAGTGGAGGCCGGAATTCGTCGAAAAAATCGAGAGAAAAGGGAGAAACCGTGAGGCCGAGAAGAGAAATGAGAAGAAAATAGGATTCTGTCGCTGGGTCCGAATATATAGGAAAAAGTATAGCCGACGAAATAAAAAATTCGTCGGCTATAGTCCGACTTTAGCCGACGAAAAAACCCTAAATTCGTCGGCTAAAGTGGTACTATAGCCGACGAAATTACTAAATAACTTCGTCGGCTATAGTCCCACTTTTAGCCGACGAAATTACTACGAATGTTTAGTAATTTCGTCGGCTAAAGTACATTTTATAATTATTTAGTAAGTTCATGTACAATTTATATGTTTTATCTTGTGAAACGAAAAACCGACCGTCAGATATCATCATTATGTTGAAACATGTGTGGGGGTAAATTTTCAGCATCATCGGACAAACTTAAGGACTCGATCCACACGGTCAATCTCGTTAGTCAAACTCCTAAACACAAACAAACGGTGATTTGACCGCCTAAATTACGTATTCTGTCCGGACCTTCAACTACAAATAGTTTCAAATCGAGGAGACGCAACTAGTGGTATAAAAGTTATAAGAAAAATAACCGTCGGAGATAGGGCGTTCTCTATGGAGAACGAATGGCAAAAATGTAATGACGGCAAGTATTGGCACCTAAACTTATCGGAATTACGTGATTTTTCATCCGTAGACCTATTTCATCGTTCCAGTCATATCTTATCTCACGACTTTTTTTCGTTTGAAGCTTCTTCGTATAGTTTGTTTTTAAAACGGAACATTTACTTCACACTTAATAAATTAGTTATACAACATTAGTAGGCATATTTTGATAATGACGATCAATCTTGTGAAACGAAAAACCGACCGTCAGATATCATCATTATGTTGAAACATGTGTGAGGGTAAATTTTCAGCATCATCGGACGAACTTATGAACTCGATCCGCACGGTCAATCCCTTTAGTCAAACCCCTAAACACAAACAAACGATGATTTGACAGCTTAAATTACGTATTCTGTCCGGACCTTCAACTACAAATAGTTTCATATCGAAGAGACGCAACTAGGGTTTACAGTTAAGCCGACAGACAATTAGGGTATTCGTCGACTAAGAAGGTTTTAGCCGACGAAATACAACATATTTTGTCGGCTAAAACCTTCTTAGCTGACAAAATATGTTGTATTTCGTCGGCTAAAACTATCAAATAGATAAAAAAATAGGTGGTTTAACCGTAGGCATATCAATTTCCTGCATATATAACCAACATTAAGATACATTATGAATTCAACGGCTTGTACCATATAAAACACACATCAATTTGTATTACAAATTCAAATTAAGAAGGCTCGTAATTAGAATCATCCGATTAGTCTTCTTCGGTGTCAGAATTAATTTCTGGCAATCTATGCATTTCTACATCACAAGAGTCGTCGTCTGTTTCTTGATTTGGATCCACATCAATAAGCCGAGCGTCTAAATCACGAATTCGAACCGAATGACCCGCTTTAAAATTATTAAGGCGAATTGCCTGTCAGGAATACCTATTGCACTGTGTTCTTGATACGCAACATCTTCTTCCTCGTCTTCGGCCTCTCCAAGTATAGCCGCCCTGTAAATGTTTCGAGGGTGCACAATATTGACGACTTTCCACGCGTCACCCTTAACAGGGTCATCAAGATAAAACACTTGTTTCACCAATGTCGCAAAAACAAACGGGTCATCTTCGTAACAGCTTGTAGCAGTGTTCACCGATAAAATCCCGTACTGATCAATCTTCATGCTCTGCGAGCTTCTAGTATCAAACCATCTACACTTGAACAGATGCACGGTCATGCCTTGCCCATAAACGAGTTCCACCACTGAATCAAGAACACCGTAATAATCAACTCCATTCCACCCACCATGCGCCATCACCCCAGAATTCTGTGTTCTTCGTCTGTTGTCTCTCTGTTCACATATAAATTGCACGCCATTGACCTTGCACATCGGGTAAACTCTTGACATTATCGGCTTCATAGCTAGAAGTTTTAGTTCGTGAGACCAATTTGGGTGACCATCAAATTGAATATGGTTCATTTGCAACCAAATATTCAATGTATTGTAAATATGAATAATTATGCAATGAATGAGTCATGAACAAAAATAGAGAATTACATACCCAGCCGCCAAAATAGTTCGCGAACTCCTTGTTGTGGTAGTCGAGATCACCTTGAATGTCTTGACAGTATAGATGGATGTCTTTCCAGTATTCAACTTCTGGACAGTTAATCAATACCCACCAATGGACTATGACTAGCTCATGTGGTTGCAAGTTGTAGGACGCTGGTAAAATTCCATAAACTTCAACATCATTAGAGACTATGGAAAGGTTAAACTTCGGTTCATCAACCGGTATGGTTTGTGGAGTTTCCTTCAATGCTCCTAGATACAACTTCATGTAGGTGACGCACTCGTACGCAATATATGCTTCAGCTATACATCCTTCAGGCGCGGATTTGTTAGCCACATAAGCTTTGTAGTCTCCAAGTTGTCTACAAATAAATAAATTTGTTGTCATATGTTACGATTATACATTGAACATGTACAATAAAAACATGAGGTGTAAAAAACATACATTTTCATAGGATACATCCAAGTATAGTGTACTGGACCGGTAAGTAACAATTTCTCGGGAAGATGGATCATCAGGTGCGGCATGATGTCAAAAAAATTTGGAGGAAATATCCTCTCAAATTTACACATGATATAAATAATGTCCTGTTGCATTTCCCGGAGATCAGATTTTGTCACTTCCTTTGTGCATAACTTCTGGAAGAATCTTGACAACGCTACTAACGGCTCCACCACCTGACGGGGAAGGAAAGGTCGAATGAAAATAGGGAAGAGACGTTGTAGCAGAATATGACAGTCATGACTCTTTAACCCGTACATTTTATTGTCCCGAATGTTTACACACCGGGCTATATTTCCTGCGTAGCCTGAAGGATACTTCACAGAACTCAACCACCTGAAAATTATGTTCTTCTGGTCAGGCTTCACGGTGTACGGAGCTTGAGGCATTTTTTTCTTCCCTTCTTTCAACCACAAATATCTTCGTATCTCCATTTTTTTAAGATCAATGTGTGCCTTCGGACCGTCTTTCGTCTTTCCCTCCAAGTTCAGCACGGTTCCCACCACACTGTCACACACATTCTTTTCTATGTGCATCACATCTAGGTAGTGCCTGATCAACAACTTACTCCAGTATGGGAGTTCCCAGAATATGCTCTTATGTGTCCAAAATTTATACCTGTCGGGTCTGTCAGGTATTGCCGCTACTATATTGGGATGATTGCTGAGCTGCCCAAAATCATACTCATTAAGCATTGCTAAAATTTCTTCCCCTGTCCATCTTCTAGGAGGCACACCAAGTTCTACAGACTCATCAAATGCCTTGTCATCGAACTGCCATTCGTGATCATACGGAATGAGAGTACGGTGACCCAATCTACATATCTTGTTGCAATGACTACTGCTCCCCTCATCGCTTAGGCACTCTGGACAAGCCTTGTATCCCCTAATAACGTTGCCCGACAACATCCCATGAGCAGGAAAATCACTAATGGTACCAACAACCATAGCATGCATCTGGAACATCTCGTGCATGAACTTATCATAAGTGGGATGACCAACGTCCCAAAAAAACTTAAGCTCTTCAATCAAGGGTCTCAAATACACATCGAGACACTTCCCTGGATAACCGGGTCCCGGAATCAACAAACTCAACATATTGTATTCCTTCTTCATGCACATCCATGGAGGAAGATTGTATGGTACCAAAATCACCGGCCATACACTGTATTGAAGACTCATGTTGCCAAAAGGATTGAACCCGTCGGATGAGAGCCCGAGCCTCACATTTCGGACCTCTGACGCAAAATGAGGAAACTCCCTATCTATATGCTTCCAGGCCTCCCCGTCAGCAGGGTGTATAAGGGTATCTTCGTCGTGCAATTCCCTATCAGCGTGCCATCTCATAGATTTGGCCGTGTGTGATGACATGTACAACCGTTTCAGTCTATCCCTCAACGGGAAATACCGAAGTACCTTCATAGGTTTCCTATTGCCTGCAGGAGTCAACTTATACCTGTCACTCTGACATACTGGACATGTGTTAAGGTCACCAAGGTCATTCCCTTCTGGATCTTTACCCCAGAAGAGAACACAATCATATCTGCATGCATGGATCTTGATGTAGGAAAGCCCAAGATCTTTCAGTATACATCGGACCTTATGATGAGTGGTAGGAAGACGATGACCGTGGGGCAGCATCGAAGCAGTGTACTGTAGATAGTCATCAACAACCTTCACAGTCGATTTTGTCTCAACTTTAATCTTCACAACGTCCATCACACTTTCAAGAACCGTTTTCTGACAACCGGGGTACACATGGGTCTGTTGGAAAGCAAGTAGTTTGTTGTACCTGTCAATACCAGCAGTGTTGACAACTTTAGAGAAGGGCTGTATCGGCTCAGACATATACGGTTCTTCAGAGCATACACCCCTCTCATAAGGAAAGATATCGTTGATGAAGGCCGTTGTTGGATCGTTGGATGTACTGCCTGTCTCAGAAAATTGCCCATGATCATGCGGACCCCCTGATGATATTTCACCGTGATATATCCAACATGTGTACTTCTCCCAAAACCCATTGCTTTTAAGGTGCTGCCAAACTTTGTCAATTGCAAATCGATGCATATCGCTGCGACACTGATATTTAGTGCACGGACAATAGAAAATTGTATTCCCTTTAGCATTATCCATCACATATTCAATAAAACTAACAACTCATTTAACATATCTTTTGTCCCATTTTGGAAGCGAAATCCAACTCTTATCCATATCCTGAGAAGATAACATAATATATATGTATAAACGCTAATTAATTAATTAAATTTACGAATCATTCAATATATATTATATCTGCAGTTAATGTACAATTAATTAATATATATATATACATGCATATATATATATAATAATTACTAATTAATATAATCAAATTAATATATATATATATATACATATAACATCAACTTCATATATATTATCAAACCCAAATCGATCAACTCAATCACACTCAAAATACAATATAATTAATCAACTCTAATTAAAACTCAAAATCAATGCATAACGAAAATAAAACTCTTAAATCAACTCAAAAACAAGATATATACACATATACGTACCTATATATAGCGCCACAAACTAATTTCGGACAGATTTCGACAACACCCAACAATTTCGCCAACCCCAAAACTTTTTCTCCCGTTTTTTCTTTCACATCAGCTGCTGTCTAGATCTGGAAATATAGCCGACGAAAAAACCATTTTAGCCGACGACACAACATTTCGTCGGCTAAAAGTCCACTATAGCCGACGAAAATTTTACTTAGCCGACGAAATTTTTTTTTCGTCGGCTATGATACTTATTCTGATAGTGTTCCTTATATAAAGGGTCTTCATTCTATCAATAAGATAAGGAGAATTCATTCCCTCAATATGATTCTACAACACGTTATCAGCACGAAGCTCTAAACCCTAAAAAGAGCAAGTAGGTCACCGACAAAAAAGGGAAAAATTATGTCACGCGCACGGCTGTGCACTGCGCGCGCACTGCTGGGCACCATCGTGCACCGCCGCGCACCACTGCTGCGCATCTTCTGGGCACCGCTGCACACCTCCTGGACACAACTGGGCACCACCGCGCACGCCTGTGCACTGCCGCGCGCACCGCTGGGCACCACCGGGCACCATCGCGCACCACTGTTGCGCACCTTCTGGGCACCGCTGCTCACCTCCTTTGCACCACTGCGAACATCACCGCGCACCACTGAGCTCCGATGCGCAACCCTCAGGGCACCGCTGCGCACCCCCTGTGCACCTGCGCACCAAGAAACCCTAAAATCTGCCTCAGGTTTCAAACGCCAATATCGACAGCATAATTTTCGAATTGACTTTCGTCACCAACAGAGAAGTTGAAGATATTGCTCATACGCTTCTAACGCCGCAGGCCTCACCCCAAGAACCGGCAGTAAAGGAACCGAACCAGCCGCCGGAATCCCCAAACCGGCCAAAATATTCAAGCAATCGGTTCGGGCACTTTCGTAACTCTAATTTCAGTGAAATTTGGACAGGTTATGGACAAGGATGTCAGGATCCTTCAGATAAAAGGAAACCTCCAGAATAGGAGTAAAGGTGGGTGAACCGGTCCTTCTAATAATTTCAACGCGCATAGGAATCAATTTTCCTTGAGAAAAACGGGTTGTATTCCTAATTTCTCTTTTAATCCTTCATATGGTTGATGTTTTTCAATGATTTGCTACTGTTTTATGGCAAGATTAACTAACCATATCATTTTCATGTGTTTCATTGCCTTCACATGCGACAATTCACGATGAAATTGCCCGAACGATCGCCGAAAGCGTATGGATTTGAGCATGGAAGCATGGAGCAGCTTATATAAATGCAGTCTATATGACAGACTAGCAAGTAAACTTTACTTTTTGAGTAATTTCAAAGTTCAATAACCTCGGGAGAATAAAATCTGTTCCTCCCTTCTCCATCCTCATTCTATGCTTGGGATGTTTGTCTTTGCAGGTTTTTATAAAAATCTTAAAACATGTGCATTTGGCTACCGGCACCACTAGCCCATGTGCTGCTCGCTGTGCGCGGCTGTTGAGCACTGTGCTCTGGCGCGTGCACAGCTGTCGAGCGCTGTGCCCTGACACTCGTGCACTACTGCCGAGTGATGTGCTCTGCCGCGCGCACCTACTGACTGTTGTGCTGTCGTGTGCACCTGCTGAGCATTGTTGCAAGGGCCTGCCCTTGTGTGCGTGCACGCTGCTGCCAGGGCTTGCCCCTGTGCACGCGTGCGCTGCTGTCAGGCACCGTATGTACACCTGCCTCTGTGCGCTTGCACGCTGCTGCCAGGGCTTGCCCCTGTGCACGCGTGTGATGCTGCCGGGCACCGTATATGCACCTGCCTCTGTGCGCGTGCATGCTACCGCCAGGGCTTGCCCCTGTGCACGCGTGCGCTGCTGTCGGGCACCGTATGTGCACCTGCCCCTATGCACGTGCACGTTGCTACCAGGGCTTGCCCCTGTGCACGTTGTTGCCAGGGCTTGCCCCTGTGCACGCATGCACTGCTGCCAGGCACTGTATGTGCACCTGCCTAGGCGCTGCCGCGCTACTACCGGGCACCGAATGTGCACACGTGCGTTGCTGCCAAGCACTATATGTACACATGGGTACCAGCTGCCGAAGCCTTGCACACTAATTGCTATGGACTGTCGAGCGCTGACTGCCGATTGCTACCGAGCGCTGCCTAGGGCAGCTGCCGAGCACTAGCTGCCGAGTGACAAGCACTAGTTGTCGTGCACCATGCACCGAAGATGTTTTTAGGTCCATGTTGTGAGGTATCCAACGTTGGTTTGTGTTATGCTATTAAAGAGAGTTCAGAATTAGAGAATCATCTCATTCATTGAACCCGCGTTGTGTTTGATCAACGTTAGCACATTTCTCTAGGTAGAAGTCCTGTTGAGAATATGGTAGAAGAATCAGCTACCGGTGTAGGATGCCCACGTCTAGCTGCAGAGCACCACCGCCACGCTGCAGAGCATAGGCTGCCCAGCTGCTAGCTATAGTGCGCCTAGTGCCTAGCTACAGAGGACCAATGCTGCATAGCTGCCGAGTGCTAGTTTCCAACCACTGAGCACCCAGCTGCCGAGCATGACATAGATTTTGCTCGAGATATAGCCACTGCTTCCTACGCTGCACCTCCAACCTATAAAGTGAGATGACTATGATTATGATCATAGTGACGTCTCTATGGGATCAGAGATATGCATGAAGACCTTAAATAGACTTCATAAGCCAAATCAAGTGGAGCTTGCGTTGGCCAAGTGTTTTGGACGCATAGTACATGACTCCTTGATTTCAGATGGGATATGATGAATAATGCCATTGCGTATGGATTCCGGATGATCGCAGTATATGCTGGATATCCGATATTGGAATGGAAAGTATCTTGGGAAAGACACAATCTCGTATTGAAGTCGATCGATTGTGTATTGATAATGTATTTCCATCAATAGGCTTAGGTCATCTGAAGAAGAGTGGAACCTTCATATGCTCCCATGATTAGTCAAGGTCTTTACTCTAAGAGAGAGTGATCCGTTTAATAAAAAGAAAGACTTGACCGCACCTTCATTCGTTATAAAGCTAAGTAGCTTTGCGCCCACGCAATGCCAATGATATGGCAAAGGACATCACTTGAATACTCTAAGAGTATCTGGCATATTCAATCCCTATGGCATGAGAGAAAGATTGTTGCCTATGCCATCGCTAGCCGTGCATGAATCGAGATGCATCGGAAGCGGAATCATGATCTAGGCACCGGTTGGTTTAGTGGCCGAGTTGTCGAACATATGGCGCGCTGCCTGTGCACGCTGCCTGTGAGTGCTGCCTGTGCACTGCATGAGCGCTGCCTGTGCACTGTCTGAGCACTGCTGACAGGCACTATACGTGCACCCAGAGGCCGAGCGCTGTGCACCTGCTGCTGAGCACTGTGCACCTAGCTGCCGAGCACTGTGCACGCCAGCTGTCGAGCGTTGTGCACACGACTGCTAGGCACCGTGCACATAGCTGTTGGCACTGAGTAATGCCACATTTGAGACATGTTAAAAGAGCATACAGATGCTAGATTGTCAAAACAGCTCTGTGGTCATTAAGGATCTGGAAGCGCCTTATGAATGATCTTGAGATCAGGAGGAGATGCAGATTTGAAAGAAAGTCTAGCATATACATGTCATGATCAAATGTGAAGGGTGTGGTTGTTTGTGTCAACCATGTTGCACTCTTTTTCCCTTACTCTATGTTTTTTGTCCCACTGGGTTTTTGCTTGACAAGGTTTTTAACGAGGTAATATTTCATGCACCCCTCTAAGACCATTGATCCCCATTTGTGGTTGATCATGGCAGACTTGTTTAAGTCTTGGCTCACATCTACTCTTGAGAAGCATGTTGGAATGCACCATTCATCAGGAAAATCCGATTGAAGTACACATCAGGGGGAGCATCACATGGCGAGTTCTCAATGGAGTAGTTGGTGCGTTGTACTCTTTTTCCTTCGACCAAGGTTTAGTTTTCCCACAGGGTTTTTGTTACTTGGCAAGGTTTTGATGAGGCAACACCGTAAGCATCATACCGGCATGAAGACACGCGACACAAGGGGGAGTATTCTAGGATATTTGATATATATGTGTGTCTTGGTCTATGCCTTGTATACAGGCTTTATGTAGTAAACCATGTTGTAATATGGTTTTACACATATCCATGTAAGAGGCCCATTGGCCCATGTAATAGCCCAAGAGCCCATGTATTTTTCTATATAAAGGGGCTTCATTCTATCAATAAGATAAGGAGAAATCATTCCCTCAATATGATTCTACAACAGAAACACATTTATTCGTGTGAGAAAAGAAGAAACTCACTTGGCTTTCTTCAACACTCTAACCCTAATACTCTCTCTCCTTTCAAACTTGCAGCCCCTCACTAACTCTCTCTCTGTTCTCACTCTCCTCTCAAAGTACAAGTCTATCTTTTTTCTCCAATGGCCTAGATAGTTTCGTTGCTTCATCGGAGGGCTCGCGTTGGTCACAGACAACGACGCGCTCGAAAGAGTCATAACTCCTTTTGGCGGGATCATCGAATCAAAGGTCCATTAGTCACAGAGATCGGATGAATCAGATCTGTTTTCTCTCAATCCTCTTTGTGATCTGTGTTTCTATGTTACCTGGTCTATGGAAACTCTAAGTCTCTGTTGGATCCGACGAGCGAGCCTACGGTCGTCGGCCTCTCACAACGCCACCGCCATCATGCACCGTCACAATCCAACACACTCGACCTTGATAGATTACTCCATTACACCATGCTGAAACCCATGTTAGATTCTCGTTTTCAAGTTTATTTTGTGATGATATCTTAATACTTTATGTTTAATTTGTTATCGGATCTTGAATATGTTTCTTTTTGTTATTATTGGTTGCTATTGCTTATGGTGGATCACTTTAGATCTATTCATTTAACAGGTTCGCTCGCCTCATCAATTTCTTCATTTTCATGTTTTGTTTTCCCAGATCGAAGCCCTAATTGGAAATCCCCAGTTTGGTGAATTTCTAGGGTTTCGGGTTCCAACCTCTGGCGAGGCATTCTCGGCTCTAGGTGCGTTTCTGGTGAGCCCTGGAGTTCTGGTGAGGGTGCAAGGCAGTTGGGGGGCACTGCAGCAGCAACGGTTGCTAGGCTACTCGAAGTTAAAGGGCAGCAGCTTGGGCTAGTCGTGGAGGAGCTATTGGGAGACCGAGAGATGGTGTTGGGAGAACCGGGTGGTAGGCAGGCCGAGACAGAGGGTCTGTCTGTTAAGAAATCCGGTGAGAGATTTACTGGATTCGAAATTATAGGTGAGCTCAGTGTTGTAGTTTTGTCGATGTGATGTTATTTGGAGATGTTGTGTGTTGTTGCATTGTTTCTGTTTGATGTTTGGAGTTGATGTTGATGTTGTTGTTGTTTGCATATTGTCGAGAACTTGGTGATTCGGAGAAAACGGGGAAACTCTGCCGAAATTCCGGCAAGTTGACCGAAATCCGGCAGGAGATTCCAGCAAGTTGACCGGAATCCGGAGAAGTAACAGAATTTCCGGCAGAGAGTCGAAGAGGTAGAAATCAATTCCCTTGTTAAACTTTTAGTCATAAAGTTTCCGTTAAATCGTAAATCGAGTAATTGGGAAAACTTACCGTAAATAAGAAGTTTCCATTTTGGAAAACTTTCTCTTTTTGGAAGGTTTCCATTTATGGAAAGTGTTTAAGTTGGAAACGAATTTAATAAAGTAAAGGTGAAATCCAAAATTAAAGGAATTGGAGATAAATAGTGAAGCCAGAAATTTTAAAGTTGTTGACCACTTTAGTGGTTATGGTAGAGGATGACTTCTAATAACAGAATTGTTGAGTTGATCGTGAAAAATAATTAGATAAATTTCATTATCGACTCACAACTAGTAAATTGATTTAAGTTGTGGATTGGGTGTCCATAGTAATTCCACAATTATTATAAGATACCCAACCTCAAATAAAATAGTAAGAATAATCGATACGTTAGTTACGAAGTCGGAATCTAAATATCGAGTCGATAATCGGAAATAGTTTTTTTTGTTAAGTTGTTAAAAAGAAAGGAATTTGGTCAACTCTTAGTCGAATAGGATTTCCTAGTCAAACTAAGAAAAGATTAAGTCAACGGTATTAAAGACTGATATGTTGGATTAATTTGTACAGTTTATGGTCGAACGTGAGATGGACTCAACCATGTGGATATTTTGTGATTGCGCTCGAGTGGCATTCCGAGCATTGAGGAGATCGCATTAAGTACTATGAGTGGACCTTTGTTTTAAATTAATGCATGTCGTGTTGTTTTATACTAAACATGTTTTTTATTAATTTAATGAGCCGGTGGGGCCAGGAATATGGGTTGCTCCCCTTCCGTAAGCCCCTATGTTATGTCTACTGAAATCAGAGTTAAATTGATTAAATTTGGAATGCATTGTTTTATGACCATAGTTTTGAGGACGGTCAGGGAACCGTACTTTATGCATGGGATGCAAGTTTTAATATACGGGGGAGGAGTCATATAATAATGACTTTTCGTAACTGCTTGTTTTCATCACCATGAAGGGTCGTCATATATATAAAGATGCTAGCTAGCCATACGGTCCCCCTCACTTTGGAAGTGGAGTGGGGCAATAGTAGCCCTAGAGGGTTCCGACTCTAGCCTGAGAGGCTCATTGTCATGGTGGAATCTCTCTGCTATGAAGGGTCGTCATATTACTTAGTGGCCTTAAAGGTTTTGACCCTAGTTTGGGAGACTCTTCGTCATGGTGAAACCTCTTCCCTTATTTTTAATGTTGATTTACAAGCCAATGAGATTGACATGTTACGTTTTGGTTTCCGGGACTATTATTTGGGATTCTTTCCCGACGAGGCATGTATATGGATTTTCTGGAAATTCAAAGGGAGAACATAAATTGATTATTTTCGCACGCTTGGTTATTATTTTTGTCAACTCACTCTAACGTTCTGTTTTTAAATGTTTTCCCATGGGCCCTTCGTTTTCTAATACCCAGTGTTGCAGGGTTGCTGAGAGGAGGTCATGCGTACCGAAGACGAGGCATAGTCAAATCATTCTGCTGTCACTATTTAGTTTATTTAGGTATTGCTTCCACGTAGAATGCTCTAAATATCCCAGTATAGTTTTAAATTCGATTGTGAAAGTGTTTTCGTTAGATTGCAAGTAAGGTTGTCCATTTCAGAGGGCTTAACTCGAGGTGGGTCTTGATAATTATTGTTTCCAATATAAGATCATATCATTCGGTAATGAGTAACAATCATTGTATTGTGTCATGTTCTTGGATTAACAAGTTTCGGCCATCGTATATTCTAGCCCAATCTCTCCTGACCAATTTGGGTTTTATTCATCATCAACGGACTCACCATTATAGTTTCATCTCGCTCGTCCTTAACAATCATGATATACAGTGGAAGACAAGCCAAACATGATTGCAAATAATGAATAGGTATCTCAACCTCTTGCAGG
This sequence comes from Comarum palustre, assembly GCA_951800085.1. Classification (NCBI taxonomy): domain Eukaryota; kingdom Viridiplantae; phylum Streptophyta; class Magnoliopsida; order Rosales; family Rosaceae; genus Comarum; species Comarum palustre. Next base: position 3,060,040 of record OX637589.1, read on the forward strand.
TTGCTTAATTATCGTAAATCATGCTTGTAGAAATCCAAATTCTCTTTCAACAATATCCTTGCAGTACGCCTCCTATTTAGTGGAATTTACCCATCTTATGCATCCTTATGTTGTTTGATAAATTTCACTAGTGTACGTGTCCCACTTAAGGTAAATACCATCAGTAAGGTAGTATCCAAACACTTGTATCAGTGTCGCTCATTTAAAGTAAATATCACCAGCAAGGTAGTACCTAAACACATAATAGTCTCGTTGGCATGGTCATTAAGTTGTGGTAACTGACCTGCTGTGACAATATATATCAAATAGTAGGGAGCAAATAAGAAAATTTGAACCTTGCCACCATGACCACAATGCAAATCAGTAACCACCACCATCCTCCCGCCATGGACACACCCCGAAACCACTAAACAAACCCAATCCCAAATTGGATCATGGATAGCGAACCAAGTTTTAAGTAAATCTGATCAACGCCATGTTTCACTACCACACTATAGCACCGCCCCGTAACATTCAACTCGCGCTATCATGCTTTGATGATGATCAAATTATAAAGGGTCACACCAGAATGCAGCAACAACCTTGATCTCCCATTTCCTCACCACACCCCATGGCGAAAAGCACGTCGTGAGACATAGATGAAGCAACAACCTTGTCTTTCGAGCACATGGGATAATGCATTCTTCCACTTTTAAAATATCTTATTTCTCAAATCATATGATTGAGTTGGTAAGAGCCTAGGTGTGAAATCTCTATATCCAAGTTCGAATCTCGCCTCATTAGTGTTAAATCTCAAACTATTTTTTGTGGCTATAAAGGAGGAAGTGTTCTGACAAGATTTTCCTGCAAAATCTTGTAATAGTATCTAGGACTATGAAGTATTTGAGAAAACCATGTGATCTCTGTTCTATCATATTTTTTTCTTTAAGAAAAAACTCACCCCACCCCTAGAGTGCATTTTTTAATAGTATACTACGGTTTAGTTACTAATCAAATTTTAGTTTGTAAATACATATCTTACATAATAAATGACACAAATTAACAAATAAAGACAAATTAATATCCACTTGTCATCTGTTACTATTTATGTTACCAAAATACCCTTATTACATATTCTGCTTCGAAATGTGCTACTGCTCTTCATCTCGTCTAAAAGTGCTACTGCCCTCCAACTCACCAACATGTGCTACTGCCCAATGGTGCTAATGTCCTAAATGTCACCATATTTTGTTGATGTTCGTCAGGTTTGATTTGCTACTATACATTTCTAATTTCTTCTAATGTCGACGACTCGATCTGCTACAAATGATGATTTAATATGTTATTATCGACTTAACCAGAAATGTGCTACTGTCTACTAGAAGTGCTACTGTCTATAAAAAAAAGTGCTACTACCGATGTTATTTCCCAACAATTCTTATGCTAGTGTTTCTATTGTCTGCCTCTGAGGAGCTGAGTGCTATGCTACTGTTGTATTTGACCCAGCCTGTTGTTACTGTTGTTTCTGAGCTTAGCGCGCTGCTGCTACCGGAGTTCCTACTACTACAGTCTCTGAGCCCAGTGTGCTGCTACTGTCGGAGTTGCGTATACAATATAAAAAAATCGAAAGACCTCCATCAATCCACATATCCTGATACTTTTATTCCTTAGACGTACGCGTTCTCTAACAACCTTCAATTTCAGATCTTCAATCTCTCTCTTCAACTCCAATTGTACAATTGCTCTCGAAAGCCTTCCTGATTGAAGATGAAATGATTTTCAACGACCATAGATCACCTAATCGCATGATTCATTCAATCCCCATGGATCTAGAAAAATTATCTATGCAATTGTCCTGATGGATTAAAGCATTACCGATGAGACATAGCCGTCGTCGGCCTCCAAGTGATTCGGTGTCGTCAGCATTCCACATCGTTAGCGATTAGCCGTTGTCGTCTTCTCAGGCCTTGCTGATCAGATTTGTGTGTTTGGGAGAGAGAGAGAGAGAGTCAGATCGAGGTTAGAGAATCAAGACTCTAGGGCAAAGTTCGTAATTTTGTTGTAGTATTAGGTATTTTAGTCATTTGGCAGATATAATTCGGATCAGGGCTTAGTGCTCCCGGTTTGGGTTTGGACGTATGTCCTATATCGTATAAAACTTAATAGAGGTGGTTTTTTGTGTTTATAAATTTTATCTAGTATTACTATGTAATTTACCCCTTTTTTATGAAACTGGGATTTGACCGTAGCTAGCTAGGTCAGCATCCCACATCATTAGCAATTAGCCGTTGTCGTCTTCTCAGGCCTTGCTGATCAGATTTGTGTGTTTGGGAGAGGGGGAGAGAGAGAGTCAGATCGAGGTCAGAGAAAGAAGACTCTAGGGTAAAGTTTGTAATTTTGTTGTAGTAATAGGTATTTTAGTCATTTGACAGATATAATTTGGAACAGGGCTGAGTACTCCTAGTTTGAGTTTGGACGTATGTCCTATATTGTATAAAAGTTAATAGAGGTGGTTTTTTGTGTTTATAAATTTTATCTAGAATTACTATGTAATTTACCCCTTTTTTAATGAAACTGGGATTTGACCGTAGCTAGCTAGGTGCTTCACTTAAAAACTAGCTACCTTCTTTATATTCAAATAGAACAACCCGAATAATAACACGTGTCTCATCAATCTAAAACTCATCTACATATTATAACTAGAAAGTAAGTTTATCGATTTAATATCCGAGTCACTGGATGAACGAACTCTGGTTTTGAGTAGTACTGAAGAAGTGAAGATTGAAGGAATAGAAGAGAATCGATATAAACAAACACACCTTCCTATATATATTTACCATAATGTCTCTAGATTTTAACTTATAACACCTCCAATACGGTGCAGTTACCAAATAGCTATTGAAACTTGTCCCATATTGAAGAAAGATTAAATGCAATAGACATTTATAAGGAAATACACATGTGAGGTATTAAATAGATTAAATGGCTTGTGTGGGCTTGGTGGGCTTTTCTATTGGGTTTTTCAATAGAAAATATATATATATATATATATATATATATATATTATTTAAAAGTCAAAGATGGGCCTTGGGCCTTTGGGGCTCTTGGGCTCTATTGAAATAAAATTTGTTTTTAAAATTTTGAAATAATATTATTATTATTTAAATTTTAAATTCGAATAAATTCAAAAGTTATAACTGTTCGGAACAGTTACAACTGTTCGAACAGTTATGTCTGTTCAATTTGACTTTTATTTAAGGACGACCTTTTGGTCGTTGTATTCCATCAAACCATCTGCACTTCTTCTTCCACCCCAAAACAGATTTCTGAGAAGCACAAAGTAAATTCGTCTGGGTCAAATTCTTGTGCAAGAACTTGAACAAGATAGTTGTATCCTCTAGATAGACGTCCGAAACTGCAGCACGAGTGGGGACGAATTTCTGTCTTAGGTCACTGCATAGCAGGCCTCTATCTGATCAAGTTAGTGAATTTAATTTCAATTTCGTTGTTGTTCTTTGATTTTAATTCAATTACTGTTATATATTTATTGTTTGTTAAGAAGATTATAGATCGGTTCTAACAATAGCCAAATATAAGAAAGATTTATGGCTAGAATTGAGCCAGCAGTGACATCATCCCATTCACCCCATGACCCCAACATGAGGGGCAATGTAGGATAGGAGTCATGCATATAATCGATTCAGAGCACTAAGAGGAAGAGAAACAACACCCACCACCGAATTAGCAAGTCAAATGCAGACGTACCGAACATCTCCAGTATTTGCTCAATGTGATTTTGAGATATGAACTTTTGATTCTTCGATCAAGAAAAAGAAGCTGAGGGAATCATATTGTTCATGGTGAAAATGGCGTGGACAGTCATCTTTGTTTTTCCACCACCAGCTTCTGTGTTCATCACAATCATGTCAGCGATCAGCTTCAGCTTGGCCAGTGCAGGAATATCAGAGATGAGAGGTAAGAACATGCAGTATTCCAAGTTCCAGCAGAATAGCAATCAATCCGATTCTAAAAAACCAAATCAAATTTACATATCTGGTAAAAGAGGCATGCAAATTGCATATGCTCCCGCATGTCTTGCTGGTATCACATCGTTGGTGCTCTTTTCCCATAACGACGATATCAGATATCTGTTGCTCTCCTCAGCTCTAACTATTCATTTCCTCAAACGACTTTTAGAGGTACGATTACGTCGAATTTTACATCTCGAACGCTTAATTTCCCCTTAGTTTTTGTATTATGTGACAGGGTATAATGGTACATATACATTGTGTAAGGGTATAGTGCTACATAAACATCCCTTCTGCTTAGTTTTATTCTTGTTTAAAATGTAGGTTCAATTCATTCACAAGTACAGTGGAGGGATGGCCCTAGATACTGCGATTCTGATCTCTCTCAGTTACTTCATGTCTACGGCCACCATGGTCTATACGCAGCACCTTACTATAACCCAAGGGATACCAGAGCCACCAATGGATTTGAAGTACCTAGGAATTCTATTGTTTCTACTAGGGATATTTGGCAATTTCTACCATCACTACCTTCTTTCCCGAATGAGATCATCATCATCCTCTTCGTCTCCGTCAACCTCAAAAAGGGATGATGATAAGGATTATAAGATTCCAAGGGGCGGATTGTTTGAGCTTGTGGTATGCCCTCACTATCTCTTTGAAATCATAGGATTTATAGGGTTCGCTTTCATTTCTCAGACTTTGTATGCATTTGTCTACATGGCCGGAACTGCATTCTATTTGACTGGTAGGAGCTATGCTACTAGGAGATGGTATCTATCTAAGTTTAAACATTTTCCCCAACATGTCAAGGCTATCATTCCATATATTTTATAGATGTATGAACGTTTGTGTCGGAAAATTGTTGGAGATTTCAGAATCAATACATGTTATTAGTTAGCTCATTACGTATGACATCTTTGACACAAATTACCTAATGCAAGATATCATTTTGCCTTCAAGTTTGAACCATTTTTTTTCCACATCTAACAAGTTGATTTGGTACATGTATCTGGGAGAGGAATGGGAAAAGACTGCACATTATTGAAAAATGATGGGATGCATAAACGAATCTACGGAAGGGCAAAACGAATTTATCAAACTTGATCTCTCTTATCATGATTTTTTTAATCAAGTAAACAATTATTACAATTTCATGATTCGAAATCACAACCTCTCACTTATTAAGAGGAGACTATGTTGCTTACCATGAATGTTAAGTAATATATTGTCTTCTGACTATAATAATTAATAATCGTATAAAAACACAAAGCTTGCACGACAGAAAATTAACTCGATCAAGAATAGAAAAAAAGATCAGCAACTCATTTAAACACTAACCACATGGAAGAAGATGAAGAGCTTTAATCCTTGAAGCAAAACTGCAAAAGCCCACATACACTTTCAGTTTTCACTAATCCGAGTGACAATCAAATTTATTAAGATTTCGTAAAATTTAAACGTTAATTTTGTCTTATGACTCACTTTAAGACCTAAAACAGTCATTTAATAACACAAATCATACTGTAGAGTCAATTTTCTAAGATTATATGCTAACATTTAATTTCCAAAGTGCATCATATCTAAGCAAATAGGCCCGATTGATAAAATTAAAAAATTTAATTAGTAAACTTTCAGAATTGAGAATAAAGTGAATTTAACGCTAAGAGTTATTTGAATAGTATCATGGAAGCTTGAAGTAAAAAGCACGAGTGGATGAAGGGCGACACTGATAAGAGATTAAAGAAGTGGGTTCTTTCAATTGGTGATCATCAATTGGTGATTATTTTTTTCGTTGAAGGTCGTTTCCCGAGCGAACGCTCAAAACCGGCAACGCAACACTAGAAACCATCGTGCCGGTTTTAGACCGTTCGCTGTCTGGATGGATGTGGCGGTTCCTGAACATCCAGAAGTCAACCAGTACGTCTATATATACAAGATGACATATCCTAACGTCGAGGAGGATATTGTAAGTCACCTTACGTTTTTAAATTTTTAACTTTACTTATATATATGTTAAAATATTTACTAATTATTATTTACTTATCAAATTAGGCGAAGGTGAGGCAGGCTAGTGACGAGGTGATAAGTGCTATAGTGAGGGAGACATGGCCTAAGACGCAGGAGGAATACATGTCTGAAGCCATGTCCCGGATAGACACTTCGGATTCGAGGATTGAGGCGAGTATTAGGGGCACGGCCTTCCCATCGCGAGGAAACAACTTTTACTGCTAGGGTTTAGGAGCGAGGTGTAACGGGGTCCTGAAGACCACTCCAGGATTTCAACGAAGGGCGGCCTCGACCACCAGCAGGATGACTCAGCTAGAGTCAGAACTTCAGAGGCTACGAGAACAACAAGCCACTCAAGCTGCCTATAATGCCTCCTAGACAGTCTATACTGTCGTCGTACATGACTATAATTCCACGGTATAAGCCGCCTAGCAGCAGCAGATGATCCAATACTTACAGGATTTTATAGCTGCCCAGGGACTTTCGCTTCCGCCCATACCTATGCCTATACCGCTACCTCAGCCGCCACAACCTCCTCAGCAGCAGCCTGTAAACTCGAATATAAATTTAGACGATATAGATTTTGGTAGCTAGTGTATAGTTGTTTGATTATATATTTTTATGTATTTTTTAACTATTCTTTAAATTTTTAAAAACGTGTTTTGTCACCATTTTTGGTGTTGTTGGTTATATGTAATTGTTTTGGTGTATTTTGCAGGTTGCTTGGAATGGAATTTAGACATTTAGGGACTTTTTTTACTGTAATTGACTTTTATCCGACGAAACTTATCATAATTCGTAGGCTATAGTATTTTGATTTTTTTTTACTTTTACTGACGAAACTTAACTTAATTCGTCTGGTATAGTATTTCAAATTATCATTATTTTTTAAAAAAATATAAATTATTATTTTTAAATTATAGCCGATTTTATTTATTTTTTAAATTATTATTTAGCCGATGATAACTCGTAGGCTATAGTTATTTTATTTTTTTTGTTAAATAAATATTTTAGTCGATGATATCTCGTAGATGTCGTCGGCTAATGTCCCAGACTATAGACGACGAGACGTAGTATCAGCGAATATAGTCTGGGTCTTTAGCCAACGACATCTACTAGATATCGTCAACTAAAGTCTAGGACTTTATATTATTTCATGTTAGTTTCACAAAGTCGGACTTACACGTTAGTGTAATGCCATTAAAGAAAAAAGGTATTGACTATTTCATACAAATTGGAAAAAAAGTGACCACTCCAACTAAAACAGTTTCACATTGCCAATTCCAACTTTTTGTAATAAAATTATAATTTTATCCCTGTTTTTATTATATCTCTCTCCTCCCCCCAACCATTCATCCTAATCTGCTTTTTCTTTCTTTCTTCTTCTTCTCTCTATCTATCTATCTCTCTCTCACCCTGCACCGTCGCTCAAAGAGAGAGAGAGAGAGTGAGAAAAAAAGAAGAAGAAGAAGAAGAATTGAGGTCTCCTCGAAGACGAAGCCCCTGTCGCCGTGCGCTTGGAGATGAAGCCACTGTCTCCACATCCCGTCGGTTCGAGCCAAATCTACTCTCGATTTCTCTCTCTCTCTCTCTCTCTCTCTCTATCTATGATTTATTCCAAACCCCAAACTTTCATCCATGGCCAATCAGCTCACCGACGACCAGATCTCTGAGTTAAGGAGACTTTCAGCCTCTTTGACACGGACGTCGATGGTCAAATCTCTCTTTCCTATTCAATTTCTTGCTTCTTTATTACCGATTTGGATCCTTAGATTTGGAATTTAAATCTAGGGATATGACAGACTGGTTGTGCTGGATTTGATGTGTGCTCGGTTTGTTGTGCTGGGATATGATAGACTATGGTGTCCGGTCCACGCTGCCTTTAACTCTGTCTCTCTTTCTCTCTATCTTTCAACTTTATTAGGGGCTAGTAAAGTTGGTTGTGCAATAGGAATGCGGTTTAAGGGGTTCAGTGAGAGTTTATTAGGGGTAGTAAAGTTGGTTGTGCAATAGGAATGCAGTTTTAGGGGTTCAGTGAGAGTTTATTAAGGGGTTGTGCAATAGGAATATGGTTTAGGGGTTTAGCGGGAGTTTATTAGGGGGTAGTAATGTTGGTTGTGCAATAGGAATGCAGTTTAGGGGTTCAGTGTGACTTTATTAGAGAATAGTAAAGTTGGTTGTGACAATAGGAATGCGGTTTAGGGGTTCAGTAGGAGTTTATCAGGGGGTAATAAACTTGATTCCAGATGTGACCGGAGCCGGTGAGGTGTCGGTAATGTCTCCTCTCTCTTCTATTTTCTTTCTCTAAGTATGTTTAATGAGTGAGGGTAGAATGAATATTGAAATATTATAGGTTGTTTTGAGTTTTGTTGGAATTGATACAATTTTTTTTTTTAAAAAGTTGAAATGGTCAATGTTTTAAAAAAACTATTAGAATGGAAAATGAGATCCAAAAATCTATAGTACATGGACATTTTCTCTTGTAAATGATATTGAAAAAAAACAAATCTTATTGATCACGAAATCTTTTTTTTCTTTTTGAATTTTTGCGAAATCAATTATTTGCATTAACTGCAAAAAATTGTTCTGGATTTATTCAATAAAAAGACACAAAGCTAGATTTGTGGCTTCAGCCAATATAATTTCATTGGACCTCTTAAACCATTTACCACAGGGTTTGTTGCAGAGCATGAACACGAAGAAACCAAAATTAGAGAGATTGCTAATAATAACCAAATAGAGCAATACATCACATCGTCAAAGATGTGATTAACAATAGAAACAGTTGAAGAGAGATGCAACTAATCCTAAAGAATGACATTTTACTGTTCATACATGAAATATAAAAGCAACACTAGTTGCCCAGATTTTTGGACGACAAAATTTATTGATAGAGCTAATCTGTTCATGGGGTAGAGAAAGCCAATCAAGTTCTGAAGCGACACTCCCACTCCATGAAACTTGCAGCCATGAAATTATCTAACTTACGAGCTAAAATATTTGATTTCCTCTAGGAATGGGAAAAGAAAGAACCAGCAGGTAGATAAGTAAGCTATATCATCAACAATCCTTCCCATGTCAAAAGTATTAATGCCTTGAGCATGAATATTTTAGCCAAAATTTGAGTTTCTAAACATAGCCTGTTAGATCTAAAACAACCTGAAATCCAAATACCAAGGTATTTACCTAATTATCTGGTCCTTTATTTTACATAAAATTATATAATTGAAAAAAAACCCCAACAATACTAGACTCTCTTTCCCTTAGTAAACCCTAGGAGCGCAGCATCAGCTTTCCTGCGCTGGTGATGGTGTTTGACATCGCTGGTGCTAGAGTAGTACAGCCGGATATGGAAGTTGTTCGGCCATTCTCAGCTGGTGCTAGACTATTGTTATTTACTCTTTCATTACAGCAAAACCATTATAAACCCTAGAATCCAGTTTATAGAGTACATATCTCTACTAATCCAACACCAAAATGTAAACAAAACTAGTCCTCGAATGCAATCGCTCAAAATATAAAAAAGAAACAATCAAGAAACACTACTAAAATATTGAAATCGAATCCCAATGAAAACCCAAAAAACAAAAAGGACTCACATCGAAAGCATTACTGATAAGCTCACGGAGCAAGATCTCCTTGCTGCTGAAGATGTTGAAGATCTCGCCAAAGGGAGCGCAGCTCTATCATGCACAATCGTTTCCGGTGGTTTAGGGTTAGCTGACAAAGCAACGAGACTTGATCTCGACAGAGGCCACAGTTGAAACGAATACCTAAAGAAAAATAAGGGAAAATGACATACGAGGTACGGACCAAATTTCAAAATACAAAAAGCCAATTTCTAATAATTTTAGACAAATTAGGACATAAGCCTGAGGCCTAATACTAATAATAACATGCCTAATCTGATTTTTTATAATAAATGACCGCAATATCCTAATTGTACAAAATAATTATGATTATTGCCACAAAAATATTACATCTAATCTACATCCTCTCTATCTCGTTCCTCCTCCTACATCTGATTTCTCCTCTCTCTCTCTCTCAGATCGCCTTCCTTCTTCTCGAGCATACCATAAAAGGTCTACTACTACACGACATTCTGCCATTGAGCCAGCGTGCTGCTAGTGCGCCATCGACTTGGACCGTGCCGCTGCTGACACTGTAGAGTCGTCAAGGTTGCTGCCAGAGCTTCTGGGAGAGATCATACACCGAGTGGAGGACAACGAGGACAAGTGGCTGTACCGCCAAAACGTTGTCGCTTGCGCTTGTGTGTGTAAGCAGTGGCAGACCCCCTCGTCGTCAAGTTCCCTCTGATTTTCCATTTCTGTTGAATTAAGGTTTCGAATTGGGATTTAGGGTTAGGGATTTGAGAATTGATTTTGATATTTTGAATAGGTTAATGGATGTGAAGCAAGGCACAAACAAGGAAGGCAATATTGTGCTCTACTTGATGTGTTGCTACTGCATCGTCATGCTGCATAAGTTAACCACAGAGGAACGTACGACACTCATTTCTCTGTTGCAGGAATATAGAGACTGTTTTGCTGAAAAGTACGAGGACATGTCAGGACTCGTACTGGAGTTAGTCTGCCACAGATTACCGACATATCCTGACCGGCGCCTTGTCCAGCAGGGCAAGCGCTTCATGCGAACTGACACGCAGATCGCTGTCAAGGAAGAAATTAAGAGCATGTATCGTTCTGGCATTATCCGGGTTGCCAAGTATAATGAATCTCCAACGTGGTGCCAATACGCACGAAGAATGATAAAATGAGGGTCTGCGTCAATTACAGCGATTGGAATAATGCAACGCCTAAGGACATATATCCAATGCCGGGTGCAAATCTTTTAATTGACGTAGCGACAGGGCACGAGGTTTTATCCTTCATGGATGGCATGACAGGTTACAGCGGCTGTTGGGGAAGATCAATTTTCTTCGTCGATTTATATCTAACATGGATGGGAAGTTACAGCCTTTCTCCTCGTTACTCAAGCTTCAGGGGACAGCTTAATTTGTGTGGGAGCCGCAACATCAGCAGACCTTTGATCGCATCAAGGAGTATCTCAAAAACCCATCGGTACTCATGCCCCCGAAAGAGGGTCGACCTTTAAAGTTATACGTCATGACAGCGGACCTTTCGATTGGCGGTCTGTTGGCTCAAGATGACGAAGGTGGGGTAGAACACGCAATGTATTATCTTAGTCGTTTACTTACGGACTGCAAGACGCGTTACTCTCCTATGAAAAAATTGTGTCTCGCACTATATTTTGTAGGTTGCAAGTTGTGCCACTACATGTTGGCTTTCAGCACAGTGGTTATAGCTTAGTCAGACCTCAGGATTTGGAGTTAAGGCGCCTCTTCATCATCAGAGTTCTCCGATGGACGGATGAGTGCTGGGTTATTTCCTCTCGCCTGGTCTGCCGACGGAACGCTTCACATAGTGTGTGGGGGGTTTCGACAGCGCGCGACATGGAAAGCCAAAAGCCAAATTGTTAGACATGAATATGAGGAGGGAGAATGAGCGAAGTAATCAGATTATGTACCTCTTTCAAGCTGCCTTCCTAGATAATGACACCAGTTTAGCGATCGCCAACAGTGGTGGCAACATCTTCTTGTTGAAGGCGGTGCCAACGGATGATGTTTTGTTCTGTCTCTCTCAAAGTGGGGTAGATATGGGAGAACACAACGGTGAAGACGATCTCCTCTGCGGTTTGCCAAGCATTGTCGGAGAGCAATCGCCACCAGACAAGATACTCAGGGTCGGTGCTAAAAGAAGGCTCGATTTCCAAGAAGGCTGAGGCGAGCGAGATTATACAGTTCAGGGGTGCAAGGCGATCCACATCACCAATTCGCCACCACGAGATGTATTTGTTAACTGAATAAGTTAAGGGGTAAGGAACACATTAACTAAAGCAGAGCTGACGCGAGAAGTGGTGCAGCACGTAGAGCTCGAATCCGTCATCCAATTCGAGGTGGCTCAGGTCAATACAAGAGATGGCTCTGGCGAAGACATCCATGACATCGTTGCTAGAATCGGGGTGAGGATGATTACCTGATGGTGGCGGCGCACCACATAGTCGATGGTGGACAACAACTCGAGCTGGTTGTACATGATGGTGAGGCTGGCTTGGAAAGTAAGAAGGACCCGACCCAGAAAGTAAGAAGGACACAGCTCGATCTGGTAAAAATATTCCGTCATATAGGTGATAACTTAGCCAACGAAACTTTTTTCGTCGGCTTAGTATATCTTAGGCGACGAAAATATTATTATTCCGTCAACTAAGAGCTTTTTTCTACTAGTGACATATCCTCCCTCTACCAATATATGGGTAGATAAAAAGTTTGTGATACAAGATCACAGTGATACATAGATTATGAATAATCATTAAGACGTTAAAGTGCTTACTTATGAAAATCAAGCCTATCACTAGTGCATGATGAACACTGTAATAGACAAATTTAAAATAAAACTAAATAAAAACTAACCCTAAAAAGCCAGCTTACTCATTCCCCAAGCCCAGAAAGAGAAAACAAGCCTAATAGGTCCAACCCTGCTCGACAACGTCTTCAGCCCCAACGCCGGCTTTATCTCTTAGGAGAAAAAGATCACATACCACTTCGCCATCATGCCAAGACCAGGTTACCGAAGGTGGCTCAGCCTTTAAGACCATCACCCAACACCTGGTTTGATCAGATCTGATCATACGTACCCACGTATCCTCCTGCAACTATCTCATCAGATTTGACTTTGACAAATAGTAATTTCATCCCTTTCCACAATGAATATGGAAAGGAAGTTTGATAGAGAGATTGTTGAACAGAGTTGATGTTGGGTTACCAAGAGAAGGCATTTATGGACGAAGATAGAGAATCCGTTTGGTGTCACCGACATTGAGCGTTGATGGAGACCAAGGTTGTGGGGGCTAGGGTTTGAGAGAGGAGATGGGAGGAGGAGAGCCATAAAGAGGTCGATGGAACACAACGCCTTGTGTTATACTGTTATTTTATTTTTAAGAAATAAGTTGTTTAATCATTGAAAAATCTTTCTTACTATACTTGATCAAATAATAGAGGTTTAGTAACATTATGAAAAAAAATCAAAGAATAGAGGTTTGGTTTTCGCATGCAAAAAGTAAGCAAAAAAAATCAAATAATGAGAAGTCTTGAGAGTGAATAAGAGGTATAATGAGTAAATTATCAAGATATTTTTAAATAAAATACCTAAGGTTATTTTAGAAATTCAAAATGAGGTGTAGTAAGTAAACCCTTATATAGTAAAACTTCTATAAATGAATAAAATCTGGACCAGACAAAATTATTACTTAAGCGAGGTTATTATATTATCAATAAATGAATAACTTATTCATTTATCGAGGGTTTTGTTGTTATTCCTAGTTGAATTAAATAACTTAGTCTAGTTTGACTATCTTATCTATTTCTAACTGGATTCCAAGTAGTATTACATTTATATACTTTTCAAGTTTGAGGTAATGTAATGCTTATAAATGACTCTAATTAGATAGAGAAGAAAGAAAGCTACATAGAAGTTTGTTAAGATTATTTTCATATTATTAGTGCAGATCAAAGCATTCACAAGTTACGTGAAACAATTTCTAGTCTCCGTTATAGAAATGAGATGAAAGTTGAGGATATTCTGAATAATTCTAGTGAAAATGAGACGGTGATGGAATCACCTACTGATGAAGAAATCATTGATGGAGTTATGAACCCGACTACTGAAGATGAACATGCTCTAGATGATAGTTGTGCACTACCACAAATTAATTTTTCCAAATAGGCATTTCAGGCAGCGGTAACTTTGAATAATTATTTGCTACAAAATGAGAAATACGTAGCTAATCTAGTGCATGTCTTACAAAAAATTAAAGATGAGGTTCAATTTGGTTTAGATACAAGAAAAAAACAAAGAACCATAGATGAATACTTTAAGAGTAACTAAATTGAGAAAATAAAGATTGTGATAATAAGTTTCCTTATTTTATATGAAAAACATTATTTTTATGTATTTATCTATTATTATTATATTTTATAGTATTTTTAATTATTTAACTAATTAATTATTACTTTATATATTCGTTGGGACCTAAAGGAAATAAAAATTATTATTATCTTATGCATCTAGCGAGAAACCTGGTAATATAAACTGGTCTAGGGTCGGGATCAGAGAAAATTATTATTTAAGCGAGATTATTAATTTATCGAACATTCATTTATCGAGGTTATACTGCAGTTAAAAGTCAAAGTGACCGAACTAGGATTTAAACCTTGGAGGGGGTCCAAACATTATAGCACAATTGTATATTAAAATTTTGTAAAAAGTTACCCGACTCAATGTTTAATTTGATCCTCTTCAATTGAAGCAAAATTTTCTTGTATACTTCACATTTTTTTGTGTGTTAAACTCGAGCAGCATTAAAAATGTATGAGTGAAGAAAGTAGTTTACTTATCACATACTTTTTTTGGTCGTTATTACTTATCACATACTTAGTAGGTCACATATTTTGTTTACATTAATACTTCACATTTTTTGTTATGGTATATTTATTAATTTTCCTATTTAGCAATTAAAAGAAATCAATTATCTTAACAATTTAAGAGATGACTCTCTACCTCTTCTTGCAGGACCTTCCAAAACCTAGCAGCCGCCATGACCTAGGGCACTTTCAATGGCGCCGTGCGCCAACACCAAATAGAGTGTCATCGCCTGCATCTCACCTTCATCTGGAGGCAAGCCAATGTCGTACTTTGGCGACAATCCAACCAAAATCCTCTTTACAGAGGCGACATAACAGATCTCTCCTTCCACCACACATCGAAACTTTAAAGTAAGAGGCTTCAAGGAACACTAGGAAGATTATTCAGCCACCGGTCTCTCATGGTGGCCAACGCACAAGTATGGGGGTCGAGCTTGACCAAGGAAAGCGCACCTTAAATCCTCGGATCAAGCTTTTGCAAAAAAAATCATAAAATTTTAAAATTTTCAAACCCTCCCTCTCTCTCATTTATTTCCCATTTTTATCAAAACCGGCCCTCTCATTAAACCATTAATCTTCAACCCAGATCGACCCTCCACAATCCCTCACCTTCTCCCCACCACCCCTCTCACATTTGCCACCACCTACTCCACCTCCCTCACCCTCTACAACCCCCAACTCTCCCTCATCGATATCAACTCCTTCGCCTCCTTCCGCTCTGATGGCCTCCTCATTGCTGTCGTCGACCTCTCCGGCCTGGTCCAGTACGTCTTCAACATCAAGACCCACCCCGCCCTCTGCCGCTTTCGCTCCCACACCCGTACCGTTCGCTTTGTCAAGCTCCCTCTCCACGACAAGCTCCACCTCGTCTCAGGCACCAACGACGTCGTCGTCGTCAAGTACTGGGATGTTACTGGCGAGGCCTCCATTTGCGACTTTCTAGGGCACAAGAACTATATATGTCCGCTGCGGCGATTGCTGATAGTGGTGAACCACGGCAAGCCGTCGGGGGTATTGTATGGAGGAGAGTGGCGGTGGGTTTGGTGGGTAGTGGTTGACAATGGTGGTGGTTGTTTGAGACCAAAAGAAAATTGCCCGACGAAAAAGAAAATTTCAAAAAATTTTGGCAGGAGAATTTTTTTTAAAAAAAATTGAAATACTAAAGCGACAAAATATTTGGTCACTTAAGTTGAGAAATTTAGCCTCTTAAGACTATAGTGACGAAATTTTTTTTGTCACATAGGATTGTTCTATTGCGACGAATACTTCATTTTCATAGCATAGGTCCCGGTGCGACGACACTTATACGGCGATGTTTTCGTCGTTTAGGTTCCTATGCGACGAATATGTGCTCCTATGTGACGAAATAGTTTCGTCCCATAGGTTCCATATCCTACTAGTGGGAGACCATCTGCTCATAAGACCGAACCAAGGAGGTTGAGGGTTGGAGACCCACTTTCTAAGCTTTTGTTAGAATCAATTTCTGTTATCTTTGGCTCTTGTTTCAATTCATTTTTTTCTTTTGTGACTTTTGAGTTTTGCCCATACGGGCATTGTATCTAATATCATTTTCATCTGGGTATCAATTTTCTGATGCGAGTATCATCATTTTCATCTAGGTATGATTGGATTCATGAGTTGATCATATGGGTTGATCGTATTAAACATGCTGAAACCACCTCCATGTTGAAGTTAATGCTTTCTTGGTATCACTAGGAAACTGCATAAGAAGTAATGACTCATTACAGATATTTACTTCCACTTGTTCTACTGTTCACCTCCACTCAAACTAAGATATAGATATTTTGTAATTAAGTACAATATTAGATCTTTTCTAGGTATTAATTCTCTAAGATGATGGGAAAGAATGCTGTGTATTAATTATGTAAGAATTCCAGAAGTAAGAAATATAAGAGGCTGCAACGATTTGCTTCGAAATATTCAACTGAGTTTCTTCTGTTTCGTTCGCCACAACGAATTGATCTGCGAATCATACTTTTGTTCAAAATACTAAAGTAGAGACACCCAAATTCTAACACTCCATGGTTGATCCATCAGCTCGCGAAGCTCGATGAAGTTTTGGCGGTGGTGGTAAATGTACCAAGTGCAGCATAACGTCTGGTTCCGGCTCTGGCGAGAATGATGGCTACGACAGTTTATAAGTATGATATAAGTCCATGAGGTTCAGTTCTGGGTTCAATCCTAGTATTTAGAATCAATTATGGATATCCAAGTTGTTCATTATCAATGGGTTGAATGATTTTAGTATTTTCGTTATCATTTTTAAGCAATTGTTATTTTCAAAATTATGGGTTAACATAGTTAATGGTCTGTTAGTTGAGTTGGATTGAAATTGACAGATATCAAAATTTAAAAGGGAGACAGGCTAGGCAAGAAGATAGGGAAATTGGGATAGAAGATTTTCTTCCAAGTATGTCGTGGTTGGTATTTAACTATTTATTAAGGGTTGCGGGGGAGGGTTGTTATTTAGTGCAGTGGAACTGAGTTTGGGTCATCATTTTGATTCGAAACAAAATTTTTGAAAAGGTCGTGTTTGGTAAATTTTTCATTCATTGAACGTACCACCAACTTCGTGAATTACAAGAATTACCGTCTTTGGATTTAAACAAAATAGGAAAAACATTTATTCATTTACATTTTTGTTTTTTCGTTTTAACAAGTAAAAGTGGAAAACCATTATGTGTGGGGATGACAATAGAGAGGATAGAGTCAAGGGAGCAAAAACCTAAAGGGGTATTGACCATTCACAAAAAAGTGTCCATTAGATCTAAAAAAGTTTCTATGTGCACATTCAAACTTTTTCTATTAAATTTACTTTCTTACCCCTATTTTATATTTTTCCTCCTAGTCTCCTCTCTCTCTCAACAACCACACTCATACCTTCACTGACACACCATCCTCTACATCACCATCACCCTCGCCGCCATCTCCACCACCATCTTCTCTGCCTCCTCCGACTCCCAAACTACCATTCCTCAACCGCCATCAGCCACGTCATCATCCAGCGCTGTTGTAGCTCACCGCACAGTACCGTCGTCCCTCACACCGCACCATTGTCGCTCGCCCAGCGTTGTTCGCACCTCGCCTCGCGCCCTAACTGTTCAACAACAGAAGTAAATGAAGCCACTACCTCAAGATCAAATCTCTCTCTCTCTGCCTCTGTGTTTGTCTCTGTCTCTCTTTCTCAGAAGTTGTGTATTGATATTTACTAACCCTAGAAGTAAGTTTACTATTTGTAGTAAACTTGGTTTTGGTGTTTTGAGTCACTGAGTTACTAGATATGAATGTTGTTGTTTATGATTTGTATTGAGTCACTGAATTACTGGATATAAATGTTGTTGTTTATGATGTGTATTGATGTTTACTAAACCTAGAAGTAAGTTTACTACTCCTAGCAAACATGGTTTTGGTGTTTTGAGTCTGGTTTTTTAGAACATAAGTAAGTTTACTAAGAGTAGTAAACTTGGTTTTGGTTTTGGTTTTTTTAGTCTGGTTTTTAGGAA
The DNA here is from genome assembly GCA_951800085.1 of Comarum palustre. Lineage (NCBI taxonomy): Eukaryota > Viridiplantae > Streptophyta > Magnoliopsida > Rosales > Rosaceae > Comarum > Comarum palustre. The sequence goes on from OX637589.1 coordinate 3,078,081, forward strand.
AAGAAGTAAGTTTATTAGAGGTAGTAAACTTGGAATTGGATTTTTACTATAGTTAGTAATTTCGGCCACATGATTCCGGTCACCAGAGTCCGGCAGCCGACGATTGGATTCCAGCGACCGGTGACCGGAGTCCGGCGACCAGTGACCGGAGTCCGACGACAGGTGACCGGAGTCGATGAGGTTCCGTTCAACCCTTCTCTCTCTAAAGCATATTTAAGGAGACAGGGGAATAATGGTACTAAAATAATATAGGTTCTTAAGAGTTTAGAGTTTAGACCTAACGGACACAAATTCTCTTTTGAAAGTTCAAATGGTCAATGTTTTTTTAAGTTGGAATGGGAAGTAGGGTGCCAAATTTTGTAGTGAATGAACATTTTCTCAAAACTAATCTCATACGCTTTTTCAATCCCCCCCTCTCAGAAATTAGATAGGGGGATTTCCCGTCCCCATCCCTTTTGGGAATTACAATCCCCGTTAACAATTATCTCTGTTGAACCATTATTAGTTTTTGTCTTCTGTAATCGTTGGTATTTTAGGTAGAGAGACGAGTATCTCTCATTGTCCGTAGTTTTAGTTTAAATGCATAAAGATTTTACCTTTAAAGATAAAACAGAGAGAAACAATTTCATGTCCTAATTGACATCGGAAAATTATATTCGTCTTTCTTGATGAAAGAAGGGTTCTTTACCTTACAAGGGTTCTTAGGGTTTTGCTTTAGCTAGTCCATCTAATAAGTTCGTACGTAGTATTCTTGTTAACTAGGGCAACTCATACCATCATACGTACGTACGCTCAAGTCGGTGATCTAAAGGGAATAATACAAAGTGGGCTGGACTTCTCCAATAAATAGGGTTTAAAACCCTACACACATTCAGCATTTATATATAGGCAGTCTTGGTTCTTCTTCAACTACTCGCTATATTCTTATATTTAGAGTTGTTGTGTGTATATGATGGAAGTAACACACTCGCTAAATCGCTTCTACTTTGATGTCACACCCCTTGATGCACAACTCAATGATGAATATCACAAAGAACCTTCACCGGTTCAACTTTTTATCAAGTTTGACTACTACATCAAACACAAATACTTCAATGTTTCACAAGATCATAGAACCCGAACCCTCATTCACCGATCAGAAGAGAGAAACGAAGCAGTGCACCAATCTGATATATGTATGTTAGATCACATGAACAACGACGACTCATATAAGAAATCTCTTTTTTACATTCTCTCTGAACTTGGAATCGATGAAAACAAACAGAATGCAATTGTCAACGAGATTACTGACTGGGGTCGCGTAATTGACAGCTTAGAGTACAACAAAGATCGAAAAGTACTGAGCTTGTGGGTTTATATTACGAGTGAGCACATAAACTTTCGCTGCGAAAGGTGTTTGATGGAAAGAGAGTCACTGATAAAAGAGAAGCTGAAGAGAGTTAGAGTGGTAAAAGAAGATGAGAAAGAATGTGGTGATGCAAATGAGGAAGACTATGGAAAAAGAAAACGCCGACGTGTGGTTCGTGAGAGTGAGATTTGCAGTATTTGTAGGGAAGCTTTTGCAGTATTAGATACTGTCTTTTGCACGCCTTGTTTGCATGTGTTTCATGACAAATGCATAGTACGATGGCTGGGAGAGAAGCTCCACTGCCCACTTTGCCGCTTCAAGATGCCTATAGAAGAACATAGAGATTGCAGGGGACAAAACTAGACACTGTTTATAATGAACCGATCATGCATGATCATTTGTCAGGGTTTAGGGTTCATCAGGTAAATGGGTGCTGAAATTTTCAAACTGATCAACCACGTACTGGTACGCAAGTTCTTCAGAAACACATCAGTTGGTATATATTTAGGTTAACTTCCGCCATTCTTTTGTCAAATAATCTCAAAATTTCACTAGTGGGAAATATATAGGTAGGTGATTTTTGACAAAACATACAAAGATTAGCTTAGGATATATACCCTGTTGACAATTTGGAAGATTTGACACCATGTGATTCAATGGATGAAAGTTTACGTTCATTTGTTGAAGTAACTATCTGTAAGTATTTTTTTTTGTTTTTTTTTCTTTGGGATATTGACCTGGTCTAGCTGTTTGTTAAAATCATGTAGCGATATCATGATTTAGCGTTATTAATTGTTTAGTAACAGTTGGGCTAGACGGTAGTGCCGCGGGTTGGAAGTTTTATAAGTCAGACACACTGGAAATGGTATAGAAAATATACCATTAGTGCCGATATAAGACCCATCTATGTTTATTTTCAGTCTCCCAGTTGGGGGACATTCCCACTTCATCCTTCCTCTCCTCTGCTTCTAAGGAGGCTTCTGATGAACTTGCTTATACTCCCCCACAACTTGCACCAACCATTGAGCTAAGAAACTAGCAGAGAAAGAAACATGGTGCCAAAGAACCTTATTACGTTCACACCAAATTGCCCAGAAGCTTGATATGAAAAGTTCCTGTTGTTCCTTATTTAACACATCCATAGTCAACCACACCCATTCAATTAAAGAAACATTAGACGTTGTAGAAAGCACTAACCTGGGTGGACTTTGGCTCCAAAAACTTTTCACCATAGAGCAATCTTTAAAAAGATGGCAATCTTTAGAAAGCACTAACCTGGGTGGACTTTGGCTACCACACCACACAGTACACAACTGATGTCCTGTATATCCACGCTTCAACTAACTAAAGCCACCCTTGTAGGAACAATCTCACGTAACAATCTCCAATCAAACAATCTAATTTTGGGTGGCACATTTAACTGCCATAATGTGTTCCAGTACCTACCTTGAGTACCTCCCACTGCACTCGACGAAGACGAGGCATGAACCGACGCTCTGCTGGCCATTCTCCAAGCCCAGTAGCCACTCTTGACCTTATAAATGCCCTGTTTATCAAAATGCCACACAAGACGATCAGCTGGGGCTCTTAAACTTAGAGGGATTTTAGCTATCAGTTCCACCTTATATTGAATAGCTCCTGCAGTAGATTTAGCTGCCACATTTTTCATCTGGATCAATCAAATCTGCCACCTTCAAGTCTTCTAACCCGTCCATAACTTCTGAAAAAGGTCTGAACTTATATGGCATAGGAGTCCACTTGTCATTCCACACCGAAATCGTCACCAACTTGAAATCTTATACCCTTCTCCAAAACCTGTCGACCTCTATACTTCACGTATTTGAAGCTCCAGGTTTTATACTTGCCTCCATGTAGCCTGATTTTGGGAAGTATTTATCTTTTAAAACTTTAGAGAGAGCGATGTTCGGACATTTCATGATACGCCACCCTTGTTTTGCCAAAAGAGCTAAATTATAGTCGTGCATATTTTTGAAACCCAAGCCTCCTTCCTGTTTTGACGCACAAAGCTTGTTCCACGAAAGCCAATGGATTTTACTCTTGTCTTCTGAGTCCCCCACCAAAACTGACTCATCAAACTGTGCATATCATCACATAAGTATTTTGGGAGCTCAAAACAGTTCATGACATAGGCCGGAATAGCTTGAGTTACTGCCTTAATCAATATTTCTTTCCCTGCAGCACTTAAAATTTTTCTCGCCACCCATGCATACGTTGTCTCACTCGGTCCACTAGGTATCTGAAAGCTTCTTGCTTAGAATAACTAATCTCCACAGGAAATCCGATATACTTGTCGTGTTTATCAACCCTTTGCACCCTGAGCAGATCCGCCAATCTCTCTTGCTCCTCTATAGCCACATTTCTGCTAAAAGACATCGCGCTCTTTTGCAAATTAATCTGTTGACCTGACACCAATTCAAAAGCTTTCAATATTCCTTTCAAACTCACACAGTCCATGGTTTCTGCTTTGCAAAAAATAAAAGAATCATCAACAAAGAACAGATATGAAATGCTTGGGGCTCCCTTACAAACCTCCACACCCCGCATTCTTCCAGACTTTTCTTCAGCGGATATCAACCTGGACAGAACTTCACCACAAAAAAGAAATAGATAGGGGGACAGCGCATCTCCTTGCCTCACACTACCAGAAAAAAAGACTTTAGCCGACGAAATAATCAAAAAACTTTCGTCAAGTAAGTTAAATTTGCGTCGGCTAAAGTAAATTTTAGCAGACGAAAATTTAATTTCATCGGCTAAACTAATTTTATCGTCGGCTATAGTATGTGAATTTTAGCCGACGAAATTTGAAAAGTTTAGCCGATGAAATTAGGCTATTTCGCCGGCTAAAGTATCTTTGTTACAAAATTACACTACGGATATTTCGGTGTCCGATTGACTATTGTGATACCAATCTGGAAGCAGAATGACCGTACGAGTAAAACTCATTGCTATGTCATGGTATATGAGCTTTTTAGGTCATCTGAGTTCGTTTAAAGCTTCAAATTACAGTTTTTCTAAACACTTAACATACGAAAATGCCTATATCTGCATCTATATGAGGTATTTTGGTCGAACCTTCAACATACCAAACTCTCACCATGATGAGACGCAACTGCCCATCTACAAATTTTGAGACATTTACCCCTCGATGATAGAGCTCCTCATAGGGATAAATAATGGTAAATAGTAGGCATATTGTGATTCTGATGCTCAAACTTCACAACCAAAAATCCTACCGTCTGATATGATCATTATGTTGAAATATGTCTATAGTAAAAAAATTCAACTTTATCCGATAAATTTAAGGGCTTGATCCGTACGGTCAATCTCGAATTCCAAACCCCTAAATTGTATTAACCACAACTATCGGCACCAAGACTTTACCGGAATTACGTGATTTTTCAATCGTAGATGTATTTCACCATTCCGGTCATATCTTATTTCATGACTTTCTTGCGTTTGAAGTTTCTTCGTAGAGTTTGTTTTTGAAACAGAACATTTACTTAAAACTTAGTAAACAAGTTTCTACGTATAGGGTTTAGGGTTTTAGCCGACGAAATTAGGGTAATTCGTTGGTTAAAGTTAAATAAATAAAATAAATAACTACTAGCCTTCATGCACGCACGATGCACGTGCAAAAGGACTACGCTCGCACGTGCGTTTATGTTTTTTACGGTTCTAACATTAGTTAATTGTTGACTAATAAACGCATGTAGTACGTCTTCTTCAAACATTAAAAATTTCCATCGATTCTATGAATTCCAAGTAAAAACACCATAATCCAATTTGACAAATCTGATTAGAATCAGTATTACTCACCAAAATCGATACCAAATTAAATCTGATGACATCTACCTCTGCCGATATGGCTTCAATTTACTCCTTTTAGATTTGATATCTCTATGGCCTCTGTTTCTTTCTTTTTCATTTAATTCCTGTTTTGATTGCTTCTTCTACTCCATTTGTGCGACGTTGTTGTGGCAATTGTTGTCTATGTGGAGATCATGACCTAGCAGTTTAGTTCTTCTGAAGCTTGGGAGTTTCTTTGAAGCGGGAAGATCGTGTGTCTGCATTCGTGCAACCTTTCCCCTCTCTCTCTCTCTCTCTCTCTCTCTCTTCCTCTTTACCGGTGTATCCTATTAGGTCGTATTATTTCTTATCGGTAGTACTATAGTCTACAGGAAAGAAACACTCCTGGTGACTCGAACCCATGACTTCGTTTGATAAAATAAACACTCATATTTTGATATCTCTTTGGTATTTGTTTCTTTCTTTTTCATTTGATTCCTGTTTTGATTGCTTTTTCTACTCTATTTGTACGACGTTGTTGTAGTAATTGTCGTCTATGTGGAGATCGTGGCCTAGCAGTTTAGTTTTTCTGAAGTCTGGCAGTTCCTTTGAAGCAGGAAGATCGAGCGTCTGCGTTCGTGTAACCTTTCCCTTTTTTCTCTCTTCCTCTTTACCGGTGAATCGTATTTTGTCGTATTATTTATCTTCGTATTTTGTCGTATTATTTCTTCTCCCACCTGCCTTCTCTTCTTGCTAGATAAAAGATTGACTATGAATATCATTCTTTGCAAAGTCGTGGGTAAAAATATGAGAATACAAAAACAATATGTACGATATAAATAACTTATAGTGCATGTCACAACTTTTAACATATTCATCAGACTTCCAATTCTTTGCTCCAATCCTTGGCGCCACATATAATATATATATATATATATATATATATATATATATATATATATGTGAAATATGAATCAAAATGAGTACAATCCAAACTGTAGCAAAGCATTGAAAGATATGCAGTACTTCTTTACATGTTGGAAATTGCTATAGAATGTGTGTGATGGATCAATCTACTGATATCTGCAAACTCATATAATGTCTTTTGAAGAGTTGAAAGTACATGAAGATTTAAGATTGGAGATACTAAAAATGCAGGCACAAAAATGCTATGGACGCCAAATGATTTGATAAAGCAAATTATATACCTACTTGAATTCATAGCTTTGTCTTTCTCTTCCCCTTCACAAATTTTCTCTTTGAACAGGCACCTACGAAAAACACCAACAACAAACCATTCATAAATGAGGTATGATTAAAACCAATTAATAAGGAAGAAATAATCCACATATAAACTAATTGAAAACACAACTCCTAAAATTTGCCATTCTCAAAATCGTCATCTACAATTTAGTAAACTTAATACAAATTTTTGTATTTCCTTAACACATAACACTAATAATCAATTGTTTACCCATGTATTGTTTTTCATTAAAGATTTTTGCATGTCAAAGCACTCTTTTCATACATATGCAAGTTCTTTCAATAAAGGATTGTATCTCAAAGCACACTTTTCATGCAAATGCAACTTGAATCAGTGAATTAGTTTACCACTCATTGAATCGATCCCATAATTCTGCACAACCACACATTGAAACCAAAGCCAATTTCAATAGAGTTTTGCCAAAAGTGCTGGTGAACTGAGCAATGTCCAAGAAAATAAGAAAAAGACAGACTATTAAGAGAGGGAATGCAGGGATATGAGTTTTTTATTTTTACTTTTGGTGGAGGCGACTCAGAAAATTTCTGTTGAACTTGCATTTGTGCTTCTTTTTTTCCTCTTCATAGGCTAACTTAACAAATGAAGGAGGTATGCCAAGTCGAAGGGTCATGTGTTTGGAACTAATATATCATAACGAAGCATTCCACTTTATTCTTCAACTGAAGCCATAAAAAAATATCAATGAGGCGAAGAAAAGAATATTGTACCTGGGATGAGTGCAAGCAGATCGAGAGGAATAGACGTGAGAACTGTTATTCTCTATCTCATTCCGTTTTGGTCAAAAATATATAAGCACCAGGTATGCAAATCTATGGCATGTAAACATGTCCTATGGTGGTTTCATTTGTTCCAATACCAGGTGAAATATACATCTGACTACTTGGGCATGGCTCACATGAAACTATCGTCTAAGGTTAATTCATGATGAAATAGATCAAATGATAGTTTCTTTAATAAAGTCCAAGTATAAGAACATTCAATGGACTAACAGTAAAAAAACCTTTAGAGGCCTTCCTTAACAGATGATACGCGTGCGAACGGGCCGCGCTTGCACGTGCGTTGAATGTTGTTTGTCATTGCAAAAAAAGTTGGTTGAAGGTTTGCATTTTTTATTGAAGTTAAAGGTTTGCATTATGAACCTTGTGTTAGAAACGAAGTCTTGGGCTTTAAAAAAACAAAGTCTTGATACTAAGCACACCCGTCTCGGCTGTTTGCTTCCATTAACCTGTGAACCAAAAATGCCAAGTCAGAGTATAAAACCAATTGATTAAGAATCTTACCAAAACATAGAGATAACTTGCTTTGCTTTCTGACCCTGGTAGCCACCGTAGCCTTCTCTAACTTCTCCTTTTGCAATAAATGTTTGTTTAGTATAAAAATTATGAAAAATTATGAAAAATGAGTTTTTTGTGGTTTTAAATTTGGTTAGTTTTTTACCAAACGCGGCCTTTTCAGCAATTTTGTTTCGAATCAAAACGACGAGCCAACCTCAGATCCACTGCTCAAAACGACAAGGCGACAACCCTCCCCCGCAGCCCTTGATAAATACCAACCACGACACTCTAGGAGTCCAGAAACCACTTAGTTGGTCTATATAAAACGAACACCACCAGTTTTCCCAGTCATCACTTCCCTCTCGCTCTCTCACCACGCGCTTCTCCGATGGCGATCACTCTCCACCTCTGCCGCATCCCTCCCCGCACCGATCTCTTCTCTCCTTACAGCCTCGCTGGCAGCCGGAGCTCCCTCTCCGTCAAATGCTCCGGCGACTCCTCCTCCGCCGCCGCCGTGGAGTCCGATTTCGACGCCAAGGTGTTCCGGAAGAACCTCACCCGGAGCAAGAACTACAACCGCCGAGGCTTCGGCCATAAGGAAGCGACTCTGGAGCTCATGAACCGCGAATACACCAGTAAGCTACAAACTTAGCTTAGCTCAGCAATGATTAATTAATTTCAGTAATTGATTGAATAATTAATCTATGATTATATTGAAGAATTGAAGCAGAATTGTTTGTTTCAATTTTGAAATTTTAAGGTGATATTATTAACAAGTTGAAGGAGAACGGTTTCGAGTACACCTGGGGAAACGTGACGGTGAAACTCGCCGAGGCCTACGGGTTCTGTTGGGGAGTTGAGCGCGCCGTGCAGATTGCTTACGAGGCCAGAAAGCAATTTCCTGATGAGAAGATTTGGATTACCAATGAGATCATCCACAATCCGACGGTCAATAAGGTTCGTTATAATCTCTTCAATTTTCGATTTTTGAATTTTGATTGATTGTTGAGTTCGTTATTTGGTAAATTGAATGAATTGAGATGAAAATTGACAGAGGTTGGAGGAGATGGAGGTGAAGAACATTCCGATTGAGGTAGGGAGGAAGCAATTTGAGGTAGTGGACAAGGGTGATGTGGTCATTTTGCCTGCTTTCGGAGCTGCGGTGGATGAGATGCTCACCTTGAGTGAGAGGAATGTTCAGATTGTTGACACTACTTGCCCTTGGGTTTCCAAGGTTATTAGATTATTTATTTAATTATTTATTCTTATTATTTGAACTGTATTTTTTTATTAGGATAGAAAATTAGGTCTGTTAATCATTTTTTAATAATGTTGATATGTGTGAAGGTTTGGAATACTGTTGAAAAGCACAAGAAAGGAGACTACACTTCAATTATACATGGTAAATATGCTCATGAGGAAACTGTAGCCACTGCTTCCTTCGCTGGAAAGTACGTTATTGTGAAAAATATGGATGAGGTATAGAAGTGTTTTATACTGTGTCTTTTGTTGGCATTACGAGATCTTTTACGTTTCAGTCTTTCTGTTAATAATTTTAACTTTAAATTTTATTGCAGGCAAGGTATGTGTGTGATTACATTCTAGGTGGTAAACTTGACGGGTCTAGCTCCACTCGAGAAGCGTTTCTAGAGGTTTGTTTCTGTTTTCGATACTTCTGTATTAATTTGCTAATAGTTTCGGATTCCTGCAGAGGTTAACTGTTTAATTTGTATGAATGCAGAAATTTAAGAAAGCGATTTCTCCGGGGTTCGATCCGGACAGGGACCTTATCAAATGTGGCATTGCAAATCAGACCACAATGCTTAAGGGCGAGACTGAAGAAATTGGTTAGTGTTTCTGTTAGCCAAGTTTGTTCATCTTTGGCGAATATATTATTACTTGCAAACTATTAACTGCATCTCAATCTCAATCTAACAGGAAAATTAGTAGAGAAGACCATGATGCAAGGGTACGGAGTGGAAAATGTCAATGACCACTTTGTGAGCTTCAACACAATTTGTGATGCAACTCAGGTATTAATTTTAGGAGCTGATTTTCTAGTCTGATTTATTGTTTGATATTAACTTTTGATCATGTTGTAATATTTCCTGCTATCCTATGTATAAATATTAGTAACAAGTAGTAAGCTATGGTGTGTCTGACCAGCCTATAGCAGCCACTAGAATTTCACCAATTTGAATTACAAATTTCCTTGAAAGCAGAGCGGCTTTATGACAGTGTATGACAAGTATAGGTTCAATGCTGAAATACTTGGTTTGACTCAAAGGCATCTTTTTGTTTCACTTACAGGAGCGACAAGATGCAATGTACAAGCTTGTTGAAGAAAGGCTAGATCTTTTGTTAGTTGTTGGTGGATGGAACTCGAGCAATACCTCTCACCTACAAGAGATTGCAGAACTTCGTGGAATTCCCTCATACTGGATTGATAGTGAGCAGAGAATAGGACCTGGAAACAGAATAGCATATAAGTTAAATGTGAGTTTGTCGACACCTTATAATTTCATTTGTTCTTGCTTGGTTATAATATTGTTGTCTCCATGGCTCATTACACCTCTTGGATCTGTTGCAGCATGGCGAGCTGGTTGAGAAAGATAACTGGCTGCCTGCAGGTCATGTGACTATTGGTGTGACATCTGGAGCCTCAACTCCAGATAAGGTAATTTTCTCCGCGCGCGATTGTTGCTAGAACCATTGAACAGCTTTATTTCTTGTATGGTTAATTGACTTAATTCCCTATGATCTTACCTCCCTAATATTCCTCTTCATTGGCTTTTTCCTAGGTTGTTGAGGACGCCCTTATCAAAGTGTTTGACATCAAGCGTGAGGAGGTCCTGCAACTTGCATAATCTAGGTTAGGCATGACTAGACAGAATACACTGTATGAGTTTAATCATACAACTTGGTTATTAAAATCTTGATTAAAGGGTTACTGTATCTTATGTATGATACAGTTCGGTAAACCCTATAAATGCAAGTGTTGTGTGATATGAAATGTCAAGGTTATAGGTTTTATTGTTAATTTGTTATAAGTTCTTCCTGTCCTAGTTTTCCTCTTCTCATGCGTCTTAAATTTGCGAGTTGATCAAATTCGTCTAGTTGAACTTGGTAATGTCATCCAAAAGTTCACATAGTATCACTTCAGTGGGCAATAGTGGAGATGTGCATAAATACTGCTGCTTTATCAAGCGGTTGAAAATGGAGAGAGCGCCAACTCTGTTACAGTTGCCCAGAAGCGCATTTCGAAGGACATACACTGATCTCTAGCGTATGAAAATCAATACCAGGTTTGAGCAGAGCAACAAGGGGACACAATCTCCTTTCAACAATGAGTTGAGAGTTTGTTACATTGTACCTGTTGTTTGTACAAGTTGTAGAGAAACTGTACACAGATTAAACAGACAGAGCCTCTTTTGTAAAAGGCTCGTGATTGATCTGCTGGTTGTTGTGGATAACAATTCATTGTAGGATTGAGGTACCCGTGCTTTGATAAGTACATTCTGGCCTTGAGACTTAGAGTTTAACTAGAACACAAGTATGGATTCATAAGACGCCGTAATCATCTCATCAAATAGATGCATTTTTTTGAAAGGGCATCAAATAGATGCATTATGTTGCCATAGATGGGTAAAAGCTTGATAATTAATTAATAGTAAACTACAATTTAGTTATCAACTAAATTGTAGTTTACAAATACATCATTTAGACAATATCTTACACTTTTAAATACACAAATTAATAAATTAGAATAAGTTGATGTTCATATGTCATATGTCACTATATATTTTACCAAATTATCATTCACTACATATTCAATTCTCTGCTGACGTGACATGTTATTATTGTCTGAGTTGAAAGGTGCTACTACCGACGACATTGCAATTTTTTCCCGGCAATTCTCTGATACTGACGTGGTGCGCTGTTACTGCCGTCCTCTGTGCCTAGCGCGCTGCTACTACGTCTTTGAGACTAGCAAGCTGCTATTATCGTCTTATGTGCTTAGCGCGCCGCTACTACGTCTTTCAGACTAGTGAGTTGTCACTGTCATCCTCTGTGCCTAGTGCGCTGCTACTGTGTCTTTTGAGACTAGCGCGCTGCTACTGTTGAAAAAAACCCAAATGCGTACCTCCATTAATACACATACATGTTTTTGTTCCTTAGACGCTCCCTCACAACCTCTAATTTCATACATCCTTCAGGTGCAGATTAATTTGCCACATAGTTTTTGTAGTCTCCAAGTTGTCTATCAAGTTGCAAAGTGGTATGAATATTGAAAAATAATTTTATATAAAACCAGATTGTTCTTCAGATGTTGAATCGTACCTTTCTATGGGATACATCCAAGTGTAGTGTACTAGACCAGTAAACAACAATTGTTCGGAAAGATGGATCATCAAGTAAGGCATGATGCCAAAAAAATTTGGGAAAATATCCTCTCAAATTTGTGCATGATAAAAATGATGTCATCTTGTATTTTCCTCAAGTCTGAATTTTTCAATTCTCTAGTGCATAACTTCTGAAAGAATCTTAATAATGATACTAAAGGCTCCACCACCTGACGGGGTAGGTATGATCGAATGAAAACAGGGAAGAGACGTTGAATGAGGTTAGGAGAGTCATGACTCTTTAATCTGTACATCTAATTATCAATGAAGTTAACACACCGACCTATATTTCCTGCATAGGCTGAAGGATACTTTACATGACCCATCCACCAAAAAATTTCCTTCTTCTGGTCAGACATGACGGTGTAAGGAGCTTGAGTCATTTTTTTCTTCCTTTTTTTCAACCACAAATGTTATCATATACCCATTCTTTTTAGATCAATGTGTGTATTAGGGTCGTCTTTAGTTTTCCTCTCCTAATTCAGCACTGTGTCTACCACACTTTCTCACACATTCTTTTCTATGTGCACGACATCTAGATAGTGCCTGATCAACAACTTACTCCAGTACGGGAGTTCCCAGAATATATTTATGTGTCCAGAATTTATAACTGTCGGGTCTGTCAGGTATTGCCGCCACTATATTTGGATGATTGTTGAGTTGCCCAAAATCGTATTCATTCAGCACTTCCAAAATTTCATCCCCGTCTATCTCCTGGGTTGCATATACTTTTGTGCAGTGCCATCAAAGGCCTTGTCATTTGCCCACCATGGGTGATCAAGTCCAAACCAACAACGGTGACACATACGAACAATCTTCATACAATGAAGTCTGTCACTCTCATCAGTTAGGCACTCTTGACAAGCCCTGTATCACTTGACAACGTTGTCCGACAACGTTATCACTTGATTCAAATTATACCTATCTGTATGACATACCAAACATTCAAAATCATTCCTTTCAAGATCTTTGCTCTAGAAGAAACACAATCATATCTGCATGCATGGATTTTGATGTAGTTAAAGCCAAGATCTTTCAGAACATGTCGAACCTTACGATGAGTTGTAGGAAGGCGATAACCGGAGGGCAGCATCGAAGCAATCAAGTCCAAATAATCATCAACAGCTTTGACACTCAATTTGTTCTCCACTTTTACCATCATTACTCCCATGACACTTTTAATAAGAATCTTCTTACACTCATTGTACAAAGAGGTCTGATGGAAGAAAATTAGTTTGTTGTACTTGTCAATACCAGCAGTGTTGACAACGCTAGGGAATTGTTGGACTGGCTCAACAAAAGGGAAACCCTCAACGGCTACAGGGATATTTTGTACTTCAGCAAATACACCGCTCTCATAAGGAAACACATCGTTTATTAACCTCGTTGTTAGATCATTGGTGTACTGGCCCTCTCAGGAAATTGCCCATGATCATGCCGACCCATGATGATGTTTCACCGTGATAAATTCAACATGTGTACTTATCTCAAAACCTGTTATTCTTCAAGTGCTAACATACTATATCAATGGTAAAACGATACAAATCGCTGTGACATTGATATGTTGTGCACGTGCAATAATGAATTGTATTCCCGTTTTCCTTTACATATTACATAAACCTCCACATTCTTCTGGCATATCTTCGATCACATTTTGGAAAGCAAATCTAACTCTTGTCCATCCCTATATATATACCTATTAAAATGTATATATAGGTACACATTTTAATTTTATATATATATATATATAGCGGGATATATATAGCTTCACGAACTCATTTTCGACAGATTCCTACAACACCCGGCCCAACGATTTGAGAGGAATGTGTGGTTATCTTACCGTTTATTTAATGAATGAGTTGTTGTCCAGATCTGTAAATGTAAAGAACTTTAGCCAACGAAAGAATAATCTCGTCAGCGAAGGTATACAATTTTAGTTGCCTAAAGTCTACTGTCGCCGGCTAAAGTCAATATTTTTTTCGGCTAAAGACAAAATTTCGTCGGCTAAAGTTGAGAATAGCCGATGACTTTTTTCGTCAATAGCCGATGACATTTTTTTCTCTTCTGCTAAAATACTTTAGCCGACAACATTTTTTTCTGTTCTGTTAAAATAGTTTAGCCAACAAGTAAAATCAAATAGGCGACGACATTTTTTTTCACCTGCTAAAAGATAGTATAGCCAACGAGAAAAAAATTCATCAGCCTGTTTTTTGTCATTTCGTTGGTTAGAATGTTTATTCTGAAATTGATATATTCCCTCGCATCTATAATCTACAAATCAACAGAAAAAGTAAAGTCAGCTTACATCAAGTATAGATGAGACCAAATAAACAGAAGTTTGTGCCTATGTCCTACAAACGCATACTTTCAGAAATAGCAAGAAAAATTAATTAACTGTAACACCTCACCTATTCCACAGTAACATATGAATGTCGTCTCTTGCTTAAAACACTATAACCTTATAAATACTAATCCCATGATTTTTAAGCACAAAGCATTCTTCATTCATTATTCGGAAGTTCGAATCTCTTACGAATTACAAATACAGTATTTTTGTGGTTCCTACAGCTTCCGACACCCAATATATAGCCCTTGAACTTCCTTGTGTTTTCACTTTTGATGAGTCTACTACCTTAATGCCTACTTGCCAACAACCAAAGTTTATCTAACTTTTAGAAGAAAGACATGAATGATT